>CM021107.1:82118847-82340628 GCA_007115665.2 Sequoiadendron giganteum | reverse complement strand
GTTTAGGGTATAGGTTTGAGGGTATATGGTTGAAGGATTAGGTTCAGGGTCCAATGTAAGGGGTAGAGGGTTTAGGGTTTAAGGTTTAAGGATTAAGGGTTGAGGGATTAAGGGTTGAGGGTTGAGAATTGAGGGTTGAGGGTTTAATGTATAGGGTATAGGGTTGATGGTTGATGGTTGAGGGTTGAGGGTTTAAGGGTCAAGAGGGTTGAGGGATTAGGATAGAGAGTTTACTAAGTGGGTTTAAGGGTTGGGGAATTAGGGTTGAGGGTAGAGGGTAGAGGGTTTACGGGTTAGGGTTTAAGGGTTTAGGGTTTAGGGTTGAGGGATTAAGAGGTTATAGGGGTTGAGAGATTAGGTTTTAAGGGTAGAGGGTTGAGGGATTAAGAGGGTAGATGGGTTGAGGGATTAGGGTTTAAGGGTTTAAGGGTTGAGGGTTGAGGGTTGAGGGTTGAGGGACTAAGAGGGTATAAGGGTTGAAGGGTTGAGGGTTGAGGGATAAGGGTTGAGGGTTGAGGAATTAAGAGGGTATAGGTGTTGAGGGATTAGGGTTTAAAGGTTGAAGGTTGAGGGTTGAGGGATTAAGAAGGTATAGGGGTTGAGGGATTAGGGTTTAAGGGTTGAGGGTTGAGGCATTAAGAGGATATAGGGGTTTAGGTTAGGGTTTAAGGGTTGAGAGTTGAGGGTTGAGGGTTGAGGGATTAAGAGGGTATAGGGGTTGAGGGATTCGGGGTTAAGGGTTTAGGGTTAAGGGTTTACTTGGTTGAGGGTAGAGGGTTTAGGGTATAGGTTTGAGGGTATATGGTTGAAGGATCAGGTTCAGGGTTCAATGTAAGGGGTAGAGGTTATACGGATAGAGGGTTTAGGGTTTAAGGATTGAGGGTTGAGGGATTAAGGGTTGAGGGTTGAGGGTTTAATGTATAGGGTTTAGGGTATAGGGTATAGGGTTGAGGTTTAAAGGTCAAGAGGGTTGAGGGATTAGGGTAGAGAGTTTACTAATCGGGTTTAAGGGTTGGGGGATTAGGGTTGAGAGTAGAGGTTAGAGGATTAACGATAGAGGGTAGAGGGTAGAGGGTTAGGGTTTAAGGGTTTAGGGTTGAGGGTTGAGGGATTAAAAGGTTATAGAGTAGAGTGTATAGGGGTTGAGGGATTATGGTTTAAGGGTTGAGGGTTGAGGGATTAAGAGGGTATAGGGGTTTAGGGATTAGGGTTGAAGGGTTGAGGGATAAGGGTTGAGGGTTGAAGAATTAAAGAGGGTATAGGGGTTGCGAGATTAGGGTTGAAAGGTTGAGGGTTGAGGGTTGAGGGTTGAGGGATTAAGGGTCAAGAGGGTTGAGGGATTAGGGTAGAGATTTTACTAAGTGGGTTTAAGGTTTGGGGGATTAGGGTTTAGGGTAGAGGGTTGAGGATTGACGGTAGAGGGTAGAGGGATTACGAGTTAGGGTTTAAGGGTTTAGGGTTTAGCATTGAGGGATTAAGAGGTTATAGACCAGAGGGTATATGGGTTGATGGATTAGGGTTTAAAGGTTGAGGGTTGAGGGTTGAGGGATTAAGATGGTATAGGGGTTGAGGGATTAGGGTTTAGGGTAGAGAGTATTGGGTTGAGGGTAGAGGGTAGAGGGTTTTAGAGTTTAAGGGTTTAAGGGTTGAGGTTAACACTCTACCCTCTATCTCTCTCTTAGTTTGTCTCTCCCTCCCTCTATATCTCCATCTCTCCCACTATCTCTTTCTCCCACTCTCCCCTTCTCCCACTCTCTCTTTATCCCACTCTCCCCCTCTCTCCCTCCCTCTCTATCTCCATCTCTCCCACTCCCTCTCCCTCCCTCTTTCTCTCCCACTCCCACTCTCCCACTCTCCCTCTCTCTCCCTCCCTCTCCCACTATCTCTTTCTCTCCCACTCTCCCTCTCCCTCTCCTCCTCTCCCACTCCCTCTCTCTCTCTCTCTCTCTTCCTCTCTCTCTCTCCTCTACTCACTCTCTCTTTCTCTCCCTCTCTCCCTCTCTCTCCCTCCCTATCTATCTTCATCTCTCCACCTCTCTCTCTCTCTCTCTCTCTCTCTCTCTCTTCCTCTCTCCTCTCCCTCTCTCCCTCTCCCTCTTTCTCTCCCACTCTCCCCCTCTCTCCCTCCCTATCTATCTCCATCTCTCCCACTATCTCTTTCTAACCCTCTCCATCCCTCCCTTCCTGCCTCCCTCTCTCTCCCTCTTAGACAAAGAGGGAGAAAAGAAATATATTAAGAAAACCATATTTCATATAACGCGTGCGCATTTTGAAGAAGTAGATGTTACCAAATTTTCACCTATGGGCTCAATCAGGAAGAGCCATCTATGTTTCAAGATAATGGTACGTTTTTGTTAAAACATTCTATGCTACATTCAATTATGCAAATGAAACAACTTTATAGCATTACAAGATCTCGTGAAACATAAATTTGTTTTATTCATACAAATGAATGTAACATAAAAGATTTTTACAATATTTTGTTGAAAAGAAATCTTATTGAATGTGAAAATATTCATTATCTCACACAAGCCATGAGATTAACTTTTTCTTATTCAAAGCAAATTAAAAGGAAGCATATATATGAATAAGAAAATGAAATAAATGAAGAAGCATAAGATGATGGTAACTAGTCATTGCTTGAATGACTGGTATGTTCTAGTCTGTTGCAGGTTGTCCCGAATCTTCTTTGGTTTTCGCTCTCATTCCCTATAAGAGATAAGAAAATAGGTTAGAGCGATGCTCTAAGCAATGGCTGATTGCATTCATCACATGCACACTCACCCCTACTCATCTATATATTGATCATAATCTACATTAAGTGAATTGCATGCACATTTTAGGTATCCTAGAAAACCAACAAGTCATCATTAATGCAGCATAGGCATTTATTTCTAACATGTTTGTTCCTTGTGCAGTTACACGCATAATCATGTCCTTGTTTTATTCATCAATGTGCATGTGGGTTAAAACGGGCTCCCATGAGGGTTGAGCTCGGCATGCTCATTACTATGCTTTATGAGGCATATAGGGGTGATTCACTTTGGATGATCATGATTTGCTCAAGCAAGCATACATCACTCATAATAGTGTCTCTTTAGTCACAGTTATGGGTGACATATTTTTTCTTAGGAAAATCATGGAAAATGGATTTGAATGAGTTACCCAGAGGGGGAAAATATAAATGATTAAGAGATGAGTGCATGGACCAATTTTACCTTGCCTTATATTGTTTCTAAGAAACAAATATGTGAGTTGAAGCAACAAATTAAGGTAATATTTCTCATGACATAAGGCAAAGTAAAGCACAGACAATGAACAAATTTATGTTAGGGAAAACATGATAATAATGAATTGCAGTTGTCAAAGAGGTGAGCAACAATCTTTATTATAAGCTTGGAGGATAGTCATACCCCTATGACTCTCAAGATGATGCACCATGTCAATAGAGATCGAAGATAGGTCCTTTTGAAAGCAAGAATGATATGACACAAACAGTGGGACAACAACATGTATCAGTATAGAAAAATCATTGCACTTGTGCTCAATACCCTATGAATGAAGGTAGTTCAGGTGGAGCAATGTTAGGGGTCATCAATGCTAAGAGGAGGTTATCACACCTTGAGGGACAGTCATGCATTGTTGTAGTGAAGGCACCGTCCAATGATCATTTAAAATTGGGGGTGAATAATCATGCTTTGGGAAAATATCAAGTAATGCATCCACAGAAAAGAGAAATACAGGGCTACAAGAAACATGCATGATGCTACAATCATCCCAAGAACAGAATTAATTCATGAAATCAAAGTTTTTCTTTGAGATGCTAGGGACTTGTATAATTTTAATCATGCAATGCATCAAAGATAGTTCAGTAAAAGATACCACAACAATATAGAATCGATGAATATGAAATAGGAAGAAGCAATAACTAAGCACAGTGGATAAGTCTCAATGATAAAGAAATGGTATTGCATTAAGTTTCATGAAGAAAATTCATATAGAGGGGCAGATTTTAAAATTGTGCACATGTGGTCTATGTTGTTCATGGCCTTGATAAGGTGAAATCTCAGCTACATAAAAGGAATTAGAGGGCAGAGCCAGGGAAAAATTGAAAACCCTTCATCACTCGCAGAGGCATGCAACCATGATATATAATAAAAAATATGCAGAGCTTTATTTTGCAAAAAATGAGGAAGTGCTCAGAGAGGAATATGAAGAAAAATCAAAATATAATCATCTTTTTGCACAATAGAACTCGATATAGCACGTTTATCATCATTTTCAAAGAAAGGTCATGCTATAGGAAGGGATTCATTTTCTAGAAAATTTTAAGCTCGAAGCTTCATGTTCTCTTCACAGCAGGAGGGAAACTTACCCAGTAGTTCGGCCACCATGAAGTTGCAGGTCGAGCTCTTCATACTCTCTGATGGTGGTGGTGAAGAGTTTCTTGAAGTCTCCATGAAAACCCTACCCTTGGCGACTGCTTAGCTTCTTGAGGAAGTCATGAGAAGAATGAATGTTTCATTTTTATTTTTGATTTAGGGTTATGTTTACCCTAGGATGTCGATAGGGGGTGACTTTTGTCACATTTATTTTATTAATACAAAAATTAAATAAAAATAGTGCATGATGCGACCAAAAGATTGAAGGGGGGGATATGAATTTGGGAATTTTTCATAAATTTAAATATTTTGCATATAGATGTCATCTCATACTATGGACTTCCATCTCACCATGCCTTTTGATTAGTCTTTGATGCACCTACGTGGTCAAGCTAAGGAGTTATGAGGTTATTTTTATTTTTATTTTTGACATTTGTTTTTGTATTGTAAATTGATTAACATAAGTGATGCATTATAAATCACTTATTTTAATCATTGTTTTCCTTTAAATGCAAAAATAGAAACATGTATCAATATGACTTAGTCTTGAGAGTAGAGCTGGAGAGATATATTATGAGTTATGATATTTCCAAGCATATAGGGAAGTTTGAAGTTGTTTGCCAACATAAGGAGGGCATATGGAAGTGTTTTTTTGCTTTTGGAAAAATTAGAGCTTTTCATGGATAGTTTGATGTGTCGCTATGTTGGACTTGGTCAAAATTGACCATTTCAACTCTTTGAAGCTCATTTGAAGAAAATCTAGATGCTATATTTTTGGTTTTTTTAAGCTATCGGACCAGATGAAGCTTCCAGTTCCTATTTTTGGGGCAATTGTTTGAAGCTTTCTTACTTAGTCATTTTGGACTCATTTTGTAATCAGAGTTCTATTCATGGAGCTCTTGGAGATAGTGACTTTTGGCAGTCCTTTCACAGGTCTTGTGCATGCTATTGTAACTCAATTTTCTTTTGGATAATGAATACAAAAGATACCTTGGCTAGTTCTAGTGATGAATTACTTGTCTTTTCATTCTTTACAGTTTAGTGTATGTGTAAATATTCGATCAAGCTATTTGTGAAAGATGTCATAATTTTCTTATGGTTTTATCTCTTAATTTATACCTTCTGCAAATAGTGTGTTTGAGCAAGTCACTTATTATGTCAAACGGATGCATTTCTACTTGTTGATTGTGAAGTTTACCTTCTTTCAGTTGTTTTTATGTTCAGGCCTTTTAGTGAAATACTTATGCAAGACTACACTGCAATGGACTATACATATTCACTTCTTACTAGTTGATGTCAAGTGTTGAATTTCTGGTTTTCATTATCTTTTTTCAATTAGGTGCATCACCATAGAAATAGATTATTTCATTTTTATGCATATCTTTTTTCCCTTTTCCTCATCAATCACTAGTTTAGGTGACACCATAGGAATCTGGCCTTCTTCGAAGGTTGACCTCTACCTACAAGTAACCCACAACTTTAGAGATCTTCCCATGTTACACAGAGGCGTTGAACATCAAGTTCAACAGGGTGCAATTTTAGTAGATAACAATAAAGATGCTACCATTTTAGGAAGAAATAACACGAGCACATTTTGTATTCCACTAAAAGCAGTAAAAAAATTGAATATACCCATGATGTCAAAGCCCACAGTCTGCATATTCTCCTAGTTTTGTGCGTGCTCTGACAAAAAGTAGTCTTTTGATGATGTTGTGAAGTGTGCAAGAATTTTTTTCACATTCCATCACCTTTTTCATGATCTTTCTACCACCTTTGCATGAAATAGAAGAGTTTCCACATTGAAAGACATATAATATCAATTGAAGTTTGATTCCATTGAAAACTGATATACAATTGAAATTTGGAGGGGAACAAACTTTTGAACAAGTCAAATTGTTGTGGAGTTTGAAGAAAGAAGAAGCTAAGACTACATAATTAGGTTGAACTCCTCCATTTGAAAGTCTGGTTTTTTAGGTATGTGAAGTCTTTACACATTTTCTTTCATTCTATTATGGTTTTCTTTCAATTTTGTTTGTCATTATAAATTTACATTGTCAATGCACATTTTGAACCTCCTAATGATTCTCATACATAGAAAATGTCTTAATGGCCCTCTTATGACATGAAGATACCCAAAATTGAATCAAATTTCAAAATAGAAGCATAGATTGTCAAGGTGCTCCTAAACCACCAACTTATCAAACACTCACAATGCCATTACACTCTTAATGATTGTAACTTACATGATATTTATCTTATTTCCCTTCAAACGCAACTCTCCCAACGTATCTAACTATTTTTGTAACTTCTTAACTAACTTATCTCTTCACAACTTTGCCAAAAATGCATTTTTTTGCAAATGTCCATGCTTCCATTTTGAGCCTATCTTGCAATCATGGCATGCCACGTTACCACTTTTCTTTAAATTATTCTAGATTGAAAAAAATCATGTCACATTTGTCTATGCTAGATTAACTTTTGTATAGGATGATTGTAAGTATTATTTAAATGAAGCCTTGAATGACATATATTTTTCAATTAACTTGAATAGATACATTTTTTAGGAATTAATATTCGTCTCATTACCATGGTACAAATAAAATTATTCATCATGCCAAAGAAAAATACAAAGAGGAAACTAACAAACGAAGAGAATGAAAGCTTCAAAGAAAATCAAGCAATACTTAACACAATAAAGTGTAGAGCAAACCCAGATGGTTCGTTGGATTAATTTGTAAGTATATGCACATTGATTCTTATTAATTTATACTTGTATGCATATTAATTTTTTTGATGCCAATGCTATCATCTTCTTTTACTTTGCGTATTTGTAAGTAACATACTAAACAGTGATTGGTGTCCCTTTGCAAAAAATTCATATATATGAGTCATCCAAGAGAATGTTAGCCAGAAAAGCAATGCAACATCCTTATTTTGATGATCTTGACAAATCTCAATCATGATTTTAAGCCATTAGAAAATTGTGTGCAAAGTTTGGTGAGGGAATTTCAAGTTATTTATTTGAAGTTAACCTTATCATGAGCAACTATGATGTAGACATTATAAGAGCATCTAAAATTTCAACTTACTCTATTCATGAGAGGTGTTGTGTGCAATAGGTATGTTGGAATTCCCAGTGAATATGTATGACCAGGAGTGACTAAGTTGTGAGACCTGCATGCCTATCTTTAATTGTCTTCCATCTATTTTTATTTCATTTCCATTTTGGATGCTCTTTCTTTTTCTCTTTTACTTTGCGTATTTGTAAGTAAACTACTAAAAATTGATTGATCTCTTGTTGTAGAAAATGTTGATTTATGAGCCATCAAAGAGAATCTCAGCTAAAAAGACAAAGCAACATCCTTATTTTGATGATCTTGACAAATCTCAATTTTGATTTCAAGCCACCATAAAAGAGTGTGTGAAGCTTAGCGAGGGAATCTGAAGTTACTCAATTGAAGTTAACCTCATAATGAACACCTATGATGTAGACATTTAAAGAGAATATTGAATGTATGAGTGACATTGTAAAATATCTTTGAGAACGAATTACCTAAGGAATTGTAATGAGATTTACATACATAATGAGATTTACTCAAATATTGTAATTTTGGAGTTCATGTTTGGTGCAGCAGCACTTTATTTTGTAACTGTCTTCAATAGGCATATTTGCAAAATTTGAATTTTAAAATATAAAAAATATGAAAAAAGTCATGTAAAGGTCATATTTAATGTATTCAAAGTCTCAAATAAGTCATTAGGTGATTAGAGAAGTGATATAAAGCATGTAAGGTCGAATTACGATGTTTTAGGTGTGTATTTATTTGTGCAAGGGAATTCAAGAAACAAAGGAACATACCTTTAAAAATTCAAGAACCCCCTTAAATTGTTGAGGCAACAATTATCATGTATCCAAACCCTCAGATCTGCAATTTGTCTCAGGACAAACTCACTCCACCATGCCAAACTGAAACCCTTATTTTATGCTAGTATAAGGAGGGTTTTTTGAAAGGAATGGTTCCAAACCTTACTAGAACATGCCACCACCTCAGACCTTCTTAAAATTACCTACACAAACTCAAAATAAAATCACGCAACCTCTACATGCAATATTTTTTCAAACCCTAGGGTGAAACCTCATTTTTCATGCCCTTTTCCATCAAAATCTACAGGGGCAGCAACACAAACCCCATAAAACTTATTCCATTTCACTTATAAATTTTTCGTTTGATCCAACAGGATTGTGGTGGGCCCCTCTAGAAAAAACTCTATCTGTATTGGCTATCTCAGAGTGGTTTTCCTTTGGCGACAAATTTTCACTTGATGGAAAAAGTGTCAAATTTAAGATGTGCAAAGTTGCAAAGTGGTGCAAATTTTGCTCTGCAACTCGTGTGACTAAACTAACTACTCCAACATGTCTGAATAGGTATTTTTACGCTAGAAATAGTCATCTTTTTACCAAAACAGGCATAATCGCTCTAAGCTATGTTCGACCGGATCGATCCCTTAAGGGTCCAAAGTGCAAAATGGCTGCAAACTTCAGCATGTTATTACTCAGATACTGCAACACTTAGAAACTTCTCGTTTAATCCTACATAATTGTGTTGGGTCCGTCTACAAAAACCTCTCTTGATTTTGGCTATTTTGGAGTGGTTTTCCTGTGGTGGCGGATTTTCACTTGATGGAAAAATGTCAAATTCAAGTTGTGCAAAGTTGCAAAGTGGTGCAACTTTTTCTTTGCAGCTCGTGTGACCAAATTAACTGATCCAATGTGTCTGAAGAGGTATTTTTACGCTAGGCATGGTCCTCTTTCACACTGAAACACACAGAATCGCTCTGAGCTATGTTCCACCGGATCGATCCCTTAAGGGTCCAAAGTGCAAAATGGTTGTAAACTTCAGCATGCTATTACTCGGATACCATGATGCTAAGAAACTTTTCATCTGATCCTACAAGATTGTGTTGGGCCCCTCTACAAAAACCTCTCTCAATTTTGGCTATCTCAGAGTGGTTTTCCCGTGGCGACGACTTTTCACTTGATGGAAAAAGTGTCAAATTCAAGAAGTGTAAAGTTGCAAAGTGGTGCAACTTTCGCTCTGCAACTCGTGTGACCAAACTAACTGCTCCAATGCATCTGAATAGATATATTTATGCTAGGCATGGTCTTGTTTTATACTGAAACACGTGGAATCACTCTGAACTACATTCCACCGGATCGATCCCTTAAGGGTCCAAAGTGCAAAATGGTTGCAAAATTCAACATGCTATTACTCAGATACCGTGACGTTTAGAAACTTCTCATCTAATCTCACAGGATTGCATTGGGCCCCTCTGAAATAACCTCTCTCAGTTTCAGCTATCTTGGAGTGGTTTTCCCATGGTGGCGGATTTTCACTTGATGGGAAAAGCATCAAATGCAAGTAGTACAAAGTTGCAAAGTGGTGCAAATTTTGCTCTACAACTCGTGTGACCAAGTGGACTATTCCAACGTGTCCGAAGAAGTATTTTTACACTAGACATGGTACTCATTTGCACTGAAACACATAGAATCGCTCCAAGCTATGTTCCACTGGATCGATCCCTTAAGGGTCTAAAGTGCAAAATAGCTGCAAACTTTAGCATGCTATTACTTGGATACTGTGACACTTAGAAACTTCTTGTCTGATCCTACAGGATTTTGTTGGGCCCATCTACAAAAACCTCTCTCGATTTTGGCTACAGATTTTCATTTGATGGAAAAAATGTTAAATTCAAACTATGCAAAGTTGCAAAGTGGTGCAACTTTCGCTCTGCAACTCGTGTGACCAAGCGGATTGTTCCATCGGATCGATCCCTTAAGGGTCCAAAGTGCAAAATGGTTGCAAACTTCAACATGCTATTACTAGGATATTGTGATGCTTATAAACTTCTCATCTAATCCTACAGGATCATGTTGGGCCCCTCTACAAAAACTTCTCTTAGTTTTGGCTATCTCGAAGTGGTTTTCCCATGGCGATGGATTTTCACTTGATGGAAAAAATGTAAAATTCAAGTTGTGCAAAGTTGTAAAGTGGTGCAACTTTTATTTTGCAATTTGTGTGACCAAACTAACTACTCCAACGTGTCCCAATAGGTACGTTTACGCTAAGCATGGTCCTCTTTCTCACCCAAACATGTGGAATTGATCCGACTTGCATTCAACTGGCTTAATCCCTTATGATGGCATGCAAAACACTGAAAAAAGGAAACATACAAACGACGGTTGAGAAGTTCGAGTATTCCACACAAAAATGTATGATCATTGGTGCAGAGCACCTTGTTCCTCCATTTGATGAAGAAGGTCTAGTTCAGTGGTTTTAGTGATTATATGATGGTGAATAGGTTGATCAATAGGTTTTTGTGGGTATTTTGAACATTCTTTATCTTGAATAAGGTCAATTAAGACCATTAGGTATGTTTTAGGGTGACTTTTGGTTCTAGTGATAAAAAATGTGAAAATTTCAATCTTGCACTAGAAGTTGTCTTTGTAGCCTTTGAAGGAAAATTTGTGAATTTGTATATGATTGTGAAAGAATGGAGTTTTTTCGATGTAATAAGTCTATTTGTATGTCATTTGTGTGGGTTTAGAGGTCATTAGATGTACTCATTAGGTTAGAGTAGTCTAAAGTTGCAAATTTATAAGTTGCTTAAAGCAAAAAAATTGAAATGTAATGGTTACTTGTTTTGAAAGTTGAGGGTGTGGATCAGTTAGAGAAGGGTGTGAAAAACTATGTAAAGCCTTAAGAGGCTCGAATGGGGGTTGTTTATGAAATTTTCGAGAAGATCTAATAAGAAGTATTCACATTGTTCTCTGTTTTTTAGATTTTTGATACAAACTTGTTGATCCCGTACTTGGTACGACCTCCAACTTTTAGATAAAGAACATATTGGAATATTTTTAATCATCATTTCATGGAATGCCAATTGTAAACATGTTTTTTTCTTTTAGATAAATTTGTGTAGCATCAATCAATTAATATTCAAGACAAATCATGAAGGAACACAATGATCAATGTTAGGGCTAACCAATTAATAATTATGCAGATGAATAATTCAAGCATGTACATGTCAATAAGGGAAGCACAAGTACTCAAAAACACGTAAGCCTCAAAAATTATACACACAAATACATAGTATACACAAATTAATACAAAGTATATGCACGAATACAAGGTATACGTATGAAAACACGTAAGCCACAAAGTATACATTTGAATGCACGTAAATCACAAAGTATACACATAAGTTGTAAAGTATACACTTGAAAAAACGTAACTCATATATATTGAACCATCAATTTAGAATGCAAATATGGACAAGCATCGATAAAAGATATTTGTATTAACCAAATAGCCATGTAGTCATACATCAATATATGTCGGTATAAGTATGAAGTATATGTACAAAATAGCCATATAGGCTTAGGAGAATCCCATATAGGCATACAATGTCAAATATGTCCAATAAAAATATGTACAAAATTGCCATGTAGGCATACAACAAAGGGCTCTGGAATCAAAATTAATTGCTCTCCATACCCTAGAAATAAATTATTTCCCTTCCCTTTTCGATTGAATGGTGATAGGTCTATCACTCATTTTTGTTGTGCTCAAGATTGTTCTTGCTACTCCTCCTAGTGTTTAATTCATGGTGAAGTTTTAACTATTACAATAAGAAGTAAATACATGAATATATAGAAATTACATTATAAAAAATGATATATTTGAAAAAATAATCACTTACCACCATCTCATGATCTCTGTCCATGGGGGAAATATTCTCACACCCATGCTCAGGTGTGCTCAAGCCCTATATAAACCATACAAATAGAAATTAAACTACATGAATCAATAATGGTTTGATTTTTCACTAACTAAAATCTATAACAACAAATGTAAATTGAAATTTACTAATTTTCCTCATACTCTCAAGTCAGAGCCATCAAAGATTGTATAGCAGATGACACACCAATATCCATTGCCCTCGTCACATTTGTAGGTTTTTCGGCTTGCATCATCTGAAAATAAAACAACAAATTATTCAACGTAATCAATAATGTGCATATAAACTACATAAATCTATTAAGTACTTGATTCATTAGTTAAACTCTTTATTCTATTACCTATGTGTAGGTTTGAGTAAATCCACCGCTACTAGGAAGTGTTCCATCAAAACCTCCAATATTAGTCTGTTCAACATCCAAAATCGCATATTAAATTACCATTCATAAAACAATGCTATTAACATGAAATAAATTTATAATTGTTTACTAGTTACATACCCTAGTGATAGGTGTACTATAGAAATAAGTTGGTGGGGGGCCGGAGTATCCAGTCTCAACACTATGACCTTGCAATTTTATTAAAATCATAAAACATTTTTAGTTAATCTTGCATTTCAAAATCAAAATTTAATAAATTAAATTCAATGAACATGCACTAACTTTTACCTAACTATCAATGTCATATGCCTCATGCAAAATTCCAATTGCTCTCTCCATCTCCATAGTTGTAGACGGATCTTGTGTATGAGTCTCCTG
The DNA here is from genome assembly GCA_007115665.2 of Sequoiadendron giganteum. Classification (NCBI taxonomy): domain Eukaryota; kingdom Viridiplantae; phylum Streptophyta; class Pinopsida; order Cupressales; family Cupressaceae; genus Sequoiadendron; species Sequoiadendron giganteum. The sequence goes on along the minus strand of CM021107.1, from coordinate 82,327,689 downwards.
AGTGTCATTGGGGTCATATGAACAAGTAGCCCTGCAAGATTGACACACATGTGTTCGACGACCACCACTCGAAGACTTCCCTGGATGGCATTGTAGAATAGGACTAGTATGATGGATGACACTTTGGGTCAAAGTGTTGATCACCTACAATGTCTCTATGTTAGCACTTTCCTTCGTGATGGAAGGTATAACAACGTGCTCATGAGGTTGCCTAGTGAGAGCTCGCCTAACTTGTCACGTAGGATCTGGTTGTGCACCGGGTCTATTCTGAGCTAACCCCCCACCTCTCCCTTGGAAATCCCTCATATCAAAATAATTTGGGATTTTGTTCAATATGAACTCACTATATAGTTTCCTAAGGAAATTTTGTGGGACCTCGCAATTGTTGCACGGTGGGTAATCGAAGACCATGTACCACCTATCATAAAATTGGTCCCTAATTTGTTGGTGGTGGCACCATTGGATAGGAAACCTCTTCGCATTAAGAGTAATCTTTTGATTTGTGCGTGGGTCGATGAATAATGAGCACAAATCACCTTTTGTAATTTTTAAATCCTTTACATATTTGTATGATAGTTTATTTGCATAATAATCCCTAGCCACCTGCCTCCTATCTTGCCATCCAGTTATTTTTTTGCTAATTGAATCTACATTTTTTAGGTACATATCTTTCAATGAATTTGTTAGGGTCATTTTTTTTGCGGTTGAACCATTTGGATCACTCAACCTACTGATCAAATCCTCAAATTCTTTTTTGTTGTTCTTAATTTCACTCATTAAATTTTGTTGAGTGTCAGGAGGTGGTTGAGTGATTGGTGGAGGAGGTTGTTGTTGTGATTGATTTTGATCTTGATGATTTGGTTGGTCTTCCTGTTGAGGATCTTGAGGGTTTGTAGGTTGATTTGCATCTCCTAAAAATTAAAACAAATATATACCAAAATCAACCTAAAACTAACTAATTCAAAACAAAACCACAAAATCCTTACCTCTCACATCTCCTTGTCGTGGCGCCATCGTTATGAATAAATGGAAATTGTTGGTGAAAAAATTGGTTGAATTTCTCCTCCTAGAATGTGAGCACGTAAGTATGGGGGTTATGGCCGCAACTACAAGAAAAAAATAGTCGAAATAACAATGACTTGTTTCCACTTCTTTTTTTTTAGCTTTTAACAAGCAATAATGCGAGTGCGTTATTGGTTTTTTGTTGTCGATCCTTAGGCTCAGTACACCGAACCAATAATGTGAGTGCATTATAACGCGCTCACATTATTGCTTTTCAAAAGTCTTTTGAAAGGTGTCCACAGAATTGCTACCCATTTCCATACACCCGCCCATATAAAAAAGTGTAAAAGATATGTTCATGTAAAACTCAATAATCATGTAACAAGTGTCATAGATATCATCGTGGGACAAGTATAAGATAAACATGAAGATGTAATCTTGAAATAAAATGAGATAAAGGACAAAAAAGTGCCCCCATTTTGAGGACAATGATTCGGTGATAATAGCCAAAATGATAGATTGGAATGTGTATGTATACATATGTGCTATTTAAAGTGCCATCATCAAAGCAAAAATCATATAATAATGTCATACAAAGTTTGAACACATAGAACAATATAACCATGCAAGCATGATATCATAAGGTATAAGTGAAATGATAATATCATGTAAGATCAAGTGAACCTCATGAAGATAAGTGACATAAAGAGGATACCCTGGAGTATGAAAATTATAACATGAATCAAAAGCAACATCTAGAAGAAACATGGAAGTCAAGAGATAAGACACGGTATAAAATATGGAAGGTGAAGTGAGAATTAAAACATCTCACACAAGACATAATATAGTAGGTATAATAAGAATGAAAACACCACACAACAAAGCATAAGCTCAACAATAACAAAATATGATAGAAGATATGATGGAGGAGGAACAATACAAGGATGACTCTATATAAAAGGCCAAATTCAAAAGCACATATATTTTAAACAAGCTATGATTTTTGTCAACATGATGAGAGGTGTTGTCATCCACTATATAACTTTATACCATCCTAAAAATATAGGGAAACACAAAATAAAAATAGAGAGAACAAAAAAAAATGACATAAACCACATAACACATGTTCATAGTCACCTTTTTCAACATGCACCACTAAAGATATATTTACATAATTCATATTCTAACTAAAAGCATAAATAATATCACAAATATAGAAGTAAAGAAAAATGAAGCATTAGCACAAAGTCTCAACCAATTTGTTTGGAATAATCCTCTCCCATAAGGCAATCCTCATCCCATCATGACTAACAAGGTCATCAAATTGAATCATTATCTTTCACAATAATTGTTCCTCATCACTATGCAAACTAGCACTCATAGCAAAAATGTTTGAACAGTGGTACTATTTAAGATTTCTTCTTACATGTCCATTATTATTATTTATGAATAGTTTTCATATTACCATATTAAAATAGTGTTACACATATTCACAAAAAAATGTGGGTGGAAATAGTCACACACCTAAATTCCTAACAAGGCTACAACCTAGAGAAAAAAGCATCATAGCAATAAAAGCAAGTTGTTAAGCAATGAGAGAAAGAGAAGAGGGAGGAGGATGAATCCAATAATTTATACTACCCCATACATCAATAGGGCCCAAAGTTTCCACGGGAGGGTACTATCCATCATTAAAGTACATGGACTAGCCAAGAGAATTTGCTAGAATCTACCTAGCCTAAACTAGTAGAAAAACAATAATAAATGACCATAAAATCTACTAAAAATTGCATATAACCAACTAAGCTTGGTCACGTGACCATTATTAGTTTATTGCTAGTCACTTATAACATGACAAAATTAATGACTAAACCATTTTTAGTCATTTATTGATTGTTTTGATTGATCAATTTGGTAGTATATTTAGTCATTGATTGTTGTTAATTTGTCATTTATGTAGTCATTGTAATCATTAATTTTCGTCAATTGGTAGTTATTTAGTCATTTTTATTCATTGATTTCCATCCATTGGTAGTATATTTAGTCATTTGTATTAACTAACTTTCGTCCATTGGTAGTATATTTAGTCATTTTAATCATTATTTTGTTGTCAACTGGTCATATATTTAGTCATATGTATTCACTAATTTCTTTCAATTGGTAGTATATTTAGTCAATTTAATTATTAATTGATGTCAATTAGTAGTATATTTAATCATTTTAATTGACTGATTTCCATTAATTGGTAGTAAATTTAGTCATTTTAATTTTTAATTTTCATCATTTGGTAGTTTATTTAATTATTTTTGTTCACTGATTTTTGTCAACTGGCAGTATATTGATACATTGTTTATTAATTGCATAATCATTATATTTACTACTATTTTAGTAGTAATTTTTCTTTAATATGATATGAATAATTTATTAAATACCATAAATTGTATAATGCATAAATAAACATATTAATAAATTTGAATTAAAATATAAAAGAAAATAAAAATACAAAATAAACATATTATTAAACTTGAATTAAAACATAAACGTAAATAAAAATATTACATATACTAACAAGCTATAGCATGCTAGAAGTTAAAAGATTGATTCAACATCATGATTAAAAAAAAAGTAATTTGCAATAAAAAAAATATAATGTGATTTTGATGAACTATAAGATGTTTATATATATATATATATATATATATATATATATATATATATATATATATATATATATATCAAAAATGTCAAAGTCTTTAAGAGTTTACAACTCTTGCAAATACACCATGATAAAGATCCTTGAACAACACATTCAAACTACTACATAAAGCAGTGGGCCAAGTTGTCTAACAACTAGTACATGATAAACATCAACTATGTCATTTTTTGCAAATATTTTAGTGGCGTGTGAAGGTTCATTATTTATCTTTCAGGCGGATAGCTCCATCTATTTTGTCTTCATAAGCAAGGGGCATGTTACTTGTGAACTTTAAAGTATTTACATTTGCATCTCCTATTCCTTTCAATTTAACTCCATGTACAATAGATATTGAGTGAATCTTCTCAATGCCCACAACAACACCATCAAACAGATCCAACACCCCAACTTTATCCCCTTCTTGGAGCTTATCAATACATTTCTACAAAAATAAAAAAATACACATTATTTTGATAAATAAATTTTTTTATAACACATAGATAAACATTCGATAAATATATATAAGAAACTATAAAATGATGATAGGAAACCTGAAACATGTACCTGACATATTAAACAAAAATTAACTTCCCGCTATTTGATACAGAATGGATGTTAGATACAAAAGGTGTCAATATGTTAGCAGTCATGTGCCATGAAGATGTGGATGCTACAAGGACAAGAAGTAATCACTTGATTGAGGTTATTGAAGTTCTTGGAATAGAGGCTCTGAGAAAAGGTCTTTTGGATGAGCTTCGAGTTATAATATATCTTTTGATGGATCATATGTGAACTCTAGGAAAATTTTAGCTATTCTATGTAACACAATGACATATCGAGGTCATTTGATGGCTATTACTTGACATGGTATCAATTGTAATGATACAGGGCCAATGATGAGATGTTCATTTGAGGAGACTGTGGATATCCTTTTGGATGTTGTTTTTTCCGAAGGAGAGCCTCTCAGGGGTGTTACACAAAACATCATGCTTGGTCAATTATATAAATCTAGCAATAGGATTGCAAGGAAATTTCATTCCTAAAAATGCCACAAACACCAACATATGATTTTGTGCCTCAATAGGTAAGGATTCAACTTCTTTATAGAAAAAAATTGATTTTTTTTCACAAACAAAGTCTAGAAAATTCCTACGTAAAAAATCTTAACTTATCTAAGCTAATAGGGGATGTTTTCTCATGAGAAGTAGCATTACGACTTGTTTGATCTTTGTATTAGTTATTTTAGTCCCATCATTTTAAATCTATATACACAAGGTCTGATATTTTGGTTATGGTAATCAGTTCCACCTATGATTTTCTTTTGACTAGAGTCCTTTACTCAAAAATAAATTTTCTAATACATTCTTAATTTGTGTAGGAACAACCAAAGTGGTTGGAGATATAATCCCTTGATGAACTAAAAACAAAGTCGAGCCCTGTGATAGTAATGGTACTTCCGGTTGGAATGTTTGAAAAGAGTAAAAGGTTCTTATTAACTCTTGTTTGGGCTTGTTATGCTTCTCAAGGACAGTGTCATTTTCATCTAGTTGTCTTTTCCTTCTCTCAAAGTGTTGTCTCCTGGAAAAATAATTTTTTGGCATTGGTGGAAAAGTGTTGTCTTTTTTTTTACAGTTGTATGTAATTTCTTATGTCTTGGAATAAATCAGTTTTTGTATGTGCTTTTTTTAATTTTGTTGAATAACAAAGAAGCAAATTTTTACTATGAAAAATAACTAACCCATTATGAGGTACAAAAAAATAGAGAGCAAGACTACAATAATACTAGAATGTACAAGTACTCTAGAAAGAGACATGGATTGGCAATGAAGTCCCCCCAACTAAGAACCATGACATCCTCAAACACAATGCACTAATGCATTGTCAAAATCTATGCATGCACTTTATTACAACTAAGCTCTAAGCTTCCATATGTAGGTTATATGTTCTCCCTTATTTTTATAATCTACATATACTAGCTAATTACACTTCACTACTATTCTAACCATCTTCTATCACATAGGTAATGATTACCTTTATTTACATAATAAAATAACTATGTTACTTACTTGAATAGTACTTAAATGCATGTGGTTTCATAGCACTCACCTCGAGTTTAGCACCACTACTATAAATAGCATGCACATGCTTGTCGAGTTCAACATAATCACTATCAACATTAACATGAAATTGTGTAGCTTTGTAAAGAGCTCTATTGGTAGGGCCCTTTTTTTTTGTTCTACTTTCATATAATTTCTCTGCATGCGGTTTAATCATCATGAAAAAATTAATAGAATTCAAATAAAGAATGAAAAACCTATAATTTTTTAGCCCAAAGAACAATTTAAGCATGAAGAATGACAAAAAAATTGGGACAGATTTACAACTTAAAGAAGGCAAAAGCTATAATTTTTTGTCCAAAAGAACATTTTAAGCATGAAGAATGAAAAATCATTGGGACAGATAACTGAAAACAACTATTATATTACCTCAACTTCAACACAACTATGATTGTGTTGCACATTCTTGTTCAGTTCATCATGATCACTACCAATATTGTCAGCTCTATTGACATCAAGGAATTTTTCATTTTCGCATTGCTTTGATTAAATTAATTTGCATGTGGTTTAACCATCATGAAAAAATATATACACGGCATTCAATAGTCAAGTAAATAATGCAAGCTATAAATTTTTCCAAAATAAAAATTTCTAGATCACCCCAACAATAAAGAAACTGGATTGGATTCTCCTACGCTCAAATTTCAATCTACATATTAAGAGGCATTTGTATACAAAATTTCCAAACAAAAAGAAATGAGATCAATAGAGCCTCTTACCTCATCTGAATCTGTGGAATTATGCTCATTCCATGTAGAAACTATAGGTTTAACTGAGACAACCAATTGTGAAACTTTCTCAGTGAGACCATATATGCAACTCATTACATGTTGGTACCCTTCATTTGAGTTGACATGATCTAGAGAGGCTCTTACTGGGTGTCTAATAGATGGCTACGAAATCTTTGTTGATGAACTAGATTTCCACTTCATCCTACTCTGAGATTTACTAGGATCTAGTGCTGCCATATAATTGACAATATCTTTTGCACTTGCTTCTCTATTACTGTTTTCTACCTAAAATGCAATTTCAATTTCAACATATAGTCATTTCAATAAAAAATTAAAATAAATATCACAATGTAAATTGAACCAAAAATTCATACACTTACTCCAAATTTTTCCATTTTGGCCTACAACCTGCCTCGGCCAAATGGATATCCATCCCTCACATTATCTCTTGCTCTCTTTCCTTTGTTACTCTTTGTCAAATATTCTTCCTAACACATACTTTCTTCCAATGCCTCCCATTTTTTGGGAGATAGAGTGGAGTCTAACCTCTCTTTTCCCTCCATGATTGTTTTTTTGCAATTGTGTCTAAAATTATTCATCAAAAGTCTCATCTTTTTCTTGTAATATTTTCTAGAGATTTGTCCACCAGTAGTCTCATAGGCATTTTCTATTTTTGGTATAATATTTTCCACACTTCGTGGATCTTTCTCTACAAAATTTGATTTGCAAATATCCAAATGGGCCCTACATCTTACACCCAGCTCGAAGGCCCACCTTGCAGCATTTGGCCCAATTATTTGTCATTGCCATCAATCGTCTTCTTGAAATATTATTGTCATATCAATAAGGTGAGGATGTGTCTTTGTTGTGTCGAAGGGACCAAAATTTAGTTTTTCCGATATTTATCTTTCTCCTTGATGAATTCCTTAAGTCAATTGTATGCCCTTCCTATTTTTTGTCACATCAAAGGGACTTAAGCTAAGTGGGCTTAACCTTGTGGAAAACTCTATGATTAAGCCTGCTTGAGTTGGAGTAGTATTGGGATGGGTGACCTCCCGAGAAGGCTCAGTGCTTCACCTCTATGATCATCAGGTAGATGCAATGAGTGCTAAGTGGACCATTCATTATCATGAGATATGGGTTCTTGTGAACCACTACTCATGAAACATGGGTCAATGATTTTGACTCGTAAAACTACACAATTGAATCTTGATAGAAATCTCATAATTTGACACACTATGGAAAATAACTCCTACTTATCAATATAGGACTATTTTCACCAAAATCCACTTGAATAATTTCTTGGATGAATTCAAAATAAAATATCTTCTCACATGAAGAAATTCAACACTAACAATACAATCACAATTTGTCTTTTCCTTCCACTCTTTTAAATGACTACCATAGGCCCACATTCCACTAAAATGCATAGCCCATAAATGTGGAGATTATGAAAGCTCACTTTCCTCTGTTGTTATATCTTGACCTTCTTCTTTTGCATCACTGATTTTATTAGAAATCCATTCTTTAAATTTTGGAAAAGAATCACCTCCAATTAAATCATGACATGTGCGCTTTTGAGGTCGATGTTGCATCCAATTTTGATTCTCTTCTTCATATTTTCTACATAGAATATTAACATACAAATAGTAAGAATAATAATATAAATGTACAAATGCAATTGAGTAAATAAATTATTGTGTAAATTTTGTTTAGCTACACCATTGATCGAATGAAGATGTGTTTTGAAGAATATAGGCATGTATCGCAGTTCTTTCTTGATGTGATAGCTTGAAGCGACATCCATTTCCTTCTAATACTTCACCTATAACTCTCTCATCTTCGTCATCATCCCATACACATCGATTTTCATTTTTAAAATCCTTGAATATATTTTGTGTAAAATCCCATGGCCTCTTGCATTGAATATCCCTCAGACATGCTACCTTCTGGTTTTTCCCTAGTATGGACATTTATTTTTCAAAACCTCCATATATCGTTCTATATGATACATCCATCTCATTCTTACTAGGCCACAATGCTCTGGTTCATATTCTAGATGTATCAAAAGATGCATAGAAATCTTAAAGATTGTTGGTGAAAATTCTCATTCCAATAGACAAAGGGCTTCAACAACCTCCTCCATCAAACTATCAAATTTCAAAGGATCTAATACATGTAAACTCATTCTCTTTAACATTAGGCCTGACCTTATAATTCCTAATCTTGGCCCCTTTTCCAAAATTGAAATATTTACCACAATAGGTAAAATATTCTCGATTATGACATGATAGTCATGGGTCTTGAGGCCTCTTAAGCTATTAATTTCAATTTGGCTTCTAATACTACTACTTACATATCCAGTAGGAAAGCGAGTCTAAGACATCAACTATAAGAATTGTGCATGTTGTTCCTTTATCTAGACATAAGAAGCACTAGGTTTTCTATTATTTTCATCATCAAATTTTTCAACCTAAATATTTGGATGAATCTTTAGTTGTCAAAAGTCTTCACATAATGAAATAGTATCAAAAGCACCAAAAAGAGTTTCTATAATAGAATACCTGCTATATTTTTCTCAGTATGCCTAATGGCTATATCCTTAAAGTGTGGCAACTTATAGAATATTCTCAAGCATTTTACACCACTTTCATTACATGGATCATATCTACTACCAACAATCCCATCATTTTCAATTATAAATGACATTCTTTTTTGTTCATTCTCAACAACGTAATCACCTATTATTAGCAATGGAGCTTCATGATTCTCTTATTGACCATTGAAACATGTTTTTTGTCAATGATATGGATGATCCATTTTAAGGTAAGCGCGATGTCCAAAATAAATACACTTATGAAAACTTCTTGAGAGCCTCACAAAATCCTTAAAGTTGCAAGCAGGACATCCATGGTACCCATGAATAGTGAGACTAGACAATGTGCACCATATGCAGGAAGACCATGAATCGTAAACAATGAGGAAACTCTTAAATTTAATTTGATTGAATGACCATCCCTTAAGGGTGATCTCACAATATTGGTTGACAATTTTTGGTCAAACTAGACACTAAACTGATTTTTTCTTTCTAAATATTCACTTTCAAGCACATATAGTGGCTAAACCATGAGGAATTTGAAGATGATGCAAACTAGTGATTTGTGAAATTTTGTCTCTAGATTCTAAATATATTTTTTTCAAAAAAAATGGAATCAAATTGCACTTCTTTTTCTATCTCCTTCAAAAACTAGTTTTTATTAGTAAACACCATTTTAAGGAGTGATGCTCACCGTATACAACATAACTTTTTTTATATGAAGGATAAAATTCTAATTTTTTTGAATTTAGATTTCGAACTAGAATATATAACCCTTTCATTTGGTTTCATAGTGTTTTATTGAATATTTTTTCCTTAATCAAGTTTTGAAGTCAAACCAATTACAATTCAAACATAGGAAAACTGTATATACAACATACTTTTTTTTGTATGTGTCAATTTTTTTTTTTTACTAGATCAAGGACATCAATACCTAGCTTGCACATATTTTATGAAATTTTATTTTGATAATCTGCTATTTTTCCACATGTGCAAAACAAAGAGCTTGATTTTCGATGAAAAACCTATGTTTAATCAAACTAAAAAAATAAATACATAATAAAACCAAAACATATTAAAATTATATTCAATGCATATCTCATTATAAGGACTACCATCATCTAGTTGGGTCTATGAAGTCTCCTCCATTTTCATCTTCAACACGAGCTTCGAAGGGAAAAATTCTAGAGATTTTTTGTGCTAGATGGGGAGAAGGGGGGTTCAAATGAGCCCAAGTTCGAGTGAACACCCCTTTCTACAAAGTTTCCCTTTGTTTTTTATTCCGGGAAATGTGAAATATGTGGGACCCAACACTTAATAGAGTTCACTCGAAGGGGGTTTGAGTGAACCCTTCTTGGGTTCGTTCTAGCCCTAAGTTTGTTTAAACCCCACAAAACCCAAAAAAAATTCGTGGGGACATTTTTTGCAATTTTGCTTCCTCAACAGAATTGTAAACTAGTTTTGTGGGATCACCCTTAAAGATTGAATTTCTTCAATTTTTTTCCATAATTCTATTAGCTTATCATATAATGGCTATAGATAAGCATCGATCATATTTGAAGTCACACTTTTCTTTACTAGTATAATCAATGATAGCATTAAAAAATGGTTTAGTTGCTAACCATGGCTCGAAAAGTTATAATTTATTAAAAATACTGACCATGTTGACCATTTAGTACTTTGATTTGAGAATGGGTTCACCCCATCTAGAGCTAAGACCAACCTTATATTATGAGGATCTTGAGAAAAATAAAGCCATGTATGTTATCAAATTTGATCCATATCTTAGAATCAGGCACATGTCATTGTTTTCCATCGGTGCTCTTATTTTGGAAATGTCATTGCACAATTTCAGCAATGTCTCTACACCTATACATTCAAAGTAATCATGGGACTATCGGTGAAGAACCTTTCTAGGAACCACAACTGATTTCAACCCTTGTCTATACCTCACTTCATGACATTTCAGGCATTCACTCTCACAAGATTATTGTGAAATAATACATAACCATTCACACATTTGTGTATGTTTTCATACCCTAAGCCTAGCTTAATGATTTTGTTTTTACATTGACTTCATTTTGTTGGCAATGTGGAGTCAGGTGGTAACAACAAAATTAATAATGCCAATAACTGATTTACACTCTCATTTGTCCAACCAAGCACCACTTACAAGTTAAGAATTTGAAGGATTATTGTCAAATGACTTAACTTGTAATTAGCATACACGGGCTTTAAATCATCCTCCATTGACTTGGCCTTATCATCGTTTAGACCCTCATTCAACATTCTATCAACTTCAAACCCTTTGTCTAACATTGTTGCATCTTCATCTATGTTTGGTGCTACTTCATCTATGTTTTTTGTCTCTTCATCTCTCACACTCTGCAATTCTATCATATCTTCATAATAATTGCAATCCCAAGAGCTTATACCACTATGCACATATCTTATCATATGTCAATAAATCACATTTCTTTTTTTCACTTTTCCACCAAGACAGACATTACATGGACATGGATATTTGTCCATGCTCCTCTCATCAGCTACTCTCTCATCATATGCATGGTATTGATCTATAGCAAACCTTCGACCTTAATCCATCTGTAATGTTCTACATTCCAATATTAATTTAGTTTCATATTTCAAGGAAAAAATAGAAATCTAAAAAACTCAACTTACTCAGGATCTAATACATGTAAACTCATTCTCTTTAGCACTTACCCAGAATTCAGAGCACTTCATAGAATTAGGATATAGAGCACTCTACATCAATTCAAATTCAAGAAATACAACTGGGCATCACTCTACAAAATCAGATGTTTTGCCTTTACATAAATTTTTGTGGTAAGTTTTGTGCATTTTTTACTTGTAGGATTCTTAGCTCTGGGATCCAAGGATTGCGAAAAGAATTTGTAGACCCTTGTATAGAGACCCATTCGCCCTTGGGTGAATTTCCTTCAGTAAATCCTGAAACCCACTTTTGGAGCCAGGTAAACAACATCCTAACCTTCTCAGATATGTTGGTTAATGGTTGTTTCTAATAGTGTTATCATAATACTTCATATTCCAAGTGTTAGATCTCATAGGTTTGATTGTCAAAGCACTTTTATCTTTCTCCCAAAACTATTGTTCAGTCATTTCTATCGTAAGGAAGTCAAGGCACCATAGTGTCCAAATCTAGGGTTGGATCACCTTGAGGGTTGTAAGTCAAATCTAATAATTTTTGGCACTATCCCTCTTCCTAATGAACATAGAAAAGGTAGATTTTTTATTGGGTGGACACCCCCGTTTTCTTTAACATATTCCCCTCATCACACATTCCTCACCCTTTTAGGGAAGGATCCCCTTTCCTTTCATTTCAGTGCATAAAAATGATAAAAAAATTATCTACGTTTCTTCCATATGAGTCGACATGACCCATACAACACCTTCAATCACTCCTTAAAATTCGCTCAATCTTGAACTTGTGGCACTAACTCATTTGACCCCAATTTCTGACGAAACCTTTTGACGAAAGCTATATAATCAGATGTATCGTTGGGCACTTGTGCGAATTTTCATTTTTAAAAATTTTTATCACCGATGTTCGTTAGAATTTTGATGAACCTTTGTTTCATCTACATTTCGACGAAGATCTTTCACCGAATTTGCGACGGACCTGCAAAGTTTAATTGTGGCGGGCATAAATTGAAATGAGCTCGACTATTTATTGTGATAGTGTTTTGCTCGACGGTTTTCTTGGGGAAAATCAGAAGAAACTCAAGAAGATATCGCCAGGTTGAGGGTAGTCATTTTCTTTTTCCAGAATTCATTTGTGAAGTCAGATTTGTACTTCCAGGTTTGAAAATCATATTTTAAAGCAACATCTCATCAGATTTCATTTTTAGTCTTGTGCATTTTTTGAATTTCATTTCCAGATTTTAGACCTGGCTTCACAAATTCTTTATAAGGGAATTGTTTATAACTGATGGAAAATTCTTGATGGATTTGGAAAAAGATTATATTTGCAAGGTTTCAATTTTAACCCTAATGATCAATTTGCAATAGATTTGGGAGTCATAGCTAGATAATATCAAAGGTGTTGGTTGTTTTTTACTGTAACCAAGTTAATCTTCTAGACACATAGCATATAAAATCTCAGATAATACTGCCTTACAATACCATCAATCTATATTCTAACCCAATACTACTTATCAAATCCTTATATGAACATAGTCACCTATAACCTCAATCAATCATTTTAATTAATTCCTTGAATTAAAGCCAAAATGAGAATTACACACACCATAACAGTGAGATGAACAAAATAACCCTTGATAATTTTATTTAAGATAATAATGTATTCATACAATGGAGATACATGACCTTGAAATGAGTAATTTTCATTTAGATGCTAGTACTGTCTTGAAAATTAAGTACCTTTGAAAGTAAAACCTACAACAGAATGACAACAAACCTAAGAATAGTATTTTCACTATAATATCAGGCTCTTTACAAATTCGCACTGCAACTTCAGTTAGACTCGACTTAAATATATCTAACTTGCTAACCCGTATTTCTGGTCCTGAAATCCTTCTTATAGGGAAAATGAAGGAGCAACAAGCATCGGACCATAAATACACCTGTCACTGGTCACTTGGACCATCTTATGACATTTCAAAAATTGGTTACAATAGTTGAGTCTCTGGAGAATCTTCTTGTTCATCCCGTCCACTGGAGAATAACTGGTGCATTTGCCAAACTTTGAAATCTTGCACCAAAATTGCCACCAAGACAACCAAAATTTGTTATAACCATAATCGTTGAGCTGTTAACTGTCGATTGTAGATTTTGTCCTATTCTTGTTCGGTTAAGTACTTTTCTACCCATCCTTGATATTCCTCATCCGTTGGCCAATTAAAATTTACCACCTCATTTACCTTGGCACTATAAGGTGTATACTATACTGCTACTTGATTCGCCTCCCTTTCAAAAGATTCAAAAAATGTGCTAGTGTTAATGATTTTATCCATACTACTCATCAACATGTCATAATCTGAGTCATCACAAATCAATTTGATTTGTGCATTGATGATTTCATCTACCCTATCCTGCCATTGCTTAAGTGATCTAATATTTCCTTGGGCATCTTCAATATCTAGTAAAGATGTGTCACTCCAGTCACCAAAACTCTTTACCAACTCTTTAATCCTCCTGTTGAAATCATCAGGTAAGGCCTAGAAACCTTGCAGTGACTTCACAAAGTCTTGAGCAGGCCTTAATTGTTGAGGCCTATTATCTGCATTTTTAGAATTTCATTTCCAGATTTTGTTGTGCAAGTTCAATATTCTTATTTTAGGAGTCTAATAGTTGGAAATCATAGTAAAATCAGAATTTAATAATTTCTGGAATTAGCATTTGAAAGTGTTTTTTGGGGTCATTAACTTAAGACTATCTTCTCTTTTGCAAGGGTGGTTGCATGCTGAATTTTTTTGGTGCAAAATATCATAATTATTATATTTTGTTACCTGTGTATGATTAAAAATTATTGGAGTGTGAGTGATATTTTTTGAAGATCTAAATATTCAAGCTTGGTAAAGAAAAATCATGTCAGATAATATTAGTCCAGAACAAAATGAAGAGACAATTGCTAGATTGTGGGCTATATTGAAAAGAAAAGGGTAATGGGAAATGTTATTGTCCTTGCAATAATTGCAAGGGCTTAAAGACGAGAAGACTATTAATCACAACACTTGAGAAACATTGTAGGCAGCATGGTCACGTTGAAGGGGGGCATGATTATTGTCCATTGGTAAGTTGTTCATTATATGTGTTTATATTGATTGAATTTGCAAATGTTTATATTGTTTTAACATTTGATATATATATAAAAAATCACTTGATCATGATCATGGTTTATTTGTGTCTATCATTATTATAAAGGTGGGGCGCCCTAGGGCACACGATATGAATTATCATGGCCCGGAGAATGTGGTTTTGCATGCAAAGGAACATGGAGCTATGAATATCGAAGATGAAGTTAATGATCCTATGGAAGAAGATGATCATGTGCTAGAAAACACAATTGAAGATGATGGTACAAATACATTGATCCATGACACATGTAGTGGCACATCTGATCATGTTGATCAAGATGACTTTGATGATGTTCATGATTTACCTATACTTGAGAAGGCATATGAGCCCCTTTATGAAGGCTCCCAAACAGCTCTTCTCTCTGATGTATTGTTGTTGGTGAAATTGAAGGTTATGAATGGTTTATCCAACATAACAATCTCACGGATGTTAAGGTATGTCATATATGTCATATTTTTTCATCTATTTTAATTGTTGTTAGTTCATCGCTAGTAAATAAATGATGAAGTATGTACCATTAATATTCTTTATATTAATATTTTTTTTTTTTGTTGTAGATTGATTGGTGAATTTTCGTTACCACCATCAAATATTTTACCTTGTTCATACCGAGATTTATCTGGAATTATGAAAGATATTGGAATGGAGTATCAAGTAATAGATGCATGTCCCAATGATCATATTATATATCATAAACAACATGAATTTGCAACAGAATGTCTGGAATGTCATATCAGTAGATATCGAACAGATCAACTAACAAAAAAGGTGTCTCGCAAGGTTCTTCGTTATATTCCCATTATTCAACGTATGCAACAATTATTTAGGTGTGAAAGCTTAGTGAAATTTATGGATTACCATGCACATAATAGAAGTGGAGATGAGATTCTTTGAATACCCGTAGATGGTTCTACATTTAGGGACATGGAGGAAAAATGGCCACATTTTAAAAAAGAACCTCGTAATCTCAGGCTTTCATTGGTAGTGGACGGTGTCAATCCATTTGGAGAGCTGAGATCTATTTACACGGTGTGGCTTGTTTTTGTTATCAACAATAACATTCCTCATGGATGTCAATAAAGAGGGAGCACATAATGTTGGCAATGATTGTTCCAAGTATTTGTTTACATCAATTTTCTTTAACGTAGTAGCATCTCATTTGTCTTATTTGTTGCATAATGATTTATATGTTTTTTTCATTTAATAGTCATGTACATGAATTTATATATATTGCAGTAAAATGGTTATAATAATTATGTAATGTTTATGTTCATTCAATTAGGTAAGTACCAAGTTAAAGATATGAATGTATATATTGAGCCTCTTATCGACGAGTTATTAAATTTATGGAATGGCGTCACTATGTATGACGTATCTAGACCAATAGGACAAAGACAATTTCAATTCCATGCAATGCTTGTATGGACAATTCATGATGCCCCAGGGCTAACATATTTTTCTGGTATGTTATAACGTTCGACTGCATGACTTTAATGATATTTAATTTTATGAAGTAGATATCATGCATGTTTTTTAAGTAATCTATTCATTATATATAATTATAAAAATTGACATATTTAATCCAATTATATATGATTTGCAGGTCTTCAAACAAAGGAAAAATTTGCAGGTCCAATTTGTGGTCCAAAGATGAAATCTCATCGTTCAACAATTTTACGAAAGCAGGTGTTTGATGAGTATAGGCACTTCCTCCACAGAAATCATAAGTATCAAACTATTGAAAAACATATTTTCAATGGGAAAGAATAGACTACATCAAAACCATGAAGAATGACACCTCGCCTATGGAAGTTGGAATATAATAGAATTAATCGTCAAGGTTATACATCAGATCAAATTGTTTATCTATCATTTATGATATCTTTTGAATTTATATTTTTATATTGTGTTGTGTTTACTCATGCTGTAATTGACAATGATTGTCATTGTTAATTTGTTTAACTTATATGCTTTATGAAAGTGGTCAAGGCATTAATGGTCGGCTTCCACAAGGACTGAAAAGTTATCCCAGACAATTTAGTAGGTTGCCCTACTATGAGGAGCTACAAATTGTGCATTTGTTTGATACAATGCATATTGGAAAGAATATGATAGAAACATTATGGAAAATATTGGATGGAAGGCATGACAAAGAAAAAATTGTCAAAATTTGTAGTGACATTCAGGAAGCCAGTCATGCAATGAAAAATGTCATTCAATTAAATAGCGATGGAGACCAAATTAATATAAGTGCCCTTCCTTGGTTATTAACGGAGCAGCAAAGCAATGCTATAAAACAAGTCATACGAAAAATTCGATTTCCCACAGGATTTGCTGCGAACATAAACAATATCATAACAAAGAAAGGTGAATTTGGGCCAGGGATGAAAATGCATGATTGGCATACCTTCATTAAGGTAATTATTCTAGTATATTATATATATATATGTATACTGCATGTACTTTTCAATGTATTATTTTTACTACTTTTGGAAAAATATTTATGAAAAGATCATTTTATAATTGTTCCAGTACGTTCTACCTCTATCTCTCCTAGACAACTTTGACAACAATGTCAAGAAAGTTATATATGATCTTGGAAAATACATGAGGTAAGTAGCGATATTTGTTCAATTCGTTGTATATTTTTGTTAAATCTTGTTAATATATTTGTGCCTTGAATCACTTGTAGATGGTTGTCATCTAAAGCAATCCATAAAGAAGATATAAATTATTGGAAGAGAAAAATTCCTCGTCTAATGTGTGAAATGCAAAAGTGTCTACCTTCGATATTTTTCAATGTACAAGAACACTACCTCATACACCAAGTTGAGGAGATTGAATTGTGTGGACCTGTACACACAAGGTCGATGTGGATGGTTGAGAGGCACTTGAAATTTTTGAAGGCTTTGGTTAGACAAAGAGCACATCTCGAGGGTTATATGGTGGAGGGATACATGGTATACTAGACTATGGTGTACATTACTGAATATCTTCCTAAGTTTGCAACAAAGATCCATGTAAATCGCATTTAGGATCCCGACTCCATTAAAAAATTCGAAGGGGAGTACCTGATGGGGAAAGGTAGATTGAGGAAAGTGACAGGTAATTATAAGATGGTCATGGAGATTAATTAGAATAAATTTTACATTTGGTTTTTATGTATATTGTACTTATTTAATTATTAATCTTTCAATATTCATCAATTATAAATTAAGGTCATATACTGTGGTAATTAACTAATTATACGTCGTTTGTGAATTTCAATTTTTTTTTATACAGTTGGTCGAGAGTGGGATGCACTACATTTGTACGTCGCAAACAATCTTGATTGGATGACGATATGGATTGAACGATGTCAACAATCTGGTCGCGCATTAACATGGGAAGGTGTGGCTTCATTGGTTAAAGAAGCTCATTGTAATGGAGACTCCAATGTTACACCAAGGGAAATTGATTTAGCATATGGTTTAAGAGATAAACAGGTATGTATAAATATATTAATCACCCATATTATTTAATTATTTTCAATTATATTGATGTATATATATGTTGAGATTTTATTTTTTTTGCATACATTCGGCCAAGAATAAATATGTTTATCAACTGACGATATTGCAATAAGTTTTACATGTTTGACATATTGCAGGTGAAACACCACAAGGCTATGCGGTGCAATGATCATAAATTTTAAATCAAAAAGTTGGATGACATGAAGAAAACTTGTGATTATGGGATAACTGCAGTCTTCTAGGTGACTAATGTTTCATCTAGAAGTGGCATACATCCAGAAGTCTCAGAAAATCAATACTATGGGATTTTGGATGATATACTTGAGTGTGACTTTAAGTCCTTCAAATTAGTTATGTTTGTTGTCCTATGGTACAGACTACGATTGAATGAAAATGATCCCGAGAGAACTGTTATTGAACATGATAATGGATTTACCATGGTTAATACAAGGTATTTTGAGCAAGCTCGAAATGAGCCCTATGTTCTTCCAATCCAATGTGAGCAGGTATTTTACTCAGAGGTTCCAGGTAAAGTGGCTTGGTCATATGTTGTTAGACGTGATCCAAGAGGAAGGTCGGTAAAATATAATGTGGTGGAAGAAGAAGATACTAAAGAAATAGAAGATGATGTAGATGATGATTAGGATCAACAGTTAGTTGATGATGTGTCTGACAAAGATGTCGAAGAGGAGGAAGTAGATCATGATGATGTAAGATTTAATGTTCATGAAGATGATATCCGTGTGGATGGTGACATTATCGAAACTAATATCAATGACGACGATGATGATATGACTAATCCTTACAATGTTGAATCTGGATCAGATGATACAGACAAAGAGTTGGATGAAGAAGAAGATCAATGACATTGAAATGTATGAGTTATGTGATTGTATTATCTATTTGATATTAATTTCTTGATAGAATTATATTTGACTTATGTGGTTACATAATTAATTTATGATGTTTTTAATTTTAATTATATTTGAATTATATTAGAATATGTTCAGTTAACAGATGTAAAAAATAAAATGGATAAACCAAAAGATGAAAGCGTGAGACCATTGCCTTGTTGGGTGTATGGAGTCTAATGAAGATCTATAAAAGTGTAATCTATGATGGAAATAATTCAAAGTGTTTGGCACACAGATGTAGTTTATAACTTGTATAAATGTGCAAGTAAATGACTGACAAACTCTACTTGAGATAGAATGACAATCCTAGTTATGTGATTCTTCTTATTGATCCAATTAATACTCTTCGATTACTGTGATTGACTAGAAGGGTTTAATCTTTACTTGAAAGAACCAAATAATCATATCACACAAATATAGCAAATGTGTATTGGTAAACTGAATATATTTATATGCTTCATATATCAATTTAGACAACAGAAAAGCATCAAAATGGAGACAACCAAATAACTATATAATTCCACAAACAGCTAATACCAAGATTAAGCCACAAGTTCAGACATCTTCATTAACTTCATCAAAATTCATACAAGCATCTGAGTCTTTTAAAGGAAAGTTTCATTGCAAACTATCTACTGTATCTTTCTCCTATCCACCTATATCTATTTTACATTATGAAATAGATACAAATATATCAAAATTGTGAAAGGGCACGTCCTTTGAGAAATGTCTTTTGCTTAACAACAATAAAAAACTAGAAATTATGCTCTATTAAGCCATAAATAGATGTTTTGACAAATAATCTCGGTAAGCTGGCCGCTTGTGTGTATCAACATCCTCCAGTGCATTCCTTATGGCTAGCTCTATTTCGAACATCTTCCCATTCTGTTCACATGCCCTGTTCATTGTTAAATCATTTCCTGTGGCTATCTCCATAATTTTTTGCATCATCATCTGGCATTCCTTCATCCATCCTGTGGTAATAGACATTGCTTTACTCCTCTTCAGTTAATTACTTGTCCACCCACCTCTGATACTCTTCATCCGTTGGCCAGCAAAATTTCATGACCTCATTCACCTTACTATTGTAAGGTGTGTACTTCACTGCAACCTGATTGGCTTCCCTTTCAAAAAACTCTAAGAATGTGTTGGTGTTAATTATCTTATCCATACTATTTACCAGCAAATCATAGTTTGAATCATCACAAATCAATTTGATTTGTGTATTGATAACTTCTTCTACCCCATCTTGCCATTGTTGCAATGTCTTAACATTTTCTTGTGCATCAATAATGTTTGGAAAAAATGTATCATTCCACTCATCAAAGCTCTTTATCAGCTCCCTAATTCTTCTACTAAAATCATCAGGTAGGGCCTAGAATCCGCTCAATGATTTTACAAAGTTTTGAGTAGGCTTCAATGACTAGGGCCTATTGTCCGCATCAAACCTAGAAGCTTTGTACATAATATCTAGATCGTTGGCCCTATGGATCCATTTCTCAGCCAAAGGAAAAACTATTTCCTAATCCCTATTGATATTTTTTATTCCATCCAAGAATAAAGAATACAAAGAATGTACAGATGGTAATTTACTATCAACCTTTTCATTAAGATGCCTCAAAACTGTGTCAACCACCTCACTTTGTTTGGAAATTGCATCATCCTCACTTGCCTTTAAGGCAACCTACAATTTTGTGATACTATTCAACATTTGCTTCTTGGTGGGATCCACATAATATTCAACTTCTTCTTCAACTGGCCCTGGTGTAGGACTGAGAACAGGTGCCTGGATGGGGGACCCCAAAGTTGAAACAATTAGAGTAGTATGGGGGACCGATCCTGCAATAGAAGGCAATGCTCTAATACCAAGAGCACTGGAGGATTCTCCCACCTGCCCATATTTCAACCTATCTACTTCAGATTTCAGCTAAACATTCCTTTGATGCATCCTACTATATTCTGCAATTATCATATTGTATTTCTCCATCAAACTCTTCTTTTCAAACTCTTCTCTCTCAATTGTCTTTTGGGCCAATTTGGGCACATTCACTGTGAGGCTTGTAGCTTCGGTTGTTGAAGTTTCAGAAGCTCTCTTGATGATTAGCCCTCCCCTTAGGTGTGGGCTAATATCAGTTACATTTGGCTTTCTTCCCTAGGGTGCCAATGCCCATATGGCTAGAGTTTCATACTCCTCACTGAAGGCAGAGTCCTGCAGAGCTGCATTAACCTCTTCTTCATTGTTTTGTATAGTGTGTTTGGACTATAAGATAGCATTGAATGCAACCGCATCAGCTATGTCTCATTCAGGAAAAAGTAAGACACCAACCTAAGTCACAAGTCTTCTTCCCTCCTCAGGAGTGATGCCTTTGAATTCTTCCATTAATTCGGCCTTGACCTCATCATCATTCTCCTACTCAGAGCTATCAGGTCTCGATTCTCTCCTACTCTTGCATTTGTATAGGCACTCTTCTAGTTTCATCCTCCAAAGTAGTTGCAAGAATACAGGAGTCTTTACAAATGCATCATCATCCAAGAATGCCTTGTAGGCCTCCATCCTAGCATCTTGTACACATTGCCCCTTTACATTCATGTCAGAAAGCACCAATTGTGTTGATCTAGGATGGGAAGGGATACCAACCTGCATGTCTTGATCAGTCACAATTATCTCATCCATTAGAGTTTCCTATGTTTCCTCAACTCTCTGCCTCTTAGGGCTTGGCTCTGATGGTAACACTGCAAGATCACCTCTTGGTGGTGAATCTAGATCCACAATCCTTATCCCTCTGGGTGCTCTGATCCTTCAACCCAGCTGTGATGATGCTTGCATGACTTGTTTTCCCTTCTTATCCCCTTCATCCTCATCATTGCTCGAATTCCTCTTTCCCTTGTATAGAGGCCTGTCAACTGGTCACTGATAAGCTAGTCTTGTTTCTTCAGGCCTCAAATCCGATCTTTCTATACCAAAATCTAATTCCAAACTGACCCTCTTGGTCATCAAGGTGCCCATGATACTTTTGAAATTAGCCATTAAGAAGTCTATTCTCTTATGAAATGGAGTGAACTCCATTAATGGATCATATTTTGGATCCATTTTATGTATTATAGCCAGTAGCTTTTCATATGCAATCCATTTTTCTTTATTCAACTCCTGCCTATTCAAATCAAATTCATTTCTAATTAGGTCCTCAGGAAAGTTGAATTCATGTGCAAATTTTCCACCTTTAATTCGTTGTTTGAACAATGCAAAGAATCCCTCAGGGTCATGCTGTCATCTAGGACCATTCCTCAAATTGAAGTTATCAAAAAACCTTTCAAAGTGGACCCATCCTCCCTTGGAACAAGCAAAATCAGAAACAATAATGTAGTCAGGGAACAAAGTCCATTTTCCTTTCTTTGTTAGGTTGTCCTCATGAATACAACCTAGTTGCCACATTACTTTGGCAAACCCCATCCTTGATGGTACATTAAAGGGGAGGATATGAGGGGTTCCCTGGAAACCATACACCCTCAAGACAATGCTTATAGGGTACAAGATGATATCACCCCAATTGTGACACACTTTTAAATTAAGCTTCCTCACCTTCGATCGAAGGAAGTCATGTAAATCTTCAAGGACTCTTGGCACATTTACCACCAACCGAGCCCTAAGTCTGGAGGCAAAGCAGTTATCAAATTGCACAAAGTTGGCACCTCCCCTATTATAAGCCAAATCTACACTCCACACCTATACCGGTAACCTTTCTCCATTCACCTCCTGCCTCAACTCCATGTTTTCTGAGAAGAAAACAACATTCTTGTACAGGAACATATGCATCAACAGGGAGTACCAAAAAAAAGGAGTGTCAGTATCCCCCACATGCAACTTCATCAAACCCTCATGCATCTTCTCTGATAAGAATGATACAAAGTCATATACCACAAAGAAATTGGGATGTTGAATCTGGGCTTCCATAAATATGTACGCAACTGGCATCACAGTATTAGGGCTGAACCCTAAAATTTGGCACAATGAATAAAATGTTGCCAAGAAGTGACTAGCAAAACAACTCAGCCTGAAAGGCTCCTGGTCATTTGGGCTGATATGAATTGTTGAACTGCCTGACCTGGCCAGGTGAAGAGGAAGAAACTTCAATCCGAAAAGAGGCTTTAACCTTTTGTACTCCTCCTTCATCTTCTCAAAATCTATTTGGACTAAGAAAGGGCTATACTCAGTCAAATCAAAAATTTGTTGAATCTCATCTGCATTTAGGCTTAGCAGAATTTCGCCATCATTATCCCTTATGACCCTTATCACAAGCTCATACCGTGTTGCCACTACTCTGAGCAAGTCAACATCAGGGAACACATTTGGCACTATTAGTCTCCCCATGTTATATCTCCAGGAATTAGAGAAGGGGTGAGGTAAGTTTCACTGTCCATACCATAGCCTAAACATTTCAAGACTAGTCATAAGAATCTTGGCATCCGCAATGTTAGAATTTTTGCATAGTAGACCTTCGCCTAGGGCCTTTCCATTGATTAAAACCAAACCACTCTTCCTGTCATTTGTTGACAACGAGAGTTGATCTAGGAATTCATCATACAAATTCCTCTTCAAATAATCAACATGGCCAGAGTGTTGCTTCGGTGGTGCCATCTTAAACAACTAGGGCTTCTTTTAAAAAATGAAATCCTCAAAGAAACTAGGGGTACCCAAAACACAAAAATATAACACAACTGTGCAATTCCAATAATTCAAACGAACTAGTAACCCTATGATAATAATTAACAAAACCCCTTGACCAACACAATAGAACCCTTCACAAAGACACAGTTAAATTAACCCAGTAGTTTAGAAAATAACTCATGGGATTTCGCGCCTTGCAGAGAACCAAACTTCACGGTGATCGCTCGAAAAAATTTATCTCTGGCTCTGAACTGCTTGGAAATTACTTGAATGTTTTTGTGATGAAGATAGAAAAAGAGTAGATATTTTATGTCGATTGAATTGAGGCAGTAGATGTCTCATCCACCATTAAAGCTCATTTGCATGCCGCCCCAACGGCTCCAATCCCATTTGATGTGAATTTAAAATTTAGCCATCGATCTTTTATTTTTGGCTGATCATCGAACGACCATCTTCAAAAGGGTTGATGAAATCTCCATGTCAGCATCGAGGGCCCACCACAGAAGTAGTGCCAAAGGAATAAATGTGGTGCCCACCCCTGATATCGCCATCACTAAACATCCTGCATCTTTGGATCACGCGATGGCGGGCAACCGTTGATTCCTACCATCGGCGATCGTGTCCACTCACAGTAGTCAGCAGCACCAAACATAACCGTCGAGCAACTTTTTACCAAGATTATAACATCACCGTCGATCTTGAGCACGTGCATCTCGCAACTATTTTAGTAACCCACTTTATAACGTATTTAAGTCTGACACAAATATTAAACACTTTATTAATCTCTTTTCGACATCGACAGCTTGGGACATGTGGCGATCGCCTGTGATATCACAATCACCAAAAAATCAATGGTGGTGTCATTGCGAGATCGCGGGGAGCGGTCAGGATCAATTGTAGGAAGATCGACGGTCATTAAAAACACAATAGTTAGCAGCACCAAACATTACCGTCGAGCAACTTTTTACCAAGATTATAACATCACCGTCGATCTCGAGCATGTGCATCTCGTAGCTGTTTTAGTAACCCACTTTATAACGTATTTAAGTCCGACACAAATATTAAACGCTTTATTAATCCCTTTTCAGCATCGACAGCTTGGGACACGTGGCGATCGCCTGTGATATCGCAATCACCAAACAATCAGTGGTGATGTCATCACGAGATCGCGGGGAGCAGTCAAGATCAATCATAGGAAGATCGACGGTCATTAAAAACACAGCAGTCAGCAGCACCAAACATAATTGTTGAGCAACTTTTTACCAAGATTATAACATCACCATCGATCTTGAGCACATGCATCTCGCAGCTATTTTAGTAACCCACTTTATAAAGTATTTAAGTCTGACACAAATATTAAATGTTTTATTAATCCCTTTTCGGCATTGGTAGCTTGGGACACGTGGCGATCGCCCGTGATATCGCAATCACCAAACAATCAAAGGTGATGTCATCGTGAGATCGCAGGGAGCGGTCAGGATCAATCATAAGAAGATCGACAGTCATTAAAAATACAGCAGTCAGCAACACCAAACATAACCGTTGACCAACTTTTTACCAAGATTATAACATCACTGTCAATCTCGAGCACGTGCATCTCGCAGTTGTTTTAGTAACCCACTTTATAACGTATTTAAGCCCGACACAAATATTGAATGCTTTATTAATCCCTTTTCGACATCAGCAGCTTGGGACACATGGCACTCGCCCATGATATCGCAATCACCAAACAACCAGCGGTGATGTCATCGCGAGATCGCGGGGAGCAGTTAGGATCAATCATAGGAAGATCGACGATCATTAAAAACACCCCTTGCAAAATAAAACAACTATTAAAAATTCAGGCGAAATAACCTTTTTGCGTGTGCAGATTGCACGGCCGTCAGCTGAAGTGATTTCAATCTTGACCATTGCTTGCAGACCTCGCAAGGTTTCTACTAACATCACAAATATGGTGCGAGGCATGCGAGATTCTACCATCTATCACATTTGATGGTGGGGACCAGTTTTTCTCGCTGATCGATTATGAAGGTTGATGCCGACAGTTGTTTCTGTACCGACGCATCGTGGTCGTTCCTCGCTAATCTCACGCAATTAAAACTACAGTTTCAATAATGCTGCGAGGTGTGCGATTCGGTGACGTGTGGACTCCGATGTTATGTGTTGATAACAAAGGTGGGGCCCATTTTCGTGTTGATGTGGTGCTCGGTAGGTGAATATCCTGTCCATTTGGTGACTGGAGGGAGAATGTGGCATTTTCAAGCTAAATTTGACTAAATCTGAGCCGTTCTCCTAGCCAACGTTGCTATTGATCAACGGCTCGTATTTAAAAATAAACCAGTATTGTATGATAGCTGTTTTATCTCGCACGAGTGAATATTAATGGCCGAGTTTGACTCTGCCTACATAATTAAATGCTAAAATTTGTGAATTACTATTTCAGTTCTGTATCTCTACATTGAGGAAGAATTGCTTGGCATCGAGTGAAGCAAGTTGTGGTTATGATTTCTCAATTTTGCTACCCTAGATGTTCTATGATTGAAACCGTAAGTAGCATGTATGCCATTTCTTATAAATTTAGAATATTTTATGGTTGCTTGCTGGGCAATTCATGATTGTTTCATGTCTCTGTTCTTGAAGAATTGATTGAATAGATTCGCTTTTAGAGCTTGTCTAGATAATTGCTAGGGTTTTTTGAATATTGAAGAATTTTTTGTTAAGGCTAAAGGATAAAATTGTAATTATTTGTTATCTAAAAATAAGCAAACTCTAGTTCAAATGATCATTAGTCTAGTATAAATGGCACCCAAGGCCTGAAGTTATGGTTCTGAAACCACTACCAGGTCTTTATCCCTAGATATTATTGATTTGTTACAACCCTCTACTAGCAAGAAGCAGGAGGGAAAGGTTTTTTTCTTTTATGGGCCTTGAATCTTGGAAGGATTGACAGACAAGCAATGTGCAATTCAAGATGTCGAGTTACCATACACCGGGTGGTAGTTGTTCTCCAATTGGTTTGGGAACAGGAATTTGTCAGTTCCTTTGTGTAACCCTTGGAGGTTAGACTTGGGTAAATTGGTGGTTCCTAATGTTTGTATGGATGTAGATCTTTTGAAGGACATTGCTGCTAGATATGACCCTATGGCCTAAATTGTCATAACACATGCTGGTGTGCAGATGATTAAGATAATCAAAGAAGAAATTGCAAAGATTTTCAAATTGCACGAATGGAGTTGGGATATGGTTCCTGTCGAATTGGAGGTTTTCAAACAAGAATATAGAAATACTAGGGGTTTGTTCAGAACATCCTTCTTAATACCTCATTTGGCAGTCTCAAGAAGAGGAAAAAATCAGAAGAAGGTAGTAATTGGCATGAATGAGCCCAAACTTTTTCCTGTGGGATATTTCGCCAGTTATTTCAAGAAGATTGTTTGTGCTTTATGTCAAGTTTTGGGAGTCAGCTTACAGAAAACCTTACCTACCGATATTATGTATATAGCAGTAAACCTCCAACACCCAAGTTTTAATGTAATATATGATTTTCCCACTTATTTGGCAGAGAAGATGCACACGGGTCTGGTAACCCTAAAGGAGGGGAAGAACTGGGTTGGATTCAGAGGGTATTCCTTGTTAATCCACATGTTTCTATATAGGGGTCAGGCTATGTTCAACAAAGATATGAAATTAAAGAAGAAGGAAGGAAACATTGAAATTCCTATCCAATATTGGACTAGGATTCCTGACATGCATGATCATGAGTTTGATTATGTAACTTTTCATAATGTTTTCAGATCTAAATTAAAGGAGGCTCTGGTTTATGACCCCCCAAGGATCCCAAAATAAATTCATGACTTCTTGAGGCTGATGGAGAGAAGGCCTGAATTGAACATAATGCACAATTGGGGAGACATTTTCCCCTATCGTAATACCACAATTTTTAGGGTTTTTGGCACTAATGTCAATCCAAAGGTTCTGCCAAGGGAGGTGCCCCTTAGACTTGGAATTTTGGAAATCATGAGGCAGTTCGGGGGCGCTCAAGAACTACACTTGCCAGCTGAACAAAAGAAAGGTTCTTTCTTCCCTGAATATATAGCATTGTCGATTTTGTTATGGCAAAGGGAGGATGGAAGGAGTTGCATCAATTACTTGGGCCTTATAGGCTAAGGACTGTGCGCCCCAGGAATCATGATCCTGAGGTTTTTATCTCTCAAATGAAGGAAAAACATCGAACAAGAGATTTTTTCCACAACTTCTACTTTCCTGAGGACATCATCAGGAATATTTTTTATTTGGAATTACAAGATGATAGAAAGACACTATGCATTGCCTACTCTAAAATGGTAAAAAGTAAGCAGGAGAAAATACCTAGTTTCAATCCCATACCTAATGCTAAAGATGAGTTTAGCATGGCAATGTATTCTATTGATAATTTTGAGAGCTTGGTTGGGGTTTTGAAAGATGAAAGGGTTGTGGAAGAAAGGGGAAAATCATAAACCATCGAGGAGTACCCTAAGGTAAAGGAAGAGGAGAGGCCTACTTATCAGCCCCAAAAGAAGATAAGGGTTTTTCTAGAAGAAAAGGAAGGAGGGCTGAAGATGATGCTAAAAATATTGCACCATCTTCTTCAAGGCAGTCAGTACCAAATGTTGTTGATTTGGATTCTCCTCCAAGTTTTTCAAAACAGGCTTTCCCACCATCACCAAAGAGGTAGAGGGTTGAAAGGGTAAAGATTGTTGATTGTGATGGTGATGAGGATGATGACATTATTGTCACTCCAGATGAAATGCATCCTGAGATGCCATTGGACCCAGTTGGCATTGCAATAGGTTTAGGTACAGTTTCTTTGAGGTTAGGAAAAGATGAAATCAAAGGAATAACAAGCAATGATGACTTGAGAATAGAAGCTTACAGAGAGTTCATGATGGATGACTCTTTTATTCAAACCAGTGCTTTTAAAGATTTTATGTGGAGAGAACATACTGCATTATATGCTGAGAAGGTGGCACATGAGAGAAGTCTGCATCCAAAGCTCCCAGAGAAGGTAATTCAAGCTAAGGTCAAGAAACAGATGAGAGAAAGATTCAAAGCAATAACACCAAAGCAGGGTCAGGAATTGGTACAAAAAATTGGACTATTGCTACTCCCAGAATGGTATATCGTTGATGTTGTGGTGTTTATCACAATAAGAAGGGCTAATAAGCCACTTCTTGCTACTGAAGAGGAGGCTACATTGGCACTCAAGGGATCGGCCTTTAGTGAGGAATGGGATGCATTGGCAATCTGGTCCTTATCTACTGGCTCTAAAAAGCCAATTGTTGCAGAACCTTCTGACTTCAGTGGTCACTTGGTTGTGAGGAGAGTTGCTGACACCCCAGCACTGGAAGCTGCTGATATGGTCATGAATGTTGCCAAATTCACCAGAGCAACTATTGAAGATTTGACCAAGGATCGGGATACTCTAAGAGGCCAATATAATGACATTATTATTGAATATAATAAGAGTCAACAAATGGTAGCAAAGTTAGAAACTGAATTGGCTTTATTGAGGCAACAAATGGATACCATGAGATCTCAAAAGCAAGCCAGTTCTAGCCACATTGTTCTCAACCCACTAGTAGAGCAGTCTCAACCTCCTGCACAAGCACAGTCTTTGGCTATTGTTCCATATAATATGCGACAAGTGCCTATCACTATTGAGAGGGCTACTAGCCCTGGAGGGGGACTTTCTAGGGAGAAACTGATTCATTAGGTTGAAGAATATAAGGAGATGGTAAAGAAAATCTAGGATGCAATAGGGAGAAACAATGCAGTGATAGTGGACACTGTTTTGAAACATTTAAACAAAATGGTCCAGAGTAAGCTAAACAGTGTTCATGCAAATTATGTCCTAATGTTGCAAGCACTAAAAATGTTTCGAAGGGATAAAGAATTGGCCATCTCATTGCTAAACAAATGGAGCCCTAGAATGGAGAAGTTGAGATTCATGGCAATAGGGGCAAAACAGCCTGGTGATAAATATCCTACTGTTATTGCAACATATCAATTGGTCAAGGGAATTTTTGACCAGAAGTTTCAGGGATTTGCCACCCCAATGGAATCCAAGATTAAATTGTTGAAAGATGTGTATGATGGAAAGCACCTGACCCCATTGCCTCATATTTTACATAGTCAGGATGAAGTCAAACCCCTCCAGGTTTGGAAGGAGCAAATGAACAATATAATGATGTCTCAAACACATGAGATATGCAAAAAAGTTGACATCTGCATGCTAGAGAATACATTGGAAAATTTGTCTTTTGTTATAAGTTTCTTAGAGAAATTTGATAAAAAGGCCACATTGATAATGGTAAAGTATGCTCCCTATTGAAACAAGGTTGATCAGGTTGTGGCTTTCTAGTGGCCTTCCGAGGAGTTTGAATTATGGAAAAAGGTGTTCACTGATGAACTGGAATTATGAGTGTTATAGTCGAGAATCACAACTTGGTCATGTATAATACAGGTCTGGCCTTAGATATTATATTCTAAAATTGCATTCTCCTTTTGACTCCAAGTATAGGGTGCTGAGGTGGAGTTAATACTATAACGGCTAAGCATGCCTTCAATGTATGGGGAGCGACCTTTGGAGCGGTGTTTTATTTCCTCCTTATCAACTAATGATGATCTTTGTCTTATGCTCTCCTCTCGCATAATAGAATTATAACTGAATCAGGATTTAGCGGTCCAATTACAAATGGATATGTGTACTCTCTGACCTGAAGCTTGTTGGCTCCCTTGTTTTATAAAAGGGAATTCTGGGCTGAGAGAGTGGTTAGTTGAAATATCCAAGATATGAGAAATAATAGTCTAGTAATATAGAGAGTATGAATTGTAAGTCCAGGTTTTAAAAATTTTTGACTCAAATTGGAGAACTTTGTTAATCATGGGGTTTTTGAGCATGTTTGTATCAAACTCGTGAATATTTGGAGTTTATTTGGTCTCCTATTGTGTTATGTTACATGGATTATTAATGAAATATCGATCAAAGATGATTTTCATTGATTTTCATTTGTTTTTTACTGTGAATTATGTTTAACTACAGCCCTAGTTTAAAGAATTGGTTAAATGCTTTAGTTAACCAGTAAATTCATGCAATATAACAAATAGGATTCATAAAGGAGTAATAAACTCAGGTATGGATATATGGGTTGTAATGCAATTCATAATAGATCATAAGTGTTCAAAAATGAAATTTACCCTGTAGTTCAGTTTTCTCTTTTGACTCCTTGCACTGGGATATGGCACTGGAATTCTGATTATGTTTTATTCTCGTATGTTTTGTGTTATGGCATCAAGATATTTTACTCAAACATTTCCTATCAATTTACTTTATGTGAAGTTTGCGATTCTTTGTTAAATGGACATGATTCTTTTTTAAGGAATAGCCAATTTCTTGAAGGATTTGATCCTTTAACATTAATTGGGGATCTATCTGTTGCTTACCTGTGTGCAAATTAAATGAATTGTTTAAATGTTGTATGTTAAGAGAACATGTTAGGGAATACCCTCCTGGATTTTACAGAGTCTGAAGTGTAGGAAAATTAGCCTTATTGCTATTCTTGTAAAGTTGGCCATACTATTCCTAGTCTTTTATTATTGAATGTGGGGAGTTCATAGGAGCTTCTAGGAAACACGTGTGGGTTGCAATAAAAAAATGCCAACAGGTTCAATTGGCAACATGATCTATTGAGTAATTACAAAGAATTCATAATTTGAAATTCTAGATTTTGACAACATGGTCTATTGACAAGTAGGAAGTATTTTTCACATTGTATCAAATTTTGATATTGTTATTAGGATTCAATTATGTAGTTTTACAAGTCAAACTCATTGACCCATGTTTCATGAGTAGTGTTTCACAAGAACCCATCTCTCATGATAATGAATGGTCCACTTAGCACTCATTGCGTCTAAATGATTCTCAAAGCGATGAAGCACTAGGCTTCCTAGGAGGTCAACCATCCCAATATTACATGATCCGTGATTTTATTAATAATTGATCATTTTGGATTTTGACAAACTTGACATACAAATGACAATTTGACAATGAACTTAATGTATCACAATTAAGTTTCAAATTGAGTAACACAATAGAAACTAAAACAAATTGAGAGATTGTTATGAGGGTAGTGATGCAACTTTTCTAATTAGGGTGTATTCCATGAGATTACAATTCTTTGAGATATTTTGTCAAATAGTTCACAAGATTTGTCTATCCTCCCACATTTTACATAGATTTGAAAATGGAGTGTACAACCACAACATTTGAGAAAATTCATCTTGATATTATTCTTTGATGGATGTCTATACCTTGTTCCAAATCTCTCATATTAAGGAAATTGACAAGGATTTTGGTGAAGGTTGTGAAATTTGTCTATGCATCTACCAATTGCATTTGATTGAAAGTTTCTAAAACCTTTTAAAAAAATCCATTATGTATATTCTACAATCATTATAGTCCACAATTTCACATTTATTTGGTTTTGCATCTACCAGTTGTATTTGCTTGAATTTTCCTACCAAATTTTCAATGTAGATCCATTTTGTGTATATCTTAATTACAATTTGTTGGTGTTTTTTCCCACATAGGATTTGCAATTTTGTAAGAGGTAGCCAACCTTCGTTATAAAGAACTGCAAAGGCTAGTGGCCAACTAACAAGAGTCAGTCAAAGACTGACATCTCCTACACTTTTGTCTTTGTGAAACCAAGATGGGTAAACCCAAGTGTGTTCATAAGAATGTTTCATGATTGGTAAGAACACTTCTTCTTACAGATGCAGTCCCCACTAACACTAACAGACAGTCATTACCCTGGTTGTGGCAAAACCAAAGAATAATAACAGATATCCCAAAGCAAGGAGACTGAAAATTATCATAAGCTATATCCCAAAAAGAGATAGCAGTTGATATTTGTTAAAATGTTCGGGTATTGAATCACCATGCTTAGAGTCACAGTCCTATACCTGAAAGGAATTTACCAATACTATCCAGTGCCTCATCCGTTGGGTGGGAGTCATATAAAACGTAATTCAGATGAAATTGAACTTATCACCATAGTGCTTTGCTACCATGAGATTTGTTAGTATATTAAAACAATACTCCTTAGTGAATCCTGAGCATATAACCATAAACATGCAATTTATGTTCAAGCATTTGATTAACTCATTAAGTCAAAGCTAGAGAACAAATTACACTTTCAACTACACCATTGAAACTGAATGAACAAACTCTTGATAAATCCATTCATAATCCATGGCCCATACACAGGATAGCAAAATGTCTTAATTCTTTTAGATTTATTTCGATATCAGTAATTACAAAAGCATAGTATACTTATTTCATACTATTCCCAACCTAGCATGATTTCCTACATAATACCTTCAAAATCTTGCATTACCACTAACTGTACCTATTCTAAGCCTTCGAACCCAAAAAAAACAACAACCCTTAACAATGAGCCATCAAATCTCCTTTATAGGACAGGAGAGCAACAAAGCAATAGGCTACATTGTTCATTCCAAAATTGAACTTCATTTAGAATGAAATTGAAATTGACATTCCTCATCATTAGAAAAAACCATAATCAGTTTGAGGAATCAAAACAGTTATACCATTGTAACCAACTGGAGCTAAAGACAAAAGAGAGTGGCAGGCACGCGTACGTCCACATCAACACACCACCCAAAAGTAACACACCCAGCAACTGCAACTACTTGCAAGACACACGGCCCTGGTAGAGGCAACCGCTCCTAGTTCTTGCTTCAAGAAGAAGCGAGACCAACTTCCTTTTATCCGCTTTAACACATGATTTGGTAGCATGGCACGGCACCATCGCAGTTATTGGGGCAACTATGAGGGGCTCTTCATTGACCCCCAACAATTCGGTCATGGACGCCAAGTAACGTTGGTAGTCTGAGTCAGTTTCAGTCCCATCACTATCAGAAACAGAAGATAGCACCAATGGGGACTTGGAGCTCCCCGTCCCTTTGAAATTAGCATCATGGACAACCTCGGGCTTGCTAAGGACAGGTTGTACCCCGTTAGGCTGCAAATTTGTCACCCCGAGTCTGGTCCTTCTGCGCACAACTGAATGGTCCATTGCAAAGAACACCTCACAAAATATAGGAGAGACTCAACCACCTACAAACAAGACAACTCAAAATGTGATGATAATACCAAATAACACAATGAGCATTTATAGAGTAAATTGGTGCAAGAATATTAATTGCTCGAATGTAGCACGAGCATTCGAGCATTTTAGTGGCTGATGTAGCCACCACAAATTATTCCTGGCTTGTGAAGGCATGTTGTACAACCCATCATTGCATTTATTAGGAGAACAGTGTTTGCACATAGGAAATTCAGGCAAGGATCCACTGAAAAAATTTGCACCATTAATGAGAACAACTTCCAGAGAGCAAGAACTCCCAACGCGGATGAACAGGAACCCAAGAAAAATCAAACCGTTAATGTGGATCGAACATGGCAAGTTGGACGACTCAGATTGAGTCAAAAATTGTTTGAAAATCCACATCAGCACCCTGGGAGAACCGTGCCCTGGGAGAACCGTGCCCAAGAAAACAAGAGGTTCCAACTAGACAGCGGGTCCCACCTAGCCCTGTTG
Source organism: Sequoiadendron giganteum (assembly GCA_007115665.2). Classification (NCBI taxonomy): domain Eukaryota; kingdom Viridiplantae; phylum Streptophyta; class Pinopsida; order Cupressales; family Cupressaceae; genus Sequoiadendron; species Sequoiadendron giganteum. The sequence continues at coordinate 82,292,936 of CM021107.1, read as the reverse complement.
CTTCAAGAACTAGGCCACGTGTCGCCTCTTCACAGACCTCGTAGTACCCTCAAGGGCCTTTAATATGATCGTGCGAGATCTGCGAGGAAGGATTATTATTGATCTCCCTCGTTAATACCACACAGGTAGTAAATTTTAAGACCCACCACAATCCTTGTACAGTCCACATGATTTTTTTATCCTTTGTTGAAGAAACTATTACAATATATTTCTTATTTATGTACTTATTTTCCATACATGTTTATAAAAGTTTGAAATTATTAATAATATTAATTTTGGCAAGACATTCAAAGACTGTTGATTGTAAAAAATATGCATCCTAATGTGAAATGGCAAACAATGGAAGCAATGACTATAACACAAATTTTTATGTATTATCCAATTCAAAGAATCATGTTACCCTCTACCTTGAATTTTTTAGTATAAAAAGCTAAGGAAATGCTATAAATAAGATAATAAGTTGACTATTAGCATATACCAATTTTTATAGGGATGTAGATTGTTGGATGTTGTGGTTGTGTTGCTCATGATATGTGGTTTTCATTGATATCAACACTATTAGAATTAATATCTTAAAGGTTGTATATGTCGAGGATATTGAGAAAATTAGAATAAATATGTTGCAGATAGTCTATGAAGTTGTGAAGATCAGAGTGGTGAAAAATTTTGTACGTTGGTATTCTGAAGTCGTGTATTAAAGGGTTTGTTGCTGAGCCTATCTAGTATATCCTCTAGAATGTTTAGAGGTGTGCATCAAGATTGGAGCCAGTTATGATTTTTTGTGTTCTTACAATTATTTTGTTGCTATAGTTGGTGTTTCTGAAAGAAGAGAATGTAATTCTGGTGAATTGAACTATTGTGTATGATCTTGAGATGTTCATTGATGTTTCTTGATCTCATACTCTATTATTTGGGTACATCCACGTTGATTAGTATGCTCATGATCAAATATTTTTCCTTTCCATGTTCGACTTTTCATGTTCTTGGTTGACATGATGGTGGTAGCATGTTGTAGATCCTTGTGGATTAATTTTTGAATGCTTGGCATGTTCAAGGATGTTTCTTTAGGTCTTCATTATGTTGTGACCGATTTAGGTTGGTGCGCATTGAGATTTGTTCATGAATTGGGTTGAGAGTTTGTATTCATCTATTATTTATTTTTGGCCGACAAAGTTGTTAATGTAAATTCATGAAGTGGATATATAAGAGTGATTGTTTTATTCATTTAGAGATAATGTATGTGAGATATGTGTGAATAAATATTAGATCATTCGAATGCAGAGCAGAGTGTGAAGAAGTTTACACAAAGTATGAAAAAGTTTTCATGTGCCTAACTAAAACTATCATCAGGCTTTTGAAGAAGCCAATTTCTCAGTTCAACCTCATCAAATGGATTTAATTTGATTACCTTATGTAAGGCAGTGAGCCTTCCCTTTGAGCAGTGAGCTCTAGGCAGTGTTCCTGAATGCATGTGCATTCCTTATTCATTTCTTTTATACTTTTAACAAGGTATAAATTGTGGATTAACCTCCACCGTGGTTTTTCCCCTAACAGGGTTTGTACAAAAAAATATTGGTGTTATGTGTGTTTCTGATGTGTTGTTGATTCATGCTTTCACTGTTAATTATCAAATCTGAGATTAAAGGTTAATAAGGTTAAATAAGTTTCAATTTTGTAACAACTGATTCACCCCCCCTCTCAGTTGTCTATCCTTGTTTTCCAACATAGATATCTTCCATTTCAAAACACACAAAATAATATTCAATAGATAATCAACCATCTTTCATTTGTATAGTGATTAAATATTTATCCTTATAGGAAACAAGTAGACTATATAAAGAAAACTAACAAAGCCACAACTACCCCTATTTTGTAGTTTGGTGTGCATTCCTTCCTCTCCCTAATCTTCTCTGATTATTTTGAAGAGACCAAGTGTTGTAACTAAACTATGGTTCATTCTATGTGCATGTAATTTTGATCTTCATATAAAAAATATTAATCTACTCTTGTCAAAACACAAACAACACTCAGATTTAGTATAAGAGTCAACCAATCATAAGGAAAACATAATATGAAAATAGGGTTAGGGTTAGATTTAGAGTTTTGGTTATGATTGGGATTAGATATGAAAATAGGGTTAGGGTTTAGGATTACAATTAGGGATTATAGTATTAGGGTTATATTTAGAATTGATTTTTAGGGTTATTGTTATGATTAAGGGTTATTTTTATATTTGGCTTAGAGTTGGGGTTAGGATTAGGGCCAGGGATAGGGCTAAGGTTAGGGTTAGGTTTACAGATAGGTTTAGGGTTATTAGAGTGAATGCAACTAATTAATAAAAGAAAAAAATATTTAGGGTTAGGTAATTAGGGTTAGGGTTGGGGTTAGAGTTTTGGTTGTGGTTAGGGTTATAAAGATAGGATAAAGGTGAGGGTTAGGGTCAAGGTTAAGGTTTCGAGAAAAAGGGTTAGGTTATGATTAGGGTTAGGGCTAGGTTTAAGATTTGGATTATAGTTTAGGGTGTAGCATTTGTCTTTAGTTTAGGGTTACAATTAGGGTTAAGGTTAGGGTGTAAGTTAAGGTTAGTGTTAGGGTTAGATTAGAATTAGGATCATGGTTTAGGGTTTAGGGTTAGAGTTATGTTTATGTTTAGGGTTGTGATAAAAAGGATTTAGGTTATGGTTTTGAGAAATAGTGTTAGGGTTAAAGTTATGGTCAGGGTTACACTAATGAGAAAATGATGGTTTAGTTTCCAAGTAAGGGTTAAGATTAGGTTTATTGTCAGGGCTAGGGTTGAGGTCGAGGTATGAGTCAATATTATGATTAGGGTTAGGGTTATGGTTAGATTAGGGATATGATGTTAGGTTTCAAGAAAAGGTCTAAATTTAAGATTAAGCCATAGTTGGCTATAATGAACATGAGAAAAAATGGATCTAATTTCCTTTTGTGGGAAAATAATCAACTATGACTTAAACTTAAATTTAGAGATTACCCTAAACTCTAACCATAACCATAAACCTAATCCCAAACCTAACCCTAAAGAAAACACATAACCTAACCCGACCCTAATTGTAGTGTTTGAGGCTGGGCTCAAACACTATATAACCCAACCTTATATAACCTAACACATAACCTAGCACTAGAAAAGAATTCTTCTCCCAAACAATCTCCTCTACTTCTATTCACACCTACTGGAGTTGCAACATTCAACATTGGTGCTTCAACCATTCATTGAAAGCAAAGAATTCCAATAAGAGATTTCAATGACCTAGAAGGGACAAGACTTACAACTTTCCAAGAAGAAATATCACATGTTAGATACATATTGATAGATGAAATGAGTTTCTTTGGGGAGAGGTTGCTTGAAAACATAAATTGGGAAACCAAGGTCCCAACCCTATTACATAGCAAGCCCGGAGGATATGAAAAGAAAAACCAAAAAATAACTAACTATAAATAATTAATAGAAGAACAAAGAAAAATAGCACATAAATAACTAACAAAAAACAAGAAAAAACTACAAGTTGTAGCATATCTTTTGGGGAGTCACATATCCCCAAACTTCAAAAAGGAAAGAAAAAATATCATCCTTAGGGTATTTCTTTCTATCCTTCTTTAAAACAAGACTATCAAGATTACCCTTCAACCTTCTTTTCTAGAACTCCCACACAATATTCTGGAGTAGAAGCATAGAAGTAACCTATGGATCACCTTATTACTAAAATTAAGCACATTATTTACTCTTTCCTCCAAAGTTTCTAGAATTTGCTCCAAATAATTAATAGAATTGGTGTTATGGCCACAATGAGAACATAAATGCACAAGATCAAACTTATTTTCCACCTAAATTCCTTTACCCTTGACATCATCCATGGCCACCATATCATTTATAGGGACTAAATTCAATCATCCCCTATGTTAGAAGACTTATTGTCATAAAGAACATTCATTTCTGAAAAAATTTGACACCAAAATCATTGGAAAGAGAAACATCTTCCTCTTACATGAAGTCTTGAGAGTGACTGAACTCTTTGTTCCCATTATCGATGCAGTCATTGTCCTTGTGATAAAAAAATCCTTTGTTGTTAATTAGAAACAACTAATTCTACATTGGGTATAGTGCTAGGGGTAGTAGAAATTATGGCCACCAACCTATTAGATCTTTTTACAAGGTTCCCCTTAAAAGGTTTTCCTATAGCAATCTTATTATTAACAGTAGCAACAATAAGAACCTTAGTCGTTGTTGCCCACAAGTGAGGACTAAAATTTAGGATTTTTACTCTTAGTATTGGAGATGTCAACATCACTAGGAATGTCCACATGGATATGAGAGGAAAATTTCAATAGAGAACCAATGGCAAAAAGATCAGGGCAACCTAATTCATCATAATCAGCCACAACTTTACCAAGCTCAATATTTCCCTCCACCACTTTACTAGGCACATCATCAAATGTAATTTTTTGCTTGACAAGGAATGAGGAATGTTTGATAGATTTTCTCTTACCCTTAGGAGGAGAGGGATCATGCAAATCACTAAGATTCCCACCTTTAGCTTTGATAAGAATAGCGTAGGGAATATATTGGACTTTAAAATAAGAGAGCTAACAAAATTCTAAGAGAACGTAGCAAGGTGAACTTATGGAGTCTAAAAATTAAGCCCTAGTGTAGAGGCATCACAAATTTATCCATTAAGACCTCCTTACCAAAACACTTAAGAGAACTTAGGACAAAATAAGGAAAACAAGCAATCTTATTATGTTTAAGATGGTCATGCAAGAAATGGTAATGAAAAACACATTTAAAACTACCTTCAACACTGAAGTGCTTAATTGGCATTCTACTAAACTCATCATTCAAAACCATTCTATAATTCGATAATTCTCCCCTTTTCAAAATTTGGTTGATGGTTTCCATGTCCATCATTTTGCCCTATTAATGACCTTCCTACCTTCAATATTCAACCTAGTAGTAGCTATGATGGTTTCCTTTCAAACAAGAAATCTAACACCGCCCACAATAACCTTTTTATCCTTTTATGAAGCAGCAAATTATTTTGAAAGGACTTGACCAAAGCAACATAGGGACTCAAAGTAGGGAGCAATTCTACCCTCTTAATAAAATTTCATATTATGGCATTATTTCTCAGCTCCTTACGGGATGTGAGTTTAGTGTGGCATCATATATCCCCTGTAGTATCTAAACCCTTGCAAAAAATATTAAACTAAGAAATATACATTTGGAACTTAGTAAAAATAAAACACAAGCATTCACCTAAGAGAATAGGCTTCGCAAAAATTTGAGGCTTATTCACTATCATGCAAAACTAACCTGTTCATACGATCATACCATGGAGAAATCTCCCAACCATAAGTGACTTGATTGAAGTGACTATATCGTTATTTTTAAGTAAATGCATATTTATGGAAGCTTGGGCATAATAATTAGAAGGACCAGAATTACCAATACTAACATTATCCAAGCAACCTGCAAGGGGTTCATAACAAGACTATTTAATGACATCAATTTGGTTGAAGGAAATAGCATCCATTTGAAGACTTCCTCAAACATAATCACAAGGGATAACAATACTCCTCTTGAGCCAAAGCAATATGATACATAGACACCAACAATTATCGCTAGGGTAAAACTCAATACCCTTCCCCGAGCACCCATTAAATGACAATTTCATTATTTTCATTAATAAGGTTATTGATAATACTTTGAGAAGTAAAGCAACTTCGTATAGACTGATATGGCCCAATGACATTAAAAATATCATCTATGCAATCATATAATAAGTCATTAATAGAAAAAGGAAAAGATAAAAGCCAACAACTAATTAAGCAAGGATCATATAGAGATGTCATATTAGGAAACCTCTAACAAATTATATGGTGCAACGGGCCATAGTATTATTAAACTCACGTCAACAACAAAGTGTTAGAAATGGGAAATCTTCCTTTGACAACATACCCTTTAGGTTCCAATCCATAATCTCGTATGCATGCCCAAGTTTTTCCACTTGTTTAATCCATTTCCAAATGAGCAATTTTCCAAGCGTGAAGAATGAAAGAGTAAACCCAAAAACATGTATGATAGTAGAGAAAGTAGTTTATTTTGCATTGAATCTTCATTAAAATTCAAAGTATCATGTATTCCTTCTCCCATAAAACTTGTCATGCGAGGAAGGGGAGAATATTTCTAGTATTAGACACATCTAGCCTATCACCATTTTTTTTAGAAGAAAAGAGTAAATGCCAATGCCAAATCCAACACCATTTATCATAGTGACCCTTTGTTGGACAAGGAAACACCAATGTCAATATTCACTACTCCAATCAATGGCTTCTATCCTTTTTTTTTTTCCAAATATAGCTTGTAGGCCACCTCTATGACCACCCATCTCACTATCAATGTTGCCATCACTAGCCCAACTATTCAATGGTCATTTTTCTAATGACTCCTTTCTCACTCTCTTGGAGGACAAGCGTGACATTATTTAGGATATTCAATGCCTAGATATTTTCTAGAAAGCTTAAAGGTCAAATATATAGTGGCATAAAACTCAATGTTATAGGAAATAATTCTTAACCAAGCCCAATTGGTTCAATTCCTATGGATAGAAGGGGGTTGATCATAAGGAAGTGTTGAGATTCCTAATCATCTCTTTTACTTTTTAGGTATCTCCTTCCTCTTTAAGGAAACATATCATTTCTAAAGCTGAGAAAAATTATCATATTAAATTATGAAGCCCCTTTCTTTGGCAAGGAGATTCCATGTATGTTCAAAAATTCTTGTTGCACACATTTCCATTGCTCATGTTGCTAACAACCTTGCAAATCCTCATATTTGAAAATTGAAAAAATCCAAAGGAATATTTTATGGCCTCCCTTTAACCAAGGAAAATGGTTTCACAAAGTATCCTAGGAGTTTTATTATTTCCCTCATGACTATAATAGACTTGGCTTACTTTATATTCACTAGTCTAAATGGCGCCATAATAGGCTTTGCTTGCTTTATATTCACTACTCTCAATGGCACCATAATTTTAAATTTAATTAACATACTCTAAAACCTAACTAAACCAGGTTGTAGCTCATGAAATTGGACAAGTGAAAGGTCAATACCAGCACTGAGGAAGAGTTTGGAGGAGTGAAAACAAGGTCAATACCAGTGCCGACAAAGAGTTTGGAGCTAAAACAAGGTCAATACCTACACCGAGGACGAGGTTGAGGGCACTCAGAGAAAATCGACGACCAAGGGACAATGAGTATTGTAAGTTTGGCACCCCCATTCTCTTTAACCTGCAATTTTCATGCCTAGTTTCCAAAGATCTTCTTGTACATTTTCCCCCCCATTCTTGTAAAATGGTATAAGATAAGACAGAAAAAATAAAATAGCTTAGTCTTTCACATTTTTATAGTGATTACTAGAGGCACATAGACCAATTCTTCATAATAGAAGAATTTGATCATACTTTTCCAATGATGGCATTATGAGAAAACCTTAGGTTAAATGAATAATTTCTAGCTAAGTTCTTGAAATCATGTCCAACCGTATAAGAGAATACCGCTGCTATGTGTACTTGGATAACATGGGGAAAGGCTCTTTGGGATCTTTCATCAATCTACGTATTGTTAAATTTTAACACCTAAAAGTGTGAATGAATAATCTTTCCTAGGATGGTGGCCAATTATGCTTCTCAACACCTAGATTACAAAATCCTTGTCAATATCATTGCCATCACAATTAAACCTATAGCTTGAGTTATAGTCATAGAGGTAAACAAATTGGCTTTCTTGATAGTAGACACATTCTAGACAATTCAATCCTTGCATCGAAGATTGTTGAATGGGCCCAACAAACTACTCATGATGCCCTTACTATTAAGTTAAAAGTTTGACAAGGCATATGATTGCATCAAATGTCCTTTCATTTATAAAAGGCTCAAATGGATTTATTTTCAACCCTAAATTATTATCACACATTCAAAATTACAAAATACCAGTTAATGAAGAACCTTCATTTGAAGGTGATGTCGTCATGACCTTTGAATGAAGAACCTTCATTCAAAAATGATGCCATGTCAAGACTTTCAAATGAAGGTATTTTTTATTTTAAATATTTCATGTCCAAAATGCTTTATAAAAGGAACCTTGGCATGAAGGACCTTCAAATGAAGACCTTAATTCAAAGGTCCTTCATTAGAAGATCCTTCATATGAAGGTTCCTTTAATGCCATCCCATTATAGCTCTTAGAGTTATTAGAGATATTTTTGTTTTGAAGTAGAGATTGGACCATCAAACAGTGTCACCATGACTCTACCAAGATATCCATTAAATTCATAAACCCTGACTTAACAACCACAATTCAGAAGAAAATTTCCCTTGTTAGCCCTAGGGCATCAATTCAATGCCAAGTTTCTTGCTTTAAAAGACCCCTAAATGCAATGAACCTCTATCATACCATGATGCACACCAATCCACCGAGTTATAGTTCCAAGACAGTGGGTGGATTGGTGGATGTCATTTCTATTTACCCCTCAAACCCTTACATAGGCAAAACAAGGCAATCCCTGTAAATATGGTAAAGACATGCCACTCCAGTCATCAAAATTCTTTACCAATTCCTTAATCTTCCTACTCAAATCATCAGGTAAGGCTTGAAAACCTTGCAGTGATTTTATAAAAACTTGAGTAGGCCTTAATGATTGGGGCCTGTTGTCTGCATCGAATCCAGAGGCCTTATACATAACATCTAGGTCAATGGCCCTAGGGATCCACTTCTCAACTAAAGGAAAAAATAATTCCTGATCCCTAGTAAAGTTTCTTATTGAATCTAAGCATAAAGAATATAAAGAATAAACTGATGGTAATCTACCATCAACTCCCTAATTCAAAAGCCTAAAAATTGTGTCTACAACTTCATTTTTCTTGGCAACTACTCCCTTCTCACTTGCTTTTAGAGCTGCTTGTAGCTCTCTAATCTTATTAAGCATCTTCTATTTGGTGGGATCTACAGTACTCAACCTCCTCTTCAACTGGCTTTAATGAAGGACTAGGAGCAAGATTCTGGATGGAGGACCCAGGAGTAGAAACAATTGGAGAAGTTGGAGGTACTGATCTTGATGTAGAACATATGGCCAGGGTACCAGGAGCACTAGAAGACTCCCCCACATGTCTGTATTTCAACCTGTCTACCTCAGTTTGCATCTCAACATTCCTTTGCTGCATTCTACTATACTCTCCAATAATGGTGTTCTACTTCTCCATCAAACTTTTCTTCTTAGCTTCTTCTATTTCAGCTGTCTTTTGGGCCAATTTGGCCACATTTACAGTCAAGTTTGTAGCTTTTGTATTTGAAGTTTCAGAAGCTCTTTTGATTATTAATCCTCCCCTTAGGTTTGGGCTAATATCAGTAACATAGAGCACAGGCCAACCTAAACTTAGGAAGTAATAAAGTTAGGCAAAATATTTAATCCAATTTATAAAAAGGGGCCCGGCCTAGACAAAACAATGAGACATAAGTCATTTTAATACCCACTCCAAAAAGGTAACAGTTGAATATATCTCACCCAAGATTTTACATGGAACATTACGATTTTTATGAAAGCCAAGGTAAAACGTACCCAACCTTAGGTTCCTCCCAAACAATGTAACAAGCCACGACAAGGGCAAAACATAAATGGAATTCAAAGAACAAGATTTTAAACTCCATCAAATCCACCATGATGCACACCAATCCACCGAGTTACAGTTCCAAGACAGTGGGTGGATTGGTGGATGTCATTTATATTTAGCCCTCAAACCCTTACACAAGCACAACAGGGCAGTCCCTGTATTTGATTGTTTAGTCCCACAAAACAGTGATTGAGAACTTCAAAACAAATGCAAATGAAAGGGAACACATATATTTATATACACCAATGATCTCAGAGCATTTCAAGCTTGTATAGATCCATACAACACAAAAGAACTTCAGAAAAATTATAAAAACATAGAAAATTGCTTCAAGAACATGGTATCTAATATGAAATTTTGGTATCAACTCCTCCAACAATTGCAATGGGATGGGAATACAATATGATAGAAGTGGGATAAAAAATGCATCGTTTGAAGCATCAAACCAATATGCAAAGATAAAAGAAAGTGCTAACCCCTTAAACTGAAAAATTTTCTTTTAACTTTAAGTTTGTTGGGTAGCCAATTATTTTAAGTTATCAAATCCTACCATCATACATAATCAAAATGTTGTTGTTTCAAATGACTATGAGCACTAATTTTCACTATTTGAAGATGTTGAAACCTTGTCACAGAGAATTAGAACATTGATAAACTTATGATGACTTTACCAAGCCTAGTACACACTCCCTCCCCGTTTACCACTTAGACATATGGAAATTAAATGTAAATTTGCTGCTATTTTTAGTCATGTAGGTGTCCAATAAACCACTTGGTGGTGTTTCCTTTCAACTTTATTTACTTGAATGAAGAGAAAAATTCTTTTGATTACAATTAGAGAATACATTTGACGCCTTGGTTGTGTAACTGGTGGACCATAGTCACATTTAACACTTGTTACAAAATTTGGGAGTTAAAATGTTAAGTAGATTTCATTTGTGATGGACACATTTGGACAGTAGTAACAATAACTTGCAATCTATCAAGACTTGATTACCTTATAACCTGTCAAATTCTAGCAATGAAATGATAGATTAATCATCATGTCACCTTTGGATCACTTCACCATGAAAGAACTTCATCCAACATTCTTATGAGTGCAGGTACCACCAAATAGATATTTGTCAGATTTGTCTTCCTCAAGCGAGGGAAATTCAGGAAGAGAAGAGGAAAGTGAGACATGTAGTAGGTCTAAAAGAGGGAGACCAACTAGAGGTCAAAAGATTAGAAGAAAATTCCATAAACGCATGAAATTTTTTCTTGCTAAAGGGGGGTCATGTTTTTATGATGATGAGAGCATAGGCGACATCGAGGTGCCCTTGAGGTACAAACATCGATAGAAACAATGGGTACCCAAGGAACTTCCTCCAATAAACACTGATCTTTGTGCCAACGAGAGGATATATCGCATAGCACCATCGTCATTACATGTTTTGGGCCTATTTTGCATGGACGGCATAAAGGTCTGTTACGAAAAAGTTACTGAGTTGATGGAGTATGTTGGACCCTGTTACAGTTACAAAGACTGGATGCAGCTGGTTTGATATACATGAAGTATGTGTAGGCATGCACTATCAGCAAATTATATACAACTAAAAGATAAGGATCAAAATAAAGGAGTGGCTAGGTACATTGACGGGAGACCAAAAGCATCAGGGAATATTGCAGGGTTTATAAATAGTACACGACCTGGGTCAACAAATAAGCAACCCAATTGTATATTTGGGGTGCGAGAGGGAAATCGTATATTCGTATGTGCGATAAAATCAATAATTGCAGGGGAAGAGTTGCTAATCGATTACAATTTGAATTTCTTAGATACAAAAATAATTACTATGGGGGTGGTATGTACTATATACCATTTTACCCAACCTCCAATTAATGACTCCAATATACCATTTTATTGCTATGTTTTTTTTTTGTAAGTCTAATGGTTTCATTTCAGTAATATTTTTTATATTTAATTTTTGTCACAGCGGGACATTGATCATACAAGGAAGGCTCCAGCGCAAAGCGTAGATCACGATCCATCTTCAGGTGCTTCTATCCAACAAGTTTACCTCATTATAATTGTAAAAATTAGATAAAAGCAAAATGTTTTATTATTATGTTTTTTTCATGAGTTTATTGGGTTAATTTCAATAATGTTTTTAATATTCTTGTTGCAGTTGGCTAATCGGGGAAAGGCACCAGGAGTACAGGAGAACATCCATATGGAGGTGGAGTCACTATTATGTGATGATGACATCGTATTTTCCACAAACCCTATGGATATGATGAGAAAGGCCCAAAAAAAATGCAATCAAGAAATCCTTAAGTTGGTATTCGTAGTGCCTCAAACAAATGAGATAAGAGAAAGGGTTAAACTATTGTCTGAGAGAGCACAGAACTTGCAAGTAAGCTGTCATGAGATCTTTAATTATAACATAAGTTCATTCATGGTTTTATATTTTGTACTTTTTTATGTCATGAACTAAAATATGTGTTGTTTTTATAGGATTATTTGCGTCCTCATCATGCTGCTGGCCATGATCAAGGTACTGCAAGTGTTTCCTGAGAAGTAGGGGATGGTACAAGTGTCAATCTTAATCTTCTTGCACATACAACACTTTATCCGACCCCATCATCTGTGCCTATATTGTCGACTGAAATGTCAGTAACACATACCATGTAGGCATTCAGTAGTCCACCATCTAGCACCGAACACATGCCACCACATGTGTCAATACCTATGGATACAGAGCCCGCTAGTACTAGTGATGTTTTAGCAGCATTTCCTAGGTCTTCCTGTATTACTAGTATGAGAACATTGCTGGTCACATTTGTGGTGACCGAGGATTTCCTTCCCATAAAGATAGAGAAGGTCCCAAGTACTTTAAAAAAATTTAATTATTATTATATATAATCCAATTGAAATTTACTTATTAATCACTCTTTATAGACTAATGATCCCATGATCATTTTGCAGGAAATGATTTTTTTTATAAACATCTAAGTGATATTACATTGGAGCTCTTCGGGCCCACCATACGTACACGGTGGAATGCCCAAAATCAAGATTTAAAGGATGAGCTCATTAACCGTTTAGTTGTGTTGTTTGGTGATAAAACATTCAACCGAACCAAGGTCCTTAAGAAAGCTGGTACCTATCTAAAGTATGTGAGGGACCAATATAGGTCACATTTAGAGAAGAATAGAAAGTACGAACGTCCCCCCATAATTCTGAAAAGGGAGTGGAAGGACTTGGTGTCAGATGGAAAGGAGAAGGCTGAAAAGAAGAAAGGAAAGACACCACTGGGTCAAGCAAGGTATGTGATACTATCAACAATTTAATTATATACTTATTACTCTTCCTTTTTACATAATCTAACGTATTTCAATTTTTTCATAGGTTGCCCAACACATCGAAGGCAACAAAGGCAAGACTAGAAAAACACGGGCAGCACAAACTTGACTTTGGTGGTTATATGAAAACAACCGCACGATTTGTAAGTATCAATAAATGAAATATTGCATCCAAATAATAAATTGCAAACAATTTTGGTTTTATCACACCATGGAAGCAAAATTCATGATCGCATGCAAAAATGCAGGGCTTTGATTTCAACAGAGTGCCCACAGAAGAGGACCTGAAGATTGTCTTCCACCAAGGCTATGGAGCCCTGACTGAACAACTAAGAGTCTCGACTGGGCAAACACAATCTTCCAGTGCATCCAACATGCAAGTAAATAAACTCAATAAAGTTTATTTCAAATTGAATACTTGTGCAATCTGTTCAATATTAATTCCTAACATAATAATGTGCCTATTTGTTTTACACAAATAAGCGATGATAATACTGCACATGACACTGGAATGCAGCCTAGTGAGGGTGGAGCGCAACCTACCGATAAAGGCCATGGTGTGCATCCCAGTACTGGATGTATTCATGTGCTATACAAAACGTAGTATGGATTAATACAATTAAACATCTTTAATTGTATTTGGTATATTAATCAATGTAACCTTGTGTTTCAACTTTAGAGCATGTAGAGCGTGATCAACATGTTGAGCATGATCAGGCTAGACAAGATCAGGAACATGATGTGGCTCCATCAGGTAAAGGGGACCACTCTAATGTTCTTTTAAACATATTTAATTGCAATTAGTGTATTAATTAATGTAATCTTTCGTGTTTCAACTCCAGATCAGGATTTAGAGGGTGTTCAGCATGTTCAGCATGAGGCTATAAGACAATATCAGGAACATGATGTGGCCAATTCAGGTAAAGAGAACCACTCTGATGTTCTTTTAATTAATGAAATGCGTGTAACAATAATAATAAAACATATCAATTTAACATTTCTTTGCTATTGCAGCAGACCCCCCCTTGCAGCTGCGTCCACGTTGTGAGTACACGACTAGGCATACATTAAGATCATGAGAAGAGCTCGGAACAATTGAATGGGGGACAGATGATTTTGAAAATGATACTCCACTTCAGCTTTATTTAGTTGCAAAAAATAAACAAAAAAAAAAAGTGATTGTAATCATATTATGATAAGTTGACAACCGTTTATTTGATAATATGTAAAAACTAAAAAAATGAATGTTATATGTTAATGAATGAATGTGAATATGTTAATGGATAAATGTTATATGTTAATGAATGAATGTTATATTTTATTAATGGATGAGTGAATGAATGTTATATGTTATTAATGGATGAATGAATGATTAATGTTATATGATCAGGTATGGGGAATTGAGAGTGATGTGAGGGGGGGGTGGGAAGGGCCAAATGAGTTTCCACCTTCACGTGGTTTGCCCTATTAAGTAGAGAATATTCAACTATTCTCAAAACAAAGAGAAGCTCAATAAGGTAAGAAATGCACTTTTCAATATAAAAAATGCATCGTTTGAAGCATCAAATCAATATGCAAAGATGAAACAAAGTGCTAACTTTTCACTATGAACATTGTGTTGTGTGTGGATTTCGATCATAATGTAATGTTTTACATTTTTATTTTAGTGGTCTCTAAAATTTGATTTTTGTGCATAACAAGTTAGTGGAAAATTTGTCAGCTCTGAAGGGTTTAGAGGCTCAATTGAGATAGATACACGGATATTTGGATCTTTTTGTTGATGGGAGGCTTCCACTTAACCATGAAATTTTGTACCATCTGCAAGTATGCTAAAATATCTCTACTTACATTCATTCAACTTACTGTAAAATAATATCTGATCACAAAAATCTCCTGTTTATTATACTTACATAGATTTTCATGCCCTGTTCCAAAGCACATGTTTTAAAATAGGAAAGAAGGATGCTGGCAAGGGTTAAGGAATTTGGCTTTACACCTGCCAATTGCATAGTTTACTTCATTCATCCAACATATTGCCTATGCATTTCACAATTGTTGGAATCATATACTATAATTACAAAACTAATAAAATTAAAATATGTAAGTTTCAAATATGGCATTAAATATCTTTCTATGAATATTTGAAAGAAAATATCAAAATGGAGAAGTATTAACAAATTAATCTACATAATTTCTAAGAGATCAAGGAATTTTTTTGCAGAGTTATCTTGAATATATTTAAGACAAAAGTAACTTATGGAGATTGAAGCAGAATATCGGTAGTCTAAAATCACCAGTCAACACATCTTAGTAGTATCTCAATTCAAGAGAACTAGGTCCACTATCCATTAGCCAGTAAAACAAATAAAATCAATTCATAAGATTATTTTGTTCTAATAGGGTTGACTAGTTGCTTCTTTCTTTTTGATTGTCAGGAAGTCATCAATATACACTTGGTTTCCCCGCCTTCTCTTGCCTCGTGGCCAGAGAGTTTCTGCAGAAGGCATCAAAGTAACCTTCAAGATTGACAATGGCAATGAGTACAAGGTCAGTATAACTTAATGCTAATTGGGTATGATTTTATTTGTTCAAGACCAATTTAGATTCATTTTTTGCTCACACTACTTTTATTTACATTTATGTTTTTTTAATATCCATTTTCCTTTACATTCATATTCTTCTATACATATTGTGTTCACAATAATGTTTTCCTTAATTTAATCTAGGGGAGAGGACCTAGTACCTGAGCAACTTTCAATGTCAAGCTGTTAGGATTTATTGTGAAGCTAATCCAAAGTTTTTCATTGCTGCTCGAAGCCATATTGCAGTGCTTTCTCTATGAAGCCCACATGATCCCCATCAGGTATCTTCTTTTTGTACTCTCTAAATTTCTTAGAATAAATCAACAACCAGATTGTCTAAATGTGGCTCCTTGCTTACACATTAATATCTCTTTTGGCAACACCGGATCAAATTGGATTCATGGGGTCTTAAAGAGAAGGCTCTCAAACATGGAGAGATCAAGAGTGGGACTAGGTAAAACCATTCATAATCATGCTCATATTGTTTTATTGACTGTCTAAGAGCTAAGTATCCAGGATAACATTCTGTATTTTTCTATTGAATTTCTAGAGAGAATAATTTTGGGTTTGCAATCGTATTTTTTAATACAGTAGCTAAGTATCCAAGACGCACTGCAGGTACTCTTTCTCACCAAATTGCTCATTTTCCACAAATTTAGATTCTAGTGTGTAGTTTAATATTCACTAGTTTGATTTTTTCTTTTTTAGCAAAATTAGAATCTAGTTCGTAGGTTGTGCTTGCTATCCATGACAATCCCCTTGATCTCATGACTCATCATAGGTATTATATTTTGCTCCAATTTTTTATCAACATCAAATGTGGCCATCATAATATCATCCATAGCCTCCATATTCTACAATTATTCATTGCTCATTTCTCAGACATAGTAACCAAATAATGTAGGCCTAGAGCTTGGACTGCAGATGTATGCAAAAAATGATAAATCCCTGCCTCTGTAAGCCTAATTAAACACAACAACTCATGACATGTTGTTTGATATTTTAAACAGTCATATGACTGTCCTTTTTCTATCTTGTAAACACTTACTCAATGCATACAATAATTTATTGAAATGGAAAGTTGAATGGCCTCTTAACTCTTGAATGCTCATCGTCTTGGCACATCAACTTTCTCTCTTTGATTGGCCTGTCCTTATGTCCTTTCATTATCCCTATGGATGCACTTTGGAGCCTCCCACTACTTTTATATATCGCCCAGAGTCACCCCGATATGCCTACATTTCAACGAATAGCTTTTTTTTTTTTTTTAAACTGCATTGTTTCGTCAAAATTGCGACAAACCTCAAAAACGCCCGACGACCTTGCTATGCACCCGACGAAATTTCACCGTAATGACTTTCCTATTTCGTCGCGAGTGCGACGAACTTGCACCGTAATGACTTGCCTATTGCGTCGCTATATCGACGAATGTATGTCGATGCTCAGACGCTTCAGTGATGGTATGCCGCACATGCTCTGGGTACTGTTCATCGGTAGACCGACGATACAGTCGTCTCCATCCCGATGAATGTATGTCGATGCTCCGACGCTTCAGCGACGGTATGCCGCGCGTGCTCCGGGTATTGTTTTTCGCTCGACCGACGACTATATGTCGCTGCTTCGACGCTTTAGTGAAGGTATGCTGCTCGTGCTCTGGACATGTTTTGTCTCTAGACCGATGACACTGTCGTCCTGGTTCCGACAAATGTATGACGTTGTTCTGCCCGCAGTCCAACCACTGCTCATCACGTGATCGACAGAATGGGCATCGTTATTCCGACGAGCTGGCGTCGTGAGGGCGATGTTTTATTGCCCGTTAGGATATAGAAAAAAATTGAGCGACGGCGCTGATTTGTGCGATTCGTCGATCGGTCGACAATAGATCATTGAAATTATGACGAACGGCCGTCATAAATTGGGGTCAAATCGATTAGTGTGGCACACACCATCAACATACCTTAATCAATCTCAACAATAAGCATAACTTCACAAAATGACTTGAAACACTTGTGCGGCACTAGAAACAAGAAATATATTCATGCACTTCATACCTTAGACACTAGACAAGACACGTGGAGTGTCCACACAAACTCATAAAAATTAACTTCACAACCTTCTACTCGTCCAAGTAATCAAACCCTCATTCTGATGAAGATTAAACATCTAGAACCAACTAATATTTTGAAAAATAAACTTGTGGAGCACCATATCACTCGAAACTTCAATACAACATACTTTAGACATCACTAAGTATGACCTCAAAATTGCTTGACCAGAACTTTACGTGTGGTGGAATGCAAAGCATTCTAGCAAGTCTTTTGAACCACTTTGGACTATGCTAGCACAGTCTAATACTCTGTCACTTCCAACTTTCTCCATGGAACGATTATTGACATGAAAATTTTGGATATAACACCTTCACATCTCTATGAACTTAACTTCTAAACCACAAGACCGGATCTTGCTTTGCAAAAGGATGCACACCAAAATATTGTGTCTTTTCCTTAGAGTGTATACTGTGAAAGCCTTAGACTAGACTTCTGCAACTTGTCACTAAGTGTGGTACACCAAACTAACAAAATATCATTATAGGTAACTTGAAAACACATCAAGATATGTGTATCCACAACCACATCATACTTAGACATAAAACTACTCTTAGACTTCTAGATTAGTACTACAATGTTGATCTACACCATTAGATATCTCCGCACACTAACAATAGATCCAAAGCATATCCAATCTTAAGTAAACTTTTGACATCAATGACAATCAAGCTTATCAAGCTGCAACAAGACATTGATGTGGAGTGTAGTACAATTGTTTTGACTTAATTTGTTATTTTTTGAGTGTCTCAAATAAAAATCTATTTTTTATTCTTTGTTATAAAATATAAACAATATAATATCAAAATAAAATATATTAAATATATTATATTTTTTAAAAATTGATTATGAGGGATGTATAAATGTAAACTTTTATCTCTAAGAATTTTTTTGATCCTTGTGCATGACCTAAAGTTGATTGTTCTAACCTTTAAATTTACACATATGGATAGGAGAAAAAAAACTACTAGTACTATGCAACATAAGAGGGTTTGACTAAATCAACTTTGATATAAGTTGGCTTCTTGTTGAACCAACTTCTATCTAAATGGTTTGGAGAAGCCACTTTAGATCAAAGGTTCTTTGGTCAAAACCATATCATAATTTTATAAAAACACAAGTTCTACCTCATTTTCCCTTACCCCCATGTTTAAATTAATTTTATGGTAAAACAATTATGTGATGCTATGAATCATGGCATAATTTTTAGCACTACATTCCCAACCCATTTAATATTTTTTCTAATAAAATCATTGATGTCTTAGAAATAAAAATTCCATAAATTATATTATTCTTTTTGTAAAGCCCAAATTTGGTTAGAGTTGACATTCAATACAATAGAGGAATTTGGACCAATTATGCTTTAACTAGGAAACTGAATATGAATGAGCCAATCCATCATAATCAAACAAGATGAAGTTATATATGGAATATAATTTATCTAAAAATACAATAGAGAGAAGATACAATAAGAAATTAGTGCATACACATTATGGGAAGTAAAAAGGATGGAAGAAGTGTATATAATGGCAGGAAAAAGTAGTTGTATGACTATGGTGGAGTAGGAATAACTTCTAAGCCCATGGTTCCAATTCCTTGTCTATTTAAGTCATGTCAACTTTGTTGTAGGGAATGTAAAGAAGGGAGATAGAAGAATATTAAAAATTAACATATAAACTCTATTTGTGAAAACTAAGTTGGTAGAATTCTAATGCTCCACATGGTCCACTCTAACAAAACAAAAAAATTGGGTCTTTACAAATTTTTGGTAGTTGACATGACTAATAAATATTAAATGTATGAAGATGTGAATAATTATTCTATTTGTTCTATTTTTTTCTATAAAAGTAGAATTGTTATCATATTTGCACTTGTATCAAATTTGGAGTTGCATTTTAAACCAAAAATTAGTACAATTCCAAAGTACTTTTAGAAATAGATTACAAAATAGGTCTACTAGTCTTGAGAAGAACAATAGCACTATGGAATGTTTGATGAGGATTCAAACATTTCTAAATAGATATACAAAGTAGCTTATTTAAAAAAGGAAGAAGACTAAAAAATTGAAGGAATAAAAAAGTCAAAATTAAGAAATATATCATCATGTTCACTAATCGTACTTAGTCAATTAAACAACAATCTTTTAATATTAATAATATTTTTTGATGAATAGGAAGCTATCTATATTGTTAATAAAGATAAAGTTACATATTCACAAAAAAAGGGGGGGTGTTAAGAAGGCACATCCTGAGAGTCACATGGGCTGAGTCAAAAAATCCAAAAACAAAGTCACTTGGGCCTAGCCCAGAAACCATAAACATTACAAACATTTATAAAACTAGCAATCGTACCTTGGGGTGCAATGGGTATGTCGAAGACAATATAGTGATTCTTGTGTTAATCTTGTTTATTAAAAAATGGGAAACCTGATTTACAGCCGTAAAGTAAAAATGGGTAAAGTAAATGGTAAAGAGAGTTTGTTTTTCTCAAAAGAGCATAAACAGTAAAATATTTTCTCTTGGAATGTTGAGAGAGTGGAAACAAAAAAAATATTTTTTTTGGAAACAAAATAATAGATTGAACTAAGGTTAATTTGAAGTAAGGTTTTTACGCATGCCAAAAAAAACAGCTTTCTACAATTTTCGAGGCTCATGTCCCTCATCTTATAATAACAAAAACTTTAAGTAATAGAACAAATTAGATGTAAGTTATGAAAACAACACATTGTTAAAATGAAATGGAAGTAGTAAAGAAAAATAAATGAGAATAAAAATATGTGATATCAAGACGTAGAACAAGGATATATTTACAATGTTGAAAATGAAGTGTTTTATATGTAATTTATAATACGCAGTACAAGAATGACTGCAATTGAATATTATAGTGACATAAACGAGGAAAACGAGTCATCATAACATTGAAATATGAAGGACACATTGTTGTGCATAGGTGTATTGAGGCATTTTATACCCAAAAATGAATATTGATGAAAAATTGAACTTTTGAAGTTTCAGACATAGGCTCTAGAAAATTATGGTAGTAAAACTTTTAAATATCTATGTTCGTATGGAGGAAATATGGTGGTGAAAATTTAGACTAAAACACTGCATTTAGTAAGTTTTATGTTTTAAACACAGTCGTATTTAGATTTGTGACTGTTGTACAGATTGGAAACAGGAAAAGATAGTCTGGAAAGGCGAGCAACTAAGCAACATAAACTTCAATTGTCTTGTGTTTGTTGGGCTCTGTAGGAGGAAGCTTTGGAACGTTTACATTGAGTACTCCATCTTGACATCTGGCTGAAATGGCCTCCATATTGCAGTAGTCAGGCAGGATAAATTTTTTTGTAAATTTGCCGACCCTGCGCTCCATACGGATTAATTTGACATGATCGTCCTCCTCCTTCTTTCGCTCTCCAATGATTGTCAACACATTCTCATTCTGTACTTGAACCTATTTGTTTTCAAACATGAACAATCACTTAGTTAGTCTTAGTGGCGAGTGATTTGAAGCTTTTTCATCCCCAAGATGCACAGAAAATTGAGGTTTTTAGTGGTTTAAAATGGAAATACCTTGATGTTGTCGCTTTGAAGGCCTAGCATGTCAATTATGAAGACATAATAGTTGGGATACTCTTTGATATCAACAGGAGTGGAATCCATGGCCGTGTTGTCCAAAATATAATTGTGTGTGGGGTTATTCAGGTGTTTCTCCATATTGTTAGGGACTTGAAGAAGCTCAGGCGCAAAGCTAAACAGGGGCTCCATCTCTTATCACGATTCTACATCGCCACCATATTTCATCTTCAAATCAGTCAATAGTATGCAAATTGTATGATTTCTAAAGAAACAGAAATTGAAAATATTGGAGTAAAATAAACTAATAAAATGGCCTAAAGTTAATAAATAATGTAACACATAAAACCACACTTGGAATACTAATTATAGACAAAATTTCCAAAGCTCAGGAAGCACCATTAATCACTAAATCAATGTGTAAATCATCCTAATATTATTTAGTGTCAGCAATAATAACAATATATCAGAAACACTGAATGATAATTAGATGAGCAGGAAAATATATGAGAACTGGAACAAAAAATATATTAATTTGGGCAAGTTGTACATGGCATGCTCTCTTGAGAGGTATATAGTTGGCTTTCTCCCATTAGCTATCTCTATGTTGATGAAATCTGACAATACAGATATACACATAATACGAACAACGCAGATTGAAGGTGACTTCAAGGTTATGAATTTGGTGGAATTTTTAATTAGCAAATTTCTTAAGCCTTCTGACAGATATAAACTTTTTATTTACTAATGGGAAAAATTTCATACATAAAGTTGACTAATAAACTATGTTGGTTGCAGCTGTAATTTTACACATACCGATCAACCAAGAAAAAAATGAAGTGTCTTTGCAGGGAAGGCCATGAAGAGCTTTTTCAACATTAAGAACAACTTAAAACAATGAGACAACAAAACAGTAAATGAAGTCACCAAGAAACGACTTGAAGAAACAAAAAATTTATGAGAGGCTTGACTTTAAGTAAGGCAAAACTAACTATTTTGCAATCACAATCAAATGCAAGAAGTCCGTCTATGCTGATTTCCTGGGAAGTCTTTGTGCTTCAATACTGAAAATGTCACCTAAATGTGGTGAATTATTATTAACTTTCAGACTCTAAACTATGCAGTTAAATAAAAAAAATTATGTTACATAATGTTCTAGTTTGAATGGGCCATAAAAGTGTATTTTGAAAGTCAGGGTAGGGTAATAGATTTTTGTGGACACCTTCGAGGGCAATTTTGACCATGCTTTTAAGTTGTCCAGAAGTTGTCCAAAATGATGGATTCTCTATTTAGGATGACAAAAAAAATTTAGACATTGATGAACTCACCTCATCTGCTAGTATCATAGTGGGAATTCCTAACATCTGCCATGCCAACTATTGTTTAAAATCTGAAAAAAAAAAATCATAATTCTGTAAAATTAAAAGAAATAATAAAAATTGAAACATGTTCAAACTTTTACTTTCATGACCATTGATAATATGAATATCAGGGATTAATATAATTTCTATTTGGCAACAATAAGAATAAAACACTGGTATGATATAACATACACTCATTTTACATTGTCTAATATCAATTAGAAGGAGATAATTAACCCTACATCAACCCAAGAGATGGGTAAGAAAGTCAAGACACAACTCCAAATTAAAAAACCTCAAACTTAATGATATTGGCAAATGATGCAGGTCTGATTTACCACTACATGCTTCTGCTATAGGGCTGAATAGTAAATCTGAGCAATGACATGACTTCAAGTGGCTGGATACCGTTCTCAGCAAGAAGGGAACCTCTGAAAGACCTCCTACCCAAAATCAATATAGTTGAGCAGCTAAAGAGAAGCTTCTCATTCAAACAACAATAATGTTCAAAAAAAAATTCCATTTTGAGAAAATCTCAAGAAATAACTTCTTTCCTGACACTACCACTCTGCTCATAACTTTTACAGAAACTTTGACTGTATTATAGAGGTTCAAGTTTGTTTAAATTTTTAAAAACTATACACAAGTACATTTTTTCCATATATTGAAGGTTATATTATGGTAATAATTGATAAAAAGCATTTTACATGTATGAAATTAAAAACCACCGACACCAAAAGAAACACAATTTCCAAAAGAATTGGAAAGTTTGGAGAAGAAAATAGCGGAGGCCGGAGTGAATAAAAGGTCTTAAATTTCACGTTTGATAACCCATAAGGAGCTGCTGTAATTTTTTATTATGTCTTCAAATCAAGAACTAAAAGCTTCATTATATGATACTTATGAAATTTTCATTAGTAGACAAATTTAAGAAACATCCAGGTAGCTTGTAAGCAAATAATAACCAAACAGGCACATATAAATATTGCAATTAATTTAAGAAAAACATGAGTTGTGGACTCAAAGTGTGGTTTATTTATGAAGCCAATAAATTACAATGTGCATCAGTAATTTTGGGGTTCAAAGGAGAATGGTGATTCCTGTTATTTGGGTACAGCTGTGATATTATTTTTTCTTTCCCTGTTCATCATGTTCATAACATTGTTAATTTGTGTTAATTTTGATAATTAGAAAGAGGGAAAACTCATTTACAGCTGTAAAAACAGCAGTGTCTTTGATGGTTTTCATTTCTTCAAATCACCACACTGCTTGTGCAAGGTATGTTGTCTTTGCCCAATAAACAACAAAGTTATTCTTTCCAGTGGATGAGAGAACATACAGACAAAAATGGCATCCCACATGATGCAGTGACCTCACACAGCACACAGTGTAGATTCATCTCATGCTAACCTCCAAACTCTCTCAGTCAGCCTCTCGGCTAGCCCAGCCTAACGGCCACCATAGGTTGACATCTTTTTGTATTATGTGTGTTTCAGTATTTCTTGAGTTCACGATTTAATAGAAACAAGAAGATTTCAGTTACATTGTCTTGAGCAAATTGTAAATCTTGGAGTTCACCCAAAATTCGTTGACATTGGATAGCTTTTTGACAAAGAATAGCAAGAATTTTAGTTGGCCATAAATTTAATTCATCCTCTCTGATGTTTACAGAAAAATACCAGATGTCCAAATAATTCTTTTGTGAAGAGGAAAAATGCTTTGGTAAAAGAATCAATTGACCTAATACTGTCAAATAGAAAACAGAGTGGAAATGGACTATATACCTCAGTGTTGAAGCTTCCAAATGTACAAAGCATTCTTGAAAGGATCTCTCATCATAAAGCAAGCTCAACTATAGCAAATCAACAAATTGATATGGAACAAAGTAGTACAGTTCTCAAGCTGGAAAGCAACCTATTTCTCCCAATAATACTATTTTAATGTTGAACTAAAATTTAATATGCAATGCCATTCCATTCCACGTCCATGGCTGCCACCATTATTAGATACCTTCAACCTCACCCTCATCTCTTGCATTCGCAACTGTAAGGAAATTCAAGTTCACCTTCTAAATTATAAAATGAAGTAGTATGTTGCTTATAAGAATCATAAAACATTCCTGACACATTTCCTTAACCATTACAGTAAAGGCAACTTTTGTCTCACCACTTTATAAACCAGATTACAAGATTACAAGCAAATAGACGTCCAATAAATGGATCATGTTGCTTATTTTCAGCAATGTACACTGCCATACATCATGTTGTGTTGCAAAAGGCATTCAGTGGATAAATGAACAAAAGAGCAGCTGAGAAAAATGATAAAACTTAAAGACATTAGGGTTTGCTTTAAAGCTAGGGTTTGTAACTTCCCGATTAGGGTTACAACCAGCGAGTAATGTGACTAAAGACATCAATTGTCTCAAACCAAAATTAAAACAGGTCTCCCTGCTCACAATTTAGAATTGGGAAAAAATAGTTGCCTAAAAAAGCCCATTACAATTATTTATATAGAGAGAGAGAAAATAGAGTTAAGAGTACTTCCAATTAGGATGCTCGGAAAAGGACGATAGAAGAAATGGCTTGTAAATAAAACATCAGATTTAATCTTTAAAGTGCAACCAACCACCTCGCATTAGAAGCTGCATTTATCAAAACCTGTCATTACTATTGAAAGAGATTCTTTCATTTGATGTATAGAATAAAAGAACAAAGAATTTAACAGGAGCAAAACAGGACTAAGAACTACCTAGACCTACTATTGTAAAATTCAAAACCTAAACAACATCCAAGATCAAAGATTGTAAGTATAAAAAAAGAAGAACTATTTATGTAAAACCCATTTTATAAGATTAAAAACTAGCTTTCTCACCACAAAATACAATCACCAGCAATGCAATACAATAGGTGCAATTAAAAAGTAATTTCCTTCAAATAAATTAAAAGAACAAATCTACAGACCAAAAATCCTGCATACCAAAATATAACGATAAAACAATTAAACCCTTCTGCAAGATTAAAGAAGAATCGTCATTTTTGGGCATTTTTGCAGCTTTCCCGTTGCTATTGCATCAAACTCTTCATCCCTGGTATTGACCTTTCACTTCTCCACTTGCGGGGGATAATCCCATTCAGTTGAAAAGGAATTTTGCATAGCAGTAAATATTTCCGTTTAGAGGGTGGGAATGTAAATATCTGCGTTCAACATTTACTCTCGCCACCCTCATTTGAAATTAGGTAAGGCATGACAAACAATAAAGAAGTGGCAGTTAATTTTCCTTCACAAAATTTGCTCACCAAAAACATTTAACAAAACAAATGTTCAATAGGTTCTACTTCTTTCGATCATTCGTATTTCAATTGCTAACTTTTAAAAAGGCAGTATCAGGTAGACTTTTCTCATAATAAATTCTGGAGTTTATTTGGTAACTTATCTAAAGACAGAAATATATATCAAATCCAAATAATTTCCTCATAATAATTCTAAAATTTTTCTTGCAACTTACCTAAAGACTGAAATATATATAAAATCTAAAGAATCTCCAGACTTTTTCTTGTAACTTTTCTACAAACTGAAATATATATCAAATCCAGAGAATTTCCTCGTAATAGTAATAAATTCTAGAGTTCTTATTGTAAATCATTTTCTCAATAATGAAAAATATCAAAGCCAAAGGATAAGTCCTTAAATCTGAGAAAAAACGAAAAAAAAAATAGCACTCCAACAATTGGAGAAAGAAAAAAAATAGCACTCCAACAGTTGGAGAAAGGAAAGGGGATAAGTGGCAAAACTAACTGGCTGACCAATTTTCCTCTCAACAAGAATAGCAACCATACTCTTAGCACAAGAGAGAAAGAGAGTATTGATGTCACACAATGAACCCATGCATGGTATCCTATGGGGAATGAAAAAAAGGGCAGCTGGAAGTACCCCAACAATATTATAAATGATATTTGAAATAGCGAAATAGCTCAAGGATTCAAAGCCATACTGGGGTTCCATTCTAAATGTGGTCCTTCCCCTCCATACACATGTGAACAAAAAATATGAGGCCAGATGCAAGCAGGGTGATTTGGCAATGAATATACCACTTAAACCTGGTATTTAATCCAACAAAAGCATGTCCTCTATGGTGCAACCCATCAGGTTATCTCTTTGAAGCTCCAAAACACCAAAAACAAAACAATCCCTATTTTTTTCCAAAGAACCTAACTGAAATCCTATTTTTGCCTAAATTTAGGGAGCAGTTAGTTCATGGACCTTAGCCTAGCACTAAGAAGGCTACCTACCATGCCACAACCAAAGTAGATATACAACGGTGAGGACTGCTTAATAAGTTAAAATGTAAATAGACAGTCCCATAAAGCACTGGTAGTGTAGAAATTTCACCAGTAGCCCAAAAATGCAAAGATTTGTACCTTTTACAAAATAATTTAAGTATTTCTCATAAGAAGAACTTCAACAAATCTTGTAGCCATAAAATATTTTGTGGTAGTTTTCAAAGGAGACTCTTAAAAATCTGTAGCTGAGCTGAAAATTTGACAGCCCATAGCCATTTTACTGAAAATTGAGAAGTAGCAAAGACTCATTTAGGTTACCTCTAGGTTATTAACTTATTCTTGATGGAAAGAAGCAAAATCACAATAAAGAGTTCCCTAAAAGAGTGACTTTCAAGCAACCCATGCTACACATTCCAGCGAAATCTAGTGAAACAATCTAATTTTATAGTAACCTTCTTTGTTTACGTCTTGAAAATGATGATGGGTCCAAGAATAAAGGCATTATAATTTATAATTAATCTTGGAAACATGGCAGAATATCATACAACTAGAAATCCATATGTGACTCATTCCAATAAATCCTAAGTTATCACAGAAGGAAAGCAATATTCCATTTTTTTTTTCTCAAAATATACTTGTAATGGGTAAAGTCATCAATCCTAATTGTAATGGAGTATAAAAAGTGAATTCAAGGAATTTATAATTCAAAGATGAGAATAAAATCAAACCTACAATCTACCAGCACAAGGTACTCCGCCCCTTAAAAATCATAATTGCAAAAGTAAAAACCAACACAAACTACGAAGTGAAATTATTTTAGGAACATCCCAAAGACACATTGCAAACAAAGAAACTGCAAGTTCTTAATTTAATTTCTTCTTAAGAGGACGAGAAAGTGGAATCTAAATGAAGGAAATAAAAAAAATCTCAATGCAGTTTCCTCTATATACAGTAGAAAGTATCATTCCTATGGTTCTTCTATTCCCTATTTCCCAGACCGATCTTGATGCTTCTGCTCTCTCTACACTAACACACCCCATTCCAGATTGGTACTCAGATTATTCTAAGACATAGTTGAAATTACATATCTCCTTTAAATTTAGCACTGCATGGTATTATTATGTTCAATAATATAAATATTTGCAATCATAACCTAATACATAAAATATTCAATAAAAAAATAAAAACACAAACAGGGCAATTTATTTTAAAAACTCAACAATCGTCAAGTGATAAACAAGCCTTGACTTTGGCTTAAAGTGAATTAAAAGCAATCTTGTATTTAAAATAATAAATTTTGAAAGCATGCAAAGATTACATAATTTCACAAGTTTTAAAGAAAAAGTAGTAGAAGGGTTTTAATTCCCAAACCTGAGATGCAAACATTAGAGGAGATCTAGAACGTCCAGGACTGTCTGGAGAGGAGTGCCCCATCGTCTTAGCAAATCCACCATGAGTGAGTATGCTTGTATCCCTCTGCCCATGCATAGGCCCACCATGATGGGGTTCTGTACCCGCTTCTTCCTCACCTATTCGTCCTCCACCTTCTCTAACATTTGTATTGCCCATACCCAAGCCAGTCTCCACCCAAGAAATAAAAAATCCCACAACCTAAATGAAACAAAATCTAAACAAAACCTAGCATAACAGGCCTCCAAAAAACCCCAACAAAAAAGGAGAAAGCAAAACAAAATTCCTAGTGAATCAAAAAGGTCTTGATGCCCGTGCTAATCAAACAGCCAGTGATTGCTTGCCTGTGAGAGAGATAGTTAGGCAGGAGTTGAAACTGAAACAATCTTTTAACAAAGAATCAAAGATAGAACGAACAAGATCAAAGTTTAATTTCACTCATGAGTCTAAGCTATTCATTATTAATATTTTTGATTAATACACTAATGAATGTATGGGCATTATATCAATCGTAATCCAGATCTCATTACTTGTCAAAAACATATCACATGCAGCTATGTTTCTGTAGTGTCTCCTAAACTACGTGAACCTTATATTTTTAATTAAAATTCTGACTGTTCTATCATTGTAACATTAAATTGTTGCCTCAGATAAAATTAGTCAACTGCTGTTTGGACTGAAATACTACTGATTTGACTACACAAACAGTTGAGGATTGCGATGCATTCCATCACAGGCGATTGCATCTCCACCATTCTGCTCAGTATTCAAATGTATAGAAATACCCCCTTTCCCTTTTTCATGTTATGACGAAAAAATACAAGCATTAAGTCAGATTTACTTACAAACACAATCAAGATTAAACCCAACAGATTTCAATTCCCACAAGAGTAAACAATCTAATCCTAGCCTAGATTTATACAAATTCACAATGAATTAACAACCTCTTGCATTCCAATTGATAATCTTCTTTGGTGTCTGGATTTATCCAACTGTTACATTTTGTATAGAACCCTCAACTTATCCATCAACAAAAAATTAGGGATCAATACTAACCTCCAAGTATCATACCAATAGTGGAGAGTCCCATGAAATGATGATCATGACGATCAAGGATCATAGATGATCAAAATGACAGTAGGAGAAAAGTTCATGTACCTTTGGCCACTGCAGGAAAATTTGTTGAAAACACAAAATAACCAATGAAGCATTGTTTTGTATTTGCTGGCCAAATGGTGAGGATTTTGGCCATTCCAAGGTGTCATAGACAGACGTAGTGACTGATGCAAACAGAAGTCCATTTTGACATAATTTTAAAAAAGAAATTACAAAACATTTGCAGTCAAGGTTCTCAAATTACAAAAACTAAAGATACTGCTAAATTCTGCAAAAACAGGTCAAACGGTCAAAGACAACCTACCTAGATGGATCGGCCACATCACTCAAAATTCCAAAATGTGTATGTGTTCCTAATGACCATTCAGAACTATAATAAACAAACTATTACCTAGATAAGATGACCATCCAGAATTGTAATCTGGCAAGCCCTACCAACTAAGCATTTCAGCAGCGGTTGGAAGATGAACTACTAATTCCAAGTAATAACTTCACAAATCTTCTCACAGATTGTTGCACATATTTCTCATATCAACAAAGTTAAATATTTCATTATTGTCATAATTGTTGTTCTTTTTGACAGTAAATATTGCTGCTCTTTATTTCCTGTATTATTTGCTTTAAATTCATTTTTTTCATAACACATTATATTTAACCATTTAAACCAGATTGCCCCTCAAAATACGAATCAATGGAGGACCCAATATAGAAAAGTATACCCTTCATCTGCTGATATATATTTTGGATCATAATAATATCTCATGAATTTCCAAAGCAACCAACTCCATTTTGTGCTTACAGGAAATTTGGATGGCACAATGCTAACTCTTGAAGATATATGTTTCCAACTTGAGGTTTTGGCATAGGTAGTCACATGGAAAAGTGAAATATGGGACCAAGAAAATGGAAAGATAAGTCTCTTATCCAATATACAACAATCATTACCTTCGTGTGTAATGGGTGCACTGGAGATTTGTGGAGATTAATATTTGAATGTTTGGTATTTTTAATTTCTCTATGAATATTAAAAACATAAAACAAACCAAGCTGTTTGTCACTTATTCAACAATCATTTAAAATTTTAGTCATTTGTGACATGACAATCCCTTGCCTTTTGACATTTGATCTTTAAAGTAGAAGAACCAGTATAATAATGTATTACGTTTAACATATGAAGATGATCCCATTGCATTTACAGCTTCAGCGGTAGCTGCTATACATTCAATACTAAGAAATGTTGTCAGGAAAACTGTCAGAAAAATACCCTCAAGAACAAGGAAAACAAAAGAAACAAAAAAATTAAACTGCCAAATGAACTTTCCATGTGAGAAATAAATAAAATCACAGAACCAATGGGTATTACAGCAGTATTATATATTGAAAGAGCCACAGAACATTAAATGGGTATTACAACAGTATTATATCACAGAACATTAAATGGGTATTACAGCAGTATTATATATTGAAAGAGCCACAAATAAAATCACAGAACCAATGCCTACACATTTATCTTCTAATATAGATTCTAAGCAAGATATTTATTTCTCAGTTCCTCATGGAGTTTCAAGTAAATCAACATTTACAATTGAAAATACACAAACAAATTGTACCAAGCTGAGTCAAAGTCTGCAAATTTAATCGCAAAAGGGGTTTGATACAGCTTAATCCAAATCAAGATAAGGCACTAGTAAAGACCATGAAGAGAGGAGATCAAAGTACAGTCCATCTTGCAACAAGGAGGCTTTATGAAAATCAAAACAAAAGAACTATGGCAGAGTATAGAGATAACTTAACAGCGCCATGCATCATCAACTAAGAGTTTCAGTAACATAATAGGATAGCTTTGAACCAACTCAGAAGACAGCCACACAAGGGAAATTTTGACAGTCAAGGGTGATGGTGATAGTCAGCAAGGTTCTTAGTACTGTTAGGGACAGTCAAAAGCTGAGATGGGCAGTCATGAGGTGTAATGACTAAACCATAATACAATGCATGATATAGACTGTCATAAACAGCAAGGTGAGGAGCAGTAATCTCATGACATCAAAGACAGCTTGATGATGATGTGGTTGGGGAGTGTCCATTTTGTTGGGAGTTGATGATAAAGGATATATACTTGCCTTTCAAAAGGAATATAGGTCCTGAAAATGCAACTGGGGTGAGCACCAAAGTATACATTGATGTTGCATACTCATTCAATGATGATGATGAGGTATACAGTAGCAGAGAAGAGATAATACTCTCTCAAAAGTCTCGTATAGTATTTCAAGAATTAAACAGCATGTATGTGAACTGGACGGTTTGATGTATATCAAAACCCCAAATGTTATCCCACTCTCAGCTACTAGAGGACAGTCCTTCATTGAAGTCTTTTCAATGAATGAAGAATTAAATTAAGTCTTTTCATACACTTACCAAGAGAATAAAGACCAAAGGGCGAATGTGCAAAGTGCCATACGATCACAGTGGCAGCTAAGGTCAAAAGGGCAGAGTGCTGACTACAAAGAACCTGCCCTAACATGATAACAGTCAATCATGTCTAAGCCATGGAGGACAGTGAGTGCTTGTTTTGTTCACAGTGTTCAATATAGGCAAAGATAGTCATCACAAAGACTTTTTATATACAAATTGACAGAAGGGCAAGCGACTTACGGAAAGATTCACCACAAATTCTGTATTTTTGTCAATGATGCCGACGGGAAAAATGTACTTGAAACTCCATATCCGTGGAAAACCCAAAGTGCGTATTGTTGCTGCTTCAATCTATTCACAGTAAAGGAAACCATTAGCGGCGGGGAAAGCAGTAAAATAGGACCAAAAATATACCAGCAAGGAAGTGTTTGGAGGGCCGGAAACCATTAACGGCGAGGGTAGCAGTAAAATACCTGAAGGTTCTGTGCAAATATTTGTTAATGTCGATGATGTCCACAAAATTGAGAAGCAACAAGGCGGCGAAGGAGAGTTAAAGAGTGACACACCGAACGACTTCTGCAATAAGTGTTGCCCCTATATTTTCCATTTTCTGCAATAAGTGCTCTACAGATATTTTTCCATCTGCAGTAACTTCGCAATAACTGCAATACTGCTACATTTTTGCCCATGCCAGGTGGAGAAATGAAAGGTCAATACCAGCGAGGAAGAGTTTGCAGGAGCGGGGAAAATAGGGGAGGAAAATGGCGAACGACTGTGATGCATTCCATCACAGGCGATTGCATCTCCACCATTCTGCATCGTCCGATATGATATGGGCTGCAAATGTTAAGCATGGGGACACCTTCGGCGTAATAAAAAAGGCCATTAAATGATCAAAGTAGTGTCAGGAAGATCTCTGTCATCCATCTTTTTACCCCATACATCAGCAAAGTCTAGAATAATGTCAGAAAGACCCATCGTTAGCTTCGTTTACAATCATTACAATGAATCATACTTTATGGAAATAAACATGCCTAACGATTCTTCTAATTTAGCTGAGCTTAGTAAGAAAACTTTGAACTTGTCATATGATTTAAAAACCAAAAAACAAACAAACAAGCATTGGTTGATGAGATGCATATCGATTGCATCTTTTAAATAATTTTATATGCCCACCTCGATATGAAAACGTTTCAGTGGATGATTTATACCTGGTAACTTTCGAATACCATATTCTTCATGGGAAATGACGGTGCTCCCAAAAGCACAGCACAAAAGACAGAGGGGACATTCTAGGTTTCATCAAACCGCCTTAAAATGTTCATCAAGAATATGCTCTTCTTCAAGCTGTCTTTCAACATCAAACAGGAATATATGATCAGGAAAACTACATCCCTCAATGAAATGAAGCGGAACATTACATTTCACATGCTGTAAAGACAGTGAGAGGCGCCTCTGAATGAAGTTACCCATCTCCAAATGCATATATTTGTAACTGTGCCACAATAGATAAAAACAGTTTAGAGGATCTGATCGTGGGCATCACCATGCGGCTAAAGAGGTTTTTGTGGGCGTGTTTGTTTTCTGATGTGGGATATGGGATGTTTACAGTACTCCTCAAACTTTGCGGGAGCTCTTTACCGGGGTCTGTGCTATTAATCTGTACACTTATGCTGACGTTTCCGATTACTCATGGTATGTGTTGTTGGGCCATACTGCAGCAAACGCCTCCATCGTCTTCTTCCGACGTTGATAAGATTGATGTGGAAATGGGCGTATTCAATTACAGATGTGATGAACAAGAAGAAAAAGAGAAGGAATGCGTTATCTGCCTGTGTGAATACGAAGAGGATGATGCGGTGGTGGCGCTGGCACCGTGTCAACACAATTTTCACGTGGACTGCATTCGAAGGTGGCTGCAGTGTAAGCTCAGGTGTTCCATCTGCAATGCATGTCCGCTTCAGTAATTTGGATCCATCTCCAAGCCCGGGTGTCCCTTGTCCTCTTCAATTCCACTTCCGCCCCCTCTGGCTGATTAAAAGTATATTTTGTTTTCGGTGTGCCTTCTGTTGTTTTTTTTAAATTGAGAGAACGAGTCTTCAAGCAAGAATCCAAAATGACTCTTGCAAATTAGTTGACAAGTTGGTTTTTCTCTTTTGCTCTTGTAAATTTGCTGACAAGTGGAAGAATGTTGTAAAATGTGTCATAAATCTTACATTCTAATGCTTGGTGTTTCTTTTTTTCTCTTGCAAATTATATAACAAGTGGAAGAATGTTGTGAAATGTGTCATAAATCTTACATTCTAATGTTCATAGTTATTGATTAAATTTTAATTAATTGTGAGCTCATAGAAAGGGTGTATTATTATGACAATCATTATTACTGTGTATATTTTGATATGACGTGTGCCAATGTATGTTGGATAATATCTTATCATGTAATATGTGTAAGAGAATATATGACAATATAAGTGGTGTAAGAGAGTCTATGATGCATGTAAGAGGGGAGTTATATTGTTGAATTTAGATGTTGACCAACTTATGACACATCATAAGATGTGTTTGAATATGATAAAATAGAGTGTTTATTTTGGAAACAAGGCCATTAAAATTTATGGTATGTTATAATAAATTATGAGACATTTGCTAAATATATCATATTGACCATTTAAATGAAGTTGAGTTACATGCCCTCATCTTCAACCTAAACCTATGTCTAAATCTGAAAAATTGATGAATTAGAAATTGAGAGGGATTCAACTATCATCATAAATTCCCTTAGGAATAAATCAATGCAAACCTAGAAATTGAAACCCTTCTCAATACACTATTAGAATTGACAATTGAGCTAAATGATAACATAGCCAACCACATTTATTGTGAGGGTAATGTGGAGGTTGACTCGTTAGCCAACATAGCGGACGATGGCATAGAACAAATTTCATTGGGACACAACTGATATGATTGGAGTATTCATTCCCAATTGAGTAAAGCAAAGCATAAAAAATTAGGCCTCAAACAGGAACAATTGGTTACATGATTTTGATCACAGATTGTACTAGGTGGAGTTCCTTGAATGGTGGCAATTGACAACAATCAATATCACTCATGCCTCATTGTGAGACCTTCACTATAAAATCAGAACTCACATAAGAGCTATAGAGTATGAAATAATTAAAACACAATAGTTTGATTTAGTGATATGGTTGGAAAAAAAAATCAGAGGACATTCAACTACTTTGGCTCATGTGATATGAAGAGGCCACAACCTTTAAACACCTAAGCAAATAGAGATGGAGAGCTCAAACAATTCTAGGCTAAGTTTTATAGCTAAATAAAGATGGACACCCCCAATAAGATTAGTCGGCTCTCGAAGGAAGATGACCTACTTTGGCATAATCACAAACCAAAGGTTAAAGATGGTTTTCAAAATACACCATGGACTTGTTCTATAGGCTATGAAATGGGTGCTAGGTGAGGAACTTTTGGTAGTAGACAACCACTAGAGGGTTAACATGGATATTTCTTCGAGATTCGTGGCTGCATTGCTAGACTTGGGGGAGTCAAAGGAAATCGTGAGGGATCTTTCATTGGAGTTGATAAAGAAAAATTTCTTGGGCGATCTCGAGGAAGTGATTTGGGTGGAAAGGCTTGGTTTTGGCATACCTAAGCCACAAAGTCATAAGAAGATTTCTAGATGTATTGCACGGAAGTGGTGCAATGGTTTCCATTTCTCTTGAATTTCAAAACCACTACTCTAATGCAACATCGACACAAGGAAAAGAAAGGGTTCTCCTTCCTAAAGAAAGTAATGAACTTGGAACTTGTCTACAACTTTGAATGGATGAACGAATTTATCAATCAAGTTCAGGAGGAGGAGAATAGGTAAAATATTTGGAGTAGAGAAATAGTTACTTAGGATATATAGACCCAAATAAGTTAAGAACATAGCTAAGGATTTTGTCTTTGTCTAGAGCAATATAAATAAATATTTGTAGCAAGAAGAATGTATTAGGTATAGTTTCACTAGGTCTAGATGCCTGAATTTTGGTGTGTAAAGGGCAAAAGCCAAAGATACTATGTAAAACCTTATTTCAAATCAATATATGGAGCAACCATATGCTGCAACTTATCTATCAGTTTTTTTATCAAGATTGAATTATTTCTTCTTTTTTTAAAGTTTAAATTTACTATAATAGCTTTTCCACTTTGGATTGGACTCAACTATCCAGTAGATTAAAAATTTATTAGTTGCTTAGTTGACCATGCACAAGCATCAATAATATATTGTTATCTTACTATTCATGTTAACTAAGTTTTATCAATTTGTATATAGTTAATATTGTAATTTTTTTCTTGGTAAGCTTGCATTTAGTAAGTCAAGTATAATAGTGTGTCCTCTTTTTAAAAAAGAATATTTTACATTTTTGGTTAATTTTCAATATATATTTTTATTATTTATATATTATATTATATTGTGTGACATTTTATCACAGTGAATAACTTTTAGTACAAATGCAATCTTTCCAAAATTTCTTAGAATTAAATTATTAATTCCAATATGTAGTGTACATATATTTTTTGATCATTTTTTATTAAATATTTTTACACAAATTTTGTCGTAATGTGTTCCTAACGTCCTATTTATCAAAACTATTATTTTTTGCTAAAAAGTGTTGAAAAAAGTGTCATAAACCTTGCATCCTATTTTTTGTATTTATTATTATTTTTAATTAATTGTGAACCCTTATGAAAAAGGACATCTAACTATAACTTGACCATTATTTCCATTTTTATACTTTATTATGATGCATGCAAGAGAATATATTGTGATGTAAGATATATGATAACATTTGTTCTATGATTTATATTATAGTCTTGATTTGTTGACTGGAACTTATAATGATTACTATGGTGCATCATAATGTATCATAAAATAGACCACAAATTTTTATTTTTATTTTTTTTGGGGGGGAGGGGAGGGGAGGGAGGGGCTATAACAACTTACAACATGCTATGAAAAATTGAAAAACATATGCTAAATATAGCTAGTTATGCACCCCGTGATGAATTATGTTAAAATTTGGACCAAAATATGACACCATTGTTATAGTTTTGATAAATCATATTTTGTTTTTAGTTTATTTTTTCTCTTTTTTGAAAGTTAAATATAACAATTACATAGTGATTTTGTAGGTAGATTATATTGTTAGAATTACTCCAAATCTATTATTGGTAAAAAAAAATTAGTACATTATCTAATCACTCCAAATCTATTTTAGGTACATTATTCTTAGATTTATTTTTGAATTATATCGAAATTGATAGTATAGCTAATTAATATATTGGTTTAGAGTTTGAAGACATTTTATATAAAATGGTTTTCTTAGGATACATCATAATTTAAAGTTTCTTTTGTGTGTATAATCTTTAATTTAATATTTTTTACACATTTCTCTCCTCATAGATTAGTGTATAAAATATTTTCACATCTTAGTTTCTTTTCACTTGATATTAGAGTTTGATCAACATAGATTTTAGGTAGTAGGAATACATTTTTTTAGACTAATCTTAGTTTCAGTGGGAGCATGTGTATATGAGATCTTCACTTTAGGGAAGATGACAAGAATTACGAGTTATGAGATGGAAACATTCAATGGATCTAACTTTGAGGTGTGAAATCTCAAGATGAATGATTCACTCATTAATCATGATCTATGTGTTGCAATATCTAAAAACAAACTTGTTGCAATATCATTGAAAGATTGACTAGTGCTAGACAAGAATGTGAGAAGACTTATTGGGTTTTACTTGGTTAGTTCACTATTGATAAATGTATATGAATAATCCACCACATAAACCTTTGGAAAAAATTGGGGAACTTTTACTAGGATAAATCTTTGGATAGCTTTTTTTTTCTATGGAAGAAGCTATATACCTTGAGGATGGATGATAATGAAATTCTATTATCGAGCCCATAAATAAGTTTAATATGATAATGATCAAAATATAATTAGTGGATGTAAATATGGAATTTGAAGATCAATTCCTAACCCATTTGTGTTCTTTTCCAAACTCAAGGGACAACCTAGTAATATATAATGGAATAATTGCTACAAAAATTGTGCTTGATGAGATTTTGGTTGCTTATCTCTTGGAAGAGTTGAGTTCAATAGTCTATTTTAATATATTTTGGAGC
This sequence comes from Sequoiadendron giganteum, assembly GCA_007115665.2. Classification (NCBI taxonomy): domain Eukaryota; kingdom Viridiplantae; phylum Streptophyta; class Pinopsida; order Cupressales; family Cupressaceae; genus Sequoiadendron; species Sequoiadendron giganteum. The sequence continues at coordinate 82,254,869 of CM021107.1, read as the reverse complement.
CTTATGTATGTTGTATTCTATAAAAGATAGAAATTATAGCTTAATCCTAGCCGAGAACATGAGGTTCCATTGAAAAGGGTTTTTAGGTATTTGCAAGGAACTTTTTAGTGCTCCATATGTTATCATGGTGATATTCTAGAGGACCAACATCTAGTAGATATTTAGGGATATGTGTATTTCCATTAGGAAGGAGACATTGATAGTATAATGTCTATGTATTTATCCTATTTAGTGGTGTTAAGTTAGATGAGTAAGTGACAAGTTATTATTATTCTAGATCCATAATAGAGGTAGAGTATATAGGAACTACTCATTCTTGTAAAGAGTTAATTTATTGATTCTAATATTGTGTTTAAATGTGGGGATAAGTTAGATATTATTTATATTTCATTTTTAGAGTTGGAGCATTATTTGTTTGAAAAAAACCAACTATTCATGCACATGTGAAGCTCATTACTATTGTGTACTGTTTTATTTGAGAAATGGTAGAGGATGGAAGGGTGATGTTGGAGAAAGTTGTCACTTTGAATAATGTTATAGACATATTGACAAATTCAATTATCATAGAGAATTTTAGGTGTTGTTGTGAGACTATGGACCTCCTAGTCCCTAGCAACTAGTTAACAAGTTCTAGAATTTCCCTTTTTCTCTTATAAATTATATGATAAGTGGTAGAATGTTGGGAAATTTTTAATAAACCTTACATTCTAATATTCATATTTATTTATTAAATTTAAGAGATTTTAACCTCTCATGGAAGAGGGTTTCATATTATGATGACCATTATTACTCTGTGTTTATCTTCTTTTGATGTGTGTCAATGTGTGTAGGAAAATATCTTAAAGTCATGTAAGATACAAGACTTTAGGAGGTTCACCCCCTCAAAATGGCCTACTATTATCATTTTGTTTAGAAAAATTCCTATTTTATTTTACTTGTGCAATTAATTTAATTACAAGTGGTATTAGAGTATGATCTTGGCATCCAAGAGGCAAGAAAAAAGATATTTTATTTATTTAGGTCATACTATTCAAAGCACATATCACTTTTACTTTTAAAAAAAAATTAATAATTGAAGGGTTTATCAAAGATATATTGAAACTCTTACAATCTATATTTGAGATAATTTGGATTATTTTTAAGGAGTTATCAAAATTAGGGTTTTCATCAAATTCCTTCCCAAGACTCCAAATCAAAAAAATTGGGGAGTTCTTTAGAAAAAGTGATTTCTAGACTGCAATAAGTTAAATAGTAAAAAAAAATTATTTATTTGGAATAATTTATTGTCAAAAATATTTTGTTAGCATCATGATAGGTCTGCAAATTAAATATTGAGGCAATAAATCTTATACACCAAGAAAAAATTATAATAAAGAGGATATAGATTTAGAATTAGGATTAAGTGGAGCTTCATATTTAATGTGGTCTCCATTAGATGAAAAAGTGAGTATCTAGAAGAAGGTATGTGTAATTCCCTTCCAATTTGTATCCTTGAGATCTATTTGAGTTTGGTTTTGGCTTCATTTCTTAATTTCAATGGTGTGCTTGGTCCACCTACATGTTCGAGATGTAGTTGGTTGACATGTTGTTCATTGTTTTTAAGCATTCTCATGAGATGATTATTTTCCTAGTGCATAGTAATACTTCAACTCCTTGTTATGGGTATTAATAGTTATGCATCGGTAATATTGTCATGTCTATATGATTTTTTAATGCATTTTGTATATCTTATATGATTTTGTACCTCGTTGGATGATTCTTATGTGCTTTGGCTATATATACATTGAGGAGGTATACTTAACATGTGTGTTGAGTGGTTATAGCATAAGGTTATTTCTCCACCTAGCTATACAGGTCTTAGTTATTCCCTAATGGTGGTTATATTTGGAGATTACAAATCGGTCCCTTCCCTTTTTGTACTCGATTTGAGTATGATATGTGTTGTGAGTTACCTATGTTAATGTTAGATTCTTCTAGAAGTGAGAATCGAGCCAGGATCTAATGTCGATCATAGATCACATGCAACTCTAATCAACATATGATTGAAGATCAAAAGAGTAGAGTGGAGAGAATCTGAAAAGAGAAAAAATAGAGACAATGCAAGAGAATTTGAGAATACCCTTGATAATCTCATTGAGCTATCACCGAACTAGTGAAGGTGAGAGTAGAGTGTTGTATATATAGTAAAAATAGGGCATAGACATCCAAGAGGTGTATTAAATCCTACTACCCATAAAAGGTGGGAGGTTTTACCTACTTGATAAATATCAAAATATGTGTCATAACGTCCTTTAGTGAAGACAAAAGAGAGGTTATGAGAGGTGGCACATAAATCCAAAAGAGGGTGAGAAACCCAACTACCCAATAACCTACTCAAGTAAGGACAAAATAGTGGTTATGAGAGGTGGAACAACGATCCAAAAGAGGGTGTGTAACTCAATTATCCATGTGTGGGATAGAGTGAGACATGTAGCTGATATATTTCACCATATTTCTTCATATTAACCACACCTAATAAACCTATGCAAGCCTAAATAATATGTGTAGGAAAAAATAAATACCCTTAACATAAGGAAAACAAAAAAAACCTACACTAACAGCTAACTTAGATCTAAATCAAAGGCGATTTTGGAGCCCATTCATGTTGTGGATTACCAATAATTGCTTGATTTAAATTTCTAGATTTCTCATCAATAAAATTTATAGGAACTAAATGATAGTTTAAATTCTTAATTGATCATAAAAAAAAATTGGTGAGTTAAAAGATTACTTTTATATCTAATGTGTTATTTCTGTGAAAATTGGGAAAATAAGGGGATAAGTTATTCTTTATAAAATTATCATAATTATGGAGTTGCATATATGTATTTTCATCGTCATTCAATTTTGGAAAATTAAATAGGGTTCAATGTTTATTTTGATTTAAATTGATGAAAGAGAATCAACTAGGAAAAATAAAATGAATTAAGTAGGAATTAAAGATTTAAATTTTTTGAAAAATGGAAAAATAGAATAAAAGGAAAAGACTTAACTATTTTTGCATTATTCATTTTTGAAGGATTTTTCTCTAAAAACCCGAGCTTCATGGCAAAGTTTGGAAATTAGAAATTGGATCTCATTTGAATTGGAAAGAAGTGGATTTTGAATTGGTTGGGATAGGAATTGGAGTGTGATTGTGTTGGTTGTGATCTCTCCCTCTCATTTAGAATTTTCCATGTTCAGTGTGACTTAAAAATGAAGGTATTCTTCTCATTTCTCCCTCCTTTTCTTATGTCTTTGAATTTGGATGCCATGCTCACCCTTAAGGGAGCATAAGACTTCCCATTTAGGTTTCAATTTATGCAGAAACATTTAATTTAAATTGTTATTAAAATTTTCAAATTCTCCATTTTGTGTCCTCATAATGTCCATTTTTTTCAAAATTCCCAAAATTCAAAATTGGCTTTCATAGAATAGGTTTTGTTGTATTTTTGGAGCCAAAGGGTACTTTTAGAGTTTTTAAAAAATTTAAAATTTGAAAATTTAAGGTATCATCAATGAAGTCCATGTGAAATTTCTAGTTTAAATAAATGCAAAAAAAAATTATAAAATTTGAATTTTGGAATTGAAATTGAATGTTTTGGAATGTGAGGTTTGAGGTCTCCTTCATGATGTTTCGTAATATACATTTTAAGATTATGCCAAGAAAATTGTTGAGCCAATTATTTTGTCTTATTTTTCATGTCACATTTAATTTTGGGAATGTGATGAACCTAAGATGTATGCGTTAGAGAGAAGTATGGGAGTGGATTCCAATTTTTTTCAAGGCACAAAGGGGCTTGGGGATATCTCATGTGGAAGTCTCTTAATTATGTGATAACTAATGAAACACATGGGAATTAAAATAAACCAAGATAATGGTGCCCTGACATGACTAGAGTGTTTGTATAGGCTCGAGATGAGTATGGAGGACATGCCCACTTGGGGATCATTTGAATTTTATGGTTGATTAACCTTGTCTCTTGTTGTATACTCGATTTCACTTGATTGAGTCTTGAGGCCATTGTGATAACCCTCCCTACCCCCTCTTTAAGATCTAGTCCTTATACCCATTGAGTTGGTCTTGATGAGATATTATGCCCCATCATTTGATATCTTTGAGTGGCTTTACATGCCTTGTATACATTGTGTTATTCTCCATGTTTAGTTTGAGTGTAAGCCTACCCCTGTGTGTGTTTTAGCCCTTGTGACTATCTCAAGGAGAAAAAAAATTGTCTTTTGTTCATTTTTTAAAAGGGGAAAGTTTTTATTAAAAGCCTTCTTAAATTTTACCAAAGAAATGAAAAGAAAAGGGTAAAGGGAAAATTAAAACTTTTTGTTAGAGCGCCAAAAGAACTTGGAAAGACAAAGAGAAGTCACGTTGCATGAAAACTGAAGAAAAAAAAAGGTCGAGGTAGGGTTGTTGAAGGAAAAAGGCAAATCTGAAGCAGACTCGCGTTGAAGAGGTAAAGTAAAGAGAAGACTCCAAGTTAAGCGTTGAAACTGAAGAAGGCAACGCATTGAGAAAGAGTTTAGAGTTTTTGTTTCAGTTGGAAGTGAACTTAACAAGCTACCATGGTGGCCAGAATGAAGACACAGCCATGTAAAGTGTGGTTATTAGCTTCATAACGTAGGTGCACAAAATAAATATCTATCTTCTTGCATAATCAAAGGACTGTCATTATGAGTTTAGTTGCATTATCTTGAAAAGACCAAGTGGGGTTTCGGCCTTATAATGTTTGCAAGGATGCATGCTAATCCATACATTTTGCATGATGGAAAGTGATTTAAAGTTCTTGTAGTGATCATGGTTTCATAGGTTTTTATGCAAGGATATATTGATCTTTATACATGACCATATTATCTCGGGTTTCAACTGCCCATAGTCACCAAAAAGAGCATATTCAGGAGTAACTATGAATAAAATAGCAAAGGTATGTGTAGGTGTTTAGTGTGTGCTCTTTATTTGAACAGAAGGCAGATGCAAAGTATAACATTAAGGTTACTAATGGAGGATAAGGGACAATCCCTTATAGTACACAAGGTGAAAGGACCAATAGAGGGCAGTGGCTTCCATGTTAGAAGTCACAAAGAGGGGCAGAATTTATAGCAATAACAAAGTAGGCAGTCAGACTGTGTTTTCCCCTAATGGTTGTTATTAATGCCTAAAGGATAGAGCCAAGCATAAAAGGATTAAGGCCCAAAAGTTGTTACATTAGTTGAGCAGGGTCTAACACTAATACTGCACCATACTTCCCTAGGTTCATGGAAACTCTAAGCTATTACACTGCCATCTTTGAATCTCTTGATGTGACTCTACCAAGGAAAAGCAAGGAATAAATCAATGTTGAGCAGTAACCTCTTATACAATGGTGCCTAAGTATCATGCATGGTTTATGAATACACCAAAGGGGCTAAAGGTAGAGCTTATAAGGATGACAGTCTTAAATGTTAGAGAGGACAGTCTTCCAAAATGCAAGAAAGCATCTGTGAAAGGGCAATCTATTTGGTGATATACCTCTGGAGCAGATATATAATCAATGGACAGGATGGACTAAACAAAAACCCTGATTATGATTTTCTATTCAAATGGAGTTATAAATCTGAATAAGAATAGACCATTATAATGGGCCTTTGGATGCTCATACAACTTGTTCATTAAGAACAAAATTTACTTATTTTTTGTAAGTGAATTAGTTTCTTGAATGGTATATCTTATGCTCAAAACTGATATCTTTCCACAGTGGATGGCCTCTCAAGATGGAATCGTGGAAGTGAAGCTGAAAGAACCGAAGTGCCTGACTATAGTGCATAGATTTTTAGTATGCAAGTCAAGACTTTATAACTGAGTTCTAAGAGATGTGATTAAAAAGACACAAGAACAATGCCACTCTTCATGGACAGTCATGTCTAATGATTCAAATCAAAGGATAGAAGACAGACCTGGGATTGAGTTTTAGGGGGGGTCACATTGAAATACCATGAAGAGTGACATTCGCTACCTTTGGAAGATCTCAAGAAGCAGTCTCAAGTCTGTCCTATAGTGCATTGAATGTGAGATCAAAGAGAATAGAAGCAAATGGAAGTTAATAATTTCAAGATGAATAAGAGACTGTCAATGAAGAGAAATAGCTCTGTGCTTTTGTTGATGAATTTGAAAGGTCAGATGCAAAGAGCATTCACATACACAAAGATGGGGGTCCTACTGCTGTTGACACACAACCATGAAGGGGCAGATACTAAGTGCATGATGACATGGTTTAGGGCCGATTATCACAGTAGTGAATATGACAAAGGTTTGAAGAGTACAAGACAATGGTTTCAAGATGACTAGATAGTCAATAAAAAGGACAGTCACCAAATGCTATGACAGGTTCAACGAGGGCAGTCCTTGAATCAACAAAGGCATATAGGAGGTTTTCAAGTCACAATCAATATGTTTGGACAATGACCTTCACAATGCAAATGATAGACCTAAAGTGAAATTCAAATGTATCAATGGCTAAGGATTGTGCATAACAACAAGGAGACATCATTCTAGGAGAGGGCAGTGATGTTGACAGCCAAACCCTAGCATGATGCAGATCTTTTAGCCACAAACCTGTAGTCACAGTTGGTTGACACCTCATGTGTTAATGCATAAAGATCTTAGCTAATTAAGGGCAGTCACATCACCAAAAGGGACAGTGGTATGAAAAGTTAGACCTAAAAAGGAAAAGATAGTCGCCATACCTCATGAATGAGGGAAGCAAATTCTAATGACTGTCAAAGATTGACAGTGGGGCAGTAGTCTGTTTGAGGACAATGGATAATTAAAGAGAAAGGTATGATGATTACAATCCTCTTGCGTTATGACAGTCTCAAAGAGTCAAATTAGGACAGTAGGGTCACATGAGCATCACAAAAGATTCAAAAGAACAACAGATAGGGTATGTGCTCTTAACGGTTGGCAAAGTGCTATTAGTAGTGGATAAAGAGAGTTTAAGGACAGTGACCAAAGAAGTGATGAAGACAGTCCTCAATCTCAAAATACAGACCATGAACATTATAGTGAAAACGGTCTTGGTGAGGAAAGACATAAAGGCAGTAGCAGACACACTTCATAAGGACAGTCATGGTGCAAGGCTATCCCAAGACCAAAGTCACCTCAATGCAAGTTTATGACAGTCAGTGATGACTGAAAAGAGTAAAAGGCAGTCATTTTAATTTCTTGGCAATGAACAGTCAAAGAAATAAATTATGTTGAATTACAAAAGAAATAAAAGATATCAATTTCATGAGGGTACCAAATAGCTTGTACAGTCATGTTAAGGGCAGTTTTAGGGCATATGATAGTCAACATAAAGGAGCAGCTGGAGATAAGCATGGATAGTCAGTATGGCATTTAAAGGCATTTAAGCAAAATACATGATTGTCATATCAAACTAAAGGACAGTCAAACTTAGTTGTATCTGAATTACAAAAGCATAATAACTCAATTAGTGATAGTCCTCATCAAGCAGATGCAAACCTTTGAAAGACAAGTTGATCACAAGTTGTGACCTATTCATGCTCAGTTTAGTGGCGATTACAGGCAGTTTGGGCCCGTTTTGAAAGCCCATATGATCATAATTTGAGTTGAGTGGAGTTAAATCCTAAATCATGCAAAATGGGGCAGTTTGGAGCCCCTAAATTAAGGCTTTTTGGTTGTATACGCCCAGCAGTTTTTAAACATCATGCAATGTATTTTTGGAGCAGTTAGAGGCCTAAAAAAGAGAAATTTTGGTAGTTTCAGTGGAGTTCAAGACCCCACATAGGTATAGTATTAGTTGAGGCAAGTTTTCAACCTATTCACAGCCAGTTTGGAGCAGTTCTAAGGCCTATTTTGTGGGTTTTTCTCCCTTGTACGACCAAAGGACATTCATTATGGAGGTTGGTGGAGTTTTCAAGAAAAGAAGAGCTAGAGTTCACCATCAGTTTTCTCTTTCAGTTAGGAGATAGGCTTCTCTTCTAGGGGAGAGGACCCAATACCTGAGCATGTTTCAATAGTTGTGATAGTAGTTGTTTATATAATGCTCAATATTTTTATCAATATTGGACCAATAGTTGTGACTTTAAAGTTTAAAGTTGTTAGTGTTGATGATGACTAACCATAATTAAACAAAATGTATTCCTTTGATCTAAAGATCAACCAATCATGTGATTCCACATCAACGCTTAATAAAACATGCTGTGAATGCACAAGTATTGGTCTCACTTTTTTTTTGGGCCTTTTTGGATACCTTGACAAAAAGCATGCTGATGTGGCATCACATTTGATGATGTGGCCCTGAAACCTTAGTTATAAGTAGGGGACTTGCCAAGTAAGCTGCTGTAAAAAATTGGGAGTGATTTGAAATTTCCACGTAGGATTTTGAGAAGCGCGAAGTTAGGGTGCACAACTACTGGGTCCTCTCCCCTATATCTTCTTTCTTTCCTTCATTTGCAAGGAGTTCTTTCTTTCTGCTTGCATACATAGCAAGTACAGAGCATTGTAACTCAAAAAAATTCAAAGTATTTTTAGTTTAAAAAAAGAAAATCAGTTGTAATAGTAAGATTCCTTTCAAATTCAATAAGAAGCAGCAGTTCTTTCTCAAAAATCTCTTGTTTTTCAGTGTGGCAAATAAATGATTTGATACTCTTATCGTGTTTCTTCATAAAACCTTTAAATTTATCTCGTTTATGCACTTTGAATGCATAAGAATGCATGTTAAATACAGGTTATGAATATTGTAAAAAATGTTCCAGTAGTTGGAGTTGTGAAAACTTGTTTTCCTTCAAACAAAGACTAAACACAAACCTTCTCATAAAACATTTATATATTTCATGATTAGTTTTGAGTTATCAGCAAACAACCTTTTTGTTTGAATCTGATTGTGAGTTTAGAGCAGCGAGTATAAGTCTTGGATCTTTGGTGCATCACCTCTTAAGGTTAAGAAATCTTTCCAATTTCAGTTCTTCTATCCCTTTCCCCTATCAAGCAATAGTTTTAGGAGGTTATTCAAGGGGAACCAGCCCATAATCTGGAGGTTCATCCTCATCTTAGGCAACCCATCGGCTAGAGGATGTCACCATGTTGCATAGGATTACCGAGCTTTAACGCTTAGCACTCAGGGCGCAATCCTTGTTGACAACAAGAACCTCCCTAGTGCATGGAATGTAAATCTGCCACATAATTAGTACTAGTGTTATAATTGTTTTTATGTCCCTCAATGAATGAGTCAAGAACACATGATATCTTCAATACTCTTTAAACCTTTTTATGTTGCTAGTTAAAATGAATGTAGAGCATTTTTCCTCTAGGTTTTAAAATAAATTTTTGGTTTAGAAAACATGAAATCAAACAAGGAAAACTCTAGGATCTTCTAGTGTCTTTTGTGTGCCTAGAGTGTCATGAGAACCGCCTCATAGAGGGGTTGTTTAAGGTTCTCCATATGGTCTTGGTGGGGTTGGGAGGTTTCATACACCTTTCTCCTTCACCCCTTGTGTCTTTAGCTTTTTATTGGAGCTTCTTGTAGTTTCCCTAGCCCTTATAAGTGTTCTCCTTCATGGGCTAGTGTGAGGCGATATTGAGTGTCCAATACCTTCTTGGTTCCTCAATCATTTTTGTCGTTTTGGAGTGGTTTCTTGTTGGGTATATTTACTTGTATTTCCTAAGTGTTTGGTATGTCTTGGGGACCAAACCCTAGCTTGGGTTTTATCATTAGCTAGGACACCAATGGAAAAATAGGAGCACATCACCTAGGAAGGACTATAACACCTGAAAAGGAATCCAACTCTATACTAGGACTCACACGCTAGATATGGACACTTGAGCACTTGTGCTAGCATCCTCTTGGTCACTAGTATCTCTAGTGCCCTATTTTTTTCATTTCATCATTTCACAACAGCACAACAGGCAATCAACACCAACTTTTGCATTGGAATTTAGTGTATTTGAGTGCATGAATTGAACAATTTGGCTGGCACCCAACTCGGTGCAAACAAGCATGGTCAGCTCGGCGTCGGATTAGCGTCGCGTTTCGTGTCGGATTTAGCGTTGTATTTAGCGTCGGCTTTAGCCTCGGGACATCATAGCGCCTCTATTGGTGCCTAAAATTGTGTCTGGTAGTAACATCAAAAATTGCGCCAAAATGGGCGCCCAATTTGGCTTTCGGTTTTACTTCCATGTCTACTCCCATTTTTGCTTCTAGTTTTGCTTCCAACTTGACGTCCAGTTTTTCTTCCAATTTTGTCACCAGGTTTGCTTCCAATTTTGCTTCCAGTTTTGCCTCCAAGTTTGCTTCCAATTTTGCTTCTGGTTTTCCTTCTAGTTTTGCTTCTGGGTTTGCTTCCAAGTTTGCTTTCGGGTTTTCTTCTAGTTTTGCTTTCAGTATTGCTTCTAGTTTTGCTTCCAAGTTTGCTTCCAGTTTTGCTTTCGATTTTGCTTCCATGTTTGCTTTCGGTTTTGCTTCCAAGTTTGCTTTCAGTTTTGCTTCCAATTTTGCTTCCAATTTTGATTTCAAGATTGCTTCTAGTTTGGCTTTCATTGTTGCTTCCTTTTTTGCTTCTAAAAATATTTTTTGTTTTGCTTTCGGTTTTGCTTCCAATTTTGATTTCAAGATTGCTTCTAGTTTGGCTTTCATTGTTGCTTCCTTTTTTACTTCTAAAAATGTTTCTTGTTTTGCTTACATTTATTAATTTAATATGTTTTATTTCAATTTGTTTTGTTAAATCTATCGTGCCTCTTAAATAACTCATATCATTATAGAGTAAGTAATTTAATTATTTAACTCATATGATTAAATAACAATATAATTATTGTAACATGATCATCATCTATAATTAAAACAAGTGAGTCAAATATTTATAATTTAATTGAATTTGACAACATCCATCCTGAGCAGTAAATTAAAATCATCATACTTAATAAATATCCATCCAAAAATCATCGACCAGTTTTAATATATATAAATTGACAAGTCAATATTGATAAGATCATCATCATATATAACTAAAACAAGTAAAAGTCAAATATGCCAGTACATCAAAAACATGTCAAAATGATACATGTCCAACAGTCAACATAAGTGAAAATGATACATGTACAAATGATATAAATAAAATTGATGAATTATGTAACTCAAATTGATACAAGTCAAGATGATACATGTCCAAATGATAAAGTGTCAAAAATGATACATGTCAATATGATACAACTCAACAATATAGTATTGTAGGCCGTGAAAATGATACATATGATAGTAACCATGAAAAGAGTCATCATAACGATATATCAGCAATGATCCATGATGTAGTCTATATGATCATGAATGTCACTAGTTACTATCACCAACTGTCTCATCATTATCATTGTCATCGGCCTAGGTGTCTTTCATATCTGTGTCATCATCATCCTCTGCCATGTGATTTGTACTAGTAGAACCAATATTTTGTGGATCTATATCATGTTGAGGATCATCTTGATCTTCTAGCATACCCGTGTTCTGCAAAAAAAAACCATTTAAAATGAAAATTCATGAAATAATTTATTTTTCTGTTATATATCTAAATTACAGCATATGAGACAAAACCATAATCATATTACATCATATCAAAGTGCATATACCATATTAAAAAAAATTTAAAAGTTATAGCTAATACTGGTGAGTTAGGAGAAACTTCAGCTTTCTAAAACAAAGCCAATTAGGCTGGCGGACTTGTGGATCAGGCCAACATTTGGTGGAAGAGGAAGAAAGATGACTGGAACTCTGGAGGCCCACCATAATGGATTTCGGTATTCAACCATGAGAGAAGAAGAGAGAGCTAATATCACATATCAAAACATTAAGCATGCATTCTTCTAGCCAATGGAGAAGGAGATGATTACTTTGCTTCATTAGGCTGGTAGACATGTGGATCAGGTGAGCATTTGGTGGAAGAGGAAGAAATATGACTGGAACTCTAGAGGCCCACCATAATGGATTTTGATATTCAACCATGAGAGCAGAAGAGAGAGCTAACATCACATATCAAAACATTAAGCATGCATTCTTCCAGCCAGCGGAAAAGGAGATGATTACTTTTCTTCATTAGGCTAGCAGACGTGTGGATCAGGCCAGCATTTGGTAGAAGAGGAAGAAAGATGACTGGAGCTCTGGAGGCCCACCATAATGGATTTCAATATTCAACCATGAGAGCAGAAGAGAGAGCTGATATCACGTATCAAAACATTAAGCATGCATTATTCCAACCAACGAAGAAGGAGATGATTACTTTGCTTCATTAGGCTGGCAAACGTGTGGATTAGGCCAGCATTTGGTGGAAGAGGAAGAAAGATGACTGGAACTCTGGAGGCCCACCATAATGGATTTCGGTATTCAACCATGAGAGCAGAAGAGAGATCTGATATCACATATCAAAACATTAAGCATGCATTCTTCTAGCCAGCGGAGAAGGAGATGATTACTTTGCTTCATTTTCATTTGCATAACCATATCGTGGTGTGGGAACCAAGAAGACCAAGGATGTCCAGTTTTATGTGGAGGTAATGGATGTGGTCCAAACTTTAGGAGGGGCAAGAAGGTCAATGTATGATCCTGATGAAATTGAGGAAGAATAGCAAGAGAGGGACAGGACTACAGAAACACAAAACATGTAAGAGAGTTATGGGAGTAGTCTCATCTAAAAGATTAGATTACATAATCATGGACTACAGAAACGCAAAACATGTAAAAAAGGAAAGATCCTAAAACTGTAGAATAATTATATCCTATAAATAAGATCATGCTATCCATAATGCACACACTCATTTTAAGGCATTCAAAAAACAAAATAGAGATATAGTCTCCCCACTAAAATACAAGCAAACATAGTAACCAAGGATTAAATTCCTTTAACAGTTTTCTTAAAAACATACGATGATAAAATAATTAGCTTTGAATTAACATGGATAAGGACAAGAACTTACGATTGCCTCTAGATGTAGAAGGGCGCTTCACTTGAGCACCCCCCATGTAGCTCTCCTCCCTTCCTCTCTTCATTTATATGACCACTAGTCTCACCTCAAGTTGCTCTTACAAAAAAAATATATATCATATTCATTACAATTAGTCTAGATTTCTTGTTTCTACAACCCCCTCCTCCTCCTTCCCTTACAATCACAAAAAGCATGAATCCTTCATAGACAAAATCCCAAATTCTCAATAGTCAAAATGGATATAAATTCAAAACCCAATAAAAACACAAAATACTCAAACACCAAAATTAAGATCAGGCTCCTCTAAAACCCAAGAAGAAAAAGTAAAAAAGAATCACATAAAATTGAAGCTTTTGGAACAAAATTATTCAACCACATATTTATGTCCAGAGGTCAAGAGAACGAGACTCGCAGAGCTTATTTCATTTTCACTACCTTGTCTCGCATTTTTTTCTTTCTTTAACAGATCCTTGCAAGCTTAATGGAAAATTTAAAATAAATGCTTCCATTGAAACCCCAACTATTACCAAAGCCTTCTTAAAAAGGAGCGTCAATTTAAAATAGATACATGCAACGCCTTTCAGGGCTTAAATAGACTAGCCTCTGCACTAAACACTTTCCACAAACAAATAGAGGGCATTGCAATATAATACAAAATAAAATAGAAAACAAAAGTAAATTGTGAACCAAGATGAGCAACACATACCTTGTTTTGAAGCACAGAAATCCGTTGCTCAAAAAAAATTGAACCTTCGCCAATCCGCTACAACGAAAATCAATCACAATTCCATCAAATCCATGAAATACTAAGGCATAAACATATCCTCGTCCTCTTGTTGCTCCTCCTCCTTAAAGATTTGTCGAGCGAGTAAGAGAGCTATGAGAGCAACTTCATCTAAAAGATTTTGAACTAGAGTTTGATATACCATTTAGAGAGCTTGGTTTTCATGGAGTTCTCAAAAAAATACAATGATAAAACAATTAGCTTTGAATTAACAAGGATAAGGACAAGAACTTATGATTGCTTCTAGATGTAGAAGGGCGCTTCACTTGAGCACCCCCCATGTAGCTCTCCTCCCTTCCTCTCTTCATTTATATGACCATCAATCTCACCTCAAGTTGCTCTTGCAAAAAATATATATATCATATTCATTACAATTAGTCTAGGTTTCTTGTTTCTACAACCCCCTCCTCCTCCTTCCCTTACAATCACAAAAATAATGAATCCTTCACAGAAAAAACCCCAAATTCTCAACAGTCAAAATGGATATAAATTCAAAACCCAATAAAAACATAAAATACTCAAACACCAAAATTATGATCAGGCTCCTCTAAAACCCAAGAAGAAAAAGAAAAAAGAATCACATAAAATTGAAGCTTCTGGAACAAAATTATTAGACCATATATTTGTGTCCAAGGGTTAAGAGATCGAGACTCGTAGAGCTTATTTCATTTTCACTACCTTCTCTCGCATTTTTTCTTTCTTTAACAGATCCTTGCAAGCTTAATGGCGGATTAAAAAAAAATGCTTTCATTAAAACCCCAACTATTACTAAAGCCTTCTTAAAAAGGAGCATCAATTTAAAACATATACATGCAAGGCCTTTAAAGGCTTAAATAGACTAGCCTCTGCACTAAACACTTTCCACAAACAAACAGAGGGCATTGCAATATAATACAAAATAAAATAAAAAACAAAAGTAAATTGTGAACCAAGATGAGCACCACAAACCTTGTTTTGAAGTACAAAAATCCATTGTTCAAACAAATTTGAACCTTCGTCAATCCGCTACAACGAAAATCAATCACAATTCCATCAAATCCATGAAATACTAAGGCATAAACATATCCTCGTCCTCCTATTGCTCCTCCTCCTTAAATATTTTTCAAGCGAGTAAGAGAGCTATGGGAGCAGCCTCATCTAAAATATTTTGAACTAGAGTCTGATATACCATTTAGAGAGCTTCGTTTTCATGGAGTTCTCAAAAACATACAATGATAAAACAATTAGCTTTGAATTAACAAGGATAAGGACAATAACTTATGATTGCCTCTAGATGTAGAAGGGTGCTTCACTTGAGCACCCCCCATGTTGCTCTCATCCCTTCCTCTCTTCATTTATATGACCACTAGTCTCACCTCAAGCTGCTCTTGCAAAAAAAAAAAAAATCATATTCATTACAATTAGTCTAGGTTTCTTGTTTTTACAACCCCCTCCTCCTCCTTCCCTTACAATCACAAAAATCATGAATCCTTCATAGACAAAACCCCAAATTCTCAACAGTCAAAATGGATATAAATTCAAAACCCAATAAAAACACAAAATACTCAAACACCAAAATTAAAATCAGACTACTCTAAAACCCAAGAAGAAAAAGCAAAAAAGAATCACATAAAATTGAAGTTTCTGGAACAAAAGTATTCGACCACGTATTTGTGTCCAAAGGTCAAGATATCAAGACTCGTGAAGCTTATTTCATTTTCACTACCTTCTCTCGCATTTTTTTTCTTTCTTTAACAGATCCTTGCAAGCTTAATGGCAGATTAAAAATAAATGTTTTCATTGAAACCCCAACTATTACTAAAGCCTTCTTAAAAAGGAACATTAATTTAAAACATATGCATGCAAGGCCTTTCAGGGCTTAAATAGACAAGCCTCTACACTAAACACTTTCCACAAAAAAATAGAGGGCATTGCAATATAATACAAAATAAAATAAAATAAACAGAAGTTAATTGTGAACCAAGATGAGCACCACAGACCTTGTTTTGAAGCACATAAATTCGTTGTTCAAAAACATTTGAACCTCTGCCGATCCACTACAACAAAAATCAATCACAATTCCATCAAATCCATGAAATACTAAGGCATAAACATATCCTCGTCCTCCTATTGCTCCTCCTCCTTAAGGATTTGTCAAGCGAGTAAGAGAGCTATGGGAGTAGCCTCATCTAACATATTTTGAACTATAGTTTGATATACCATTTAGAGAGCTTGGTTTTCATGGAGTTCCTTTCAAAGCCTCTGCTTTTATTGTTCCTACAGTAAACTATTTGGTAGAGTTAATGGAATTACCTTTCTTAGTAATTGCTATTAGTGAGATTGAGAATTGTTAACCTTGAGAGAGTAGGACTTGGTCAAAAGGCATTTGATATGGATATTGTTTTCAAAGACTTCAAGCGGGATGTACTATGAATGTACGCCATTCCTCAATCTTTGTTTGATGGCATCAAGGAATGGCTGAACTCCATGGATATAAAGTATTATGAAAGTAGAATGAACTTGAATTGGTGGCCAATTTTAGGGAACTTTCCTTTAGATGCAAGGATTCAAAGCACATCAACCACGTGGTACAAATGATTAAATCCCAGAGATGATTTGTAGCAATGAAAGAGTCTGAAAAGGCAGAGAGAGCTACACTGGTGACTCAGGAGAAACTTTAGCTTTCAAAAACAAAGCCAATTAGGTTGGTAGATGTGTGGATCAGGCCAGCATTTGGTGGAAGAGGAAGAAAGATGAATGGAACTCTGGAGGCCCACCATAATGGATTTTGGTATTCAACCATGAGAGCAAAAGAGAGATCCGATATCATGTATCAAAACATTAAGCATGCATTCTTCCAGCCAGCGAAGAAGGAGATGATTGGCCTCCATTCTTTAAGCCAACAAAAGGGCCCAATTTTCTCCTTGAACGTAGAGTGAAATTGGCCTCCATTTCTTCTCTGGTATGCTAGCTTCCAAACTACCTCATACCACAGACCTGTTACATTCCTTGCAACCGCAAACCGAGAAGCATCAGATGAAATGCCTTGTGTGTCTTCAAAACACATCATATTGTCAGCCCTCACCATTAATGTTGAACGTGTGTCCAACGCCACCAACAATACCTTCATCAATGCTTCAATTCCTTCAATAATTTAAAACACATTCCTCTACTTGCTAGCGTTAACTCCTTCCTACATTAATTACAACGGACAAATTTCCTCCAAATAAATTCCACTAAAACCTTCTATTCTTATTTCCTCCACCTCTGCAAAAGATAGAGCCCATTTCAATAGGGTATCTGCTTCGGCAATGTCTATGTAGGAAACTGATTTTTTATTTGATTGTTTTTATTAATTAATTGAAAATAAAAAGTGCATTCACTTTTTATTTTAAATTAATTAATATATACAATCAAATCAGTTAATGATAAAAATGTGTTGTCTGCATAGACAATACTTTTCCTAATCACACCCTATAAATGCCAAGCATCAATTCCTCCTTTTATTATTGCTTGGATTACTTGGATGAATTGTTGGCAGAAAAAATTAGGATTACTTGGATGCTTCTTCCATTCATTTTGTATCAACATATGTTCGTGAAGACACAAAATTTAATAGCTCAATCAAGTAGAGCTTTTGTGATTTTCAAATGAAGAGTAAGGTACATTTTTATTTCTGCTACATTACATTCGTGTGCATAAACAAAATTAGAAGATTGCATTACTAGATTGCACATATGCAGATGCATATAATATAGGAAAGATTGCACAATCCTTTCAAAAATATAGTCTTTATTGATAATGTAAATGTATGTTGTTCCACACACGCTGTGGAACTGACTATTTGAATGCATATAATTGAAAAACTATACATTTATAGATACAAAAGAGAAAAATGCACATAAAGAGAAAGGGGACCCGTCATTGCCTCAATGATGAATCCCGGTTGCTTTGTTTAGCATCATCTTTAGTCTTCTCACTTGTCTAAGCCTCCAAGTTGATGTCTTCCTTGTTGCTCCTAGGTTTCCTGCATTTGAGTGAGAAAAGTATTGTTAGAGCAATGAAGGATCACCAGTCAAAATATTTGCATACATCTATAAACATATAATTTGATCATCATGTGCATTAAAATAACTTGCATACCATTGATGTCCAGGAAAACAAGAAAGTTATCAACATAGCCATGATTCTGACAAAACTGATCATCAAGGATTCCAAGATAGTTTTCATTAATAGTTCGGTTAAAAGTAAGCAACCCCAAGCATCATAACAGTCACAAGAATTTAACATGAGGGGCAGTCATGTAGATTAAAAGCTTACACAATAGTCATCAATTGCAAAGATAGAGACAACATGTTTCCACATAACAAATTAAATTGAATGCATGAAAGGTACAATGATGAGGTCCATAATAGTGAATTTTGCTTATAAAAAGGGATTGAAGGACAACATTTTGTATCAAGGAGAGCAAGGTAACCTCAAACTCTATTGTACTTGTGTATGACAGTACTTGAGCTTCTAGTGTTTCTAAATGGAACCTATAGAAGAAAAGTGTAGTCTCAATCTGAAGGAACCATCTTCGGAGCCCTTCTCTAAAATGAGGGTTAAAAACATTAGAAGAAAATAAATATCATAATTCTAAAGTAACAATTTGTATCAAGACAAATGTCATAAAGTATAATTAAAAAGACAAATCCTTACAATTGCACCTCAAATTGGACCAAATAGCAACAACAAATGTGCCCTGATAAATCTTGCAAATTTAAACAACTTGAAAAGACCACTTTGGAGACATCAAAGCAATAAATAAGCATGAAAATCGACACAACAATTGAACACTGAAGATGGATTACGAGTTATAATGTATCTACTCCATTATATTGCTCAAAATATAAACATACATAACATGGGTTCTTTTGATATGAATAAGTGGATGAGATAGTCTAGTATCTATTCTAATGGATTGAAATGATGATGATATGATAATCAAAATCGGACCTTGGTTTCCCTATTTTTACAGGAAGCAACAAGATTCAGGTTTGTTCACAAAAGTTACATCGTTTCTTAACTAAAGCTTAATTAACATAACATAGAAACTTAAGAAGTTAGGTCCATTCCAATTGTTGCCAAACATTAAATAATTCTTTTGTTTGTTGATAGGTAGAAGATTTTGATGAAACACATACTAATACCCAAGATCCAACTGGGTTATTGAGATTTGGCTAGGATAATCCAAACCATCCTTTAAACCATACCAGGGTGAAAAGAGCAAGATTAAAGAGAACACCCAGAAGTGTTTCACACCGGCTCAAGGTACAATCCAACCTAGTTATGACACTGATAGCAATCCAAATTTTCCTAAATTGTCCATACCCGAACGTTGCATCACAATCTATTCTTCCTACACATAAAAATGCCACATGTTAACCCCTTCTAAATAAAACTCAAAATACCATGAAATAATTAGTCCCCTATATTAGTAAGTAAGTAGGCAGTCTATAGGGCATAGTTTGATTTTATACAAGGACGATCATGAAAGGAATCTTCAAGTGACAGTGAGTGAGTTTTTTGAGATTGCAGTTGATGGTACAATATCCAGTCTTAAAGGTAGTTAGCAAAGCAGTAAATGTGCAAGAAAATAAAATTGTACACAACAAACAATTCACAATGTTATCTTGCATAATGCCTTAAGTTTGAAGACAAAAATCTCATTGTATCTTGATGAAAGTAGTGACCTTAATGGTCAATCACTGGCAACCAAGATTTTAAAACATGGTATTGTGCTTATGGAGGCAACATTTTAAGCAAGGCGGCGAGTGGTGGTTTGGAACAATGGCAGGTATGAAGGACTTGCTTATATGCATACTATACAGTCTAGCTTAAGACAACGTTCTTAGAAGAGATTGAAGGTGGATTAGGGAACTCAAGGGTTACCATGATAGAGATTAAAGCAAAGATTGAGATCTATTTAAAAGCCACTATCATGAAGATATTAAATATGTCAAATACAAAACCCTAGCAGCTGGAGTAATGAACACAGTGTGAAAAAAGACAGTGTGCTAGGGCAGATTTAGGAGATCTCTATATGCATACTATGTAGTCTAGATTAAGACAACATTCTTAGAAGAGATGAAGGTGGATTGGGGAACTCAAGGGTTACCATGATAAAGATTAAAGAAAAGACTGAGATCTATTTAAAAGCCACTATCAAGAAGATATTAAAGTTGTCAAATGCAAAACCCTAGCAGCTGGAGTAATGAAAACAGTGTGAAAGAGGACAATGTGCTAGGGCAGATTTAGGAGATCTACACATTATCTAATCACAGGAAAATACATCATTTATTTAATTTTTTAAATTAAAATAAATTATTCTAAACCCTATATAGGACACATCGATACTTCAAAAGCATCTGATTTATTTTTTTAAATTAAAAGAAGACATTCTAAACCCTATATAGGATACATTGATACTTAAAAAGAATTTGAAGGAATTTGAGATTATGCAAACATATGTCAATTAAATACTTGGATTACAAACAGTAGCGTGAACATTGTAACCCTTGTTGATCAGAGCTAGAATTGATAAACATCAAATAATCCTATGCCTCCTATCACGCACATATCCTTACCATTCTTTGTCATTCTTTACTGAAACACTTCTCCATTTTGGCGGGCTATGCCTGAAAATAAGGTTTCAACAAAGGATTTATTGTATGTTTATTAAAATGAAAACTCCATTCTGGCGGGCTATGCTTGAAAATAAGATTTCGACAAAAATTTTAGAGTATTTTGGCAGGCTATATTCTTGATTCAAATGGATTGTGACTGACGTGATTTGGTGTTCGATTATCGTACTACCGCTGTCTCTTAGTATACCCTCTGCGATATGGCAGTGTTTTTCCCTTCCCTTCTATTTTTTACTGCACTACTGCATTGTTCAAGGCTTCTTGTTGTGGGGTTGTGGTGTATACCGCTCTACCGCATATGTTGCTCACCTTCCCGATGGTATAGTGATGTATGATTTTGATCATTACCTAAAGAGTGTCGATGAGACAATCTTCTTTGTCTTACCGATATCTCAATGTATCATTAACATTAGATCCTGTGTTCCTCTGATGTTGGTTGTTGATGTCGATGAGACAAGTTAATATCTCTTGCCGATATGCCATTGTCTCATTGATATTTTCCTTCGGCATTATTTCTTTATATATCAGTGTAACTCTGCCATGTCGGGGAGACTCGTGATTATCATTGCAGTATGGCAATGTTTTTCCCTTCCTTTCTATTGTTTACCGCACTACCATCTTGCTCAAGGCTTCTTGTTGCACAGTTGCGGTGTATACCGCTCTATTGCATATGTTGATCACCTTCATGATGGTATAGTGGTGTATTCTTTTGATCATTACCTGAATAGTTTTGATGAGACAATCTTCTTTTGTCTTACCAATATCTCAATGTCTCATCGAGATTAGATCTTATGTTCCTCTGATGTTGGTTTCCGGTGTCGATGAGACAAGTTAATATCTCTTGCCAATATGCCACTATCTCATCGATATTTTCCTTCAGCGGTATTTATTTATATATCGATGTAACTCCGCCATGTCGGGGAGACTCATGATTATCCCTGCGGTATGGTGGTGTTTTTCCCTTCTCTTCAGTTGTTTACAGCACTACTGCCTTGCTCAAGGCTTTTTGCTGTAGGGTTGCGGTGTAAACCGCTCTACCGCATATATTGCTCACCCTCCTGATGGTCCAGCGATTTATGCTTTTGATCATTACTTGAAGAGTGTCGATGAGACAATCTTATTTGTCTTACCAATATCTCAATGTCTCATCGACATTACTTTGTTATATCCAAGAGTTGTGTTTCACCGAGCAATTGTAGATATACCTTGTCGATGTGATGTAAGTGATTCTCTCCTCGATATGCATGTATCTTGTTGATATTTCATTGTTTTACATCGTCGATGAGATATATAAATAAGTCTCTTCGACATAGGGGTGTCTAAACCGGTGCTAAACTCGAAGCTCAAGTCATGAGGCCAAATGTGGTGCTAAACTCAAAGCTAAACTCAGAGCCAAAGGCAGCACTATCGTCGGCGCCACACTCAAATCCAATATTAGTGCTAAAGGTGTTGATAATTCCGGCATAAATTAGTGCCTAAATTAGCGTCGACTAGTCCTGATCAGTGCAAATAAACACCAAAAATAGCACCAACGATTTCAAAAAATTAGAAAAAAATACATTAAAACATTGGGTGGAAGCAAAAAAATGGAGTAAATCACAAGGATTTATTGTAGTGTTTTCTTGGTCTTTGGCCATTTCTTAGAAAAACATTGTATATAAAAGTTGGTCCCCTTGGTCTTTAGAGTCTTCCTAGGTTATCATTTCATTTATGAGTGTCATACATCAAGTTTTATGGAATCTCCTTTCTTTGAGAAGCATGTTGTTACCTTGATATGACCCATCACCATTACAGTTAGTGGAGGGTTTGTACCTCTTGGTTAGGAAAACTCTTGTGAAGGTTTGCCTTGGTCTAGGTGTTACTTAAGGTTTTCATTGAGGGGATTAGAGGTGAATGTTCCCTTGTCCTACTCCTTTTTGGAAATTGATGGTTGCATCATCTATCGAAGTGGTGTTAAATCTTATTCATTCTACCATTTGTGTAGGTTTTCATGTGTGTTGTAAGAGTTCTTAGTGTGTCTTGGTGGGGATTGGAGGTTGATGATTCCCTCATCCTACCCGTTTTTTATGTTGTCAATTGTGGGTTAGTACCCAATCATTATTTGGGTGTCATCTCCTCTCTTGTAGGTACTTCTCCTCTCTTGTAGGTACTTCATGGAGGTTTAATCCTACAATTGTTTAGTCATCCACTGGTACAACCTAACTTGTGCAATGGTGAGGTATTTCTTGTTTTTGATATCCTTGTGTCATCGTGTTTCATAGGACACTTATGTTATTGTTATTTTTCAAGTGCAACATGTTTTTATTACATCTTTGGTGTTGTTTTTATTATCTTGTTAAAAAAATCGAGTTTTATCCTAGGTGTGTCATCTTGGGGCAATATAGTTGATAAGGCAGAAAAGTGAAACCTTGTGACTTAACTTAGGACTTCATGTGTTTTTCCATGACATATTATCATTAGAATTCAATATTGGCTAGGATATGAGATTGACTTGCAACCTAAAGGCAAGTCAATCAACGCTAGGATCTAAATTAGAATGCTTTGGAATAGATTTTTGAATGAAATACAATGATGCAACTAGATAACAATGAAAATTCACTACTCTGATGTATAAATAGAAAATCTAGAAAGTGACAAACAAATTTGATTATAAAAAAATAGACTGGGCAGACTTGTGTGCAGTTGTCATATAAATTTAAAGATGAATTTGCAGGACTAAGTCGCCCAGGGCACCTATTTCTAAGTTATTGAATTTTCAATCTATCTTCACAATCCTCGTAAGTCTAATCAAAGGATTCTTCCTTCTATATCTCACTATTGGATCTTCATCGGTTACTGAGATAATTGAGTTTTTATATCTTATCAAGTTGTAGGGTTTGAATGCAACAATGAATAATTGGTCTCCAATCTTCTTCAGATCTAAAACCTAACATTCAAAGAGAGAGGAAGAGTTTTTCCATTTAGTGGATTTCCTTGGTCAAACCTAGTGTTTGTTTTTGTACCTCCACAATAGAAAAATTAATGAAAGAGAGCTTATCCTTTTGAGAGATAGAGGCTAAATGATAAATGAATGATGAATCAACAATGGACTACAACTCACCACTTAAATTTGATTTTCTCTTAAGGACTAAATTCATATACATCTCCTCAAGGCTTGATTTTAAATTGGCTTAGATTTATTTGAAGACCTACAAGTGTTAGTCCTCACAAACAAAATGTATGCATAAACATGAACAAACTCACATAAAACTTGACATGATGCTTTGACAATGAAATGTTGCAATAGTTTTTCTCTTGACTTCTCTTGACTTGATAATAATTGCTTGATCACCAATTGTTTCCACTTACCTCTCAAATGATGCAATGACTAGGTATTTATATGCAATTAATCTAATTTCCTAAAAATTAAATCTTGATAGCCGATATTTGAAATTTGAAATTCAAATAATAAAGTTCCAACTCTAACATATTAAAAATTGGAGCCAAAATAGGGGGGAAATTCATCCAGGGTACCATTGTCCTAGCCCTATTTTGTGAGGTGTAAAGTGTCGAGAGTGAAATATTAAACTTTTACTTCAGTTTTATACATGTGATTTCTTGATAAATGTTCAAATGGGCCTCAAAATGCATAATTTAGGAGATTAGGTGTTCAATTAGGTCCATGCACATAGGAGGGAGAAAAATCTAGTGTGAAATTATCAAGGGTGACTATTTACGATGCTACATTTAGCCCCCACTTTAGTGAGTGTGTGAACTTATGCTCAGACTCACACTAAAGTAGAAAATATGTTAAGAGGGGTTCGATTACCCAAATGTTGAAGAGATAGGATAACAATGAATCTAGGGCGAATGCACAAGCCCCCAAGATTTAAGATCCCATGTCAAACCAACATAAGAACAAAGGAATGTACATGCATGAATGCAACATGACAAATAAAAACATACATGTCAAAAACACTGCAATACACTACACAATGCACAACATAATATGAGCATAATGCAAACATATAGAAACAAGAAAACATAAACACAAATGTGAATACAAGGTTAGTACTAAAAGGATTAGAGTTGGTAAGGAAAAGAGACCTCGGTCTTAATTTTTTCTTAAATACCTAACATCATATCGTGAATGTATGTTAGCCAAGAGGATGCTCTCATAAGGATGTAATATCACTCATCAACTACACAAATCTACTAGCTAGCAAGGTGTGTTATTCTAGGTTTCCATGTAATATGATGGCTTCCACAAGCCTAGAGAGTTATGCTATTCTAAGACACTCATGAAACACATGGATCCACTAGAAAGAAAGTTGTGTTATGTTATGTGTCAATGTTAAAAGGGGTGCTCAAGTTCGTGAATTAGCAAGTTGCATTATGCCAAATCCATGGACTATCTTGCAAAATATCTCTTTAGGGAGCGCTTAAAATTTAACATCCAAGGAAAAAAATCAAAAATCACCTCAAGGGGTGCATAAAATTTTAATGTCCAAATGGACAGACAAAAATCACCTCAAGGGGTACATAAAATTTAAACGTCCAAGGGGATGAACAAAAATCGCCTCAAGAGGTGCATAAAATTTTAACATCCAAGGGGAGAAACAAAACTCACCTCAGGGGGTGCATAAAGAAACATTACCACAAAGGGTGTCTCAAGCATCAAAGGGGCATTGATTCAACACATAAAATATCACACCTTAGGGAATATCACACATGACATCACCACTAAGAGAGGACAAGGCGTAGAATGAAAGGTCATACTTTAGGGAATACTAGTTGTAGTATTATCCCCAAAGGGAATATATCATACCATGAAAAAATTACACGTTTAGGGGATATAAAGCCTAATATCACCATAAAGGAGAAACTAACATAGATTGAGAAGGCCACACTTTGGTAAACAATGCCACACTTTATAGGAGATGTATGGTATCATCACTAAGCAGGGACCATTTCTTATGCAAACATTATGCGAGGGACTATATGCCCCCATTAAAATGTTAGTGTACTTGCTACACTAATATTTTAAGGAGATACAAAGGGGTCCCTTGTATCAAATAATGCACCTAAAAAAAGGCTACTTAACCCTCACCCCCCAAGTGTAAGGACAAAGATTAGCCAAAATGAATGTGTTGCTCCTTGAAAAACAAATTAGGATTGGATAAAACCAAGTTTATACCCCCATGCATGGTAATGAGTATTATGTGATGCTACCATTACCACATGGCAAGGAGCAATGATGAATGCAGTTTAATATGCCATCTTATCAAATTTATCATTATGATGATCTAACTCTTCCAATTTCTTCTTCAATACACGACATTCATCATTAATATGTCCAAATGTTCTATGATATGCATAATAGGATGTGTTTTTATTCTTCTATTTTGTATCCCTTCTTATATGTACAGGTGGTAATGTAATGAATCCCAATTATAAAAGTGTGCACAGAGTGTTAGAGTAATTGGTTATTTACTTTATTAATTAAACAATATTTGTTTAATTATTTAAAGTTCCCTTTTATCTCTTTTACACTTAAGCTAACATTAGGTGCATAATAATGGATAAGATATTTGTAAATCTTATCCTTTGTGGATAAGATATTTTGCAATCCTTATCCTTTGTGGATAAGATATTTGTAAATCTTATCCTTTGTGGATAAGATATTTTGCAATCCTTATCCTCTGTGGATAAGATATTTGTAAATCTTAATGTGCAAGCCTAGGGTTTTCCTTTTTAGGGTTTCTTTGATCTATATGTGGTTGAAAAACTTTCTTTTGTATGATTATTCATTTTACACATTGGTGAATATAGAGCTCCACATCTTTGAGCATTTTATGGTGTTCTTTGTTGCTTCTCTTTGCTTTTCCGTGTAACAGGTATTCTTGCTTGCAGAGATCACTGGGCTCCTTTGAAGTTGTATTTTCTCAACTCCAACATGGTATTAGAGCATCAGATCTGCAGCTACCTATTCTTGTTTTGATATTTTTGCATTGGAAGTAGATATGGGGTTTCAGACATTTTCTTTTGTGGATTTGGGGGGGAGTTTATTTTTGGTGCACTTTGGTCAAAAACCGACATCACGATTGAGTCCAAAAGGCCCAAAAACCCCTATTTTCATATAAAGTTTGTCAGATTTGGCCACTATCGACTGGGGAGGCAAAAATAAATTTACCCAAGAGCCGTACGGCCCTAGTGCACATTTTTCGAGGTCAAAATCGAAAAAAAAAATTTAAAAAAAACATTTTTTGGGTTTGTAAAACCTGTAGCTAGTGTAAAGCAAGTTTGTCACCGCTGTGCAGCCAGGCGGCCACCAGAAGAGGCGACGGCCGCCCAGCCACCACTGGCGCCCAACCTCCGTCGGCCAGCTACCACCGCCACCCACCTCCGTTGGCTCGCCGCCTAAACACCACCCACACTCAGCCAGTCCGCCGCCTGCCTCCGGAGCGCCACCAAAGAGCCACTAATTCATCTTTTTTTGCCCCCTTTCACTAAAATGGGCATATCTCAAGCGTTTTAGCTCGAATTTTCGAATGGAAATAGGCATTGGAAAGCTAATTCCAGCACCAATCTGATGGTGTAGGATTTTTTTTCAATATTTTACCAGTCTGGTTGCTATTTTTCCATTCAAAGTGGGGTCTCTTTTCTGCACTTCCGGGGCCATAGAAGGTGCAAACGGACTCCGTTTTTCAAACTCGAATAGGCGTTGGAAAGCTCTCGAATAGGCGTTGGAAAGCTCTCAGCGTGCTTTATTCAGATATGTGATTTTTTTTCTCAATTTTTCATTAGGTACATGAGATTTTGTTTTGAATTATTTTTTGCTTCCGCATTGCTTCCTCTTTCTCAGTCTGTACTAAGGTTTGGGTTTATCTCTTGTGGGGGGTGTTTTTTTCTTGCTTTTTGTCATTTATATCAGAAAACCAGAACACCAAAACTCTAAAAAAAAAAACTCGTCTACATCTTCTATCTACTCTGAAAGATCACATAATAATAAAAAAACACAAGCAGGTATAGGTGCAGGGTTTCATGGCAGACTCTTCAGTTGAGTTACTCACATCACACAACTATCACACCTAGAATTCTCGCATGATGAGGCTACTCAGGTCATGAGGGTTGTGGTCTTGTTTAGATGAAGTTCAGCCTCAGTTGCAGCGTCCTTTTGAGATTATGCAGCATAGGAACAAGATGGATGAAGCTATGGGTTTGCTATCCATGCACATTTCAGATAGTCTTTTGTTTCACCTTGATGCTTTGCTCACTCCTCGAGCCATGTGGTTGAAGTTTGAGACACTTTTTGGGGCCATTAATGAGTTATGAGCATTACAGATTGAGGCAGAGTTGACTTCACTGTTACCTAAATCATTTCCCACTATTGAGGATTTTTTGAACAAGTTCAAAAATATCTGCACTATTTTACAAGGTTGTGGCAAGAATAAGTCAGACACAGAGTGCATTTACTTGATCCTTTCGAAGCTTTGTGGTCCATTTTAGATATTTGCTTCTTCCTTCTATTCCACCATGGATGGCTTGGGTACTCATTTTACCATGCCTACCTTTGATGTGTTTTGTGAGCGTTTGTCTCGTGAGCAGTCACACCTTTCTCAGATGGATATGCTCTCAGGATCAAAGAGAAAAGCATTGGTTGCTCAGTCATCTAAGGAGAAACAAAAGCAGAAACCAAAGCCCAAGAAAGATTTTGCAGGCAGTGAGCATTCCTCCAAACCACCTCCTAAGTATGATTCTAAACCATCTCCTCATCCCAAACAGGGGAAATCTTCGAAGTCTAGTGAGTCTTCCTCTAAGACTAACCAGAAATCAGGAGACACTTGTAGCTTCTATGGCAAGGAAGGACATCCAGTTTCCAGGTGTTGGAAACGATTAGAGGCTTTAGAGGAATCCATGCAGCAGCATCACATCTCCTCACCTCAGTCGTCTTCTCCTTCCACAGGGAAAGGTCATGCTTTCACTGCTCGAGCATCAACCTATGGGTCCACTTGGATTTTAGATTCTGGTGCTTCTCACCATATGACTCACACTCTGTAATTGGTCACTTCTCTTGCCTCTTCCTCTTGTGGTACTTCACAGATTGTAGTGGGTGACTCTACACAGCTTTCAGTCTTGGGTTCAAATTCTGTCTCTTTGGATGGGGGCACTCTACAGGATATTTTGGTTGTTCCTGACATCTCGACGAACCTCCTATCCATTTATCAAATTTTCCATATTGGCTCTGGTAAGACAGTTGAGTTCTCACCACATGATGTGGTTATTCGGGACCTCCATGACTCTGATCTGGTTGTGGCTACTGGGAGTGTTGATACTGCATCTCGTCTATACAGGTTTGATGGATTTGAGCCTTCTGAGGGTACAGGTTCATCTCTTATAGCACATGCAGATTTAGTGAGTAAGCTTTGGCATGAGCGTTTGGGCCATGTCAATTACAGATATCTTTAGCAGATGAGTACACAGGCACTTGTTCTTGGTCTTTCACAGATTTCCTGCACTGATGGTGTTTGTCATGGTTGTGTGCTTGACAAGCATCACAGGGATCCCTTTTCGAAGGGAAGAGCCACTCGTGCTTTGGCACCCTTGGAGTTGATTCATAGTGACCTCATGTCATTTCCAACTCCTTTTTCTGGGGCCAAGTATGTACTCACATTCATTAATGACTTCTCCAAATGCACATGGGTGTACTTTCTTAAGTACAAGTCTAATGTCTTTGATTCCTTTTGAATCTTCAAGACATTTATAGAGAAGCAGTCTGGCCTTTCTATTCGGCGGATACGTATAGATAATGGGGGGGAGTATGTGAATTAGGCTTTCAGAGATTTTTGCACTGAGCATGGTTTGCAACATCATTTTACTGTTCCCTACACCCCTCAGCAGAATGGTGTCGCTAAGAGAAAGAACAGGACTTTATGGGAGATGGCGAATTGTATGATTCAGTCCAGGTCCATGGATTCATTTTTTTGGGCTGAGGCAGTCAATTGTGCCAACTATATTCAGAATCGAATGCCTCACAAGGCGATTCGACATATGACTCCTTAGGAGGCTTGGTCTCATGACAAGCCTGATGTTTCATCATTCTGAGTATTTGGTAGTGAGGCATGGGCATTTATTCCTGATGCTCAGAGGAGAGTCATGGAGCAGAAGAGTCGACCCCTCATTTTTTTTGACTACTGTGAGGATGTTAAGATGTATAGGTTGTTGGATCCTGATTCCAAAGAGGTCCTATTTCGACGGGATGTTCAGTTTGATGAGCACCTTCCCACAATGGATACCCTGTCTCCAATTTATACTTCATTACCTACTTCTCCCACTGCAGCTCTTCAGGATTATGTTGAGGATGATTCTGATGAGGATTTTGATGATCCCCCATCTCCACTTCCCCTTGCTCCACCTCAAATGCCCAAATGGGCTTGCTTTACTGTTGAGGCAGCAGGATCCATGGCAGGTGATCCTTCAGACACTCTTCGCACCCGTTCTCATACTTCAGGTTCCAGTCTTTTGAGTCATGCTTTTTTAGAGGATCCTCAAAAGTTTTCAGAGGCGACAAGTCACCCTGAGTGGGATGGTGCTATGGAGGAGGAGTATTCTTCTTTGATGAGGAATAGTACTTGGGATCTTTGTCCTCTTCCTAAAGGCAAAAAGATGGTTCAGTGCAGATGGTTGTATCACACCAAGTATGCTGCTGATGGTTCTATTGATAAGTACAAAGCACATCTTGTTGTGAAGGGTTTCTCGCAGGTTGAGGGTATTGATTACTCTGAGACATTTGCACCTACCACCAAGATGAATTCTATTCGCTTTGTACTATCACTTGCAGCTTCTAGGGGATGGCCCATTTTTCAGATGGATGTGAAGTGTGTGTTCTTGCATGGTGACCTACAGGAGGAGATCTATATGGAGCAGCCTCAAGGATTTATGCAAGATGCTTCTTTGGTTTGCAGACTTCAGCATTCATTATATGGTCTCAAACAGGCCCCTTGGGCTTGGTATGAGAAGATGGACTCCTTTTTGCTCTCCACTGATTTCACACGCTGTCATTCTGATCCCACAGTCTATATTCAGAATCTTGAGGGTGAGATCCTGATTCTTGTACTCTATGTTGATGATCTCCTCATAACAAGTAGCTCATCCTCTATGATTCAACATGCTTAACAAGCTTTGATGGAGCAGTTTGAGATGACAGATCTCGGTCTTTTGCACTATTTTCTTGGTCTTCAGGTGATTCAGTCTTCAGATGGGATCTACATTTACCAACAGAAGTATGCTCTTGATATGCTTCAACGCTTTGGCATGCTTGATTGCAAGCCTGCCCCCACACCTTTTCAGTCAAGGGTTGTTTTGACTACTACTTTCCCCGCTCCTATAGATTCTACCCTTTACCGATAGTTGGCTGGCAGTTTGTTGTACCTGACTCACACTCGTCCTGATATTTCCTTTGCAATTGGCCTTGTCTCTCGATTCTCCCATGATCCTCATGAGAGTCATTGGCAAGCTGCCAAGCGTATTTTGAGGTACATTCAGGGCACCATTTCTTATGGCATTCACTACACATCAGGGGATCCTCACATTGTTGGCTACAATGACTCAAATTGGGCTGGTGATGTCAATGATTGGAAGTCTACTTTTGGCTTTGTTTTTTGTCTTGGCTCTGGTCCTATCACATGGTCTTGCAAGAAGCAGACTGCTCATGCATTATCATCTACAGAGGCTAAGTACCGAGCTATTGTGCTTGCTAGTTAGGAGATTTTATGGCTTCGACAGTTGATGACTGAGATTGGTTTTTCTCCTGATAGTCCCACTATTCTTTGGTGTGACAATCAGAGTGCTATACACATTTCTCGCAACCCGATGGAGCATCAGAGGACGAAGTACATTGAGCTTCATATGCATTTCATCAGACAGTTGATTCACGATGGTTCTCTCATCTTAGAGTATATTCCCACTACCGAGCAGGTTGTAGACATCTTCATGAAGCCTTTTGCATCGCCGCGCTATCTTCAGTTGCGCTCTATGCTTGGGGTGACGAAATTTTTCCTTGGGGGGTCTTTATGAGGCCTTCCTTCATGTTTCTTTTAGCATGTTCTTCTATCTCTTTTTGGAGAGGAGTTTTTTCTCACTAGGTTTTCTCCTTTTCTCCGTTTCATAGAGATTTCCTTGTATTTTGGTACCTGATCAGGCCTAGTTGTCGGAACCCATTGCTTTTGCTTTCAATAGTTTCTTCTAGTTTTTAGCTTCTCCCTAAATCTATCTTAAGGGGGGTGTTAGAGTAATTGGTTATTTACTTTATTAATTAAACAATATTTGTTTAATTATTTAAAGTTCCCTTTTATCTCTTTTACACTTAAGCTAACATTAGGTGCATAATAATGGATAAGATATTTGTAAATCTTATCCTTTGTGGATAAGATATTTTATAATCCTTATCCTCTATGGATAAGATATTTGTAAATCTTATCCTTTGTGGATAAGATATTTTGCAATCCTTATCCTCTGTGGATAAGATATTTGTAAATCTTAATGTGCAAGCCTAGGGTTTTCCTTTTTAGGGTTTCTTTGACCTATATGTGGTTGAAAAAATTTCTTTTGTATGATTATTCATTTTACACATTGGTGAATATATCGCTCCACATCTTTGAGCATTTTATGGTGTTCTTTGTTGCTTCTCTTTGCTTCTCCTTGTAACAGGTATTCTTGCTTGCAGAGATCATTGGGCTCCTTTGAAGTTGTATTTTCTCAACTCCAACACAAAGTACACTCATTCTCAAAAAATTATGTGGAGCAGGTAACAAATATTTTCTAATAGGACCATGGATCTTGTGTGGTTTGGATGGTGGAGAAAATGTTTTGATATAATAGTGGAGGACCTTGATAACCTATGCCTTTAGTATCTTTAGATAGTATTTGTTCCAAAATGGAATGGATTTCATGTTCGTTCCTTGTATCACATCCTTGTTTTATCAAAATCCTAAAGCCTTGGCCATAATATTGTTCCAAGATAATAGGTGCATTAGTAACTTTGTTTTCCTAGGATGGAGAATCAGTAGGTGGTATGGGCTCATCATGTTTGTTATCAATAGGTTCTTCCATGTGCCTAGGTTGAGGCATAACTTATAAATCACTTTCCCTATGCAATGTGTAAAATATTTCAAGTGGTGGTATGGTAGGTGTTGATGATTGTTGATATGGGTGAGTAGGCCATTTTGTTGAAGGATATAGGTATTACTTATGAATTCATTCATGATTTCCTCCTCTTACCTCAAGATATCTTCGTTAATGGGATATACATTGGGAGATGAAGGAATATGAGTTTCATCATCTAAACTAGATTCATTTCCAAACACACAACATGAAACATCAACCAAATATTTCAAGGAATTCAACACTTTACCAAAATATTTAGCCATTATGATAATATGATGTATACAATGCAATTCAAACTACTATATCATAATGATCAAAAAAATTGAAAGAAAATTTGGATAGAGGATCTTGAGAGGGACCTATCATAGAAATTTGAGTAAAATTAGCTTGGACAAGGTTGCCAAGAGCACCCTTGTTTGGAAAATATTTTTTCTAAATTCAAATTTTGAATGTGTGTAATACTATTTTATGTTTCTTTTATATGATTGTGCAGGTGTGACGGTGAATTTTGTCTAGTTTATTATTATGCAATGCAAAATGCAAGTGTGCAAACAATTTTCAAAATATTCAAATAATAAAATACAATCTTTAGATCTAAAATGCAGCAATTGAATTATCCTAATGTGCAAAATTTGAAAATGGTGATTTTAATATCTTTTTGAAAGAAAACAATGAAATTTTTCACCTTTTGTACTATATGGAAAATACTTAAATGGGTACAATGAACACTTTCAGATTTTATTTCAGATCTAAAATAAACTAATTCAGATTTATAAATGCAATTATAATGTAGATATGACCTATGATGACTAAAATTAACCCTACTGCAACCTCTGATGCAATATGATATGCAAATTTTTGAATTTTTATGCTTTTTTGATGCAATAATGGATTCCTAAATGAATAATGAAAAACAATACAATGCTAATCTTAGATCTAAGATGATATGCTTCAGAATTTAGAAGGTTTATAATGTTAATATGTCTGGTTCACAAAAATGATAAGGTGGAAAAGTGAAACCCTAGGAATTAACTTAGGATTTCACGTGCTTTTTCATATCATGTTATCATTAGAATTCAAGATTGGCTCGGATATGAGATTGAATTGCAAGCTGAAGGTGAGTTAATCAACCCTAATATGTGAATTGGAATCCTTTGGAATGAATTTTTGAATGAAATTCAATGATGCAACTAGCTAACAATGAAAATGCACTACTCTTATGTAAAAACAACAAATTTGGAAAGTGTCAAAAAAAATTGATTATAAAAAACAAACTGAGCAAACTTGTGTGCACCTATCATATAAATTTGAAGTTGAATTTGTAGGACTAAGTCAACCAAGGTGCCTATGTTTGAGTGGCTAAATTTTTGATCTGTCTTCACAATCCTTAGGTGTTTGATCAAAGGATTCTTCCTTCTAGATCTCACTATTGGATCTTCGTCGGTTGCTAAGATAATTGAGCTTATGTATATTTTCAAGTTTTAGGGTTTGAATGCAACAATGATAAATCGGTCTCCAATATTCCTCCAATCTTCTTCAGACTAAAACCTACACATTCAAAGAGATAGAAAGGATTGTGCCATATAGGGGCTTGCCTTGGTCAAACCCTGTGTTGGTGTTTCCACCTCCACAATGGAAAAATTAATGAAAGAGAGCTTATCCATTTAAGGGATAGAGGCTAAATGATAAATGAATAATAAATCAACAATGGACTGCAACTCACCACTCAAATTTAATTTTCTTGAAGGACTAAATTCATACACATCTCCTCAAGGCTTGATTGAAAATTGGCTTGGATTGCTTTGAAGACCTACAAGTGTTAGTCCTCACAAATAAAATGTATGCAGAAACATGAACAAACTCACATAAAACTTGACATAATTATCTGACAATAAAATGATACAATAGTTTTTCTCTTGACTTCTACTGACCTGATAATATTTGCTTGATCACTAATTATTTCCAGTTACCTCTCAAATGATGCAATGACTGGGAATTTATATGTAATTAATCTAATTTCCCAAAAATTAAAACCCAATAGCCAACATTTTAAATTTGAAATTAAAATAATAAAATGCCAACTCTGACTTATTAAATTGGAGCCAAAATAGGGGGACAAATTTTCCTAGGTCTATCATTGTGCCATCCCTATTTTGCGAGGTGTAAAGTGTCAGGAGAAAAATATTAAATGTTTACATCAGTTTTGTACATGTGATTTCTTGATAAATGTTCAAATGGGACACATAATGCATAATTTAGGAAATTAGGTGCTCAATTAGGTCCATGCACATAGGAGGGAGAAAAATCTAGTGCAAAATTTTCAAGGGTGACAATTTACGATGCTACAACAATATACATAATATACAACCTAAAATGAGAGAAATGGAAAGTGTCGAGTCTAAAATGAAAGTAACAATGGATAGCATCAAGTCTAAATTAATATTTTATCTCGAAGACTCTATACAAAAGATATCAATATCACAACCAAAGGCACAACCCCATATTTCCATCAATCAAGGTAGATTATCTAGAAAAAAAAACCCTGACCAACTACTATCACTCACTCTAGATCTTGAAAGCTACTATCAAAGGTGGATATATGTGTAATTTC
The DNA here is from genome assembly GCA_007115665.2 of Sequoiadendron giganteum. NCBI lineage: Eukaryota > Viridiplantae > Streptophyta > Pinopsida > Cupressales > Cupressaceae > Sequoiadendron > Sequoiadendron giganteum. The sequence continues at coordinate 82,219,671 of CM021107.1, read as the reverse complement.
AATTGTAACGATCTACTTATTTGAATCAATCATATGGATTTTTTTTGTACATTAGAGCCCAAGTGGGTAGAAGGTTATAATGGTTTCTTTGTATCTATAACCGGAGTAGTTCATTTGGTACTAACTGTTATGATCTCAAAGAAAGAATATTCTCTCAATGTCACCAAGTCAATTTTTATTAAGGAGCTACAAATGCACTATGGTGAAAAGTGACACAAATTTACTTTAGCCAATTGAGAAATTTATGGTAAACTAGATATGTTAGGAATTATATTCATCAATTCTAGAACCTCTCCTTCCAAGCGGAGATAATTATGTAAGATAACTTAAATGACCTATTTCTTGGTGGGACCAAGGATCATATTCACTATGAGGTATGCATCTTTACTCCACTTAGTATATTATTATGTGGTGTAGGGTAGAGTAAATATTCTTGTCTAGTAAGGAAGAAATTTTCTAATAATAAGCATAGGAGGAACAATATACCATCATTTTCTCCACCTACTATATTGATGCCATAAAAAATTAAAGAAAAATAGCAAAATTATTATGTTTTAGTTACGAGATGCTAAATTATTTAATCCTAAGTTTTACATACATATTTATTAAAAAAATTATATGGTTGTGTAGGCATAATGGAATGTGTATTTTAAAAGTATATATGTTTATGTACATGTATAAGCATATATGTGTGTGTATGTGTGTGTGTCTATATGTATGTATATGTATATGTACATTTACATGTACATGTACATTTACATGTACATGTGCATGTACATGTGCATGTGCATGTGCATGTGCATGTGCATGTATATGTATATGTATTATTTTACGGGCATAATGGAATATGTATTTTAAAAGTATATATGTATATGCATAATCATATACATATATATGTATATGTCTATGTATGTATATCTATACATATATTTATATGTATATATAAATATATGCAAGAGATTTATGTTTTAAAAATCATGAATGACCATAGTTATGTATAGTCATTGAAATGATCTAATTCTTGTTCATATATGGTTTTTTGAAAGGGGTTATAATCATATAATTCAATGATAGGATGCTTGTTGTATGTGTACATGCTAAAAAATTGAAAGTTGGATAATTTGAATTATAAATCCAAATCAACTTCTCAACATAACATCAATGAAACATCTCTAAATGAAAACACATGTAAAATTCAACTAACTATGCAAACTAAAACAACATGAGAATTCAAAAGAAATTGAACTTCATTGTTTTCCTATTTCACCATAATTCTTGATTTATGCATTTGATGCTCATAGATTTTTATGAGCACAAGTGCAACAAGAAATTGTGATGAACGAAAAAGGAAGATTGATAATGTATCAAATGTATGTGCTTTTTGGTGAGAAGAAGGACTTTTATAGATGTCCTCACATGGTAGATTCATGTTGTGGGAGAGATGTGGGATAAATATATTGAAGTGTGAAAATGCATATTGCAATTAATTGAAATTAATTGAAATGAGAGAGATAATAGGTGGATTTTATGATATGACGTAGGTTTATGAATTTAGAATAAAGTGCAATTTTGAATGGATGATATAAATGAATTAAATGCATAGATTAAATGATGTTATGCAATAAATAAAGATTAAATGATCTAATGATTTATGAATTTAGATAAATGATTAAACGGTTTTATGTATTTAAATGATTAATGCAAATGGAGCAATATGAAATGATTTATTGATTAAATGGTTGATTATGCAAATGATTAAATGCTTATAATATTTTAATGATTTAAGTGGATTAATGAAAATAGAGGAAGATATTAAATGAATTAATTAATAGACGAAAAATAGGATGATTGTGAGGACAAATTTTGAGTTTCTATATTTTGGCCCTCTTTGAGACAATGTAGCTTGTCACATTCTATCAAAGAAAAAAAAGAAGATTGATTAACTGATACATGCCCCAGGGATATCCTGGTAAGGATGATGATACGAATGATATGCCCCCTCGAGAGATTGATCGAACAAGTTGTGATAAGATTAATCTCTTGATAGATCACGAGGAGAAAATTTGATAATTGACATTGCGCGAGTGATTAAGCAAAAATGTACATTTGATGAAAATGCACAGTTGATGGGCATAACTAAACAATTGATGTAAATGATCAATATAGCCAAGTTGATAAGCTAATTAATCTTATTGACATTGATGTAGCACAAAATAATGGTTGATACAATGATTGAGTGATCAAGGAGCAGATTGATTGATTTGGATTAAAAGACAGGTATTAGTTAGATAAACTGATTAATCATTCTTTGAAATAAGGAGCATGAAGAAAATGAAATGATGAAGGAAATGGATGATAAAAAAATGATAGATGAGAAAGAGATATGAATGAAATGAAGGTGATGAAGCTTTTTGTGCTTTATAGAGTGCTTTTATCATCATAGAGATTATTATGCCATAAATTAATATAAGCGTCTAGATAACATGAATATCTAGATGACCTAAATATTGTTTGTGTTTTTATTTAGAAGTGAAGTATAAGCATCTAGGTATAAGGATCTTAGATGACCTAAATACTCATTGCATAGAAGACACTATTAGACAAGGAATACTCTCATCCACACTAGACTCATATGTCCTTGATGATTTTAGATAACCATGTCTTAATACGAGTCATCTTGTGAATAAGAAACAATCCAGAGACAACAAATAAGTGAACATGCCCCATCCTCACCTCTCTAGTCCAAGACATCCTCAAGAAGCTAAAAGACATGCCACCAAAGATAAAATCATAAAATAATCAAAGATTGAAAAACAAGCAGGCACTATGCTTCAATGTAAATTTGATTATTGTCACAGTTTATGCAGTTGTTTGGATTTGAAAAGGGGGATTGATAGGTTTGTTGTAATGTTTGCTTGATTGTCAATTGTGGCATGTTTTGTTTTTGTTAAAGTTCAAAGTCGTATGGTGATCTGAAAGTGTCACTATTTAGGGTTTTTTTTGTGGTTATTTGATTTTTTTGGTTATTTTCAGAATATTTGATTTTTTGGGTTTTTGAAATATTTGTTTGGATTTTCTGGATATTTGAATTTTTTTTGGATCTTTTCTGAATTTCTGAATTTTTTTTGGATTTTTTCAAGACATTTTATGATTTTTATGGATTTTTTCAAAACATTTTAAGATGGAATGAGATGATATGATTGATTGAAGGAATAAGATCTTCCATAGTAGAGGTAATGTAACTATGGATAAATAATAGATCAAAATGAAAGATTCACTGCAAAACATGTCACACAAGCATTTTATCTCTTGTTGAAAGATGATAATGGTTGATTGAATAAGATGCCAGGAGTGATTGATTCCATAAGGCATGATGATGATAAGTAATTAGGATCATTGATTCCTCTAAGTATGATAAGGTTGATTTTTTTTTATGATTGATTGAAAAAATATATGAGGATTGGATAATATTTTACAGCTAGGCTCAAATATGATTTGCATGATAAGATTTAAGGTTACAAAGGGACATGATGACCAGCATTGGAGGTAATTTAATCATGGATAAATGATAAGGATGTGAACTATGACGGAATGGTAATGCATAAGGATATGAAAGGGAATCCAAAGCATGCATTTGTAATTTTTTCCCTAATCTCATCAAGAACAAAGGAAGGAAATGGGACATGGATTTGGATAAGTTGGAGATATGGGATGGAAGACTGAAAGGATAAGGCTAATGAATAGGATGATCAAGATCAAATAGATAAGGTAAGGAAATAAATTATTGAATACTTTGACCCTATTCCTCATCAAGACCAAAGAAGGAAGAAATGATGTATTTAGATAGAATGGTGGAATATGGATAAGGTGAAGGATATGGAATGGAATATATGGATACAGTGTATAGGATAAGATGTATGACACTCAAGAATATCCTTAACCTTTTCAAAATCAAAGGTGTAAAGGTAAAGGATGAACGTAAAGAGGATAATGGATATGAATGACAAAATGGATGAAACTTGCCCCCAAGTGTAGAGTGCAAGAGGAATATGGAAGATAGGATATGGATAGGGATAAATGAAAATGGAAGATAGTTATGCATGATAGTAAGATAGAGGGAGGACTCAAACATCAAGTTCCATAGCTAATATCCCTTGAATATGTGCTCTAATAAACCATGGCAATGTGAATTATACTCATAAATTTTGGTAAAATAATGGCATGATGGAAAAAAGCTAAGGACTTATGTAAAGGTTTGGATTAAAGGAGGATAATGGGGGATGGATGTTGGATAATGGATAGGAGGTTGGAATTATTGTTGATGGATAGATGGAAAGAATGGAAAGATCAAAATTGGCACACACATTAAAGGGTGGTGGAGTGATGGAGGAAAAATGGATTTGGAAGGTGATAGGTTTTTAGATGGAAGATTGGAGGAAGATTTTGGATTAGCGAATTTAGATGCCAGTTTAGATTTTATTGCTTCTACGAGACTTTTAAAACAAACTAAGAAACATTCTATTTGTGTGTGTCTTGTGTGTGTGTTTAAAACAAATCTCACCCAAACAGAACACTTAATCATCCTTACAATACCTCAAAACATTCCCAAAACCATCAACCAAACATGTCTAACAACTATCCTTCATATTCATCTATGACCATGAACAAAACCAAATAATTGAATATATTGGAAATTTTTTGAAAGATCTTGAAAATAATTAGAATCCCAACATTTGAATGAAGTGATGCAATCATATCATAAGCCTTAATCACCACCAAAAAAAGCTAAGGATTTATGCAAAGGTTTGGATTAAAGGAGGATAATGGGGATGCATGTTGGATAATGGATAGGAGGTTGGAATTCTTGTTGATGGATAGATGGAAAGAATGGAAAGATCAATATTGGCACACACCTTGAAGGGTGGTGGAGTGATGAAGGCAAAATGGATTTGGAAGGTGATAGGTTTATAGATGGAAGATTGGAGGAAACTTTTGGATTAGCGAATTTGGATGCCAATTTAGATTTTATTGCTTCTATGAGACTTGTAGGAATCCACATAGATTTTGAATTTGATTTTTTCTTTGTGGTCCTTTGTGACCTTTGAGAATTTTCTTTTTTATTTATGGACCTTTATGGCCTTTAAAAAATTTCTTTTTGCTTTGTGGGCCTTTGTGCCCTTTGAAATTTTTCTTTTTCTTTGTGGGCCTTTGTGGCCTTTGAAAATTTTATTTTTGATTTAGGGGCCTTTGTGGCCTTTGAATTTTTTTTTCTGACTTTGGATCAAATTTTATTTTATTTTTACATGTCTCTTCAAGGAGACATGTTGATCCTTTGATATATGTGGATTTTGATATGGAAACTTTTGACATTTGGCACCCAAATTGCTTCCAAGAGAAATGGAATAGGTGGATGGAGATGAATGATATGGAGGTATTATGCATGGGTTAATATAGGTAGAATTTTAAGAGGGCATCAAGGATGTGTTCCTTTATTGTTCTTGATGAATAGGAGATGGAGGGATGTAGGGTCCCAATATGGATGGCAGGGTTGATGATCTAGGGTCTAGACCTAGGATGGATGGAAGGTTTGATGGACTAGGATTTGGATGATAAGGACCAAGGACAGATGGAAGGTTTGATGGACTAGGATACTTAGGTTTATTTTTATGGAATTTGGACTTACGATGGGTACCAATGTCTTGAGCATCAGGTGTATAACCAAGGCCATGATAATATGGATTTTCTTGTATTTAAAGGGGTTCTAGGATACCTTGTTCATGAAGGCCTAATACTTTTCCTTTTTAGTTCATACTTTGACACATTCATTTTCCAATGGGATATGTATTGTTTATGAAACAAGATGCAAGTCCATTTTGGGGAGGATATGATATGGATGAAAGGATTGGTGTTGGAAGTAAATCGGAGTGGATAAAGGTGGAAGAACTCATTTTATAGGTGTGGGGTTCATGGATATCTTTAATAGGTGTGATAGGATCCTGTGGAGGATTGTAATCATGAGGGGAATTATCATGGATGATAGGATCTTGAAATGGGGATGATGGGGTACTTTGATCTTGACTTGGAAAAGGATCACAAGGTGTAGGAGAGGGACTAGCTTGATCTTTATTAGGTATGGAATCATTATGAAGTGGTATGAAAGGCATATCTTGATCATAAGAAGGATGAACATCATCATGGAATGAAAGGGTATCCTTGAATGGAGGTATATCTTGATCTTGATGAGGAAGGGAATCCTGAGATTTTGTGGAAAGCATATCTTGATCAGAAGATGGTAGGACATCATTGAATATGATGGAAGAAATATCATTCTCTTAGGATGCAATGGAATCATGAGATGGTGATGCAGTGCTAGTAGGGATACATAATAAAATTGTTCAAAGGTTTAGAGAATAGTTCTTGACCGACTTCCGCACACACTCTCAAAGTCTCGTCAAAGGAATAGGCTTCTAAGGACTCTAATCCACACTAAGGGTTTAATGAATTTGCAGGAACCTTTTAAGGAATCTAACAAGATTAAAAAAATAAACCATACACAACTTGACCACTCAAATTACCAAGAAACACCATTTTGCATCAACTCCACTCCATAACCACCTACAAGCTAATATTCCTTCCACAGAGGATTGTCACTCATATCTATTGACCCTGATCACCAATCAAGACTTTCATAACCCTTTTGGATACCCTTCTCAAGATCTAAAACATATTTTAAAACCACCATATACTCTTTTGGAAGAAATAACTCAACCTAGCACTGCTTCGCTAAGACAACAAGGCCATTTAGGCCACTTTCTCAAAGAACCACCCTTCAAAACTTATGACCCATCATTGATTTCAATTCCAACACACTATTCTAACTACCCAAAGACCATTTGCAAAATATTGGTGGAGCTACAAAGATCTTACTCACCCAAAAGCTTAGAACTCAGCTCTAAAGCCAAATAGGTTAGCAACTAAGGAGGGTTTATTGAAACTCGAGCCTCCACAACACCTCAGACTCTAACAACACTTGGAAAACCTTGTAAATAATCTTTTCATGCTCTAAAAACCTACTCCCAACCTTTACCACTATTATTTCCTCAAGTTCTTACTTTAAACCACCATTTTTGGTCAAAGCACAAAAGGAATCATCTAGGACAACAACTCACAAATCACTCCCATCATCTCCACAACTCTTGAATCCTTCTTAAACTTTTAAAATAACTTGTTAGCCTTTATTTCATAAATTTTTTGAGGTATCCACCAAAGGTAATGATCATAAATGCATTATTTTGTGTTCAAAACCCCAAAACAGGGTTTTTGGCCTATCTACACCAAAAAGACCATAAAACTCACAATACTTAAAAAAAATTAATAAAAAAATATACAAATTGATGTTACCTAATTCATTTAACACTTAAAGTAGCTTTTATATCATGAACCGCTTGTACGAGGTCGTATAGTGGTCTGAAACTCAGAATTACCAGTCAAAACACAGAATTTAAATATGAAAATTGAGTTTCTTCTTGAGTTTCTCCATTAAAAATCTCCACTCACCTCTTGTTTGAGGTTCTAAAAACATTAATGGTCTCATGAAACCAAAAAAAAACACCTAAAACTAACTCTTGATAGTTGAATATGAAGGATAGTTGTTAGACATGTTTGGTTGATGGTTTTGGGAATGTTTTGAGGTATTTTAGGGATGATTAAGTGTTATGTTTGGTTGAGATTCGTTTTAAACACACACACATGACACAAGAAAATAGAATATTTTTCAGTTTGTTTTTGTTTGTGATTTATTTGGATTTCAAGATGAAAACAATTATTCACAATCCTAGGGTTGGCAAGGACAATATTTGTTGAGTTCCCACTTGGATTTCTCTAACCATGCTTAGTCTTAGCATATGACTTAGAATCTTAGCCACACTGGCTCCCCCAACATGACACTCACTTCTCAAGTCAACCAAGCTTTGAGTTCTCATAAATCTCCCATGATGAACTCTTCATCTCTACTAAAAACCACGAGTATGTGGGACGACTTCAGAGGTCTGACCTCCTACGCCAGCAAATAGAAGGATTTTGGCAACTACAAACAAGAGGTTTTTAGTAAGGGCATCTGTTCGAGTGGTTATACATGAGGCAAGATTATCTCTAATAAGGAGGAATCCTAGCCTATAGAGGTTACACTCTATAGGTTTTAATGCACCATGCGAGTACTAAGGGAATCACTTGTCTGCGTAACACATCCGAACTCGTGGTACTTGAACTTTCCTCAAGCACCCATTTTATATACCGGTTGGAAGTAGCTTGGCTTTAGCCAATTATCGGTTGGGTCGTTCCCTTGGGGTGAGTACTTTTTCCCACCAAGGAAGTCCCTCTAAGATGTAAACACAAAATTGGATGGGTCTGACTTTCTGATCACCAAGTTTACACAAGGTGAGAGCATAATACCTACCACCCCTTCAAGCACAACAAACAATGTTTATTGACCTCCTAGTTAAATATATGTGAGAGAAGACAATTGTTCATTTTAAAGCACCAATTGAAATGGTTTATAATCTAAAAGATAATCAGTTTCAAATTCAAGTCTTTGATGATTGTGTTGGTGTTCATTCCCACAAAGACAATGCAGTTCTCTAATAGGTAGCCAACCTCTATCAAGGATGACTGCAACAACTAGTGGCCAACTGACGAGAGTCAAGTAGAAACTGATTCTCTCCTACACTTTTGGCTATGTAAGACCAAGGTGGGTAAACCTACATGTGTTCATAAGAATTCCATATAACTTGGTCAGAACACCCTCTGTATACAGATAACAATCCCTACACGCTTAAGGGGATAGTCACCATTCATGGTATTGGCATACCAGAGAATGACTATCGGCACCAAAGAGCAATGAAATTGACCCACAAATCAATAAGGACATACTTCTCGTAGGAAGACAAAGTTTTAACATGTGTTTATGTTCAGTATTCAGAGTACCATGCTTAGAGCTTACAGTTTTATAACAAAGAGAAGGTTGCAAACATTATTCAGTGCCTCATCCACTGAGTAATGGAGTCATATAGAGTATAATTTTGATACTGTGATCTTATCTTCATATAGCATTACTACCATGAGATATTTCAATACATTAAAATAGTACTTCTTCATGCATCCTGAGCATATACAACCATGAACATGTAATTGACTTTTCAAGCATTTGATTAACTCCTTAAGTTAAAGCAAGAAAACTAACTACACTTTCAATTAAATGTTGAAACTGAAAAGAGAAACCCTTAATAACTCGATTCATAATCCATGGCACACACATGGGAGAGTAAACCATTTTAATTTTATAGATTTGTTTCGATATCAATAATTAAAGAAGCATAGCATACTAACTGTGTACAAATCCTTACTCGGGATGATTTCCTGAACAAAAATGTTCATAACACTTCAACATTACAGTTATCTGTACAGACTCCAAGATTTTGGACCCAAAATTTTTGACCCCCTATGAGCCATGAAATCTCCCTTATATATCAGGAGAGCAACAAGTGACAGGCTACATTGTCAGTACAAAATTGAATTTCAACCTAAAGTGAAATTCAAATTCACATTCCTTATCATTTGATAATATCGTGTATGATCAAAGGAATCAAAACGGTTACACAATAACCAGTCAGATAACAAAATTTTGTGCGAAGCACGCGCACATCCTCGTCCATAAGAGGAAAAATTAGGAGCAAACACATCCAACCAACCTACCACCAGTCACCATCAAGAGAACACACGGCCCCAGTACAGGCGACTGCTTCAAGTCCGCACTTGAGACAACAAGGGGGCCACCTTTCCCATACCAACTTTGTCAGCACAACCTCGAACAATCGGACCCGGTGCCAAAGGAGATACAAGTTCAACTACCAGGACCTCCTCATCTACTCCCATGAGCTTTGTTAAGGGGGCCAAGTAACACCTATTGTCCGAGTCGGTGTCAGATTCATCAGAATTTGATATGATCACCGGGGAGGAACAGTGCACTGGCTTCTTTCCAGTATTTTTAGTACCCTGGGGCACAGTGGGAGTAGCAAGCTCTACCATAGCTGGTGACCTTCGGGCCCTTAGCCTCACACTCTTACTTTCAATTGATTTATCCTTAAAGGAAATAGAGACCTACAACACACTGGAGAAATAAATCTTCTTGCATATAGACACAAGGAGATGCAATGTTGATTGCACACAACTTAGTCGGCATTTATAGAATGGCCAAGCATGCTGAGTACGATTGCTCAAAAGAATTCAAGCACTCAAACAATTAGTGACCAAGATAACCATGAATACTTTCAGTAGGATGGCACCATTCGCACACTGGAGAAAATAAGGAGGAGATCCTCTGGAGAATGAAAATTAGTGTAATCAATGACACTAGCAACAATAAGGCATCATATGCCACTCAGACAAATCGCACACCCCCTTAATGAATTTGCACTGCCAATTCAGGACACACTTGGAAAAACAGAGGGTTGAGATCAAGTCAATGGATACTGACCATCCACCTCAACACCTGGGAAAACATATCCAATCAAAACCCTAAAAAAATAGCAAATTCGGACCACACAGTGGGACCCACATAGCCTCATTGGCAGAAGAAGAAAAGTCGCGTGTCACACCCTTACAGACCACATAGCACTCCTCAAAATAATTACTTCGATCATGCAAGGTGTGCGAGAAGCCATAATTAACCCTGTTATTAATGGCCATCGCCTCAAAGAGACAGCCACACGTCATTGCCATCACCTCGGGAAGAGATCCCACACATTAGTTCATGCCATATGGCAACATCTCGCTAACCTCGCACCTCTTTGGTGACGATAGTAGAAAAACCTGCGAGGTCGGCGAGAAACAACCCAGATCTTTAACCATCAATTAGACAGTTCAACAGACTTCAGTCAAAACATCCAAGTGGGACCCGCATTGAAACTCCTGGCGGTGCAGAGTATAAGTTGTCTTAGCAAAAAGACCAGTGAATCAGGTAAAAGGGGTCGGTAAAGTCACGCCCCGAGAGGGATAAAACTTCACATAAGTGACTGGATATCCCCGACAGTAAGTCACTGTTGAAACATAACGAGAGGGTTTGTAAAATTCGACACTTAAAATCACCAAGGATAACTTTGAAATCCCAAAACCCTAACTAGCATCACTTAGGAAATTGAAAGTCCCATCAGATTGTCCTACATCAAATGTCATTAGTAGTTTCAAATTTATCTTCGACAAATGTGTGTTTATGTTTTCAGACTTGAATCTTTGTCATGCGAACCTGCAAGAGAAACCAACTTAATCCAATTAGCCATAAAATTAAAATGAAACTAAAAGTTAAAATCTAAATTAAAGTTCAAATCTAAATGATTAAACTAATGTTAATTCTAATTAAATCTTAAGTAAAAGCTAAATTTAAAAGTTCAAATCTAAATTAAGTTCAAATCTAAAAGATTAAACTAATGTTAATTTTAATTAAATCTAAACTAAAAGTTAAATTTAAAAGTTCAAATCTAGATCAAAGTTCAAATCTAAAAGATTAAACTAATGTTAATTCTAATTAAATCTAAACTAACGACTAAATTCAAAAGTTAAAATCTAAATTAAAGTTAAAATCTAAAAGATTAAACTAATGTTAATTCTAATTAAATCTAATATAAAATCTAAAAAGCTAAATTAAATTAATCCCATGTTTAAAAATCTAGATCAAAGTTCAAATCTAAAAGATTAAACTAATGTTAATTCTAATTAAATCTAAACTAACGGCTAAATTCAAAAGTTAAAATCTAAATTAAAGTTAAAATCTAAAAGATTAAACTAATGTTAATTCTAATTAAATCTAATATAAAATCTAAAAAGCTAAATTAAATTAATCCCATGTTCTAAATTAGAAATTAAATTCTATGCTCTAAATTAGAAATTAAATTCTATGTTCTAAATTAGAAATTAAATCTAAATAAAAAGCTAAATTAAAAACTACAAACTAGATTTAAAAATTAAAAAGTAAACCTAAATTAAAAACTTTAAACTAAACTAAAAGTAAAGGTAAATCTAAAAAGCTAAAAGCTAAATCTAGAGTTAAAAGCTACAGTAAAAATCTAAATTTAAATTTAAATGTAAATTACAAGCTAAATCTAAATTAAAAATGAACTTAGTCCAAATCAAAAATTAATTCTAAATTAAATCTAAAATTAGTCTAAATTAAAACTAAGCTAACTTAAAACTAAATATTAAATTAAAAAAATTAAAATTTTAAAATAATTAAGAAAATAATCTACTTCCAATTTATATCATCAAGTCAGCAAAAAAAGAGGCACAAAAAAATGAAAGCTTTGATTATGTCATGATTATAGGCATGCATAAAATGCCTTTGTTTGAGATTGTAAATGACATCCAACCACACAAAATAAAAATGAAGGAATAAATTTATGTCATTTTTAAATTTGTGCTTCCCTCCATTCGACATGTAAAAACAACAATGAAAATTGATGCTCCTCTAGGGGTTTGAACTCAACCATCAAAAGCTTGTGACAAACGTGTAAAATAAGTACAATGAAAACAACAAAGAAAATTGCTACTACTCAAGAGATATGTTGAAAAGGCTTTAAGAAAATATTATTGGCACGTGTACCAAATTCTCCAATTGTTGTCAAAGTAAAGCATAAATAATAGAAATTATAGAAACATGAATGGAATGCTTAAGAAAGAGCAGATGCAAATTAAAAATGAGTTTCAATCTACCATCATAAATAATTTCTTAGATCATCAATCAAGAGTGTACAACCAATAAGCTTACATGTATATTATTTCATTTAGCCACTCCTATTATAGGCAAGATTGTGCCAATACTAAATAGAAAATCTAAATTATCAATGTGTTCACGTCGGGTTCACCATTTTGTACATGCTGAAAAATTGAAAGTTAGGTAATTTGAATTATAAATCTAAATCAATTTCTCAGCATAACATCAATGAAGCATCTCCAAATCAAAACACATATAAAATGCAACTAACTATGCAAACTAAAACAAAATGAGCATTCAAAAGAAATCGAACTCCATTGTTTTCCTATTTCACCATGATTCTTGATTTATGCATTTGATGCTCTCAAATTTTTATGAGCACAAGTGCAACAAGAAGCTGTGATGAACGGAAAAAGAAGATTGATAATGTATCAAATGTATGTGTTTTTTGGTGAGAAGAAGGGCTTTTATAGATGTCCTCACACAGTAGATTCATGTTGTGGGAGAGATGGATAAAAAGATTGAAGTGGGAAAATGCATATTACAATTAATTGAAATGAGAGATAATGGGTGGATTTTATGATATGATGTAGGTCTATGAATTTAGAATAAAGTGCAATTTTGAATGAATGATATAAATGAATTAAATGCATAGATTAAATAGTTTTATGCAATAGATAAACGATTAAATGGTTTTATGTATTTAAATGATTTAATATGCATAGATATTTTAATGATTAATGCAAATGGAGCAATATGAAATGATTTATGGATTAAATGGTTGATTATGCAAATATTTAAATGCTTATAATATTATTGAATGAATAAATGCTTATAGTATGGATAAATGCTTATAATATTTTAATGATTTAAGTGGATTAATGAAAATAGAAGAAGATATTAAATGAATTAATTAAATAGATAATAATATCCATTTAATTAATAGACAAAAAATAGGACGATTGTGAGGATAATTTTTGAGTGTCTACAGTAGGCAGAAGACTAAATTTATTAAATTCATTCAAAAAGAGGTGAAATATGAGAAGTTTTATAGGACTACAAATTGTAGGAAATTTTAGGTTTTTTAATAAATAACATTATACTTGTCTATACACTTTGAATGGTTGGTAAAATTGGTTATAAAATATATGCCTAACTACTACTAAAAACTATACATGAAAAAAATTCCATATGATTGTTATGCATTTTATATTAAAAAATTAAGTTTTCAATGATCTTACATCATATTATTCTCTCAATTGGTGTATGAAACATTATGAATAGTCTCATATAAGACTATGCATTTATTAAAAAGACATTTTGCATGAATTTTCTTTTCTAGTACAACAAAATAGATAGTACGTAAATAATGTAATATTATGTCACCAATCAAAAGAAATGTATGTTGGGAGTTTGGTAAATGACATGATTTTCTAGAAAACTTGTGTTGTGTTTTGATTTTCACCTTGTAGTTTTACAATTTTTTATGATCATTTGACGATTCAAGAAAGAGATAATAGTGTTGTGAATAGATAACCCTTATTTTCTCTACAATAATAATGTGATTATGATTAAATATTTTATCTAAATTGATGTTATAGATGTACCCATTGTTAGCTCACCATATTCTCAAGATTGCATGGTAGTTGGAAGTCATTAAAAGATAGAGGGTATCTACAGTTTTTATGATTGAATATATGTGATAGCGATTATACTTGCACACACTTGGTTCTCATATTTGGTTATGGTACTACTATAGATGTCATTATTTGTCACCCTCATTGAAGATTCAATCCCCTTATAGTAGGAAGATGTGTAGGGGACCACCTAGTTTTTGGTTGGAAGTAAAGATCCCAAATGATGATCTCACTCTTTATATATATGACACCATATTGATTTCACTTAGACAAGATATATATTGTTGGTCTTACTATATTATAATGATTTTAAAGTTAAAATTCTATATATTTGATTATAACCTATATATGATATGTAAGATAATATTCCTAATCATGGTATTACTTTTCATCAATTTCAAACATGTATAATATTCTACCATGGGAGTTTTAAAATGTATAGCATATTCCTATATATTTTTTGAATCTTCATGGCTTTGAGATACTAGTATATATATAAGTCTATTTGATGAAAATTATTAGACTATATAGGTATATAAGCCTTTGTGATCAAACTTTATTGATTATATATAAGCATATGAGATGGAACTTGTTAGAATCATTCGAACAAATTATTTTTGTTTTAAAGTAAAAATTATGTTTATTAGTGAAACTATAGAATCTCATTCCATGTGGTATTTAATCCAAGTTCAAACTCTAGTATCCATGAGAATTTTATGTCTAACACAACCAATTTAGTTGTATCTGTAAACTTAGGCCAAATAATAGTATTTTTATTTAATATGGTATTGATCCAAGTTCAAAATCTATGAGCTATGAGCCTACTATGTCTAATGTGAGGCTATTGTTAGGGTTCAGGCAAATTGGAGCAATAAATATTAACAATTATATGCAAATTAAATAATCTAGAAATAATAATGAAGAATAACACAAAAAAGATCAAGAAAAAAATTTAACGTGGTTCACCCAATATGGGCTACATCCACAGAAACTCAACCACCCAATGATTTTATTATCTCTAGTGAAAAATAGATTATAATCTTACGAATTACACACACCGTAACTTACATCCCAACCGCTTATAACAAGCTTTTTGGAAGCTTCCAGAATTAGGGTTTTACAAAGTCATTTTTTCATTTGACATGTATAGTATTTGCATGATCAGTCACCACATTTCAAAATTCTCCCACTTGGAGATTGATCAGGCTCCACTCTAAATAACCTCCCACTTGGAGACTGATCCTGGATGACATCACTGCACTTGTAGCTCCCACTGGATTACAAGTCTGGTTGGTTTCTTATATCCACCATTATCAGTTGTGAAGGCCAAAAAAAACCGATGAGGAAATAAATTTCTCCCGTGTAACTGCCTTTGTGAACATATCTACAAGGTTCTCACTTATGTGAATCTTCTCCAACTTTAATTGTCCATCCTCTAAAACTGACCGGATGAAGTGGTATCTAAGTTGTATGTGCTTAGTTTTTTAATGTTGAGCTGAATTCTTAGCAAGATGAATGGCACTCTAGCTATCAGTGTGCAAAGGGCTATCTTCTTTTCGTTGTCCCAATTCCTCCAAAAAATGTTGTAACCAAATCATCTCCTTGCTAGCTTCCATAGCAACAACATACTCAACTTTGGTGGTTTAAAGTACAACAACCTTTTGTAGTCTTGAAATCCAACTGAGTGTAGTACCTCCTAGAGTAAAAACATACCATGTAGTACTCCTCTTTCTATCAATATCACCCGCCAGATCAGAGTCAACATATCCTTTTAGAGCAAAGTTTGTTCCTCCAAAACATAGTTTCTTTGAAGTAGTACCTCTCAAATATCGGAGAATCCATTTTACCACATTCCAATGTTCCATTCTCATATTTCTCATATACCTACTCACAACTCCCACTACATGTGCAATATCTGGCCTTGTGTATACCATTGCATATATCAAGCTACCAACTGCTGATGCATATGGTATCTTAGAAATTTTATCTTCCTCCTCTTGTGTCTTTGGACACATATCCTTAGTCAACTTAAAATTACTAGGCAAAGGTGTACTAACTGCTTTTGTGTTCTACATGTTAAACCTTTTCAACACCTTCACTACATAATCAATTTGAGATTAAAAAATAATAAATTCCATTTGTCTCATCCTGTGTGACCCTCATATCAAGGACTTATTTTGATGAACCCAAATCCTTCATAGCAAATGAATTTTCTAATTTCTTCTTAAGTTCATTAATATGTTGCATGTTAGACCCGACAACAAGCATGTCATGAACATAAATCAACAAGACAATATAGTTGTCATTATCCACTTTCTTAAAATAAACACAATAATTAAAATGACATCTTTTGTAACCTTGTTAACCCATAAAACTATCAAATCTCAAATACCATTGTCGAGGTGCTTGCTTCAGGCCATACAAACTCTTCTTTAACCTACACACAAATTCCTCCTTACCCTTGACCTCATATCCTTGTGGTTGCTTCATGTATATTTCCTCTTCCAAATCCCCATGGAGAAA
Organism: Sequoiadendron giganteum; assembly: GCA_007115665.2. Classification (NCBI taxonomy): domain Eukaryota; kingdom Viridiplantae; phylum Streptophyta; class Pinopsida; order Cupressales; family Cupressaceae; genus Sequoiadendron; species Sequoiadendron giganteum. The sequence continues at coordinate 82,202,751 of CM021107.1, read as the reverse complement.
TGTTGTTTTCACATCTATCTATTCAAGATGCAAGTCTTATCCAACCACAAGACTTAGAATATTTCTAATATAAGTCATCTTTACAATCGGAGAAAATATTTCATCAAAATAAATACCTTTTTTTTGTGCAAAACCTTTTACCATGAGTTTTGCCTTATACCTTTTCTTGCCTCCTTCTTCCTTCAACCTGTAAACCCGTTTATTTGGTAGTGCTCTTTTACCTGAAGGCAATCAGACTAAGACCCAAATCTGATTCTGCAACTCTTTCATTCCTAGCTCCCACTACATTTTGGTATCTACCTGCATTGCTTCTTCATAACCTTCAAGTTCACCAAAATTAGTTAATAATACAGAATATAATGATGGAGAAAATATCTCTGGAGATCTAGTTATCCTTGTAGAATGTCTAACACTTACAAGAGTCTATGGGATAACTTGTTGTTTCTGAGGATCATGTACCACTGGTATTTTATTGTATGGAATCTCATCTAGCACCACATATTCCTTTTTGGCCTGGTCATGATTCTTTTCTTGCAGTCGATCCTTATACATGACCATCTCATTGAATATAACATCTCTGCTCCTAATGATTTTATGATTTTCATAATCTCATAACCGATAACCAAGTTCATCTACTCCATATCCAATGAAGGTACATTTTTTAGACTTAGCCTCAAGCTTGGTTCTATTTTCGATATCAACATGGAAAAAAGCTTCACAACCAAAGGTTTTCATAAATGAATAGTTTACCTTTTTACCCATCCATGCCTCCTCTAGAATGACACCATCTAAAGGATTTGAAGGTCCCCTATTTATTAAATAAATAGAGGTATGTACAACAACTACCAAAAATTGTAAGGGTAGTCCAAAATGCAATCTCATGCTCCTTACATGCTCCATAATGGTCCTATTCATCCTCTCAGACACACCATTTTCTTGTGGGGTTCCAGGAACCATTTTCTGCCTTCGAATTCCATATTATGAATATTAATTTTCAAATTCTCTTCTGCAATACTCGCCTCCATTATCAGATCTGAGACACTTCAACTTTTTTTGTGTCTCATTCTCAACCAAAGATTTCCACTTTTTAAAAGTTTCAAATACTTCTTATTTTTATTTTAGGAAATACACCCATTTTTTCCTAGTTCCATCATCAATAAAATTAACATAATAACAAGAGCCACCAAGAGAAGATACCTGAGTTGGTCTCCATACATCTGAATGCACAGGCTCTAATTTCTACTCTTCTTCTCTTTCCCAACTTTGAGAAATCGGACTCTTTTCTATTTTCCATAAACATAATTTTCGCAGAGCTCCAAGTCAATATGCTTCAAACTTGGTAGCAACTTTTTGGAGTGAAGGATCTTCATCCATTTCTCACTCATGTGCCCAAGTATATGGTGCCACAATTATGTTTCTATCCATGTAGCAAGTTCTATAACTATCTTAGTAACAATTGTTTCTATAGTAGCTAAGGTAGAGTAAGTATTACCATTACACAAATACAATGTGCCTACCTTTTTACCTTTAGTGACCTTCTAGACTTTTTCTGAAAAGTTAACTATGCAACCTTCACTACCCAGTTGTCCTACAAAAATTAAATTTCTTCTCAAATTTGGAACATGCCTTACCTCCTATAGCAACCATTCATTTTCCATTCTCTGACTTGATTTTTATCTTTCATTTTCAAATAATATGACAGGGTTCATCATCACCCAAATATACCTATCCAAAATCGCCTTGAACATAATCTACAAAATATTTCCTATGGGGTGTGGCATGAAATGAAGCCCATGAATCTATTACCCAGGAATCATTAACATTATCTAAACACAAAATTAAAGCATCTGCAATTTATTACTTGCAAAATTAGCTTCCTTACTATCATCATGTTGTTTTTCTCCTTGTTTTCCCTTTCGATACCAACAATCCTTCTTCAAGTGTCTCAGCTTTCCATAATGCCAACAATCCAGTCTTCCTCTAGATTTAGATCTACCTTTCTTCAACTTCCCTTGTGACTTCCCATGATTTGTAGGGATTTTTCCTCTCCCCTTTGTTCTTCCCCTATTCTCTACAGTCAAAGCATTAGCAAATGTTGAAGTCTCACTTGTGATTTTCCATCGCATTTCCTCGCTAAGGATAACATCGACAACATTATCCAATTTCAATGTATTTGAACCAGAGATAGAGTTACTTACAACCATTACCAAGCTATTCCAACTTTATAGAAAATAACATAAAAATAAGAGAGCCCTCACCACTTCATCTAAATTCACTTTTACAGAAGTTAACTAACTAGTAATTATATTAAACTCATTTAAATGATTTGTCATAGATCCACCTTCAATCATTTTTAGATTAAACAAACACTTCATGAGAAATACCTTATTCAAGGTTGAGGGTTTTTCATATAATTAAACCAAATATTCCATTAGATCCTTTTTTGTCTTTGCTTCTGTTATATTGAACACCACAGATGGTTCCAGGCACAACCAAATGGTTCCCAGTTCCTTTCTATCTAGAATCTCCCATTCTTCATCAGACATAGTAGCATCTTTCTTTATTTTTCCTTGCAATGGTTGTCATAGATCCTTTTGATATAAATAATCTTCCATCTGCATCTTCCATAATTGATAATTCTAGTTGTTGAACTTATCAACCTTGAATTTTCCTTCTTCCATTGCTCCCACTCAGATCTAGAGGTTTCCTACCAATCAACTAAAATACACATAGCTTTGATACCAGTTGTTAGGGTTCACGAAGATCGGAGCAATAAACATTAACAATTATATGTAGATTAAATAACCTAAAAATAACAATGAAGAATAACACAAAAGATATCAACACAAAAATTTAATGTGGTTCACCCAATATGGGCTACATCTATGGAAACTCAACTACCCAATTATTTTATTATCTAGTGCAAAATAGATTATAATCTTACGAATTACACACACCGCAACTTACATCCCAGCTACTTATAACAAGCTTTTTGGAAGCTTCCAAAATTAGGAATTTACAAATTCAATTTTCCATTTGACGTGTACCATATTTGCATGATCAGTCACCACATATCAACAATCTACAACTTGGAGACTAATTAGGCTCCACACCAAACAACTATTTGTTTAGTTGTATGTGTAAACTTAGGTCAGCTAATAGTTATTTTATTTTCTCTAAATTTAGAGATGGGAGGATCAAGGTAAGGAAATTGACCTAAAAGAAAGAACAAGGGTAGGAATCAAAACAAGTTTGGATGGAATTCCACCAAACCACCTCATGAGGAGGAGATCTATCTTTTCAATTTTGAGACCCTAGCATTAGTTATGGTTCACGTGAAGCTAAACAAGGGAAAAAATGGTACCCAATATCAAAAGTAAACCAAAATTTAAGAAACTTTATATAGTGTGTGACATGCCATTTAGTTGTGGATGTGATGCCCCAAACCATAAGTAGAGAGGTAGTAAAGGATTATTTGAATGCACATCTTGCCTCCAATAGTATGAAAGTATATTTTGAGGATGAAGAAACCAAGTCTCAAGGTTAAGTAGTATTTAAAATTCATAATGGACTTAGTCCTTTAGTATAAATAAGGATATGTAACTCCTATCTTGTATGAAATAAAAACTATATTTTTCCTATTATCTTGAAAACTTGTGTGATGTTTAAATTCATAATTAATAGAAAATAAAATAATATTTTTGGATGGTTTAATTGGGCTAGTTCACAAAAAAAATGGGTGTACTAAGATACTATGGTATGAACAAGAAATAATATGGTAAATGGTCTTGGTTTTTCAAGCCAATCCATAAATGACCTAACCACTAAGGTTGATCACATTCTCATCAACTAAATTAAATGAGAGAAAGGATAGTATCCTTAAATAAAGAGGTTTGAGGACCTTGAGAGTATGGAGAATAATTTGATCAAGATTAAGGCCTTATCATGAGTGAGAGATGAGATGAGATACTATCTAGCTAGCATAATCAAGAAGATGTTGAAAGAAATGTGAATATAAGAAATTATCTAGTAAATAATTTTTCTTGAGATATGAAGAACATGAACCCGCCTAAGTTTGATGGAATGGTTCTTGGTTATGGATTCAAAGTGTTTATTAGTGATATGGAGAAATACTTCAATATTTAGATCTACTCAAAGATAACTAAATAATTTTATGGAATTTGGCAATTATCTAGAGAAGCTTCTACCTAGTGGGTCAATAAGAAATCATAAATGGGGATTGATTTGACTAACTTGGCATGGAATCAATTATTTCGTTTAGGTGAAATGACTTAATTTTGACCAAAATTTGACTAATTTTTAGATTTTAAGACGAGGAGGCATGTATGTAATAAATAATGGGAGAATATTACATTTCCCATATGTGCTCCTCAATATTGGCATAATGAGTGATTCTATATTCAAAAACTCATCATGAAATAGAACCCGTAGATTAAAGGAGAGGTAGATGTGAATTTATCACTATCCATGGGTCAAGTATTTGAAAAATCCATTAAATAAGAACAAAAAATCAAGTCTATTGTTGTATTGAGGAAAAATTTCTATAAGAAGTTTGGGAACTTGAAGATATCTTCTTCCTTCAAAAAGAAGAATTAGAACCAAAACCAAAACCAAAACTCCAAGAAAAAGTTCAATGACAAAGTTACAAAGAACAATAACAATTCAAGGTTCAGAAGAAGGAACTGTTAGGAAAAGGTGTGTTGTACACATTGCATAATGTATTTAATGTAATTATTCTTGGGGCCACTTTATGTTGTATGTAACATTGGGATATAAGTTAAAGTTTCTAAAATTAAATTTAAATTTTTATTAAAACATTTTATCACTTTTATCCGCTGCCAGTAGAAAATTAAAAGAGGCCCGAAGTTTTTAAATGTTAGAAATTAAATTGTATTGGATAAAAATTTTGGATCCGCCACCAGCTAAGCGGCGCTGCCTGGGTGGGGTTGCTGCTCAGCCACCTAATTTTTTTTGCCTCACATGCAAACTATTGTTTTACTTCAGAGGGGCATAACTTTCACCCAGGTGGTCTGATTTTCGTCTTCTTGGACTCGTTGGAAAGCTAAATCAGTGCTCTAAGTTGTGATGCTAATATTTTTTGAGATTTTATAGTTTGGATAGTGTTTTTCTTACTGGAATTCAGATGTTTTTTTTTAGCTTCGAGAGGGCATATCTTGAGCATACAAAATCAGATTTTGGACTTTGAATAGTCGACGAAAATCTTGTTCAAAGCACTACATAGTGGATCAGGTTTGGAGTTATTTTGGCATCTTTTATTTGTTTCTTTCCTTATATGAGTTTTTTATGGGTTTATTTGACTATGGTGATACTGTGAGTTTATGGATGATCAGATCTTCGAGATTTGATGTTGGATTTATTATATACTCAATTGTACATTTGAGATTATTCTCTTTTTTGACATGGTTATTAGTATTTGGTTGGATTTGTATGTTGTAGGTGGTCTATGCTTACATGTTGCATTTATGACTTGGACATGGGTTGTTTATGCCCATAGATATTTCAGTATTAATGCATATTCAGTTTGGTGGCTTGTTTTAGTCACTTGGCTTGTTGGTTTTTTGATGTCATGTTGAGGAGGTGAGATGGTATTACCAGGTATGGTCATGATATGAGACCTATGCAGTTGACTATGTTATGAAAATATTTGGACACAGTTGGATTGTTAGTTGTTGGTGCATTTGGTGGTAATCATGGTGTCATGGATGTTTCTTTTGCTTTAGAGACGTTGGCATGTCATGATGGTTTATGCAGGTGCATTGTTGGTGGTGTTGGATTGGTTCTTGATTATGGTTGTGGCGGTGTATCTTCTTGGTATGATTATCATGGTTTTACTTTTCCTTTTAGGAGCTATTGTTACATTTGAGTTCTTTGATTGTGTGAGGGCCTTTGGTTTATCTTCATGAGGATATTGTTATCATGATGTCATTGATAGCTTGATTACACTTTTCAATGGGAGCTTTTAACAATGATGGATTGGCAGTGTTTGGATATTTTTATGATGGTTTAGCGATTGTAGGTATCTTCTTGTCTTGGATATTTCAGTTCTACTTGTTATGTTATTGAAATTTTAGTTGTGTGTGTAGACTTCCATGATCTTCATGGAGAGGATAATTGTCATGATGCCATGTGTGAATCAGTATCACAGTTCAGTGGGAGTTGTTGGCAATGATGTGGATTCACCATTTGATGGTGGATGATATTTTGTAGTGTTGGCTGGTGTCATGGATGGACTCTTGTTTTATACTTCTATGCAGTGAGGGTTCATTGGCATCTTTGACAAAGGATGGTTATATTCATGTGGTTTGGATATGTTGACATCTTTGGTTTCCATGCATGACTTCTTTAGTCTTTGGTTAAGGTGTCATGCTTTGTTATTCTGATATGTGATCCTTGTTATGATATGATGGTTATGTTATTATGCCATGGTATACTCTTGTTTGTGTGCATTAGATTCTTGGCATGATACAGGTACTTGTTATGATTCTTTGGATCACATGATATTTCTTTGAGGAGGTGTGAGATCATGATGTCATAGTTATGTTCTTGATTCAGTTGTTAGGACTTTGACATTGATCTTGGTGGTTCTCTTGGTATTGGGTACATTGATCTTTTTTTTATTACTTCATGATGGTGCTATGATGCATTTGGATTTTTGCATGGATTGGTTGGTTACAGGTACTCTTGGATACTTGGATACATAGGTGAGGCTTGAGTTCTCTTATGGCTAGAGACATGTGTTGAGATGGTTACTCTTGATAAGATTTCAACAAGAAGTCTGAGGAGCCTACACCTTGGTTGGACATAAGTTCAACATGGACCTATGAGGAGAGTGTTCTTGGATGAGTCATGATGACTTGGATGTCTTGGAGGAGCATTCTCATTCCCCACTCTTGGTCTACTCAGCAGTTTCACTTGAGAGGTATTTCCCATTATTTCTTTTAGGCGATTTATGTTTATGCTTTATCTTCTCATGCATATGGATCTTGAACTATGGATATATGGTTTTGGAGGGTTCATTTGAGGAGTTTTGGAATGTTTATCTCCTTATGCATTATGATTAATTTCACTGATGTTGAGTTTAGGAGATGTATTGAGTTTATTTCCTTCATTGGGAATGGATTTAGTTTGATCTTCTTTGGCAAGAGAGGCTTACATCCATGTTGGTTACATGATATATATGTTATGTTTGATCTTCGTGATTGAATGGTTGGATGTTTTTATGGCTTTTCCTTTGGGGTGTTGTGGAGGATATCATTATTGACACAATTGGCATTTAGAGGTGTATGTAGGAGGATTTTCTATAGGTATATGATGTGCAGAGTTTCTATCTTTGGTCTTGGTTATCTTCTAGTATGTTTAGTTTCACATTAATCTGGTTTGAGGCTTTTTTGGAGCTATTGTGATCACTAGCTAGTGGTCATGTGTTTTCACTTATTTTCTTGGGTGATAACATGGAGATTCCTTTATCTTTTTCCTTTGTTAGATGTGAAGAACTTGGGAGAGCTATGGATACTTGTGGTGAGATTTGTTCTTATAGGTTATTGATTTACAAGTTTGCATATCATTGTGGATCTACATGATGTTTTTTACACTTTCTATATGATTTTATTGGTAGACTTGGTATGCCTGATCATTTTTCAAATTTAAATTACCTATGCAGTGGGAGCTCTTGGATGTGTATCATTCTTTGATAGGTTTACACTTAGATTTTATGATTGTAGTTTATGGTTGTATATGTTTATGGCATGAGTTAACTATGATTTGTATACCTTGGAGGTATGGATAGTTGGATGTGTTGGCACTTACTATGGATGTTATTTTAGCTATGGGTTAGTGTATCTTGATAGCTACTTTTGCATATTGATACCTTTAGATTGAGTGTATGTGTTTGGGATATTGGTTGAGGCAAGACTTATTCTTCGTTGTGACTTATTGTTTGGCTTCTCTCTAGATGGATTCTTATCTTTGTGCTTTGGCATGATGGAGGATGAGAGCATTCATTCTTGGGATGGTGTTCATTTTTATTCTTGTTGTAGGTATCTTGATGGAGCACATGGAGTACTTTGATTCCTTGATGGTATATGTGGCTATATGGATTGTTCATTATTATTCATTTTTTGAGGTTACTTGTTCCCCTTATGCAATGTATACAACAAGTGGGAGAATTTTAGGAAAAGGTGTATTGTACACCTTGCATAATGTATTTAATATAATTATTCGGGCCACTTTATGTTGGATGTAACTTGGGACATAAGTTAAAGTTGCTAAAAGGTAATTATTTAATATTGGGGAAAAATAATTAAATAAATTACCCAATATTAAATGTGGGGACATGGTTTTGTAATCTCATGGTTTTAGTCATATGGTTTTGTGTAATACCACTTGGTGGTTTTGTGGGAGCTTGCTTCTATAAAATCAACCACAAGGGTAGTGGTTTAGGTTGACCAGTTGGCAAGTTAGCTCTGGTTAGCATTTGTGAGGGTTTGAAGCATGGCATGGGATGTTTGGTTGTATGCTTGTTCACATGGATTTCTTGCAGAAGGCTTGTTAATTCAATGGTGTTCATGGAGACTCTGAAGATGTATTTTAATCTTTATTGTTGAATAATACATGAGAGATGGATTCTTTTGGAGGCTGGGTTTTTCCCTCTTGAGGGTTTGCCCAGGGTATATCTTGTGTCATATTTTCATGGGTATGTTGTCTATTCTCTTGCATGTGGATTATGAGTACTTATTTACATAGATTTCTCTTTTGGGTTATGTGGAAACTATCTTTAAATGGCTGCAAGTTTCCAACGGGGACAAGTCCAAAGGGAGAAATGGGAATAGAGAAGAAAGGATAACATAAAGAAGAGGATCAAAAAGAGGTTATTTCACATGTGGAGGCAATCATTATGTGAATAATTATCCAAAATAGAACCAAAGAAATAATTTCAAAAATCCTTCATGACCTTGTCAACAAACAAATTTATGGCAAAGAAATCGTTCTATAGTTGACAATTTCCAAACTAACTACAATATTTCTCCAATTAAGACAAGTTAGGTAGACTTTTCAGTTTCCATATTTATGTATTGATAGATATTGAAGCTACATATTTTTTGTGGGACCAAGAGTTCTTAGTAAAGTCCCTAGGATGGTTGGCTTTATGGCTAACTGGTGGTCTCTGCAATATGTAGATCAAGAAAAATCAAAGATAGAGTAATGTTTATTTGAAGTTGAGTTAAAATTAGATGCCTTATCCACTAATTTGAACCTTGTTGATGGTGTTTTTATGCACTTCACAACACAGGTAATACATAGGTGCATTACCTCTCTTGAAAGACAATTTTCCACAATCAGATTGCAGAACACTATCTCAAGGTCTCTCGGATGTCAGGTCTTGACAATGCTTGGAATATATCAGTTGTTTGATGTGATTTTTGGAATCACAAGGCGGTCTTACGGATGAGTTACAAAGTGGGAAAGTTGGATCAGCAAATGGAGTTCTTAAGATGGGAGAGTTGTTGTGCATTTGCTGCAAGTTCAAACAGCAGTCTTGAACTCCATTTTATCATTGGATTTAGCTTTATAATGTGCAATAAACCTTGCCTAAGGTTACTGTAGACATCCAAATTTGATCACTTTCATATGATCAAAATCGTCTATTATATTCATATATTCCATTAACGGTGATTAAATAATTTATTTAATCATTATTTCATTTTCTGCCTAAGGTTCGTAAAGTATCTAATTAAATAAATTAAATACTTTACCTTACACCCTGTTCTTCTCTAAATTAAATAAATATGACAAATTATTTAATTTAGTCTTTTAACCCATTTGAATTAAAATCAATTTTTAATTCCTCTTTTCTCTCTCCTTGTCACATTCTCCATAACCCTCTTCTAATCGGGATTAAATTAATTAATCTGTGATTAGGATGTGCACCACTTAATCTTGATTAAGTGTCACATCCTCCATAATCTCCCACTTGCCTCTAATCTCCCATTAATTACTTTAATCATGTGTTTGCACAACCTTAATCAAAATCATTAGCCACATTTGGCTTATCTTTTCTGGTCAACCTTCCCACTTACCATTTTTGATATGGACTCCCTTCCCCATGTGAATTTTTAATTCACATTTACTCAACCAAGGTTCCTCTCTTCCCCATGTGAATTTTTAATTCACTTTTCTCTTTCCAAGGTCTTTCCCATCCCCATGCAAGATTCTAGAAGCCTTGCCTTGTCACTTCACATGTGCCAAGGGCTTCTAGAACCTTGGACTTGTCACATCTCCCACATGTGACAAATCTCCAGTTTTTTGGAGATCTCATTTTATCCTATGAATCCTCCATTAAATGTAAATTTTTAATTTACATTTATTCTTCCCACACATTTCCCCTTTTCCCATGGAGATTTTTGAAGAATTCTAAAATTCCTCAAAAGTCTCTGTCATCCTCATTTGGGGACAAGAAGTTCCTTTTTGAGGAAATCTTCTCATTCCTCAAGGTACCTCAAAGGTACTTGTCCTTCATCCACCTCATGTACTTCCCTTCCACCTCTTGTCCTTCTCTTCCACCTCATTTCCACATCACTCCACCCTAGGACATCTCACCTTCCACATGTCAAGATGTGAGGGCTTGTGAGTCCTCAACTCACCATAGCCCTTCATCTTGATCTTTGTTGGATCAATCCCAACCGTTGAATTCTCTAGAGAATTCAATTTGGCCTATAAATACCCCTTCAATTCCTTCATTTTGGGGGATCAAGTCTTTTGCAAATAAACTCTTGCAAAATTGTCATTCAAGCTCTCACCCATTTTAGCATCCATATTGCATCAATTCATCTTGCATCCACTTCATTTCATTGCCATCCAAGGAGCACACAAGACTTCAACATCAAGGGCCAACCAAGGAAGCAACAACATGAAGGTATAACAGCAATTTATTTGTTTATCTTGCTTTCATATTGTTCATTTTCTTAGGCTAATCATTGAGGTGCCCTATTATCTTGTTGTTTCTCTTTATTGCACTATTAGTTTTATCTAACATCTCACATTTAGGAAGCAGCATTTTATTAAGATCATAGTTACTTATTAAAAAAAAGGAAAAAAGGGCAGGGAAGAGAGAAGGTTCCTAGATCTGAAACTACGAATGAACAGTGATCATGGAGGCCGCTACAGTAGACAAACTCCCTAAACTGGGTTTTGCTTGGCCAAGAGGATCCTACAGTTACACAAAACCAGTGCAATCTTCTAAGGACTACGAATTTTCAGTTTGCATACACACATCATGAACATGCAAGTGAACTAGGTTGCAGCAATCAAATAAAGGAGCCCAGGCTAACTTTGCACAGCAACTTGTCATCAACAAGTGCCAAAAGTATGGGCTAGAAATTCATCAAATACTGAAACAACAATCACCATTACCACTTCCATTCAAGAAACTACAACTAAAACTAACTTGGAAGGTAGAACCATGCACACATAATGATAAAACTCAAAAGTAACACCCATAGATCATGCAATGCTGCTTTCTGTTGCTGCAGAATATTTTTACAACAGCTCTCCAACACTTACAAATGAGGGGAAGACCCCTATTTATAGTTTACCAAAGCCCAAATGAATGGCTATGATTGAGTTACATTGTGTGGCTCAGATTCAATTACATTAGGGCTTCACCTACCCCACAATATTCAGTAATTTAAAATACATCTTTGTCTTTTCCCTATTCTGTCTTGTAGTGGCCAGTCACTGTAGCAGTTTTGTCTCCTAGCTAATTTCTCTTTTATTGTAACTGAAATTGACTGAAAGCCACCTTCTCCCAATGGAATTTAGGCATTCCTCATTGGATCAAATGGTTCTATCAACGGACCCATGGTAGGCTCCTTGAAACCGGAAATGAGGCCGAAATGCTGTTTTAGGAATGTTGATTTGAAACGGTCGACGGAGCATGGAACTCCAGATGGTATTTCCCGCATGCAAATTTGGAATTTTAAAAGCTAGGGGAGGATAAGACCCCATTTTAGCATCTGGGTTGAAGTCCGTTTTTGATTTGGAGGTGTGCTTGTACGTTTCGGAAACGTGAGCCCGGAATGCTATTGCAGGAATGCTGCTGCAGAAACACAGTTTTGGAATTTTCAAAACTTCCTAAAACTTAATGAAACCTTTTCAGTTCACTTAAGTACCACAAAAACATCCAAAATCCATAGGAAATCTATCCCCAAAGTCAAAGAATGAAGGAAAAAGTGAATCGAGCGAGCGAGCGAGGGGGGAGGGGTGGAGGGGCCGAAGCTCGAAAAACCCAAGACTTAGCCATTTTTTATTTTAGGGGCAAAATATGGTCAACCAAAAATGAGACTTTGAAGGGCACGTTGACCAACTAGGACAAAAAAATGAGGGGCACACAAAATGAGACATAAGCAAAGAAGCCCGTCGGGAGCGAAAAAAGAGGGTCCCCGCCAACGGTGGGGCATGTGTGCAAAATATGCACAACAAAACTATATGTAGCAACCCTAGGTTCTTGTGATGTGATCCTGGGAATGAATTACATTTTTTTTTGTATAGAAATTTTTTATTTCTTTGCAAAATGTTGGGTGCTTAGATGACTTGGGAAATCAAGTGCAAATTCAAGAGGTTAAACACAAGAATAAACTAAACAAAATTTTATCTATAGATCAAGAAAGCAATAAGAAAGGGGTGTGAAATATATGCAATTATGGAGGGTTGTGAGGCACCACAGATATCATTTGGGTCATTTCTAGACCAACATATCCATTATATACCACATAAATAGCCTTAGAAAACCTCTAATATGCCTAAATAAGCTATAAAAGTGTAAAATATAATAGAGAAAAGGGTAAATTTTTGGGAATAATATAATCAAATGTTATTATGAAAGGATATGATGGAAAGGCATGAAGAGGCTATATAAAGAAGGGAAAAGTGAGAGATAAGAGTGTGAAAGAGTGTGGAGTCATATAGATTAAATATATGTGAGAATAAGGAATACTATAAGGAAAAGTAAAGCAAGAGGAACTAATTATAAGACATGTATAAGCATGAAAGTATATTAATATATGATGTTATGGATTTATAAATATGAATGTATGCCATTTTTTATAATTTGGTTTATACTTCTTGCATATATAAGTTCTCCCTTTTATTGCATCACATTAAGGTTGACTATATATAATAAAATATCAAACCTTAGAATCTAATCAAGGATTTTTGTCAACATTTGATTTTGTTGAGAGAACCTTGGTTTTTTATGCAAACATTGAAATATGTGTTATGACCGGTCCTTGTCATAAGGTTGTTGTCAAAACTCCACCCATCCGCATAATAGACCATCATTCCCCAATTATTTCATTCACTAAAAGGGACCAACAAAAGAAAAATAATCTTTACAAATAAAAAGATCAAACTCAAACCATTGAAGCTAATAAATACAAAAGTTAGAGTGGACACATACAACCAAAATGGATCTTAAATAAAATTGGATCATGTAAATCATTCAATCAACATCCAAATCCAAATACAATGGTCAATGAAACTATTGAGCCACATTAAAAAAATGCCTTCAAACTATCAAAAGTGTCCACCTCCTTCAAATCAAACTTCAACATCGACACACAAAGTGTATAAAAAATTTGGTTCCTAACCCATCCAAAATCTCACATCCACACTCCATCATCCACCATCCAACTCAAAATCCAAGATATCCAAATCCCACATTAACCAGGTTCTGGCATAAACACTTTATCATAAGGATTCTAATGGCACTCTATCGCAATGTGCACATTTAGATAAAGCCAACTTTGGTATCAAATATGATCACAATAACATTCAAATGTTGTAGACAAGTGTTACTGTTTTAGAAAAACAAATCCTCAAGGCAAGACATTATTGGCACACTATGATAGTGACATCTGCATCAACACCACCAAGTGGTCTAGCATAATTGAAAATCATTCAAAAAATAAAAAATAAAACAAAGGAAAAAGTAAATAAAAAATAATTCATCCAATAGTGAAAACCATTCTTATGGTGCTTTGGGCAAGTACCATGATGAAAACCTAGAAAACAAGTGTCATGTGTAACCATCAAACATCTATGTGCATCGTTCTAGATGGGAGAAACTTATCTTATCCATAATAAATCCAATATCCTATCCATTCCATCCATAATAAATCTACAATCCATCCATTCCACTTGCATACATATTCCCTATTCATCTTGATCTTGATAAAGACTAGGGGCATATACTTCAAAACATGCTTTTGAAAAAATCTTGGCAAGGTCATTTTCCTTTGACCATATTCTATCACATGACATATCCTCACCTACATAGCATTATCCAAACATTTCGCTTGGGTCAAACATGTTATCCTATTATGAGATAGTCTTAGGAAGTAAAATCCCATATATGTTATCTTTCACATATCCATTCCCATCGTATTAGTCTAGACATCCAATTATAGTGTCTCATGCATTGCTAGACACTGGGGGGTAGGTACTTACATCTTTCTTCAAATTAAATCTTGATCTATGTCTTCTAGCCCATGTTGTGATCTAGGTATCATCGAAATAATCCAAATAATTCATATCAATTGCATCTCATTGATGCATCAACGCTGTATCAAAACATTCAGCAAAAAATTTGTTCCTAGCCTGGCTAAAAATCTCAATCAATTTTCATCTTGGGATGTATCCTTCCTAATCCTTGTATTGATCCTATCTTGACAATACTATCCTTGCATTGTTGTGTATCCTCAACAATGTTATCACTTAGTATGTTATTTTTATAGATTAAACTATGTGAATTTTATTTACATCAACACTTCAGATCACACTTTGTGATCCATCATTAGGATGAAGAGAGCTAAGAGAAAAAAAAATGGTAGATTGCAGACCAACCGGTATCACAAATAAGTCTATAATCTACCATTTTTTCTCTCATCTCTCTTCATCCTGATGATGGATCATAGAGTGTGATCCAAAATATTGACGCAAATAAAATTCACACAGCTTAATCCAAAAAAATAACATAATGATTCAATATGGACTGTGGATATCTAATGTATTTAAATGTTCACTATCGGCAACCACTCAATTAGATTAATCGATTTTAGTTTGGCTATCAATAGGACCTCAAAAGATCATTGATATACATACATATTGATATATCTTTATCATCCATATAAGTCATTCAAAAATTCAAAAACATTCAAAAAAATTCTAAAAAGCCAAAAAAATTCTCATATTCCTAAAAAATCCATATTTATATATTCCTAGAAAATCCCAAAAATATCAAATATTTCAAATATTCCAAAAATACTAAAAAATGTTCAAAAAACACAAAAAAAAATAGCATTTACCATATCCATCATAAATTTCCATTGTTTGGAAACAAGACTTTAGCAAACACAAACTTGTTAGAAAAGGGAAGGTGAATATAAATAATAGAAGCTTAAATTAACTATAAATCAGATCTAATAGTGTTTACCATATGGAGTTTAAATCAGCAATTTATCTCTTCTTTGGTGGAGTTTTTTCCTGAAAGGGTTTCTCCACGTTAAATGTTGTGTTTTGTGTTCAACTTTCTATTCTTGCATTTCATTGTTATAGCTGATTTAAACTCCATATGGTTAACACTATTAGATCTGATTTACAATTATTTTAAGCTTCTAATATTGTTGTTCACCTTCCCTTTTCTAATGTTTGGTATCATATCCTGGCTAGTTCTATGTCTTGGGTGGTAGAATGAATGTTTTTTGAGCTATAGTGGGAGTTTGGTTGATTTTTTTTTTGCAGTTTTTTGTGTTAAACCATGGCTATAACTTCTCATTTGGACATACAAATATTTAACAGTGGGATTTGAGTTGTGGAAGTTTAAAATGGAGGATCTCCTTGAAGAACGATATCAATGGGTGGTTGTAACAAATGAAAAGAAACCCGAGAAAATGAGTAATGAATATTGGGAGAAGATGGTTAAAAAGGCACGTGGTACTATTAGATTGTGTCTGTCTAATTCTATTCTCCTAAATGTGTCAAAGGAAAAGACTGCACATTCTTTGTGAACCTAGATAGGTGAGTAAAAATTTTGGTAAATAAAATCTACTTGATGCAAAATTTATTTTCTCTTAAGATGAAGGAAGGTGAATCAATAGTTGAGCATTTAAATTCATTTAATTTTGTTTTGAGTCAACTAGCCTCTATTGATGTTAATATTGAAGAAGAATATAAATGCATTATGCTTCTTTTTTATTTACCTAAATCTTGGGATAATTTCATACTTGCTATCACTACTAGCATCAAAGACCCAAAGATGGATGATCTTGTAGCAACTTTGTTGTCACAAGAAATGAGGAAAAATGCTATGGATAATTTAGGTGATGCTCTCAATGTCAAGGGAAGGCCTAAAAAAAGAGAGTCTAAAGGAGATAAGAATGGGCCTAAGGACAAGTCTAAGGGTAGATCTAAAACTCTTGGGAAGAATAACATAGTGAAATTTTGAAACTGTGGAAAAAGAGGACATGTGAAGCAGGAATGTAGAAATCCAAAGAAACAAGTTGATTCCTCCACGAAGAAATCCTCAAACTTAAGTGATAAATCGTTGTTTTCTTCTCTTCATATTATGACTAATGAACACTGGTTAATTGATTCAGGATGCTCGTTTCATATGACTCCTCATAAGAAGTGGTTTTCCACATATGAAAAATATGATGGAGGTGAAGTCTACCTCGGTGATAACTCTTCATATCCAATTGTCGGAAGGGGTAAGATTCAATTTTGTTTCAGTGAAGGGAGAATTAAAACCCTCCTTGGTGTTTTACATATTCCTAGATTAGCTAGAAATTTGATTTCAATTTCAAAGTTGAATGATTTGGGATTGCATGTAACATTTGATAAGCATGATCGTAGATTGGTAAGAGGAAATTTGGTGATAGCAAGAGGGACAAGGAAGGGGAATCTATTTAGGCTTGAATCCACTACTATTGTTAACTCTACCAATGTAACTGAAAAATCTAAAAATACTTGTATGTTGTGGCACTATAGATTAGGCCATATTAGTGAGACTATTTTAAAAACCATTTTAAACAAAAATTTGTTAGAAGGTTTTTCCTATTTTGATGAGAGTTTTGATTTTTGTGAACATTGTGTGTTTGCTAAACAAAACAAAAAAATATTTTTCTTCAGGAAGTACTAAATCTAAGAATAAATTGGAACTTATTCATTCAGATGTATTTGGTCATGTGGATGTGGAATCAATAAAAAAATCTAGATATTTTATCTCCTTCATTAATGATGTTACAAGATATACTTGGTTATATTTTATGAGGCATAAATCTAAATTTTTCACTAAGATTAAAGAATTCAAAGCCTTAGTTGAAAACCAAACAAATTATAATATTAAGGTTTTGAGGTCTGATAATGGAGGGGAATACTATTCTAATGAATTTGATGAATTTTATAAGCATGCAAGAATTTTTAGACAAAAAACTACTCGGGTTACACTCCTCAACAAAATGGAGTGGTAGAAAGGATGAATCAGACAATTATGGAAAGATATAGAAGTATTCTAAGTAGTTCATGGCTTGACAAATACTTTTGAGAATAAGTTGTAAGTACTACTTGTTACTTGTTGAATAGATCTCCTTGTAAGGCTCTTGAAACACCTTATGAAATGTGGATAGGTAAGAAAAAAATTGTTTCACATTTAAGGGTATTTTGTTGTGAGGCTTATGTTCATGTACCTAAAGAAATATGAAGTAAGTTGGATCCAAAAGCCGAAAAATGCATCTTCATTGGATATGGTGGTAATGTAAAAGGTTACAAGTTATGAAATCCTCTAACCAAGAAAATAGTCTTTTTTCTAGAGATGTGATTTTCAGGGAACTTTTGTTATTTCTAATCCCAAATAGCCAGAGGAAAAAGATAAGAAAAAGAGACTCAATTTTGAAATTGAGCAAGAAGATGCACCTCTGATTACTATTTGGTTTATCATGGTGCTAATGATATTGATATTATGCAAAGATCATTGGGCATGCAGGGTTTTGTTGATTTAGATTGGGTAGGAGACCTGGACAGTCGGAGGTCAATAGGTGGCCATGTGTTTACTTTGTTTGGAGCTATGGTTAGTTGGATGAGTAAGAGGCAGCCCATGGTTACTTTTTCCACCATAGAAGCAAAGTACATGGCTTCTATGCATGCCTCTAAAGAGGTAGTTTGGTTACAAAGACTTGGGAAAGGTATTGGGTTTAATTGCAAGCAAATTAGACTTGAATGTGATAGTCAGAGTGCTATTTGTTTAGCCAAAAATCCTATGTATCATGCTCGTACTAAGAATTTTGATGTTCAGTATCACTTTGTGCAAGAAATGGTTGAGAGTGGGAAGGTATTGATTGAGAAAGTTGACACTTTGATCAATGTTGTAGATTATCTTACAAAACCAGTTCCTACTTATAAGCTCTCTTGGTGCAGGAAGGCCATTGGCCTTGAGTCTTGTACTTGATTTATAATAATGATTCATTGTTTATTATAATTGCAATGAATACTGTCAAGTGGGAGAATGTTGGGAATAGAATTCCATTTAATTGTAATCCTAAACATATTTCATGAATCTCCTAAATCCTTGGAACGTGTTCCCCATCACTAGGATTAGAAAGAGATTAAATTTAAATGAAATAAACATGTAAATTGACATTTGTAATTATTCCTAAATAATAGGAATATGTGGGGCGTCCAATATGAGTTCCTAAATAATAGGAGCACATGGGGCATCCAATATGAGTTCCTAAATAATAGGATCACATGGGGCACCCACATGGAAGGTGGATCCCACCTTGTTTCAGTTAACTATTTGGAGGATTGATAACACTTCAGTAATTCATGTCTATGTTCCTACAAAATAGGGATTGTTAATTACAAGAGTGGAGTGGCATTATCAGTTCAGTTCAATTCAGTTTAGTTTAGTTTAGTTTAGTTTAGTTCAGTTATGGTTAAGTTATCTTCACTTACATGTAGTTATTTTGAGTTGTATACTAGTTGAATTGACTAATGACTTCAGTTGCATGACAGATAACAGGTGGATACTTTCAGTTAAGTGGGGATGATAAATCATGCATAAAGTTTACATGAATTGATGGAGAGATATGTTTCAATTAACAAAGATTGACTTGGACCCACCTTGGGTGCCCAAGTTGGCATCTTTCAGTTAACACCTTTTACATGAAAATATATTTACAAGGTTTAGTTAAGTGGGCCCATTCTTGGGTTCCAACTTTGAGGTGAATCTTCCAAGATATCTTCATGACTAGAGTTCAGTTAAGTGTTCAGTTTGGGGTGCCTAAATTGAGGAGACTTTGGTTTTGACTTCATGTTACAGTGTGAAACTCTACTTACACAAGTTAGGCATAGTTTTTTGAGAGGAGCTTTGTGCTCTTATAATTGTCCATTCTTAGGAGTTTACAATGCTCATTATTGTCTATATATTGCAGGAAATGCATAAGAGTTTCAAGAGAGTTTATCATAGGTTGTGAAGAAGCATTGTTGAAGAAAAAGGAAGCATATCAATCAAGGATTGATACAGTGTTATTGTAATCTTATTCTAAGGTTAAATAATACAAGCACTATCAGTTTTGGTGGAGTTTTTTCTCGAAATGGTTTCTCCACGTATATGTTGTGTTACTTCTATCTTCTATCTACATTCTTCTACAATATTTCGTTTAGTTCTACAAATGATAAAATTGATCTAAAGAGAATAATCATTTACAAAGAATTAATCTAAACAGATTAATGATGCAAAAATAATTGTGATAAAGAATACTTAATTAGATCTATAGTCACATAGTTTTACAAGTTTTAAGCTATAAATTTACCTTCATTTTCAACAAAATTTTATCTCTTGTTGCTAAATTGACTTTTATTAGATTTTTATTATCTATTGTTGTTGCTTATGATTTTGGGATAAATCAAATGGATGTTAAAACTACTTTCTAGCATGGGTATCTTGAGCAGGAGATTTATATGTGACATCTTGACAATTTTGTTGTGAAGGGAAAAGAACAATTGGTTTGCAGGTTAAAGAGATCTTTGTATGGTTTGAAATAGTCACCTAGGATGTGGTATCAAAAGTTTGATGTTTTTGCATTAAAGTTGGGTTTTCTTAGGATCGAAGAGGATCATTTTGTGTACATTAAGTTTATTGATGATCGGATCCTAATTATTTTCTTGTATGTTCATGATATGTTGTTTATTGGTAACAAAAAGGTGATGATTGGTGAGCTAAAGAAATAAATTTCTGGCACATTTAATATGAAGGACTTGGGGGCTGCAAAATGCATTCTTGGGATGGGAAATCAATAGGGATTAGCGTCACATAAAGCTTTTTTTAAGTCATTTGAAGTAAGTATGTTGATACCATTTTGCAAAGGTTTAATATGCATAACTATAAGCCAGTTTGAATTCCATTTCCATTTGGTACTTAGTTGAGCTTAGATATGTGTCCTAATACTGATGATGATTTTGAGGATATGTCTAAGGTTCCTTATGCTAGTGTCATTGGTAGTTTGATGTATGTAATGGTTTGCACTAGACTAGATATAGCCCAAGCAGTGGGAGTTCTAAGCAAGTTTATGTCTAACCCGGGTAAAGAGCATTGGACTTTTGTTAAGATGGTATTTAGATATTTGTGAGGTACTTTTGATTACTGCTTTCTTTATCATGGTACTAATAATGTGGTCAAGTCATTGGACATATAGGGATTTATTGATGTAGATTGGGCAAGTGACTTGGATAGTCGAAGTTCCACCAGTGGGTATGTGTTTACTTTATTTAGAGGAGAAGTGAGTTGGGTGAGTAAAAGGCAGCCTACAATTGCTTTATCCACCACAAAATTAGAGTATATATGGCTATTTCTCATTCTCTAAGGAGGAAATTTGGTTACAAAGGTTATGTATAGGTATTGGTATTGATTGCAAAATTATTTAGATTACTTGTGATAGTCAAAGTGCAATTCATTTAGATAAGAAGTCGATGTATCATGCATGAACTAAACATGTGGATATTCAGTATCATTTTGTTCGTATATGATCTTAACAAACCTATGAGCACATATAAATTTAATTGGTGTAGGAAGGCCATGGGCCTTGTTACTTGTTCTTAGTCGATTTGTTTTTATATTTTCCTGAGTTTATTTACAATTTATGATGTCAAGTGGGAGAATGTTGGTATAAAGGTTCCATCAACCTTGTAAATATTTTGTAATTTAATTACTCCTAATATTGTTTGTAATTCAATCATAAGGGATGTAATGTTTCATCAACAATGATAATTAATTTATTATTGGCCTTGATAATTACCATTTTATCGGTAGGGAGTTACTGTGTTACATTTACTAGATAGTTGTCACGATAATGGTAAAATGGTCAAACAAGAGATTCTAGGCATCCACCTTGGTAATATTGCATTATGACATGTTATGACACTCGTCATAAGTTGTAAGAGAATATATGACAATTATGACACCTGTCATAAGATTCTATGATGACTATGACAACATCTATGATAGAATATTTACTAACTTGGTCCCTAGGTGCCCATGCATGCAAGATGCCTTATGAAAGTTGTAAGGGAATTTGTAAGAGGTCATTATGAGTTCTATTTTATGATTCCAAGGTGGTGGCATGAGGATATGTCCAATTTGGATGTCATTCTTCATGTATTGAGTTATTCTATTTAGCAAGTGCTTGAAAGAGGAGATTGGCGTGGTTTTTCTTCAACTTTTCTTTGGAGGGGCAATGCTATCAGATTGAAGTCTACAAAGGAATTAGAGTGGATTTATTGTGTTTCAATATGGTGTGTCCCTTGCTCTTCCTTTTCAAGCATGATGCTTGAGTTTGTGACATGGCTTAACCACCTCCTATGGATCTTACATAAATCTGGTGGTTGTATCAAGCATTGACAGGTTGATCTTTTGGTGCAATGGAAACCACCAATGTAAATATTGATATCAGTACTGAGGTCACTAGTTCAAACCCCTCGCTTGCACTAGGGGGGATTGTTGCAAGATGGTGTGTCCCTTGTTCTTCCTTGTCTAGCACAATGCTTGGGTTTGTGACATGGCTTAACCGCCTCTTGTGGATCTTACATAAATCTGGTGGTTGTATCGGGCATTTGACAGATTGATATTTTGGTGCAATGACAACCACCTATGTAACATATTGTATGTTGAAATGCACAATACAACTAAGAGGGGGGTGAATTAGTTGTACCTTAAAACTTCAAAACCCTTATTAACATTTAGATCCACATTCATTCATTAAACCCTCAAGTCTGTTATGATGAATTAGCATGAAAAGAAAATAATAAAAACCGAAACAACTTAACACCATACACAAGAGAACACAAAATTCATGTGGAAAAACCAAGAAGGGAAAAACCACAATGAGGATTAGCTCACAATATAATTCATATCAATATCGAATATAATAGGGCTCACTGTCAGAGGGCTCATTGCCATAATAGAAAAGAAGATAGAGGAATGTTACACGAAGAAAAGCATCTCAATGAAACAAAGGAATCCACCACAATGACTTCAACACCTTCATAGGCTTATTGAAGAATTGCAGCCACCTTCTGCTCACTACATCCAGTAAACTAACACTTGAAATATGACATTGCACTTCTCAATTTTGCAATCTAACACTCTGCACTTCACATCATTCACGTCTCACACATCTATCTTAACATCGTTAAACAACTCAACTCATACTTATACCATCCTCAACCTTGAAACCTTCTCCAAGGTTGGCTATGCACCTCAAACATACAAATTAAAATCAGGTCGGTGCCAAAATATTTCTATGGCAGATAGAAATTGATGCAAACCACATCAAAACTTAATTAGGACCCAAATCAACAACACCACTCAACCACATGCTACCACAAACAATATTTATCCTTCGTGTGTAGTGTAAACACTAGGTCAGTCTTTACCTATGCAAACACCATTAAAATTTTAAATACACGCTTCCTCAAACCCAAGGACAACTTACGAACCACATAACACACTCAAACATGATCTAGAATATTTTTTAAATACCCTAAAATCCAACAAACTCCTGCATAACAACTTCCACCTGAAGAATGTACACATCTAGTACACTCAAACGACTTTTCCATACATTGTTACTTGAAAAACCATCTTTCAAAGAAACAAACCTCAAACCCTCTTGAATAAGGTAAACTACCAACACCATCGACACACCTTCAGAATTGCAAGACTAGAAACATAACTGTAAAAAAATGCAAAGAAAAAACATTTCTCTCAAACACCTATGTATTGCACAGTCACACACTAGTGAACACAAATTTTGTACGACAATCCAACATACCAGCTCTAAAATATAACACCTCTCACCAACATATTTGAATTGCATAGGCAGATCTTTAACCTAGAAGAAATGCAAAGCAAAACCATAACACAACTTTGTAACTCAAAACACCACTACAACACACTGTTTCCTCTTTTTCTCAAATTTTCTCAAAAGCACTTGGAAACCAAGCACCAAAGATACATAATCATCATCTGCAACACTTCCACAAACATAGAAAAAATCTCATCAAAGCATTACTAGAGGTTGACACTAGTAGCTTTATAATGACAACATAATGCAACTAATCAAAGCATCAACTGCTCACACTCTTGTAACTATCTCAATAGAAATCAATGACAACATAGACTTGTTGACATCAATGACAAGACCAATTTATCATACTTGAAACATTGTAAACATATCTGTTGTTAATACAAGCTATTCATCTCTTCTTTGGTGAAGTTTTTTCTCCAAAGGGTTTCTCCACGTTAAACTTTATGTTTCGTGTTCAACTTTCTATTCTTGCATTTCATTGTTACAGTTGATTTAAACTCCATATGGTTAACACTATTAGATCTAATTTACAATTATTTTAAGCTTCTATTATTGTTGTTCACCTCCCCTTTTCTAAAAAAAATATGCATCTTCTTGACACATTAATCGTTCATGAAACAATTAGAATAAGAGACTCTAGTTAAACTATCTACAAAACTACTGATGAATTGCCAAATCTGCTTGTAAACATCCTATCAAACCAATCATGTCCTACAGATATATCTCTCCTACAATGAACATTATCACTACTAAGCAATTATTTTTTGGCAAGAAATATAATAGTTGTTGATATGTTTTATCTTTAATTTTTTTTTACTTGATTTATCTTATTGTATTATTCCAATATTCCTCAAGATGTCTCAAAATGATTTAGGGCAAGAATGGGGAAAATTAATTACTTTAATCTTCCATGTTTGTGGAATGTTTTTAAGTTGCTATGGTAGGTACATTTCATTGTGTGTATTGGACTAGATTCAAGCATTAACACATTGTGCCATGTATATAAGGTCATCAATTACCTTTATGAATTAGGGCTATCATGATGTGAATCTATGTTTCCTTACATATTTTGACAATGTTCTATCATGTCTAGTATGTTTAAGAACATATCATTATTTGTTGTGTCTTAATCTTGACAATGGATACTGAAGTCACCAAGGTTTGTCTCAGCTTGGTGTACATATGTCCACTCATCTTATATCAAAACTTTAGGAAAAAGGAAACAAACACCGCCATCACAATTCATGCCTTGATGTTTATACATATGATTTCCATGTAATAAAACACTATATTATGATAATTATGTGCACATAATTTTGAGAGCAAAGGAAAATTGGAGAAGAGCAATGAAGATAATTCAACTTTGGTATAGGAAGGAAGGTATATTGATTTGGTATTATTGATTTATTATGCTTCATTAATAGATTAGATTTGGATTCATTGAATCTTATAGTTTAGTAGTTTCTATTTTTTATTTATATTGATTTATGTTTGTACATCAACAACCACTACATGCCTCAAATTGAGTGCATGATCTCTGCATTGGCCTTGTGTTGTCCTCAAAGTTAGATCAAGATGTCTTCTTTTGAAGCTTGACGACCAAGACTTACTAGGGACTTTATCCTTGAATGGATTTGGCCTTGTTTGAAAAAATTGTGCTACTTCAAACTTCAAATTGACAATTTCCAAACCATGGTCAACAAAATTTATCTCCTTGTGCCATTCAACAACATTTTCCTCTTCATCTTTGTTCAAGACAGTTGGGGGCCCTTTCTGCCATAACCCAATTTTATTGCATATTTATTATAATATCCTAAATTGAATTATTGAAGAAATTCAATAAATATTAAATGGATATTTTGGAATTTTCAAAAATTGAATGAAAGAAGTTGATTGAAGTTGACTTTGTAGACTTTTGGAAATTATTTTATATGATACCAAGAATTGAATGTTACTGATAAATTTGCAAGTGCAAGTGTGTGCAATTGTAGGGTGACAAGTCAAAGGATGGGAACACGGTTGAAGTAGGATTGTTCAGCCGGATCGAATGGTAAGCCAGTTGGAATCTGGATGCACACACCACAAATGGCATGATGATTTTCATTTTGAACTACTTTGAATATATTGAAGAACGTAAATTCATGACTTGAATGTTTTAGTTAATAAAAATCAGTGGCTTGTAGATTAAATTGTCTACTCAAACTCTGTGTTTTGAAGAAAATGAAAATAAGTATTGAAAATAAATTATTTTAGTTTACATATATCGAAGCTCAAGATGAGATTTAAAAGTCTGTTTCTTAATTCAAATGATTGCATAATGGAACTTATAATCCATTCCAAAACAACTTATACATGAATGCATATATAAATATACATATATTATACATGTATGTAAATAAAAATTCAAATACATACACATATATATGTATATATACATTATCTAAATACATGGTAAGTATGAATGAAATCAAATAAATACACATATTTATATATATGTATGTATATATGTATATATTAAATATATACATACATATATACAGACATATATTTATATTTATAGTTAAATTCATATCAAATTAAATTCGATAACTAATACATTCATATCGAACTATGTGGGAAATCAAGCAACAATCTTGAAAGTGACACAACGGTAACACTTAGCCACATGCAAAAAATGTTTTTGTTTCCATTTTGAAATGAACAGTGGGAAGGAAAACTAGTAGTGAACTTGGGGAAAAAATCAACCCAAAACAAGGCAAAAAGCAAAGAAAAAGGTCGAAGTGATAGGAAAATCAGAGGCAAGCTTCATTCAAAAGCTCGATTATTGAGATAAATTGATTCCTTTGAAACAAATTTGATTTCAATATCTTTATTTTTGGTAGTCATTGCATTTTTAAGAGAAATTGATAGGCACATTAAAATGTATTCTTTGTGACTACGTGTACATCCTTGATTCGAGTGTAGTTTTTTATCGACCACCTCTTTGGGGTCGCATGGCCTACGATTTGCTTTGTAAAGAAGTGTCTCTAATGGAGCCTTATCGGCTAGACCGAGGCTTCGAACCTTTAAGGGTGCAATTTCCATGATAGCTCGCACAATTATGTTAGCCATATCATGGCGATCAAAATTTTATTCTGATCAAATATGTTATTCATTGTATTTGGTATTGTAGTGGTTCGAATTTCAAACCCATGTAAGGGGTATAAACCCTGTGTATATATATATTCAAACATATCATTTGTGTTTTCATTTTTATTATGTCGCCCTTCCATTATCGACTAGGTTGAAATGGTAAGAGGGTCGAGTGTATTTCTTTAAAAAGTGATCAATGTTTGCATATAGAGGTCACCATCGACTAGAGGAAACGATGAAATGATAAGGTCTGGTTTTATTTAAAACTGTGAAAGGTACGATCTTCATGATTGATAAGAATTTTCTCTTAGAAAAGATACATAAAATATTTTTCATGTCAAAACTTGTATGTGATATAGATCCAACAAGTTCTTTGGGTAAACTTGAACACGACCTATGGTCAGTTGGGGAAAGGATGAACCTATCATGTAAGGGGTAGTCATTTTTAGAGAAACCAAGAAGGCTTTGAAAATGGTCTTGAAAGGGCATAGGTTAAGAAAGAAACCCTAGTAACCTTAGAGTTAAGTATGGATTCCCAGTTTCAAATCGACAAGTATGTTGGACCAATTCCATTATAATATTTTTACATAATTTCTTATGAACTTTTGAATATCATTTATATGGAACAATGGATATTTTGATAGCCTAATTTTTCAGAGGAAAGTTAAATTGCTTTGTTTGAAATGAAAGACGAGATAGTTGTAGTTAATACTTTTACTGGTAAACAGCATTGTTATTTCCCTATTCAATGAAATAAAAATTGTTATGTTTTAAAATAGTGAATGTTTTGTTGGAAAATTATGTTTTTATCATTAAATGAAACTGTTTGGTCTGAAACAATAATGTAATGATGAAGACAACGAATAAACTTTTGTAAATGACATTTTTTTGTTGATTAAGTTATCATTGTAGCTGAAAACAACCTTGATCAATAAATTGATTGGTTGAAAGAGCTTGAAATAGATGTAAACAATGAATGTTCATATGTAAACAACTTGTTTTATAACTGTTTAGTAGGAAACAGTACTTGTTCTATTCAAACAATGAATGTTCATATGTAAACATCTTGTTTTATAACTATTTAGTAGGAAACAATACTTGTTTTGTTCAAACAATGAATGTTCATATGCAAACAACTTGTTCTATAATTGTTTAGTAGGAAACAATGCTTGTTTTGTTCAAACAATGAATGTTCTTATGTAAACAACTTGTTTTTATAACTGTTTAATAGGAAAATGATAGTTGTTTGTTTAAACAAATAATGTTCTTATGTAAACAACAATGATAGATTATCATGGGTGTGAGAATGCAATAACAGTGTTTGTGACACTATTAGCATAAACTTTTTTTGATTCTTTATTTTTGACAAAGAAACGTCGATTGGGGAAAGAATGAACCTATCATGTAAGGGGTAGTCATTTTTAGAGAAACCAAGAAGGCTTTGAAAATGGTTTTGAAATGGCATAGGTTAAGAAAGAAACCCTGGTAACCTTAGAGTTAAGTATGGATGCCCAGTTTCAATTCGATGAGTATGTTGAACCAATTCCATTATAATATTTTTACATAATTTCTTATGAACTTTTGAATATCATTTATATGGCCTAATTTTTCAGAGGAAATTTAAATTGCTTTGTTTGAAATGAAAGATGAGATAATTATAGAAAATACTTTTATTGGTAAACACATTGCTATTTCCCTATTCAATGATATAAAAACCATTATGTTTTATAATAGTGAATGTTCTGTTGGAAAATAATGCTTTTTATCATTAAATGAAATTGTTTGGTCTAAAACAGTAATGTAATGATGAAGACAACGAATAGACTTTTGTAAATGACATTATTTTGTTGATTAAGTTATCATTGTAGCTGAAAACAACCTTGATCAATAAACCAATTGGTTGAAAGAGCTTGAAACAGATGTAAACAATGAATGTTTATATGTAAACAACTTGTTTTATAGTTGTTTAGTAGGAAACAGTACTTGTTCTATTCAAACAATGAATGCCCATATGTAAACATCTTGTTTTATAATTGTTTAGTAGGAAATGGTACTTGTTCTGTTCAAACAATGAAATTTCATATGCAAACAACTTGTTCTGTAACTGTTTAGTAGGAAACAATACTTTTTTTGTTCAAACAATGAATGTTCTTATGTAAACAACTTGTTTTTATAAATTTTTAATAGGAAAATGATAGTTGTTTGTTTAAATAAATAATGTTCTTATGTAAACAATGATGATATATTATCATGGATTTGAGAATGCAATAATAGTATGTGTGAAACTATTAGCATAAACTTTTTTTGATTCTTTATTTTTGACAAAGAAACATCAAATGGAATACTATTTTAAGATTGCAATCTTAATTAATGATTGTTTCAGAATGTATGCACAAAATTTTACATTAGTAGGCACATATATGTGTATGCACATAGACTTCATCTATCTACATACACATACTTGTGACATCCCTTCTTTTGTTCTTAGTATATTTTTAAATGTAAAATTCTTATGATGAAAAGTATATAATAGTCATAAGAATGATATGATTGATTGTAGAATTACTCTATTGATTTGTAAATATGATTTCTATATAGAAAGTAAAATAGAATTTGATTCTTCTATTGAAACATCTGTGAAATAATATTCTATACAGAACAGTGATACCTTAGTTGACTAGAGCACTTTAGGGTAGATTTTGCTAGAGGGTAGATAGTTGTTATATGATATATAGTAGAAAATTACCTTTCAGGACGGGTGTTGAAATGGAGTTTAGAGAGTATAGGTTTTCTTTACCAAAACCTATTGTTTGTTGTTGTTGCAACACATTTATTATGCTTGGCCAAGAAATTTAGTTCATTATGTATGTATGAACTCTGTGATTTCACTCTCTACCATTCTTAGCATAGATCTTTCACCTTCTTTTCTAACTTGTAGATAGAAATTGCATGTTGATGTATGGGCACGCACCAGATTCCACCTTGCAGATGTTCTCTTGCTAAACTTTTTGTGCAGGGTTAGACATTCTTCAAGTCGGAAGAATATCAGGGAAGCATAAGCTTTGTTGTTGGGCAGTAAAGCGCTTCAACCATGTTCTCATCCACCAGTGGAGGTGAGCATCAAAGAAGAGCCTTAGTTGTTCACGAGACTATTATATTCTAAGATGTAACTTGATGTAATTCATCCATGTACTTGATGAAAAGTGCACAGTGTAATGACTTTCAGGCCTTAGGAGCCAAGTCAAACCTAATATTGTAATTTGACTTTTGAAGTGAATATATGAATCTTTGACTCATTTTAAATGGACATGTGTAGCTATGATTGACTTTAGCCAGTAGTTGTGTCTTTTTAATTTGGATTATATTCATGTGTCATTTACAATAATATTAATTAAGTAATAATTTTGAATGGTTTATTACATTTGGTATCAAATCTTAGGGTTCAAATCTAGGCCTTTTGAGTCTACCATAGTTGACTAAGGTAGTTGACCCTTGACCCAAAATTTGGATGTCTTGAGAATTGATCAAACCTAAATTGAATGCAGGAATGTGAAGGTCAAAGGCAGGATGACAAAAAGGGAAAACTATTAGAACCTCACATAGGAATGACGTAAAGGAAGGAAACACCAAGACGAAGGTTCAATCAAAAATTCTTGATGACGAAACTCCAGCTCAAGCTCTTACATGACTCAAGCTAGAGAGAGGCTTGAATATTGAGGATAAGTAAACACCTAAGATCAAAAATATTTCAGCAATCTCAAGCTGGCCTCTAAGGTTTGGACCTAATGCACCCTTGTTGACTAAAGAGGAAAAGGAGAGCTTGTGCGCTCAACCATCCTCTTCTGTAAAGTGTGATGTAAACTCAAATGAGGACCCTAAAGAATGTCCTCTTTTTGATGTCGAGGAATCAGAATGATGTAACTCGAAGTCTAATGTAAATAAGGGTCTATTGACTCACCTTAAATATAAATAAAATCAAATGATTTTTTTTGGTGTGTTCAATGAAGGACTTGAAAATGTGTATATTATGCACGAATGTGTATGTCTTCTAGAATGCAGGATGTGTGTATATATATACAAAAAAATTCTTATCATAAGAACATTTATTTGTAGAACCTTGTATTGAGATGCGATAAATGTGAATGTGATGCAAGATAAGTGTGAGATGTCATGGCGATCACCAAGAAAGATGAGGGCGGTAGTGGTTCCAATAACATACCTAACAAGAGGCTGAAGAAAATTCTAGAGCTTCTAAATTAGCAAGAGTCTTGCATGGATCATATAGAGCAAGAAGTCTAAGTGGCACATGAGGATCGAGACCTCAGGAATGCAGAAGGAAATCAAGGGGATGATGGTCCAATGGCAGGTCCACGAGGAAAAGTTGAGGAAGATCTTGGGAAAGACCTTAAAAGAGTAGCACTTCCCCAGGTACAATAGTAAGGCTATCAAAGCAAGACCTAAAGCTTGGATTATAGAGATGGAATAATACTTTTGGCTTCATAACCTTTCTGAATAGACTAAGGTGACATGGGCTACATATCAACTCTCAGGTGAAGCAACGATGATGGGGTAATGAGAAGTTAGAACAAAATCTTCATCCTGCTAGGACCACTTGGGAACTCTTCCTCCAAGCTTTCATGAAGAGATGGTTATCAGAACTTTTCTTTGACAAGAAAGTCATGAAATTTCAAAACTTAATCTAGGGAAATATGACTGTGATTCAGTATTGGGAAAATTTCACCAACCTGTTGAAATATGTGCCCCAAAATTAGGGAGAAGAATGATTTTGTATCCGAAAAAATTATAATGGGACTTAGACCTCACATAGGAGTTGAAGTGGATATGCATGAACCACAAACCATGAATGAAGTCTCTCAAAAAGCTACCAAACAAGAACAAAAGTTACAAGAGCTATCCAATCTTCACAGCGACTCAAATTCTAAGTCGCGGTATGGGAAGAAGAAATTTCATAAGGGAGATAAGAGACATCATATATAAAATCTCAAGAGGGGAAGTGATTCATAGGAGAAGGGTGAATATAATAATGGTGGAAAGAACAAGAACGAAAACAAAGGAAAGGGTAAGGATGACCATAAACAAAAGGGCTTTAGAGAGGACAATCTAGGAGATCGCAAAGGGCCTCGAGATGGATGTTATACTTACAGAGGTGACCATTATGCCTCAAATTTTACTCAGTGGTCAAAGACATGAAAGGAAGGAAGCTATCAACAAAATCCCCAGATCCACATTGCAGTGGATAACAGATAGACGAAATACCAAGCTTCCTGAATTCAGTTGATAGGTAAGCTCTATGTCCAATCTATCTTTATCTTAATTGATATTGGAGCTACTGAATGTTTTATAGATCCTAGAATAATATCCAGTATACCCATTAGACCTAAATACATGTAAAATTCATGGACAATCCAATATGGTAATCGAGCAAAGTGAAGGGTAGATACCTATCTCATTTGCAGTGAGTTACAACTTCCAACCTTTCAAACTTAGGTCTTGTATGTGGCACCCTTAAGCTCATATGATGTAATTTGGGAAATAAACTGGTTAACTGAGCAAAAGGCTATATTGAACTATGAGGATAAGGTGGTCAATTGTCTGATGATTATGGAAACCCAATTTAGGTTTGTGGAATGCAGAGACCCTTAGTGCTTAGACATATTTTTGTGATGTAGCTCAAGAAGGCTCGTTGAAAGGGGTGTGCAATTTATGCAGTGCACGTTAGTAATCTTGACAACAAGGAGTCATATTTAGATGACTATCCTATTCTCAAGGAGTTCCAAGATGTATTTCTTGAAGAGCTTATGGAGTTTCCTTCAAAGCGGGAATTTAATTTTTCTATCAACCTAGTTCCAGGAGTTGAGCCTCAATCCAAGGCACCTTATTGGATGACCACCACGAAAATCTATGAGTTGAAGGCCCAGCGAATGGAATTGTTGGATAAGGGACTCATAAGACCTAATGTGTCTCCTTGGGGAGTGCTGGTTATTTTTGTGAAAAAAAAGGATGGAACTTTGCATCTATGTATAGATTATTGGATGTTGAACAAGGTTACCATAAAGAACCGGTATCCACTTCTGAGGATTGATGAGTTGTTTGATCAAATGAAGGGAGCGACAGTGTTCTCCAGGATTGATCTCAAGTCAGGGTACCATCAACTAAGGATTAAGGAAGAAGATATTCCAAAGACTACGTTCAAAACTTCGTATGGAAATTACGAGTTCATAGTGGCACATTTTGGTTTGACTAATGCACCAATAGCCTTTATGAACCTCATGAATAGTGTATTCAGAGACTGCTTGGATTACTTTGTTTTGATTTTCATTGATGACATTCTAGTCTATTCAAAGACTGTTGAAGAGCATGATAGACATTTGATAGTTTTTCAGTGATTGAGATAAAGGAAACTCTTCGAGAAGCTGTCCAAGTATTCATTCTATCAGGACAAAGTGCACTATTTGGGCTATATCATTTAAATTGAAGGAGTCTCCATAGACCCCGAGAAGATCAAGGTGATTATGGAATGGACAATGCCTCAGAATGTGTCGGAAGTTCGTAGCTTCATGGGCCTCATAGGATACTATAGGAAGTTTGTGCAAGGGTTCTCCTATATTGCATCTCCTATTACCTCACTCCAAAGGAAGGGAACAAGGTTTAAATGGACGGAGAAATGCGAGTAGGCATTCCAACTCTTGAAGGAAAGGCTCACGACGGTACCAATGTTGACTATCTCTAATCCTAATGGGAGATTTATAGTAATCGCAGATGCTTCGGGAGAGGGATTGGGAGCAGTATTAATGCAAGATAGAAAAGTGGCAGCATATGAATCAAGGAAGCTCAAGCAACATGAAGTGAACTATGCGCCTCATGATTTAGAACTAGTGGTCGTATTTCATGCCTTACAGATGTGGAGGCATTATCTTTTGGGAAAGCCATTTGAACTCAAGACAAACCACTTAGGATTGAGATACATATTTACCCAGCCAAACCTTAATGCACGACAAAGAAGGTGGTTGGAATTCCTTAGCGAGTATGACTTTGGAATTGAATATATAAAAGGGAAATAGAATAGAGTGGTTGATGCTCTTAGTAGATGAAGGTATATGAAAACAATGATCTCAACAAGGTCTAACTTGAGAAAGCAAGTGATTCAGAATTTTCCAAGGGATGAGCACTATGAGAGAGTGAAGAGTGCCCGAGAAATAAATCCTTTGGATCATCAATTCAATGGGTATGAGATCAAACCGGATGGTATTTTGAGATACCAGTGAAGACTGTGTATTCCTGACTCTGGAGAGCTAAGAAAGTTGGTTTTAGAAGAAGTTCACAATGCACCCTATTCAGGACACCCTAGAGTATCTAGGATGATTGCGGAGTTAAAGACTATATTTTTGGCCTAAAATCAAGAAGGATGTAGTGGAGTACGTAGCCAGATGCTTGGAGTGCCAGTGAGTCAAAGTTGAGCATTCACACCTAATTGGGTTATTGAATCCTCATGACATAACTGAGTATAAGTGGTAGGTGATCATCATGGATTTTGTACAAGGGTTGTCATTGAGCAAGAACAAGCATAATGTTATCTTGGTCATGATTGATAAATTGACTAAGGTTGCGCACTTCATCCCAGGAAACCTTAAGGATGGATCGTTGACCATGGCTAAAAAATTTGTCCAGGAGATCTTCCACTTACATGGAGTGCCAAACTATCATTTTTGATAGGGACACATAGATGACCTCAAGGTTTTGGATGACCTTAAATGCTACATTGGGAACTAAAATTAATTTTAGCTCAACATATCATCCTTAGACTGATGGGAAAACAAAGAGGGTGAATCAAGTAGTCGAAGGCCTCCTTCGAATGTATTGTATGGACCAACAATATAGGTGGGAAGAACATTTTCCTTTGGTAGAGATGCTTACAAAAAATCCTATCATACACCCTTAGGAATGACACCATTTGAAGCCTTGTATTGGCGAAAGTGTCGTACCCCCATCAGTTGGAATAAATTGGAGGACATGATCATAGTAGGACCTGAAATGCTTAAGGAAATGGGAAATCAAATGAGGGTCATTAAGAGCAGATTGAAAGAGGTGAAAGACAAACATAAGAGTTATATCGACAAGAGTTGAACTCTTAGATAGTTCACAATGGGGGATAAAGTTTTCTTGAGAGTTAAACCTCATAAAAGTTCTCTTTTTTTGGAAAGTCTTCCAAGTTGGCCCCAAGATATGTGGGGTTGTTTGAAGTCTTGGAAGTGATTAACCCAGTTTCTTGTAGAATAGCTCTACCATCTGCTCTGGATCAACTTCATAATGTGTTTCATCTTTCCTTGCTTAAGCCACATCATCCTAATGTGACTCATGTGCTTGATTAGCGATCCTTGCAAGTACAAGATCTAGGAGTGGTGCTAGTGGAGCCCATTAGAATCTTGGATAGACGCAATATTAAATTGTGGAGTAGAGATATTGCTTAGTTTAAGGTCCAATGGGACAAGTACTTAGAGGAAAATGCTACTTGGGAGGATGCACAAGAAATAGAATGATCCTTTCCACATTTTCTTTCTTGAGAAAGAAACTTCAATAATTTTGTTTGAATTTTTTTGGATTGAGATACTATGATATTTCATGCTTTGAAACTTTGATGTTGAAATAGACATATATTTTTTTATGTGATGTTGAAATAGACATGTATATATTCTGATGTGATGTTGAAATAGACATATATATTCTGATTTGATGTTGAAATAGACATATATATTTTGATGAGATGTTGAAATAGATATATATATTGTTGATGTGATGTTGAAATAGACATATATGTTGTTGATATGATGTTGAAATAGACATGTATGTTCAAATTTGATATGATGTTCCTTTATTTTAACTTACTAGACATCGGGAATATGTCTCTTCCAAGAGGGGAAGGATGTCATAACCCAATTTTATTGCATATTTATCATAATATGGTAAATTAAATTATTGAAGAAATTTAATAAATATTAAATGGAGATTTTGGATTTTTTGAAAATTGAATGAAAGAAGTTGACTAAAGTTAACTTTGCAAACTTTTGGAAATTATTTTATATGATACCAATAATTTAACGTTACTGATAAATTTGCAAGTGCAAGTGTGTGCAGTTGCAGGGTGACAGGTTGAAGGATGAGAAAACGATTGAAGTAGGATTGTTTAGTTGGATCGAATGGTAAGCAAATTGGAATCTTGATGCACACACCAAAAATGACATGATGATTTGCATTTTGAACTACTTTGCATATATGGAAGAACGTAAATTCATGACTTGAATGTTTTAGTTAATAAAAATGAATGGCTTGTAGATTAAATTGTCTACTCAAACTCTGTGTTTTGAAGAAAATGAAAGTAAGTATTGAAATAATTTCTTTTAGTTTACATATATGGAAGATCAAGATGAGATTTTAAAATTCCTTTCTTAATTCAATGATTGCATAATGGAACTTATAATCTATTCCAAAAAGAACAACTTATACATGAATGCATATATAAATATACAAATATACATACATATACATGTATGCAAATAAAAATTTAAATACACACATATATATATAAATGTATATATACATTATCTAGATACATGGTAAGTATGAATCAAATAAAATAAATACATATAGATGTATATGTATATATAATATATATACATACATATAGATGTATATGTATACATAATATATACACATACATATACATATATACGAACATATATTTCTATTTATATTTAAAATTCATATTGAATTCAATTCGATAACCAATACATTCATATCGGACTGTGTGGGAAATCAAGCAACAATCTTGAAGGTGACCCATGATGGACGTGGCTTGCCAAAATCATAAAGGCAATATTCAAAAATAGAGGTCGGCGACTATGGCAAGAAAATCCATAACGGTAACACTCAACCGCATGCAAAAAATGGTTTTGTTTCCATTTTGGAATGAACAGTGGGAAGGAAAAAGAATAATGAACTTGGGAAAAAAATCAACCCGAAGCAAGGCAAAAAGAAGAGAGGTCGAAGTGATAGAAAAATCAAAGGCAAGCTTCATTCAAAAGCTCAATTATTGAGATAAATCGATTCCTTTGAAACAAATTTGATTTCAATATCTTTATTTTTGGAAGTCATTGCATTTTTAAGAGAACTCGATAGGCACAATAAAATGCATTCTTTGTGACTGTGTGTACAACCTTGAGCCAAGTGTAGTGTTTTATCGACCACTTCTTTGGGGTCGTATGGCCTACGACCTACTTTGTAAAGAAGTGTCTCTGATGGAGCCTTATTGGATAGATCGAGGCTTGGAACCT
The DNA here is from genome assembly GCA_007115665.2 of Sequoiadendron giganteum. NCBI lineage: Eukaryota > Viridiplantae > Streptophyta > Pinopsida > Cupressales > Cupressaceae > Sequoiadendron > Sequoiadendron giganteum. The sequence goes on along the minus strand of CM021107.1, from coordinate 82,165,814 downwards.
TTAAGGGTGCAACTATCATGTTAGCTCACACAGTTATGTTAGCCATATCATGGCAATCAAAATTTTATTCCGATCAAATATGTTATTCATTATATTTGGTATTGCAGTGGTTCGAATGTCGAACCCATGTGCGGAGTATAAACCCTGTGTGTGTATATATATATTCAAACATATCATCTGTGTTTTCATTTTTATTGTACTGCCCTTCCATTATCAGCTAGGCCAAAATGGTAAGAGGCTCGAGTGTATTTCTTTAAAAAGTGATCAATGTTTGCATATAGAGGTCACCATCAATTAGAGGAAACAATGGAATGATAAGGTCTGATTTTATTTAAAACCATGAAAGGTACGATCTTCATGATCGATAGAACGTTTCTCTTGGAAAAGATAAAAAAAATATTTTGCATGTCAAAACTTGTATGTGATACAGACCCAACAAGTTCTTTGGGTAAACTTGAACATGACTTGTGGTCGGTTGGGGAAAGGATGAACCTATCATGTAAGTGGAAATAATTTTTAGAGTGACCAAGAAGGCTTTAAAAATGATCTTGAAAGGGCATGGGTTAAGAAATAAATCTTGGTAACCTTAGAGTTAAGTATGGATGCCTAGTTTCAAATCGTCAAGTATGTCGAACCAGTTCCATTATAATATTTTTACATAATTGCTTATAAACTTTTGAATACCATTTATATGGAACAATGGATATTTTGATAGACTAATTTTTTAGAGGAAAATTAAATTGCTTTTTTTGAAATGAAAGATGAGATAGATGTAGACAATAATTTTATTGGTAAACAAATTTTTTATTTCCCTATTCAATGAAATAAAACTTGTTTTGTTTTGAAATAGTGAATGTTTTGTTGGAAAATGATGTTTTATGTTATTAAATGAAACTATTTGGTTTGAAACAGTAATGTAATGATGAATACAACGAATAATCTTTTGTAAACGACACTATTTTGTTGATTAAGTTATCATTGTAGCTGAAAAAATTCTTGATCAATAAAATGATTAGTTGAAAGAGCTTGAAACAAATGTAAATAATGAATGTTCATTTGTAAACAACTTGTTTTATGACTATTTAGTAGGAAACAATACTTGTTTTGTTCAAACAATGAATGTTCATATGTAAACAACTTGTTTTATAACTATTTAGTAGGAAACAATACTTGTTCTATTCAAACAATGAATGTCCATATGTAAACAAATTGTTCCATAACTATTTAGTAGGAAACAATACTTGTTATGTTCAAACAATGAATGTTCTTATGTAAATAACTTATTTTTATAATTGTTTAGTAGTAAAACAATACTTGTCTATTTAAACAAAGAATGTTTTTATGTAAATAGCGATGATAGATTATCACAGATGTGAGAATGCAATAACAATATGTGTGAAACTGTTAGCATAAAACAAATTTGATTCTCTATTTTTGAGAAAGAAATGCCAAATGGAATACTATTTTAAGATTGCAATCTGAATTAATAATTATTTCATAATGTATGCACAAACTTTAAAATTAGTAGGCACATATTATGCACATAGACTTCGTCTACGTGCATACACATACTTGTGGCATACCTTATTTTGTTCTTAGTACATTTTTAAATGTAAAATGCTTATGATAAAAAGTATGCAATAGTCATAAGAATGATATGACTGATTTTACAATTACTCTAGATTGATTTGTAAATCTGATTTTTGTTTAGAAAGTAAAATAGAATGCGATTCTTCTATTGAAACATGTGTGAAAAAATATTCTATATGGAATAGTGATACCTTAGTTGACTAGAGAACCTCAAGGTAGATGTTGCTAGAGGGTAGATAGCTATTATGTGCTGTTTAGTATAAAGTTACCTTTTGGGATGGGTGTCGAAATAGAGTTTAGAGAGTATAGGTTTGCTTTACCACAACCTATTGTTTGTTGTTGTTGCAACACATTTATTATGCTTGGCCAAGCAATTTAGTTCATTATGTATGTATGAACTCTATGATTTCACTCTCTACCATTCCTAGCATAGATTTTGCACTTTATTTTCTAACTTGTAGATATAAATTGCATCTGGATGTATGGGAACGCACCAGATTCCACCTTGCAAATTATTTTCTTGCTAAACTTTTCATGCAGGGCCGAGCATTCTTCAAGTTAGAAGAATATTGGAGAAGCATGGACTTCATGATTAGGCGGTAAAGTGCTTCAACCATGTTCTCATCCACTAGTGGAGGCGAGCATCAAAGAAGAACCTTAGTTGTTCACAATACTATTATAGTCTAAGATATAACTTGATGTAATTCATCCATGTACTTGATGAAAAGTGTACAATGTAATGAATTTGAGGTCTTAGGAGCCAAGTCAAACTTGATATTGTAATTTGATTTTTGAAGTGAATATATGAATCTTTGAATCATTTTACATGGACATGTGTAACTATGATTGACTCTAGCCACTAGTTATGTCTTTTTAATTTCTAGAGTATATTCATGTGTCATTTACAATAATATTAATTAATAATTTTGAATGGGTTATTACACTTTCATTTTTGTAGAGGTAACACTTGTCAACCAATTCATAAATTTGGTTGTTGGAAGACCCCACTTCATTGTTCCCCCTTTTTGACATTCCATTGTCTTCAACGTCTCTCATGGAAAATTCCATGTTAGTCATGAACCATTCTCGTTGCATTGAAACCTTCTTTGTTGTAATAGTTGCATTCACTTGGAACATAAGCTGAATTGGTTGTGGATTGGAAATAACTTCATCCTCTTCATTATGTGGCAGCCTCACACCTCTCTTCTATGGAGGTAATTTTGTCTTATCTCTCTTTACAACTTGCCTAGTTCTTTCTTGCGCTTTATTTTTCATTTGTATTGATCCAAGTGTAAAAATAATAAATGTTAGACACAAACACAAACATATATTCAAAGTAAAGGAGAGGGTTTGATGGTGGTGAGTGTTATGTTGTGCAAGGGGTCCACACCAACAAAGGACATGTTGGCCAAAAACTTGAATTACAAACAACCCTTATCTGATCATGGAATATATATAATTTGAAACAAAATTATGATATTTATATATAACTTGAAACAATAGTATGATACAAATATTTATAACCCTTTTTGAAACAATATTATGATAAAAATTGAAACAACATTATCACACATGTAAAAGTCACTATAATTGAAGAACAAACAAACCATACATATAATTCATTGAAATTTAAATGAAGAAGCCTATAGGAAACATCAATCTAATTCATGCACCTATATTTTGGTTGACTGTGTGTATGTGTAAACTAAGGATGATAGGTGGAATGATACATATGCATGTAATTGTTTATGAAGAGATCAATTAGGCACTCATCCCACATATGGAGGATCCTATCACTTACCTTTCTCAGAGCAAGCTATCTCGTCAATAAAGAAGCTGACACTTTTGAAGGTCCACGACAGAGCACAGAGGGATTAGCACCCTACTTCCAAGATAAAACATATCCTATTGCAAATAAGTTTTTTCAACGGATGAATTATCAAGGTAGAGGATTAGGCCTACATGAACAGGGTATCCTAAAACTAGTGCAAATTACTGGAAATCCTAAGCATCAAGGCCTTGGTTATTCAACAAGCAAGGGATATAAAGATATCAGTAATACTTCCACAAAATTGGGGGCAACTGTGTCTCAAACAAACGTCAACATAGGGGGCATGAAGAATCTTTATGATGAAACCAATGTCAATACTACAACCATCCATATCATGAATCTCCATCCACCTATCACCCCATCCACAAACTAGGACCAACATCAAAAGTGATGTTTGAATCAAAGAAAATAAGCTAATAAGCACGAAGGACAAATCAAATACACTTGGATACCAAAGAATACGAAGAAAGATTATCCCTATCAAACTCCATTAGTCAAAGAAACTATGGGGAAAAATAAAAAAAGGGAAAAGTATCCATCAAAGATGTCCACAAAGGCAAAAGAAGGCTTCTCAAGAAACGTACAAAGTGTATCAAGCAGTTGGTCCTAATTCCATGCACACTTCCATATCCACCCGTCATTGCTCATCTTCCCAAGTTTGGAGAGTCAAAGGTTCCAAACTGTCAACCAATCCATCTGTTATTCTCAAACACACTCCCTCCATGCCTCCACACATGATATCCAATTCTCACATTGACCATGTATTGGCAGCGACCCTTCATCATAAGGATTCAGAAGGCACTCTATCGCGATGTGCACACAAAGACAAAGTTAACTCTGGTGTCAACAAAGAAGATCAAGAATATCTAAAGTTGCTTTCAAGTGCATGTATCTTGGCAAAGAAACTTCTTCAAGTAGGATATTGATGACACGTTATGGTAGAAGCATCAATGTCAGTAGTACCAGGTGATTCAACATCAGCTTAAAATCTCTCAGAAAATACAAAAAAATCAAAAAAAGGATTTGAAAAATAGTAAAGAAAAAAAAATCATCCTCTAGTGAAAACCACTTCGGTGCCACTTTGGACAAGTACCATGATGAAAACCTGGCAAACACGTGTCATGCGTAGAATCGAGCATCTATGTGCAACATTTCAAGAGAAAGCATCTTATTGCATCCATAATAAAGCCAACATCCCAACCATATCATTCGTCCATCCATGAACTGTTTATCCAACTCATTACCATTTATCTACCTCATTTAGATCTTGACAAAGGTTTGGTAAACACTTTACACTTGTTTATGGCAAACATCTTGACATGGGTCATTTTCATTGATCCCATCCTACCCAATGTTATCTGAGCTTTGAAGCATTATCCGAATGAGCATTCCTCTATCTGAACCCCTTATCTTATCACAAGATAATCCATATCCATTCGTCCAAGAATCCACCCATGGTTGTTCAAACATTGCTAGACACTAGGGGTAGATATTTATATCTTGCTTTGAGAATAAATCTTGATCTATATCCTCCAACTTATGTGGTGATCCGAACATTGGAAAATGTGAAATCAAATTGGTTAAAGCATTTGTGAGCATCAATCCAAATCACTAGCCCATGGCATTTTTTTTTACAAGATGACGTTCCTTATCAAGCTTTATCTTTCGTTGAACATCAATCCAAGATGATCAATATCAGTTGCATCTAATGTGTACTTTAAGGTCACATCAAAATCATCAAAGCTATTTTGTTCCAAATCAAGCTTCATCAATCTTGATCAATTGAATCCAATCAATTATCACCTTGTTTGACTTAACACACTTAGTCAAACTATCATCTTGTGCACAAGTTTATTGTAGGATAACACAACTTCCTGGAATTTACAAGTACATTATCATCTCATTTGACTTAACACACTTAGTCAAATTATCCAATTCATCATCAACTTGTTTGACTTAACACACTTAGTCAAACCATCCTTTTTTGTACAAGTTTACTCTAGGATAACACAACTTCTTTGATTTTACAAGTGCATTATCACTTTTGTTTGACTTAACACACTTAGTCAAACTATCAATCCATCAATCCAATTGATCAACATTAAGCTTGGTTTTCAACAAAATTTCAAAACAAAGCACTGATATCATCACATATCCATATCCAAATCGTCAAAATCATGTGAAAATCCAAAAAAAATTAGAAAAATCATCAAAAAATCCATAAACATGTTAAAATATCAGAAAATCTTCAAAAATTTCATCATTGGGTCTTGTCAGTCTTTCACCTTGTTGAACTACGTTGTCTCTGAGCTTGAACATAGGCAAGGTTGATCTTTGATAATCCCTTGAGATAGTTAGGTCAGTCATTTAGGCGTCTGTCGCATTGGCAATCTGTTTGCCCATCTATTTGACATTTAGGTTAGTCCCTTAGGCGTCCGTCGCATTGGCAATCCGTTTGCCCATTTATTTCACATCTTAGGTCTGTCCTTAGGCGTCCATCACAATAAAAATGGCAACCCATTTTTCCATCTTATCATCAAGTCAGTTTGTCGTCGGTTGAACTATGTGGTCTCTACGTGTATAACGTAGGCAAGGCTAATCTATGGATCAACTCCTGAGACCCCTAGGATAGGTCTTTAAGTTAGTCCTTTTGTTGAAAACCTCGAAAATACCAAAAACATTTATAAAACATCTCAAAATTCCAAAAAACAGCCTCAAAATCCAAAATGCTGCATCCATCTCATCTCACTTTCACTCGTGATTGTCTCATTCCTAATAAATCAATCATTGCCTTCATCCTTTGGTGAAGCAATCAAAAGCAAGTTTAGTAGGTTACAAAGTGAACACCTAATCGTCAAAGTCTTGAATAACTAAGTTAGTAAGCAAGCAAGTTGGTCAACTCAGAGTATCAATAGCTTATCATCCAATCAGTCCCACCAAAACCGTGATCAAAACATGTCCTAGGATGAAGCTTTCTTGTGATGGACATAAGCATCAGGTACCCCTCAGTAGTTTAGTCTTGGCTAGCGGTATGAAAAACATTAGCTTGTTTGTTTACTTTGTTTTGGTCTTTATGACTTATCTTATTTTGCTCCCATTCTAAGGACCTCTCGATGATGCCTAAACAAAACATGTTTAGAGAGAAATGAATGGGGAAATGATCATTATTTTTTTTATCTGCTGTGCTTGTTGAATAATCTTGTAAAATAACTTGGCGAATACTTGTTTTGTTAGGTCCGTCCTAGCAAGGTTTCTGTATGCCAAATGTGAACAATAATACTCCTATCTAATTGACGAGTCAAAGTCCATCACACTAGGTACAACGCCATCTTGGTCCTTTATACCTTGATGCATCATACCTATGTGTGTTATCAAACATAAAGTAATTGGCCCTTTGAAAATTCTGACTCCTAGTAAGCAAATCACCATCATTGGTAATAATGTGAACTTGTGTGGATCCTCCTTCCATCCATCTTATTCTTCTTATTCTTTTATCTTTACTAACATTTCTATTGAAAATCAGTGTGTTGTATCAAAATATACATGAGGCTACCCATGGTCGATGACTGTCTATACATCATCAGAATTATCTACATCAAAGAATTATCTTTTATCCTCTAATCAATAGAACCACTCCTCTCGCATTTTATCGCAATCTCGATCAAAAAATCATACATTTCCACTCGATCTCTCGAGGGGGCGGTATACCAACATAATCCTTCTGCTGGGACAATAGCAGGGCATCTGAAAAAATTGAGAAATTTTGAACTTTTGATCACAACAGTTTATTCTTTGAATCAATGCATACATTGTTTCAAAGAGGGGCAAAATGTAGACACGTAAAATATACATGCACCCGATTTTGATCATATTAACATTGTTTCATCTTGAATCATACTCTCAGCTTATCAACACCTTTCATCCCTTAATTAAATAAATCATTATTTATTAATTGGGTCTTTCTCCTCTGCTGATTAAATTAATCAATTTAATTTAATTAATCCTCAATCCCTCTTTAATTAAATAATTTATTTTATTTGATTAAGTCTCTAAAGTCCTTTTATTAAATTGAATAAATTAAACCTTATTTAATTTAATATAACATTATTCCCTTTAGTTAAATAGATCAAATCATTTATTTAATTTTAACCTTCCTCTCAATTTGATTTAAATCAATTCATAAATTTAAGTCTAAATTGTCATATCTCCTAAATTCCTCATTAAATTAATTAAGTTTTGATTAATTTAATCCTAATCTATGCCACATCCTCTAGAGAATGCAACTTGCACAATAAATCAATTACTTTGATTTATTTAATTGCCTATTTTCTCTCAACATGGAATAAAGAAAGAATATTCCCTCAAATTTGAATTCGAATTTGAGTGGGAAGGATACTTCCAACAAGGCATTGAAGGCCTCTTACATGTCCTTGTGCATTGAGCCAAGTGACATTAACTCCATTTCTCTTTCCCTCTCACATGTCACATTCAAATTTCAAATTTGAATCTCATGGCATTTATCATGCACATTAACCAAAATGTGCTCATTCCTCAACCATTCACATCTTGACAAGTGGCACTTGGCCATTGGATGTTGAATGATCCCACATTGTTCAATTTCATTCATTCTTCCAATTTGAAATCTATAAATGAGAGACTCTTCCTCTCATTCTATCATCCACAATTTGAGTAAACTTACTATACTCAACTTTTTCCTCAAGCATATCTAGTTTCATCCATTTCTTCACATTCTTAGCTAGGTTATGCAGTTTTTTATCATGAAACTTGATTGAATCTTCATCAAGGTGGATCACTCAACAAATCATCAACAAAGCTTACAAAGGATTTGGGAAAGGGTTGATTTCGACACATCAATTGGCACCAACTCCCCCACGGGATCTCTAGTTTGCTCACTTAATTAGGATTTACATGCTTTTTCATATTATATTCTTCATTTTTCTTATTTTAAGTTTTGTAAATGGATTTCATGGGAAATCCTTGTTTTACCTTGCATATGATCTAACATTGTGTTTATTTTCTTTGTTTATGCAGGTATCAAATTAGGGGTTCACAATACCTAGTTATTGCATCATTTGATCATTAAGTGGAAAATTTGAGAATCAAGAGAAAGGATTAAATTATCAAGAGTATTATTCAACAAGTCAAGAGCAACCATTAAAGATTTATTTTAGCAATTCAAGATCCACACATTATGTCAAAGTGTATGTGAGTGTGTTCATGTTTGTGTTTTCATATTATTTTGTGAAGGCTAACCCCTTTTGTAGGTCTCCAAAGCAATTCAAATCATTCAAGCAATCAAGCAAGCAAGATCAAGACCTTGAGGTGATGTGTATGACTCCAATCCTTCAAGAAAGCCATAGAAGGGTGGTGAGTTATAACACTATGTGATTTCATCATTTTTTCCTATCCATTATTATTTTATGATTGGCACTGCCATTGTGGAAGTGGAAACACTAACACGAGCTTTAACTGAGGCAAGCCCCTAAAATGGTCCAAAATTTTCTCTCTTTGTGAATGTGCAGATCTCAGGTTGAAAATGATTGAAAGGAAGCTTGAAGGCATTTTATTCATTGTTGCATTTAAAACCCTAGGCCTTAACAAATCATGGAAACTCAATTACAGAAATATCCAATAGTGATCTGACAAGTTTGCAGACGGGAGACATAAGTGCATATTCGATATTAGAGGTACAAAAATAAATCTAAAAAAGTTCTACTAGGACAATGGCACCTTGGGCGCCTATGTCCATTTTTTGCCTCAGATTCGAACCAAAGGTGCACAATGTCCTATCCTTTCTATTTTTGTTGTCTAATTTTCTCTGTGATTTATCAAATCTTATGTATTTGCATCAGAATAGTAATTTGCATCATTAGGTCAATTGAATCATTGCATTTCATCTTTAGAACATTTCTAGATTTGATCAAGGGGATGATGAATCACCTTTCAGATTGTAAGTTAGTATCATACCTTGTTCAAATCTATCAAACCCCACTACCATTCAAATCTTTAATGAACCATTTGAAAAAGTGCATAAACCCTAGGGTCAAATCTTAGGGTTTCACTTTTTCTATGTTTTAACAACGCACATCTTTTGTGACTTGTATAAATAAGAGCAAACTTACTTGAATTAAATTTGAAAAGATAAGTGCAAGTGAAGAATTTTGAATTGTTGGAGAGAATTTGAGGATGCATACTTGGAATTAATGGTAGAAGTGATATGAATTGGGCTGTGAATATATTTGAGAGGTTAGAAATTTGGGTTGGCAATATTAATTATGGTGTTATTTGAAAGTTGATTTGAGAAATTCGAAATTGTTTTGTGTTTTAATGTTTTGTGTAAATTAATTAATATCACGTATAATTGTGAAATATGGTTGAAATAATGAGTCCTTATTTTATAAAATTGTATTGCATAGTGAGTCTAAGAATTGGTTTTCAATTTTGGAAAGGTAAATTTGCAGAAATAAGGATATAGTTGGACATCGTGGAACAATAAATTTGTCAACCTAAAATGAATAATGAAACATTTTTATTTGTAATTTGTTCAAAATTGATCACTTGTCAAATCTATAATGATTGAAATGTAAATGAATTCTCTACATATCAACTCAATTTTAATATATTAATTCATATATTATACAAATAAAAAAATCTATTTGCTTTAGTTATCTAAAAGATTGAAAGTACTTACTCTGTCATTTATTCTTGACATTTTAACTTTTTTGATTTAAACATGTACTTGTCATATCATGATAACTGTTTGAAAAAGAACATTAGATTTTTATTGTCTATTTGTGGGGCCCAGGCTGTGAGCTCCTATCGCACCATCGGGCCCTCTCCGGGGATCTTGTACAAAATTTATCGCTGGTGTGCTGAGGAAGGAGGACAATGCTGAGTCTTTCAATTTGATGGTGTAAATCCCACGGTTGTTATCCTCAGTTATTTGCTTTTAATTTATAACAGTACAGAAACCACCCGAAAACAGAAGCAGCCATTTTTCCTCCCACGAGTCATGGGGATCTCCCAAATTGTAGGAATAATATCAACAACACTACTCGCAGTCTTCCTTTTTCTCAAAGGAAGACTTAACCCAGTTTTACTCTTGCCACTATTGCACGCTTTCATAGTGGGCTTTATAGCTGCCATTTGCGCGCACCCATCACTGAATCTGCCCCTGCTCTTTGGAAAAAACAGGGAGGGGAGTTTTCCATGGTGGTCTTTGCTGCTTTATTACCCATATCTATTTTTTCTGCGCCTCTATGTGAAGTTGAGGAGAATGATAACCAAGGAGCCAGTGTATAATGAGGTTTATCCACAGTTATATGTCGGTGGGTGGCCATGTTCTGCATCCGATATTCCTCCAGGAGAGCCTGCAGTCATAGATTGCACATGTGAATTGCCTAAAAGCTCGTGTGTGGATAATATGAATCTTTCATATATGTGCATACCCACATGGGATACTCGCGCCCCTGGTCATCAAGACATTGATTTAGCTGTTCGCTGGGCTGCTGGACAACGGTCCAAGAACAGGCCTGTCCTAGTCCATTGTGCTTTCGGTGAGTACTTTGTTTTTCTGAAAGGCTTGTGCTATATAATTGATGAATCATGAGATAGGCATTGCAATCATACTTCGAAGATGAAATCTCTGGTTAGTACTTTATTTTTCTGTTGTTGTGTAAATTAAATGAAGTAGAGGTTGGGACACATTTTCTTTTGAATAAGTGCTATCTAATGGATGAGACAGACATTTGCAGTCATAACCTAAAACATGAATCTTTCAGTGGACGTGTCATTCTTGTAAGGTGTGTAATTTAAACGAAGTAGAGAATGAGACGCATTTTCGTTTGAATTATGTTCCAGATATAATAGATGAGAGAGGCATTTGCTCTCTTAACCTAGAAGATGGAATCTTAATTGAAAATAATCAAATAAAACAAGCTTGGAAGATTCATTTGAAAGCAGGTTATCGATAGAAACGATATTTTAAGTGTGCATGCAGTGGGAGGGAAATTGAGTTGTGTGCTGGCTCAACAAGGACTAAGCCGAACTTGATTGGCGAGTTCGACACTTGGTATGCCTCAAATGGGGTTGTTAGAACTTTGGACATAGACTTTTGGATATCTGAACAGCAGTTGGCCTCAACCTTTTTATTTGCATGGTGTAGCAGACCTTTATCAGAATGGAATTCTAATGGGTGTGTTGGGTTTTGCGGTTCTTTGATCCCAATGTTGAATAAGATGAAATTGGGAACCATCCATGTCAATGCTCATGTGGTTGGTTCAAAACGGCAAAATCAATTCAAGCCTATGATGCAGACAAACCACAGCTCTTGCAAGTAAACTCCAACTGGATAACCAAAAAAAGATACAGCAATATTTTAAATCATGATCAGACGGATAAAGAAAGTTGAATGCACCATATAAGAAGCTTTACAGCAGCAAATAAACATACAGCACTATCAATATTTCCTCAACATCAGAATTGAAATACTTCTAGATCTATCCTATCTCCCCCTGAAAAACTCTCTCTGCCTAAAACCAGCAACAACCCCCTCTAATAAACAAAAACTACTACCCCCAAAAAAAGAACTAAACTCTTAAATAACCCATTACAGAAGTTACAATTCCACAAACTGCAGTCACAACACAATCTCCTAAAAATAAGTGAATGACTAAAGTTGATGAGAAGTGAGAAATAATGAGCAGTTAGTGGTCGTTTACATCTTCCTTCTCATCATTTCAAAAAATTTGAACCTCTTGGTTCAAACAACTCAAGAATCTGATTGCCATAGCCTGTCCTTCCACCATGTTAGATACTTTTACAAATTTTCACATAATTTGTTCTGTTGCTTCTAGCCTCTTTTTGGGCCATAAATCATCCTCCTCTGCCAAATTGTTCTCTTTTTATTTTCCCATCTTCTTGCAGCCTTAGACCCACCTCGACTTGTCCTCCACCAAAATCCATTCTGGCTTTTCTCATTGCTTGTCCAACCTTCAGTTGTACAGATAAACAATTAAAAACATACATCAAGGAACAAAAAAATTCCCTTAGGTGCTTTCTCTATCTCTGCATTATGCCATTTAGCCATTCTTTCCAATTCTTCTTTGCGGCTTGTATCTCTTCCATGGTTTGTTGCCCTATCATAGACTATCAAGAGTCCATTTTTGTCTTCATCTATTTGATATTGTGAACATGCTAGAAGTTGATATGGCATATCAACTTCTAGCATGCTCACAATATCATGTCCTTCACATTCATTCTTCACCATGCCATCCTCTTGTACAAGGACTTCGTCACTGCCAACAAATATGGGGCCTCCAACGATCTCCATCTCTACTGCTGCTTCATCGCTAATGTTGATTGCTTTCAGCTCACTCATCCTCTTCATCTTCAACCCATTAATTCAACTTCTCTCTTTCAAACTCTTTGTATAGCACAGTTAATGGTCTTCCATCCACTAGTAACCCTGCCAACTCCTCAAGGGATCTAATCTTTCCTTGTTCTAGCAGCTCTGTCCCTTGGCTAATCCTTGACCCTTGGCTTTCCTCTTTGATAACAACTCTTTCTTACAAGCTGAGAATTTATTCTCACCAATCTTTTTTACCTTCTCACATCCCTTGAATGCCTTTGCTTCAGCTTTCTTTTTCTTTGCTTTCCCATTTATCTGTGTCTCACACTGCTCCAACATCCACCATAATTCCTCCAACTCAACCTCCAATTTTGCATCTTGCTTTTCTTACCTTTGTTTGCTTCTACCTTTTCTTTGTCTTATTTCTTCCTCCTCTCCTCATCAAGAAAAAAATCCACCTCTGCATCCATGGCCATAGCCGCAACTCTCCACTGAGCTATTTAGAACTGTTCTCATGAATTGTCTACTTCCAGCATCTTTGGATGCTCTCATACCATTCTGATGTAGACAAGCCTTGGCTCCTACAAGTAAAATCCAACTAGATGCCCAAAACGATGCAACACTATCAACATTTCCTATGAATGGACTTGGAATATGTAATGTCCCCTAATTGGGAATGCCCTAATTCTTCAATTTCCAAATAAACAAATGGGTTAGAGAATACCTTTCACCTGATTGAAGTCCTGCAAACAGATTAGAACCCATTTACCGCAGTAATATTAATTAGCAGATTGTCATAATTAAACATAAGTAAATTCAGGACAGAATTATTAATTCAATTATAAAGCACTTTAATATCTTTGGAAGGCTCAACCATAGGAGAGCTGGGAGAATGTGACTTTGATGGGGTGTCTCGGATCCTCTACCCTAGGCCCAAGAGCGGATATACCATCCCTCTTGGCCTCATATGGCCCATGCCATCCATATGAGGTGGTCTACCCAGTGAGGTGTCCCCTTTCTGTTATCCCTTCATCTTGCCAACCATTTCCCCCTCTCTATGATTGGACTTCTTGTGCTGATTCACCATGATGGAGGGGTGAGGTTACAAAGGGTGCCCCAAAAGCCCATCTCTTCTAAGCCCAAAGTGCAGTACCCTCTATACCCCCTTGGACTCCTTGGGACCACCTGGTCCCCATCTCGTGGTGGCATACCTAGGAGAGTGCCCCATCACCGTACCCCTCTTGTAATCTCAGTCTCCTCTATCATGGCTAAAACATTCAAGACATATGACAAACAAATATTAATCCAATATTTACTGATATAGGAAAGCAGTCATAACAGCAATGTGTCATCAATATCTCGAATGTCTAATTAAACAGTCACAATCACTTATATTAAATTGTACCGCAACTACATTATTGTAAAACAAATTTCATACCATTGACTCAAGAAATCAGACTGCTGCGCATATGCCAATTAATTAATTATTTCTAACTTAGAGGGCACAGACCTCTATTTCCTTTTTATTGATATATCTCTGCAGATGATTGCTAGTCTGAATTTATCTTTTCTCCAATCGATGCTTTTCTGCTTTGAAATGTTTTAACTTTTATACCCACGATGGGGCAGATGGTCATGTCCTTTCATTAAAGACACGTCTTTTAATTGGTTACTTAACTAATTGTAACCCTCTTTTAAAGGATAATTAATTTATATTAATATTATCCTTTAATCGATTCTACTTGAGACAAGTTTGCTGTGCATGTTGATTGATTTCTAGTGTAGTTCAATTTCCTTCATATCTCCTTCCTGTTGATGTTTGTAAAGGGCGACTTGCATTTATTTACTATCATATTGTCGTGTTTATTCCTTAAACCCTCAATCTAGTTAATTAATGCATGGTCAAATGGGTCATGAATAGCGATCTGGTTTTGCTTGTCAACCTATGTTTAGGATTGCAATGCGCGGGGGCATGACAGTGCTCCCCTCCCAAATTTGCTTGTCCTCAAGCAACTTTAGATTCAGATGATCAAATATGTCAGCTCCTTCCCATGTTGTGTCTTCAGTAGGTAGACCCTTCCACTTGACAAGGTATTCCTCAACTGTTTTGTTTCTTAGTCTCTTCTCTTGCATATTAAGGATAGTCTATGGTTCCAAGATTAACTTGCCTTCATCATCAAGTGGTGGCAATTCCAAGCATGGAATGACATGTTGCCCCAACACCTTTTTAAGGTGAGATATGTGAAACACATTGTGAATCCTGCTATTTATGGGAAGTTCCAACTTGTAGGCCACTTCTCCTATCTTCCTCAATATTTTATATGGTCCATAAAATTGGGGCTTAAGTTTTTCTTCTCCACTGACTTTGAGTGATGATTGTTTGTATGGTTGCAACCTCAGAAAGACTAGATCTCTGATTTCAAATGTCCATTTAGTTCTCTTCCTATCCGCATACACCTTTTGTTGGTTCTGTGCTTGGTGGAGGTTGTCCTTAAGCGAATTCATGATATCCATATTTTGTTGTATGAAATTCCTAGCTCTTAGCACACGACTTTTTGAATGGATCAAGTCTCTGAAGGATGTTGTTATGTATCCATATAATGCTTGGATGGGACTCATCCCTATTGACATGTGATGAGTGGTGTTGTAGCAGTACTCTCCCAAATGTAACCACTTAATCCATGCATTCTGCTGCCCTATGATATAGTTTCTTAAATACTCTTCCAACCATTTGTTGACAATCTTGGTTTGCCCATCAGTTTGAGGATGATAGCTATGTAACCACTTAATCCATGCATTCTATTGCCCTGTGACATCGTTTCTTAAATACTCTTCCAACCATTTGTTGACAATCTCGATTTTCCCATCAGTTTGCGGATGATAGCTAGTGTTGGGAGTTAACTCTGTTCGGACTAGTTTGAATAGCTTTTGCCAAAATAGACTAAGAAAACGACTGTCTTGATTACTCACAATGTTCCGGGGTAATCCATGTAGTCTAAAAACTTCTTTAAAGAAGACTTTGGCCACTTGGGGGACTCTAAACTTTGTTGATATAGCCATGAAGTGTGCATATTTGGTTAAGCGATCAACCACCACATAGATGCAATCTTTTCCTTGTACCTTAGGTAGCCCCGTTACAAAGTCCATAGATATGCTCTCCCATTTCTGATTGGGTATGGACAAGGGTTGAAGTAGTCCTGTTGGATATGTATGTTCTTCTTTGTTTCTTTGACATACCATACATTCCCTAACATGTTTTAACACATCTCCTTTAAGGCCTCTCCATGAGAACCTCTCCTTGATTTGTTTATAAGTCTTGTAATACCCTTGATGTCTGCCTGATGGGTTGTCATGATAGTTTTTCAAAATTTCCTTCTTTACTCTTGACCTAGGTGTGATGTATATCTGGTCCTTATAAAGAATGAGGTCATCCATAATCCAATACCTCTCATCTTGTATCTTCCCTTCTATTATATCACTTGAGAATGAGTCCTTAGCATACTCTGTGAGTATAGATGTTTTCCATTATGTGGATATCGTTGTCATTGAACCAAGGTGGGGTCTCCGTGATAGAGCATTGGTTACAATACCCTTCATGTATTCAATGTCGAAGTCGTATACTTGCAGCTTACCCATTTTTGTTGTTTATCGTTTAAGTCTTTTTGGCTTAGGAAAAATCTTAGGCTATTGTGGTTAGTCTTCACGAATCTAAACTTTGCAAGGGCATGCATAATTGCTAACATCTCCTTGTCGTAAATTGAGTATGTCCTTTCTATGTCCTTGAGTTTCCTACTCTCAAAGGCTATGGGGTGTTTATTTTGCATTATATTGCCCCAATGCCTTCCCCTGAAGCATCACAATATAACTCAAAGGGTGAGGAGAAATTTGGTATTATCAATACAGGGCAGGAACTCATCACTTCCTAAGTTTTTCAAAAGCTTCTTGTGCTCCTTCATTCCAAGTAAATGCTCCCTTCTTAGTTAGATCGGTGAGTGGTGCAGTTCGCTTTGAGAATCCTTTTACAAATCTTCGGTAATAATTGCATAGTCCCAAGAACCCTCTAAGGTAAGTTAGAGTCTTGGGTTTTGGCCTACTTTGAATTGCCTTAATCTTTTCTTCATCCACCTTTACTCCTTGGGCATTGATCTTGTGCCCTAAGTACAAGATTTCCTCCCTACCAAACTCACATTTGGATAATTTGGCAAATAAGGAATGTTACTCAAGTATCTCTAGTACTTCATCTACATGCTTTAGGTGTTCCTCCCAGGTTTTACTATAGATTAGGATGTCATCGTAGAAGACCAATAAGAACTTCCTTAGCTGCCCTCTAAAGATATGATTCATGCAAGATTGGAAAGTGGTTGGTCGATTGGTTAGCCCGAATGGTAGGACAAGAAACTTGAAATGACCATAGTGGCACCTAAAGGCTGTCTTTGGTATGTCTTCCTCCCTTAATCTGACTTGGTGATAACCTGATCTTAGGTCAATTTTATAGAAGTAGATTGCTCCATGTAGTTCATCAATAAGCTCATCAACTTGGGGAATGGGGTACTATTCTTTATTGTTTTCTTATTTAATGCCCTATAATCGATGCACATCCTCATTGTGCCATCTCTCTTCTTTGAAAGTACAACAGATGAGGCAAAGGGGCTAGAACTTGGTTGGATATGCCCCATCTCTAACAATTCCTTTATGGTCTTGTCAATTTCTTCCTTATATTTGTGAGGGTGGTGGTAGGGGATGGTGACAACTAGTTTTGATCCTTCTTCTAGTTCAATGGAATGTTCAAAGCCTCTTTTAGGGGGAAGACCAGGGGGGATGTCACTAAGAATTTTTTATGCCTTTTTAGTAATGGTTGTATGTCTACATGGACTGATTTCCCTTTGGGAGTAGTTTTATCTAGGATCAAGCATTGAGCCACCCATTCTACTTGGTCATGCCTAAGGATTTTTTCCATCTTCTTGGCTGAAACTACCCTTGGAGATCCATCGGATAGACTTTGCAGAAAAACCCTTTCCCCATTATGTTCAAAACATATTTCTAATTTTTGGAAGTTCAGGTTGGCATCCCCTAATGAGTTTAGCCAAGGGGTGCACAAAATTACATCTGTATCCCCTAGTTTTACAACGTAGAATTTGTCCTTGATTTGATGTTTTTTCATAGTGATGTTATGTTGGGAGATCTTCTTTGTGCATGGTGTGGTGAATCCATCTACTAAAGCCACCTTAAATCCCTTAAAGTCTTTTGTGTCTATTCTCAATCTTGCAGCTAAGTTCTCATCTATAAAATTGTGGGTAGCCCCACTATCTACAAGGGTTGTTACTTTTTTGCCCTTAATCTCACCTCGGATTTTAAAGGGGTGATGTCTCGATGCTCTTGAGATGGACGCCAAAGTCCCCCTACCCACTTTCTTCCTTGTATCTTATTCTTTTGTTTGGGCCTTCTTTATCTTCATTTCTTGTCACTTGGTTGAATGTTTCTTCAATGTTGTGGGCTTGGCTTCTCTTTTGTCCGCATATATGTCCAGGTTCCCAATCTTCCTTGCACTTGAAACACAAGTTTTCCCTCATAAGGTCATTTCAGTTGCACTTGTGTCCCAATTTTCATACATTTTTGCATTTAAAACACAACTTTCCTCCTTGGTCTTCATTTTGTCCACAAGTGTGTCCTTTTTCCCATTTTTTCTTGCAATCAAGGCAAAGACCCTTCCTCCTTAGTTCCTCTCGGTCATGGTAAGAAAGGTATGGTTTCTTGCGTCCTTCCTTCCCATGGAAGTGCTTAACTTTTGATGTCATCTTCTTGGAGTGATCCTTTTCCTTTGCCTGGGCAGAGTCAAGTCTAGTGGCTTTAAGAATTGCTTCTTGGAGTGTAGTTGGATCCAAGGCACTTACTAGACCTCGGGTGGCCTCCACTAGTCCTATAAACAAGTAGATAAGCCTCCTTTCTGTGATTCCGGGTACCATGACGGATAGTCTTTGCAATTAGCCATGTAATTTTCAATGGGACCTTCTTGATTAATCTTTGTTAGCTCTTTGAAGCATTTCTCCAGGTGCCTATGATCAAATCTCTCAATTAGTTTTTCAATAAAAGCATCATAGGTTCTTATGTTTTGGTGGTTTTGGGTGACCAATCCATGGTACCACCATTCATGGGCTACTCCTTCTAGGTGTAATATGGCGAACTTAATGGCATCCTCTTCTACCATTGGGTTAAAAGATAGGTATGTATCAAGCTTTTGGATCCGTGTTTGGGCTGTGATCTTACTTGATCCATCAAAGTTTGGGAGAGTTAATTTGCCCACCTTGTGTTGCAAATCCCTATTAATTGGGTTTCTTCTCCTTCTTTGAGTATTCTTGGTTCTAGCCTCACAATATGCTTCAAAAGGGATACTTCTCTTAACTTCTTGATTGAGTCTTGCATATGCTTCAACAAGATAATCCCAATCAAGATTTTGTGCATCTACTTCCTCTTCCTCCCTTGTCAACCCTTCCCTGGTTAAGAAGGGAGGTTGGGTCATGTTGGTGTGTGTTTTGAGTACGCCACCGAACACAGAATAAAAATGCCCAAAGGACACTCTTATCCTCTCTTGAAAAGTGCTTGCAAAAATCTAGTAGACAATACAATAACTCCAAGGTTTCTTTGGTCAGGTCTTGACATGTGGATAAGGCCAGTGGGCGTTGTGATTGCTGGTAATCACAAGGGGACTTACATGAAATTCTCTTTTGCGGGTTGGAAACTTAGACGGTTTTATCCTTGAAGGCTCTTTCGGTGGGTATCTTCAGATTTTCCAAAAAAATAAAAAAGGATAAGGGTTTAGAGACCTAAACTACGCCTAAGAATTCAAGAGACAGCAGTGAGTAGACAAAATGGGTAACCACACTTCGTTTCGCCACCTTCGGACAACTACGCGAAGCAGGTGCAATCTTCAACGGAAGTGATAAGAATTTTCATATTTGAATCGGTAATTGAAACAAACAGAAGTTAAGCATCCATAGTTTAATGGCTCAGACTAACTTTACACGTCAAATGCAAATTTACACGTCAAATGCAAATCATCCACTCGACAAAAGTATGAGCAAAATTTTATCCGCCACTGCAATCAAATCTATCATTCATCTAACCAACATGTAATGAAATGCTATTCTAATTCTACTCTAAGTGTTGAAGGAGAAATATTCAACCTTGCATACTACTTGAAAATAAAAGTTGTTCTTAGCAAATCATGCACAAGAGCTTTTATAAACGGAAATAGTTTCGTCGCAACAATCTTTTATTACTCACTTCACAAAATACAAATGAGGGTCAATGAGTTTATATAGAGTTTCATAAATGGAATAAATGGCTCAGATTGAAAATGAGCCGACGGTCAAGATTTAACAAACGAAACCCTAATTAGGGTTTCCCAAAATGACTTCAGTTAACTGGCAGTGAACAGCAATGAGTTGGCAATAGGAGCTATTTTCAAGGGACTATATCCTGATCCTCTCGAGCTGCCGTGTATTCGCCGAATCTGGACACGATCAAGGCAACCTCGTCCATGGTAACCTGCGGAAGCATGCCGATTCTGAATTCAAGCCCATCCATGCTCTCGGCGCATCTGGCGAAGGTCTCCTCCCACTCTGGTTCAGTCTTCTCAAAGGACTCTCTGATGCTCAAGAAGTTCGCCAATTTGGCCCAGTCCTGCCTCAAGATGGGCCCAGTGATGTCGAAGATATTTTCTTGGACATTTTTCTTCAAAACTTCCAACTGCAGGTCATTCTCTCGCAGCGCCTCTTTATCCAGGACATCGGCAATTATGTTGAGGATTCTGGCCTGAACTTCCTTGACCTGTTCCTCCAATCTGACACCATCAACCTTGACCCTCTCCAGGACTTCACCTCGTGCCGTCAAGGCCCAATACCAAGTGTGGAAGTCATAGGCTGCTCCCGCTGCGATGACGCCTCCCTCTATCAATTCTTGCTTAGGAACTCCTTTCAGAATCCTAAGGCAAGGGATTATTCTATCCTGCACGTCTGGAAGGCTGTCCCATACTTCTGCCAAAGAAGCGAACCTAGAAAGCAAGGCAGTGGCCTGGCCATAAACCAAAGTTAGCCGCTCCACAAATGTCTCAGCTTCAGTCCCCTTTACGGCTATCCATTCTTTGGCCTCCTGAACCGTGAGCCTGTTTTCTTCCATCTCTTTAATGGCCTCCTGCGAAGAGTTCGGAAGTAGAGGAGCTGCCGTAGTGTCCTGATCAAGTGGCTTGATCAAGTGCTGAATATATTCCCTTAAGCGCTCAATCTCTAATTGGCACTCCTTCCTTCTGGCTACCTCCTTCGCCAACCTTGATTTGATGGCGGACACAGAATTGTCCAAATCTTCCATTTCTTGGCCCTTAGTGGTTGGACCCAAGTCAATGGTCGTGATGGCGTAATCCTGTGGAGCCATATCCTCCCGTGGCTTGTCCACTGTAGGCACGGCGATTTGCACTGTCCTGTTGCCGGCCTCGTCTCTCTGTATGCTGGAGAATTTCTTCGCCGACTTTTTGGGCACGGTTTGAGACAGTCTGGCCAAAAAGTCTGCCGTATCATCCTCTTCTGGTTCATCTGCCGGCACTTGTACCTTTAGCCTCTCCTTCAGCCAATCCGGTATCGTAAGCTGCTCAACACCGTCTTCTTCCGGCACGCCTTCTCTATCAGGAACGTCTACAATTCCCCTAAGGGCTGAAATCATCCCTTCCTGAAAATCCTCATCTTGGGTGCCCACATTGTCATCATCCGACTCCAATATTTCGGTGCCCGTGGGAGAAGGTGGCGCATCCTCATCTGGCTGAAGCTCCGCGTTGTTTTCAGGAATCGGAGAAGGATCCCTCATATCTGCCAGTGAAGCATCGGCGGTAGCCAGTATCTCCTCAATATTTCTGGAGGCGGCCGATTGAGAAGGTTTCATCTTTACCTGTTTCTGGACCGGCTCTTTGCCTGCAGCTATTTCTTTTCTTTTCCTAGATGTGGTGGCCTCTATCACTGGGAGGTCCTGTGATGCTCCCGCATTGGAAGAATAAGACTTTGCCTCGCTTAGCATATCATAGGTCAGGGTTATCTTCTGGCGCCTTAATTCTTGAACTCGTTGATCAACCCACCACTGAGTAAACTTGATGACAGGCCTCATCAAGACGTTCAAGTCAGCATGCTCTGCTTCTGACCACTGGACAGCGGGCAAAGCTGAATTCTCATCGAAGCGCGGTTGCGTCTGATTCTCGTCCTCTTCCAACTGATCTGGCACGTGACAAAATTCGGTTGCCCTGATCAAGCTGAGAGGTAATCGGACCACATCCTCCGTCTGACCTCAAATTCATCCGCAGCATTTGCCCAATAGTCTTCCAGTTCGACCCTATGCTTGTACCTCCTTCCATCCACCATTTTGATGTGGTGATGGGGGTCGTAGTGATTTCTGGCCGGATATGGAGAGAAAGGGTAATGCTGTATCTCGATTCTGGCACTGTCAGCTGCCTGTGATGACGGACACGACTCCAGCATGTTCCCTATAAAGAAGGGAAAAGTAACTGCCGCCTTTTGCTTTGCTCTTTGAAGACCCTGAAACTCTTCTAACTGCCTCAACACTTCGAGCAGGACCATCTTATTCGTGGGGAAGATGGGCAGACGGTACGGGCTTCCAGTGAATCCTTGAATTCTGATATACGTAAATCTTGGATACTGGATAAACCAAGACCCGTATTTACCGATTAGGCTTTTGGCCTCATGTGTCAGCCGCTGATGCGTCCCTCCCTGGAGTATCCTGGTGATGTACATCAGGAACGCGTCGTGGGCTCGCCTAAAATGCGCCTTCTCCCTCAGCTGGAGTTGTGGGTAACAGTCATAAGGTTTTAGCTCGTTCTCCTTACTGCCAACTGTGCCTTTGCAGATCAAGCCTGCATACCTATAAGTTCTAGCCAACATATAGACGACGTAAGAACCCATAAAAAATGTTTTGGTCTTCTCTAGATTGATAAGCTGGTGGTGAAGATTATTGCTTATCATCCTAGCCCAGTTGAACATCTTGACACCTTCTGTGAGGTCATCAATGAAGTAATACATCCACGGCTCAAAGGGTGCTCCCGAGGGACTGCCTGCCGCTCTGTTCAACAAGATAATAATATCTCCGTAGTCCTCCTTGAAGTCCGTGCGCATCAACTTCTTGGGCATCTTCTTAAAGGACGGTCTAGGCTTGTCTAGCCAAGATTTGTTAAGGTTGGCGGCACAAAGATCAGGATTTTTGTCATATAACTTCTGAGCATCTTCCTTGGTCTTGTAGACAGTTTTAGGATATGCCGGAATGCCGAAGGCTTCCTGAATGGCCACCTCTGTCAAATGTGCCAACACTCTCCCATCAGGCGCCACAATCCGCCTTGACTCAGCATCATAGTGAAGTGCACACTCCACCATCAGTTCAGCACAGCAAAGTGCAGGCTGGAATCCGGTAGCTTGAAATATGCCGTTTCTCACTATCCTTCTAGCTGCAGGCGTCGGTAAGGGTCCGTTGTGTCCATATATCCTCTTTTTAAATTCCACGAGATCGATGTGGCCAAGATCTGTGTCTGAGACATTTTTCCATTTGGACTTTATTCTGGTCTCGGGCTGCGATCCTTTACTTGCAAACTTCATCTGTGCCTGCCTGGATATTTCTCCTTGATCGATCGGCAGCCTGCAAGCACAAAATACTTAACATTAATACAATATCATTTAAATTTAACGAGTTTCGGGGTGTAGCTTGGACAAATCGCACTTTCAGCCTTATTAAATTAAAATTTCCGTCAAAAAAAGCAAGCTGAAAGTAATTAAATTCGCATATCATGAATGAAATTCATGCCGGAAACGAAGTAGAAGATAGAAACACAGTGCAAATACGTTGTCGATTAACTTCCAAACCTCAAAGATCGCGTTGTGGCTGCAAATGAATTTAAAAATTCAGAAAATCTGCCAGAAGAAGTGCGCCAATATGCTGGAAGTACGATTTCAGCCAAGAAATAAATTACTTCTCTCAAAAATCACGCCTGTCAATAAGAAAATGCTATCTTGATTCTCACAATAATGAATTTCTCCTTCGCGAATGATTTCCTGAAGATTCGAGAGAGATAGTTGCTTCTCAGCCGGAATTTGTGAAGAAATGAGTTGCTGAAACTCATTTTATGGCTGAGAAGTGCGATTTTCTTCAAGGCATTGCTTTCTTTCTTTTGATTTTCTTCCAATTTTTAGAAACGTTTTCTCCTCGGATTAGCAAACTTCTAATTTCACTTTCAGTTATCGAGGCAAGTTTCTAACTTTCGTCTCTGTGCCATCTCTGCTGAGATTTTCGAATTTTCTCAAGGAAAATTGACTAAGTGTTGGAAAATATATTAAATTAATTGTCCAAAATTATTTTTCCAACGTATTTTAAATCCTCCGAACATGGCAAAGTTTAAACTTATCTAAGGCAGACTAGTTTAATCTTCCAAATAATCTCCGGATTTTGAATTTTGAATTAAAATTCCCTAAGTGTCAGGGAAATAATTAAAAATATTAAAATATTAAATTCCAACCCGTTTAATCTTGATACATGGCTAATTTCGTTCGTCAGAGGCAAAATATCTCTTTTTAAATTGTCTGCCTAGCCAAAATGTGCTCGATAGCTCATCTGCCAAATTTTACTTCTCTAGGCGGAGTTCTGACCTTTCTGGACATTTTTATTTTAGCCGAACGATTCATCTTCTGGGTTGGGCGAACCTGGAGACCTCTGCCACTTTGCCATTTTTTTACTAGCGCTTTAGGAATTTTCCAAGCTGAGAGGGGCGGACTTCATGTTTGCTCTGCCAAGCACTCTTCATTTTGTGCCAAAAAATTTCACTCCGTTGTGCTGGGGCGTGATTTTTATGCCGGCCAAAACCTCTTCTTCTTCTAGACATTTCTCCGTTTTTCATGTCTTAGTATAATTTTCTCTTCAAGAGTTGGGCAAATGTCTTATAATTCCTTGCCTATGGCGTATTTTATCGTCCATTGGTCTTAGATTTTCCTTGCCATGGCAAATTTTATTTGTGCCTTGTCCAATGAAAAATTTCACTTGTTTCCATCATTTAATTCAATTTTCAATGAGTTATCTTGCAATTTTACCCCTTTCCAAACATCTTGGAGTGCACCCCTTCATGTTTTACCCTTCTCCACACTTCTTGGGGGCGGACTTTGTGTTCTTCATGCCATTTTCTACTAGGGGCGGACTTCAGCCTCCTTGTGCCATTTTCCTTAGGCTGGGCGGACTTCATGAGTTTCATGCCATTTTCACTAGGCTGGGCGGACTTTGACCTTTTTGTGCCATCCTTTTCTAGGGGCGGACTTTGACTTCTCCATGCCACTTTCCATATGGCGCACTTCCTATCTTGCTGGGCGGAATTTGAGTTCCTTGTGCCAAGGGCGGACTTGGCAACCTTCATGCTTATGGGCGGACTTCAGCCTCTGTGTGCCATGTGCCTCTTCCAAGCATCTTGGGCGGACTTTGGCTTCTTCATGCCAAGGGCGGACTTGGCAACTTTCATGCCATGGCGGACTTGACTTTTCCATGCCATTCCTCTCTTGAGGGCGCACTTCTCAGACTTAGACATTTTTCAAAAATTCCTGCCATTTTTCAAACTTTTTCACTTTACCTTGATTTTCTTGATTTCTGGAGACATATTGATTTTCTGCTCTGTGGGATCCAAAAATAGAAACTTTTTCCCAAAATAGAAACTTTCCAAAAATAGAAAAAGCAAAAAGCATCCCAAAAAAATAGGGACTCCAGAATGGCCTAAAAATGCCAAAAATCAAAAAAGCAAAAAGCAAAAAAGCAGATTCCCTAAAAAATAGGAAGTGTCAGAAACGACCGAAAGCAATGGCGATCTTCGTCTACCGGGTCTTCTAAGCACTTCCATGACGTTAAGGCACACAAACGGGTTCAAAATCTCAACTTAGCCAGACTGACTTTCAAAATTTATCCAAATTCAAGACTCTCAAAGACGTTGCGCAGAGGGCGGAACCAAACTTGGGGGTCCCCAATTGCGATGGGGCGATGTGTGAAATAGGTCACAACATCTGGCGACTCCACGTTGGGAATGTTCCTGAACATTCCAAAGACAATACTTACTTTCAACCCAACATCTTAAATTAGTTCCAACAGACTCATCTTTTGGTTAAGAAAAGTACTAAAACGAACAGGGAATCCTAAATTACATCAAGATGTTTATCCGTTTGTTACAAGTGTGTGCAATGGTATTCATTTCCTTCTCGTAAGGACACTAAGTCTCTTTGGTTCCATCATGGCTTTTATTATAACTAGTCTTAACTCCAAAAGCATCCTTGGATAGAGCCTCGCTGCCAGCGAGCGTCCATAGCCCCGGCGAGGTTATCTGCTACAATCTCACGGAGATTGCTCTACTTCCGGCGATTTATCTTATCGTGTTGCTTGATTGTACGCCTGTAGAGATGTCCGCACACCCGTAACCAAGTGCTTTGATCTTTTCTTTTCTTTTTTTCTTATTTTGATATTCTTGTTCTTTCTTAACTTCTGTGCACTGTGGCTTGTAAGCAACGAAGCCTACGTGGGCTTGAGTATTATAGTGGCGCTGAAGTAAGACTTTGATTATTTCCTTTTGTTCAAACCATGATTTCTTCTCAGAAACTGTCGTGACTTAGAGAATTTATTATATGTGTAAGATGTAGTAACTATCAAATTCAAAATCAAGATATAATAGATGATTCCCCGTTCAGTTAAGTACTAACCTTAACCAACGGATACTCCTCAGACAACTGATCTTGGGACTTGAGGGTTTCCTGCGAACATTGGTCTAAGGAATATTCATAACACAACCGGGTGAAACCAATCCAGTGTGTACGTGTAAGCAACATCACCCTTCTCACAAACCGGGGATCCCTCTTATTCAAGCTAAACTAAACACACACAAAACCCAAAGCAAACTAAGCTATGAAAAACAAAGCGAAGAAAGCCAAGAAAGCAAAACACCTAAACTAACCAAAACCAAAGTAGGGAAACAAAACCAAAACAAACTAAGCTAACTATATACAAGCAAACCCCACTTAAGGATTCAAGGTCGGAAATAGTGCTTCAAGAATTGCCCGTTGACTGGCAACGGGATATCCTCTCCTGTCAAGGTCTTCAACCTGAAAGCATTTTCTCCCAAAATTTCGGAGACTTGATATGGTCCTTTCCACAAATTGTCAAATTTTTCATGATCACCTCTCCTCTCATGTGCCTTGTCCCAATACAGGACTAGGTCAGAGATTCTGAATGATTTTATTATAGCCCGTCTATCGAACCATCGTTTGACAACCCCTTGATGTTTCGCAAACTTTTCTAGGGCATTGTCCCTTTGTTCTTCTAGTAATAATAATTGCGACAAACGTATCTGGACTCTGTCATCTGGGTCCAAGTATTCTTGCATAAACCTCAGCGTCGGAATCCTCAGCTGAATTGGAAATACAGGATCTTGCCCGTAGACTAGGTGGTATGGGGAAGTCCCCAATGATCTCTTAGCTTGTGTCCTGTCTGCCCAAAGGGCAAACCTCAGTTGAGAATGCCAATCTCTTGGATTTTGGTCCAACAATTTCTTGATAACAGTGAGCAAATTCTTGTTAGTTGACTCTGCTAATCCATTACCCTGAGGGTAATAGTTCGAAGAGAATTTCAATGTAATCCCATGGTCGAATGCCCAATTGGAGAATTTCAGAGAAGCGAATGCAGAACCATTGTCGCACACCAAGGCTTTAGGACAACTGAATCTAGTGATGATATGTTCTTCCAAAAACTTGATCACCGCATCCGTTGTACAATTCTTTAATGCTTGCGCTTTTGACCATCGAGTGCAGTAATCAGTTGCCGTCAGGATGTATTTATGTTGCGCCGAGGATGGTGGATTTATCATGCCAATAAAGTCAAGACCCCACATCGCGAATGGTTTTACTTCTGTGATGGGTTGTAATGGCATGGCCAGATTTTTC
Source organism: Sequoiadendron giganteum (assembly GCA_007115665.2). Lineage (NCBI taxonomy): Eukaryota > Viridiplantae > Streptophyta > Pinopsida > Cupressales > Cupressaceae > Sequoiadendron > Sequoiadendron giganteum. The sequence goes on along the minus strand of CM021107.1, from coordinate 82,138,027 downwards.
TCTCGGATTGCAGTGATTTGGCATGTGTGGCATGTCCTGACATGCTGATAGGCGTCTTTAAACACAGAGGGCCAATAATATCCTGCTCGAAGTATTTGACAACCGGTTGCTTGACTTCCGCCATGGCCTGTCCCGAATTTAGAATGGAAATGTTCCATTATCATCCTTGCTTCATCGTTCCCCACACATCTCAAGTAGATTCCTTCGTGGTTTCTTCTGTAAAGTACTGACCCTTGCAACATGAAACGTTGACATTTCAGGCGGAACGCTTGTTTCTGTGTGGAATTCATGTGAGCAGGATATCTGTGATTAATTAGATATGCAGTGATATCAAAATACCACTCCTCTGGAGGAGTGTCAGTTAGCACGTATGTTTGTTGTACTAAACCCGGTCCTTCTATTGCCATCGTCTGAGTTAAGGCTTGGCCTCTGACCAACTTCATTGGTTGTATTTCTATGTCATACTCTTGGATAGTGGCGACCCACTTTCCTCTTCTCTCTCCAAGCTCATTTTGCATCAAGAGTGTCTTAACGGCTGCATCCGGCACGATGGCAAAAACCTTACTCCTTAAAATATAATGCCTAAATTTCTTAATGGCTTTCACTAGTGCATAGGCTTGTTTCTCAACAATCGGGTACCTAAGTTCGGCATCCCGGAGGGGCGTGCTCATGAATGCAATGGGATGTTCATCTCTATCTTCTGTTCTTTGAGTAAGTATTGCGGCACAAGAATGCTCTGATGCAAAGGAATACAGATAAAAGGGCCTGGTATAGTCCGGACTAACCAAGACAGGAGCTTCAACTATTGCTTGTTTGATTTCTTCAAAAGCTCCTTTTGTCAGTGTCGTCCATTCTATCTTGGCATTCTTTTTCAACATCTCGTTTAAGGGTTTCACTATTTCGGCGAAACCAGTGATAAATTTCCTGACGAAATTAATCTTTCCAAAGAAAGATCTTAATTCTTTCTGACTAGTAGGCAGGTTGATTCTGGAAATTGCCTCAATGCGCTCAGGATCGATCAGAATTCCTCTTTCCGTGATCAAGTGACCCAATAGCTTGCCTTCGGTAACCCCGAATATACACTTCTTGGGATTTAGAGAAATCCCGTATCTTTGGCACCTCTTGAACACCTTTCTTAGGTCCTTTATGTGGTCTTCCCTTCTTTTCGAAAATACTGTCAAATCGTCCATATATATAATGATGCATTTCACAATCAATTCTCTGAAGGCGATGTCCATGGCCCTCTGAAATGTGGCTCCCGCGTTAATTAGCCCGAAGGGCATTCTTTTATAGGCGAAAGTTCCCCATTTCGTGGTGAAAGCTGTCTTTAATCTGTCCTCATGCTCTACCAATACCTGATTGTATCCCGAATACCCGTCCAAGAAGGACATCATCCGAGATCCATTGACAACTTGCAGGACTTCATCCAGTGCTGGCAATGGATAGTTATCCTTCTCCGAGGCTCGATTCAAGTTCCTGAAGTCGACACACAGCCTTATTTCTCCGTTCTTCTTTCGAACGGGCACCAGGTTGGCGACCCACGTTGAGTGGCGTATTGGGAATATGATTCCAGCTGAAAGTAGTTTCCTGACTTCCTGGTGGATGAGAGGTTCGAGCAGCGGATTGACCGGCCTTTGGCGTTGCCTAAACGGTCTGCTCTCGGGCTTCAGAGGAATGGTGTGCGTGATGATGGATGTATCATAGGTTCTGAGATCTTCATAGCTCCAAGCTATGATGTCCATAAATTCCCTCATGTTCCGGATTATTCCGGCCTTTTCGGTGGGGGTGCAAGCTTTCCCTATGCACACGTTCTTGACTTCTCCTCTTGTTCCCAAGTTTATCTTTTCGTATTGATCACCCTCAATCCTTGGGCTCCTTGCCTCTTGGATTTGATCTTGGTCGAAGATTCGTTCCAGTTGTATCATTCCTCTTGGGATGATATTGGTCTTCAAGTTCAGGATGCCATCGTCGTCTAATTCAGCTTCTGGTGTTTCCTCCTCATCAATGACTTGGGTGGCAAAAACATCGGAACTAGTCAAGAATTCGCGAATGTGGTCATCATTTTCAAAGACTTGAAAATTTGTAACATTGTCCGGAATGGACGGTATTGATGATAGTTCTACCGTGAACTGGCTTATAGATTCCATGGCTAGGGGTTCCAGTGAACTGGCCGCCTGCGCTAAAGAGTTTGCTACTTGATTGCTGGACCGGCTCATGGATCGGATGTTGAAGGCGTCGAAGCTTTCTATGAGGTCCCATACCCTGTTGCGGTATCGGGCCAATCTCTTATCGTGGCAAACATATTGCTTCTTTACTTGCTTCACAACTATTTCCGAGTCTCCAAGAGCATACAACACTCTTGCTCCTTTCTTTAGTGCCAGTAGCAATCCATGAATCAGTGATTCGTATTCCGCCACATTGTTCGTGCAGGGGAACTCCAACCTGTGAGCGGCGAGATATGTGTCTCCCCTCGGACTGGTTAATTCGAAGCCAGCTCCCGCTCCTTTCTTTGATCGAGATCCGTCGAACCTCAAAGTCCAGATTTGTTCTTGTTGTGGCGGGGGCAGAAGATGTGCCTCCGTGTTTTCTTTTTGCTCGATCTCTTGTATCATGACCGATGTAGACTCTCCTGTGTGGCTAGCCTCCTTATTATGTGACGGGGATGGCGCCTGTGGAATACTGTTCCATACTTCCTCCACTGCTTTATGGCACATCTTGCATACAAACTCGGAGTGTGCAGTGTTATGGATTCGACACCAATTTGGTAGCAACAGATCGTGAATGTGGAGGTGTTCATGTAATTCTGCTTTCAACTGAACACTCCTCAAGATAAAGTTTCGGAAACTTTCAAACATTTCCTTGCCATCGTCTTGAAGATTTTGAGGTTCCTCTACAAATGTCTCGGTAGAGTTGACCATCTTATTGGTCTTGTGGGTCGACCCATGCAGCATTAATACTTCATTTGCTTTAGGCCTGTAAGAACCTAAGTCGGTTTCGAGAAATAGAATCTCGTTATTCTCGCCATACTCGGTGATCATTAATCTTAGTCTTGGCGTACTATCAATCCTAATCTGATTGGGAACTCCTTTCCATGGCAGCCACATATGGGAAAAGTCTGTGGAAATATATCCATTTAATTTTCTTGTCCAATCTCTGCTCAAAAGCATGCCATAGCCATCTGGAATGTCAACAACTGAGATGTCGATACAACTCTGCATTCTCGGGTCTGCTGCTAATTGCATGTGGATATTGTTCAATTCTCCCATCACAGGGACTTCCGTCTTGTCCAATTGGGTGACTTTCTTGTTAGTTCTTGCGGGTACAAGTCCTAACCTTTGGCAGACAGCCAGTGGCATTACATTGCTTGAAGCGCCTGAGTCTACTAGGCAATTGTGCAACATTTTGCCAAATATACAAACGGATAGCAGGAACGGAGTAGGTTCGTCTTTTCCTTGGTAGAATGCCACGGGGTGTTTGTCTGGGTTGTTTATACCTTGACTCTTCTCTTTCTGTGTTCCGGAGACATATTCTGGCTTCTTCGGATTATGCGGCAATTCGCTAGCCAGAACTTCTTCTCTAAATATATTGGAGTCCCTCAGAACTTCTTCTGGTGTTATGTCCCTCTGATTAGGGTCTATTACCGGGGACTGTGTTTGTGCCCAGTTGCCTGATATCTCCCATTCGGTGACGTTAGTGTTGGCCGGAGCGTTGAAGGCTCCTCTACTTGGCACACTTTGAGGAATATTCCTCGGGGCAATAGCTTCAGTTAGACTACCCAAAAGTGTCTCCCGAATTTCGGGAACTCTCATCAGTTCTATTAGGGGTAGACTGACCTTTATTTTCTTGAACTCTTCCAATACATATGAGCTCAATCTTTTCAATTCCTCCCTGGGACGATCTTTTGTTTGGGCTTGTGTCTGTTCCACCTGATGGTTTCCTGGTCGCCTTGGTTCTATTTGTGGAACAACGACTTGCCTTGTCCCATTTGATTGAACGTTCTGCTGGCGATATTCCGGAGAATCCCTCGAAGAAGGCGGCGCATTGGACGCACCTGGATTCGGCGGAGTCTGAAAATTATTAGGAGGAATAGACGAAGTTAAGGGTTCATTTTGGCGAACATTTCTTTGGTATACCCTTAGCGGGTTTCCAGACATTTGTTGAAATGCTTGAACTTCTCTTGTTCCTTCCACTAATACGCTGTTGTGTAGAGGCGGAAAACTATACCCCTCGTTTGAAGTGGATTGGTCGGCTGGAGTGTAAGTCTCCATCCCGTCTTGATATTGCAATGTCTCTGCCAGACCATTTGCTGATGTTGGTGGGAATCTTTGACCGGGGGAATATGGTAGATATTCCTGAGATGAAAATCTCACGTTCTCGATTACAAGGGCTTGGTCGTATCTTGGCGCGGGAACTAGCTCATATCCGGTTGCTGGCGGATCTTCTGCTTCTGAATTTCTTCTTTCGCTTCGGAATATATCTGCCGCTACTTGGAATTCACGACAATGCAACTCTGAGTGTTGGTCCGTGTTGTGTAGTCGGCACCAACCTGATAATGCTGCTTCGGCCAAGAATACTTTATCTGCAGGACGGTTGTCTGCGGGTGGATTGTCCAAGGGAGATGGTACAGTACCATTGTTTGGTCCTGTATTCCAAGTCTTTTTCTGGAAGCCCGAATTGTTATTTCGGAACCCTTGATTGTTTCCTTGGTAATTTTGATTATCCCTTGTATATCCGGAATGATTTTGATTTTGGTGATTATTTTGTGGTGGCTGGTAATTCCTTTGAAAATTCTGTATTTGACTTGTCTGACCCTTCAGATAGGTGACGTCGGTCGACAACTTTTTAACTTGATCAATTAGCTCCTTCATTTCATCTTTCTCCTCTTGACTTCTGGTGGAAGTTGTCACGTTCTGGAGGTATACAGGCTGCGCTGGTGGTGCTTGGGACATTGGAGCTCCTGGGTGCGGAACCAATTGATTGCTGTTGGTGGGAACCGGGTTCATCATGGGTGTCTGGTGAGCCAGAGCACGATTGATGTCTTGCACTTGATTTTGGGAAGTTGAATTCCCTAAGTATTGGAGTGAACCTTGGGGAACCCCCACTCCGAGACCATTGCTTGCTATTACTGCCTCAGCATATGCTTCCTTCAAGTTGGCAGGGACTGGATTTTTGGACTTTACAAACATGGTCGTGAGACGATCCAAGGCCTCATAATAGATGGGCAGTGCTGCAGCATTATCCAAGTTGTAAGGATCTCGCAATCTTGTGTATGCCCTTTGAAATCTATTATTGAAAGTACTGATGGGCTCGTGTTCTTGTCTTTTCACCTCCATGATCTGCCTATATAGATCGGTTGCCGAAATTGGTGCCCTGAATTTCTCCAAGAATGCCGCCTTCATTCCTTGCCACGTGGTAATGGAGTTAGCTGGTAAATGGATATACCAGTAAGACGCTTGATCATCAAAAGTATAAGGAAACAACCGGCATGCAACATCTTCCTCTCGGATGTCTCTATTTTGGAGGAGATCTTCAAATAGTTTGATGTGCTCATCCGCAGTGTGGTTTAAGTCGCCGCTATGAAACTTGGAACAAAAATGTTCCGGATTTTTAGGCATATCATGGTATGCGGCGAACGTCATGGGAGATGCGTTAGCTGGACGCCACGCCATTGGAATGTTTGGTTGATTTGCCAAGTTGGGTTGAATCGGCTGTGCTAGCTAGGCAGGTTGAATCGGCACTTGCTGATTATTCACTGGGACGGCTCCTGAAACCGGAGTGCTTGGTGGCGAAGTTTGGGAGGAACCAGAAAGATGCTCGCTTGATGCTTCTCCGCCGAGATTGATTTCGCCTGATGTTCCCTCTTGAATTATTTGAGTTTTTCTTCTCTGCCTGAAAGGCGATAGCTCCACAAATTCTTTGAATGAACTCGGGTTTGACCTAGTAATCCTCCTTAGTCTGTCAGGAGAGAAAGAATTAATACGATCCAGTGTATCTTCTTTTAGGCTTGTCGGGATTGTGCCAGAGCTGTTTCTGGAGCCGGAGGATTTGCCTGTTGCCGTTGAAGAGCTTCAAATCTTTGGACAAGCAAGTCTTGTTGAATGCGAAATTCGATCCTTTGGGCAATCTCTTCCTCTTCCTCGAGAATAAAGCTCATGCGCATCCAATCAGGCGCGTTTCGTTTCAATTTCCACGCTAAGCTGTATAATTCTGTTATCACGTCCTCTTGTTCGTCATGGAATCCCAAATCAGGCTGTAACACTGGATTAGGCTCCAGTCCCGGGAGAGGAAGGCTGGTCGGAAGTACCATTCTTCATCTTACGGGTAAAGCCTGATCTTGTCAATGATCCGGAAGCAATTGCGTGTTCAATGTAGTCAAAAGCTCGCTTCAAGCGGTTGATCTTCTGTCTTATCAGGTGCCTTTCAATAGCTCCTTCGATGAATTCTCTCTTCTCTTCTTCTCGAGCAAGAACGCGACTTGTTTGTCTGAATTGGGCACTATCTACTTGTGTCTGCCACGCTAGTGAGTACAACTGGCCAAGAATATCTGTCTGACCTTGCTCTGGCTGTTCCAGCGGCACGTTAAATGGGAACTCGTGTGGCAACACCATTCTTTATCATGTCTACTACCTTCAACTCTACAAATAATTACGTTCAATCAGCCCTCCTTCTAGCGCCAATTCTGTTGGTGCGTTAGGAGGAGGCGAGCATATGGGTGGTACAAAAGTGGTGGAGCAAATAATTCTTCTTTTTCTCTGTTTTATTCCCAAGAAAAGAAATTTTCTTTGTAAGCCCTCCTTCTAGCGCCAATTCTGTTGGTGTGTGTTTTGAGTACGCCACCGAACACAGAATAAAAATGCCCAAAGGACACTCTTATCCTCTCTTGAAAAGGGCTTGCAAAAATCCAGTAGGCAATACAATAACTCCAAGGTTTCTTTGGTCAGGTCTTGACATGTGGATAAGGCCAGTGGGCGTTGTGATTGCTGGTAATCACAAGGGGACTTACATGAAATTCTCTTTTTTCGGGTTGAAAACTTAGACGGTTTTATCCTTGAAGGCTCTTTCGGTGGGTATCTTCAGATTTTACAAAAAAATAAAAAAAGGATAAGGGTTTAGAGATCTAAACTACGCCTAAGAATTCAAGAGACAGCAGTGAGTAGACAAAATGGGTAACCACACTTCGTTTCGCCACCTTTGGACAACTACGCGAAGCAGGTGCAATCTTCAACGGAAATGATAAGAATTTTCATATTTGAATCGGTAATTGAAACAAACAGAAGTTAAGCATCCACGATTTAATAGCTCAGACTAACTTTACACGTCAAATGCAAATCATCCACTCGACAAAAGTATGAGCAAAATTTTATCCGCCACTGCGATCAAATCTATCATTCATCTAACCAATGTATAAATGAAATGCTATTCTAATTCTACTCTAAGTGTTGAAGGAGAAATATTAAACCTTGCATACTACTTGAAAATAAAAGTTGTTCTTAGCAAATCATGCACAAGAGCTTTTATAAACGGAAATAGTTTCGTCGCAACAATCTTTTATTACTCACTTCACACATTACAAATGAGGGTCAATGAGTTTATATAGAGTTTCATAAATGGAATAAATGGCTCAGATTAAAAATGAGCCGACGGTCAAGATTTAACAAAAGAAACCCTAATTAGGGTTTCCCAAAATAACTTCAGTTAACTGGCAATGAACAGCAATGAGTTGGCAATAGGAGCTATTTTCAAGGGACTGTATCCCGATCCTCTCGAGCTGCCGTGTATTCGCCGAATCTGGACACGATCGAGGCAACCTCGTCCATGGTAACCTGCGGAAGCATGCCGATTCTGAATTCAAGCCCACCCATGCTCTCGGCGCATTTGGCGAAGGTCTCCTCCCACTCTGGTTCCGTCTTCTCAAAGGATTCTCTGATGCTCAAGAAGTTCGCCAATTTGGCCCAGTCCTGTCTCAAGATGGGCCCAGTGATGTAGAAGATATTTTCCTGGACACTTTTCTTCAAAACTTCCAACTGCAGGTCATTCTCTCGCAGTGCCTCTTTATCCAGGACATCGGCAATTATGTTGAGGATTTTGGCCTGAACTTCCTTGACCTGTTCCTCCAGTCTGATGCCGTCAATCTTAACCCTCTCCAAGACTTCACCTCGTGCCGTCAAGGTCCAATACCAAGTGTGGAAGTCATAGGCCGCTCCCGCTGCGATGACGCCTCCCTCTATCAATTCTTGCTTAGGAACTCCTTTCAGAATCCTAAGGCAAGGGATTATTCTGTCCTGCACGTCTGGAAGGCTGTCCCATACTTCTGTCAAAGAAGCGAACCTAGAAAGCAAGGCAGTGGCCTGGCCATAAACCAAAGTTAGCCGCTCCACAAATATCTCAGCTTCAGCCCCCCTTTACGGCTATCCATTCTTTGGCCTCTTGAACCGTGAGCCTGTTTTCTTCCATCTCTTTAATGGCCTCTTGCGAAGAGTTCGGAAGTAGAGGAGCTGCCGTAGTGTCCTGATCAAGTGGCTTGATCAAGTGCTGAATATATTCCCTTAAGCGCTCAATCTCTAATTCGCACTCCTTCCTTCTGGCTACCTCCTTCGCCAACCTTGATTTGATGGCGTATACATAATTGTCCAAATCTTCCATTTCTTGGCCCTTAGTGGTTGGACCCAAGTCAATGGTCGTGATGGCGTAATCCTGTGGAGCCATATCCTCCCGTGGCTTGTCCACTGTAGGCACGGCGATTTGCACTGTCCTGTTGCCGGCCTCGTCTCTATGTATGTTGGAGAATTTCTTTGCCGACTTTTTGGGCACGGTTTGAGACAGTCTGGCCAAAAAGTTTGCCGTATCATCCTCTTCTGGTTCATCTGTCGGCACTTGTACCTTTAGCCTCTCCTTCAGCCAATCCGGTATCGTAAGCTGCTCAACACCGTCTTCTTCCGGCACGCCTTCTCTATCAGGAACGTCTACAATTCCCCTAAGGGCTGAAATCATCCCTTCCTGAAAATCCTCATCTTAGGTGCCCACATTGTCGTCATTCGACTCCAATATTTCGGTGCCCGTGGGAGAAGGTGGCGCATCCTCATCTGGCTGAAGCTCCGCGTTGTTTTCAGGAATCGGAGAAGGATCCCTCATATCTGCCAGTGAAGCATCGGCGGTAGCCAGTATCTCCTCAATATTTCTGGAGGCGGCCGATTGAGAAGGTTTCATCTTTACCTGTTTCTGGACCGGCTCTTTGCCTGCAACTATTTCTTTTCTTTTCCTAGATGTGGTGGCCTCTATCACTGGGAGGTCCTGTGATGCTCCTGCGTTGGAAGAATAAGACTCTGCCTCGCTTAGCATATCATAGGTCAGGGTTATCTTCTGGCGCCTTAATTCTTGAACTCGTTGATCAACCCACCACTGAGTAAACTTGATGACAGGCCTCATCAAGACGTTCAAGTCAGCATGCTCCGCTTCTGACCACTGGACGGCGGGCAAAGCTGAATTCTCATCGAAGCGCGGTTGCGTCTGATTCTCGTCCTCTTCCAACTGATCTGGCACGTGACAAAATTCTGTTGCCCTGATCAAGCTGAGAGGTAATCTGGACCACATCCTCCGTCTGACCTCAAATTCATCCGCGGCATTTGCCCAATAGTCCTCCAGTTCGACCCTATGCTTGTACCTCCTTCCATCCACCATTTTGATGTGGTGATGGGGGTCGTAGTGATTTCTGGCCGGATATGGAGAGAAAGGGTAATGCTGTATCTCAATTCTGGCACTGTCAGCTACCTGTGATGACGGACACGACTCCAACATGTTCCCTATAAAGAAGGGAAAAGTAACTGCCGCCTTTTGCTTTGCTCTTTGAAGACCCTGAAAATCTTCTAACTGCCTCAACACTTCGAGCAGGACCATCTTATTCGTGGGGAAGATGGGCAAACGGTACGGGCTTCCAGTGAATCCTTGAATTCTGATATACGTAAATCTTGGATACTGGATAAACCAAGACCCGTATTTACCGATTAGGCTTTTGGCTTCATGTGTCAGCCGCTGATGCGTCCCTCCCTGGAGTATCCTGGTGATGTACATCAGGAACGCGTCGTGGGCTCGTCTAAAATACGCCTTCTCCCTCAGCTAGAGTTGTGGGTAACAGTCATAAGGTTTTAGCTCGTTCTCCTTACTGCCAACCGTGCCTTTGCAGATCAAGCCTGCATATCTGTAAGTTCTGGCCAACATATAGACGACGTAAGAACCCATATGAAACGTTTTGGTCTTCTCTAGATTGATAAGTTGGTGGTGAAGATTATTGCTTATCATCCTAGCCCAGTTAACATTTTGACACCTTCTGTGAGGTCCTCAATGAAGTAATACATCCACGGCTCAAAGGGTGCTCCCGAGGGACTGCCTGCCACTCTGTTCAGCAAGATAATAATATCTCCATAGTCCTCCTTGAAGTCCGTGCGCATCAACTTCTTGGGCATCTTCTTAAAGGACGGTCTAGGCTTGTCCAGCCAAAATTTGTTAAGGTTGGCGGCACAAAGATCGGGATTTTTGTCATATAGCTTTTGAGCATCCTCCTTGGTCTTGTAGACAATTTTAGGATATGCCGGAATGCCGAAGGCTTCCTGAATGGCCACCTCTGTCAGATGTGCCAACACTCTCCCATCAGGCGCCACAATACGCCTTGACTCAGCATCATAGTGAAGTGCACACTCCACCATCAGTTCAGCACAGCAAAGTGCAGGCTGGAATCCGGCAGCTTGAAATATGCCATTTCTCACTATCCTTCTAGCTGCAGGTGTTGGTAAGGGTCCGTTGTGTCCATATATCCTCTTTTTAAATTCCACGAGATCGATGTGGCCAAGATCAGTGTCTGAGACATTTTTCCACTTAGACTTTATTCTGGTCTCTGGCTGCGATCCTTTACTTGCAAACTTCATCTGTGCTTGCCTGGATATTTCGCTTTGATCGATCGGCAGCCTGCAAGCACAAGATACTTAACATTAATACAATATCATTTAAGAATTAATGAGTTTCGGGGTATGGCTTAGACAAAATCGCACTTTCAGCCTTATTAAATTAAAATTTCTGTCAAAAAGCAAGCTGAAAGTAATTAAATTCGCCTATCATGAATGAAATTTGTGCCGGAAACGAAGTAGAAGATAGAAACACAGCACAAATGCGTTGTCGATTAACTTCCAAACCTCAAAGATCACGTTGTGGCTGCAAATGAATTTAAAAATTCAAAGAAATCTGCCAGAAGAAGTGCGCCACTATGCTGGAAGTACGATTTCAGCAAAGAAATAAATTACTTCTCTCAAAAATCACGCCTTTCAATAAGAGAATGCTATCTCGATTCTCACAATGATGTTATTCTCACAAACTTCTCCTTCGAGAATGTTTTCCTGAAGATTCGAGAGAGATAGTTGCTTCTCAGCCGGAATTTGTGAAGAAATTTGTTGCTGAAACTCATTTTATGGCTGAGAAGTGCGATTTTCCTCAAGGCATTGCTTTCTTTCTTTTGATTTTCTTCCAATTTTTAGAAACGTTTTCTCCTCGGATTAGCAAACTTCTAATTTCACTTTCAGTTATCGAGGCAAGTTTCTAACTTTCGTCCTTGTGCCATCTTTGCTGAGATTTTCGAATTTTCTCAAGGAAAATTGACTAAGTGTTGGAAAATATATTAAATTAATTGTCCAAAAATTATTTTTCCAACGCGTTTTAAATCCTCCGAACGTGGCAAAGTTTAAACTTATCTAAGGCAGACTAGTTTAATCTTCCAAATAATCTCCGGATTTTGAATTTTTAATTAAAATTCCCTAAGTGTCAGGGAAATAATTAAAAATATTAAAATATTAAATTCCAAACCGTTCAATCTTGATACATGGCTAATTTCGTTCGTCAGAGGCAAAATATCTCTTTTTTAAATTGTCTGCCTAGCCAAAATGTGCTCAATAGCTCATCTGCCAAATTTTAATTCTCTAGGCGGAGTTCTGGCCTCTCTGGACATTTTTATTTTAGCCGAATGATTCATCTTCTGGGTTGGGCGAACCTGGAGACTTCTGCCACTTTGCCATTTTTTACTAGCGCTTTAGGAATTTTCCAAGCTGAGAGGGGCGGACTTCATGTTTGCTCTGCCAAGCACTCTTCATTTTGTGCCAAAAAATTTCACTCCATTGTGCTGGGGCGTGATTTTTATGCCGGCCAAAACCTCTTCTTCTTCTAGACATTTCTCCGTTTTTCATGCCTTAGGATAATTTTCTCTTCAAGAATTGGGCGAATGTCTTATAATTCCTTGCCTATGGCGTATTTTATCATCCATTGGTCTTAGATTTTCCTTGCCATGGCGAATTTTATTTGTGCCTTGTCAAATGAAAAATTTCACTTGTTTCCATCATTTAATTCAATTTTCAATGAATTATCTTGCAATTTTACCCCTTTCCAAACACCTTGGAGCGCACCCCTTCATGTTTTACCCTTCTCCACACTTCTTGGGGGCGGACTTTGTGTTTTTCATGCCATTTCCTTTAAGGCTGGGCGGACTTCATGAATTTTATGCCATTTTCCTTAAGGGCGGACTTTGAACCTTTTGTGCCATTTTCCTTAGGCTGGGCGGACTTCATGAGTTTTATGCCAATTTCACTAGGGGCGGACTTCATGAGTTTTATGCCGTTTTTTCTAGGGGCGGACTTTGACTTCTCTATGCCACTTTCCATATGGCGCACTTCCTACCTTGCTGGGCGGACTTTGAGTTCCTTGTGCCAAGGGCGGACTTTGCAACCTTCATGCTTATGGCGGACTTCAGCCTCTTTGTGCCATGCGCCTCTCCCTATCATTTTGGGCGGACTTTGGCTTCCTCATGCCATGGCGGACTTGATGAATTTCTTGCCAGTGCCTACCTTTGGCATGCCAAAGGTAGGGCGGACCTTGACTTTTCCATGCCATTCCTCTCTTGATGGCGCCATTCTCAGACTTAGACATTTTTCAAGAATTCCTTGCCAATTTTCAAACTTTTTACATTTTGCCTTGATTTTCTTGTTTTCCGAAGACATATTGATTTTCTGCTCTGTGGGATCCAAAAATAGAAACTTTTTCCCAAAATAGAAACTTTCCAAAAATAGAAAAAGCAAAAAACATCCCTAAAAAATAGGGACTCCGGAATGGCCTAAAAATACCAAAAATCAAAAACAAAAACGAAAAAAGCGGATCCCTAAAATAGGAAGTGTCGAGGAAAGCGGCCAAAGCTTGATAAAGCGATCTTAGTCCACGGGTCTTCTAAACGCTACTGTGACCAAAAGCAGTTCAAAAAATCTCAATTTGCTTGAGCCGACTTTTCAAAATTTTACCAAATTAGAGACTCTCCAAAGGCGTTCTCCTTGAGGAGGAAGCGGAGATAAACAGGGAGTCCCCATTTAGATAAGGCTGATGTGTGAAATAGGTCCTTTGGGACTATGTTGGTGAGGATCTACAAAAAATTTATCAATTTGTTAGGGAAAGTAATTAATAAAGAAAATATAAAATTCATACCTAAAGCTGGAGACCTAGAGGATATTTGCAATTGGCAACCCATCACCCTGCTCAATGTTTTGTACAAGATAATTGCCAAAGCATTGGCCTTAAAGGTGCGCCATATTCTTCCTCAAATTGTGAAGCTTGAACAAATTGGATTCATTAAATCTCGATATATCGTAAACAAAATTATTGTCATCTAGGAAGGTATGGAATGGGCTAGGTGTTCTCAATAGAAGGCACTTTTCCTAAAAATTTGACTTTACCAAAGCTTATGATCACATTGAATGGCCATTTATTCTCTCCATGCTTCAATCTTTGGGTTTTAGGCCCCATTTCATTTGATTTGTTACCATGCCTTTAGTTGAAGCCTCAGTTTGCGTTGCCACTAATGAACAATACTCCAATGCCTTTGGGCTTTTCAAATTTATTCGCTAGGGTTGCCCGTTAGCTCCAACCCTATATGTGCTTGTTGTTGAAGGATTTGGCTACCTCTTGGCACATTTCATGTCTCAAGGGATGGTTAGGGGAATTACTTTACTTGACTCCTCAACTCAACTTGTCAATGGCCATTTTGCAGATGACTCCTTACTCTCATTAAAGAGGAGCAATACATCAAACAAGCATGTAAATGCCTTGATATTATTTTCAAAGCTTCTCGTTCTACTATTCAATGGCATAAGACTCAATGCTAGAGACAATCCTTCCTCCCCACACCTTCCTAGCTTAGCTCCTATGGTTGGAAATGGATTGGTCATGGAGAATTTTTCAGATCCTTGGGCATCCCTTTTGCTTTCTAGGCTTCACAAGTATCCCTTTGGCAAGTTGTTCTTACCAAAATCGAAAAAAATTTGGCATACTAGATCACAAAACCCCTCTCTTTGGCAGGGGAATTTTAGGTTTGCTCCAAGATTCTTGCAATCACTAATGTGTATTACTCCTCATGTTGGGCTCCTCCTAAAGCCTCTTACATAAAGTTGGAAAAACTTCTACATGATTTTCTTTGGGCTTCCTCAAAAAACCACAAGGGATTTGATAGGGTTTTCTAGGAGTTCTGCTGCCTCCCTTGGGATTCTAGAGGTTTGGGGTTTCTATCCACCCAATGCCAAGGTTTGTTTCTTTGCACTAAGTGGATTATCCATGCCCTTCAAGGTGACAAAGCCTAGAAAATTGTTATGCGCATTGCATTACCTCTAACCATCCTTCTAGATAGTTTGATCGGAAGGGGATGGGCATCAAACCCTTCTCGCAATTAAATATTCAATGCAAATTCAAGGGACTTTTGTGATAAAAATTATTTGGAGAGCTTGGGAAGCCATGAAGCCTTGTCTCTTCTAGAATGGTTTTGGATTCCATGATGGGCTATCCATCAATCAGTAGACTATTTGGTGGTCCCTATCCTACAAAGCCAAGACCACCCATTGGCTAGGCAATCGTGGATATGCGCCTTGAGATTTCATGGGAAGGGATTCAAACTTTGTCAAACCTCTTTTTAAGAGCCCTCTATGAGGCTTTTGTTTTGGAATGAAGCCAAAACCAATTTTCACCTCTCCAATGAAGATTGTGAAACTTTTGACTCAATTTTGGAGGAACTTTTGGCTGATACGGTTCACAAAATTAGTATCAATTCTTCCAAGCATTGGTTGAAAGATTGGAAGTGTTCCAAACACCGCTTTTTGGAACTACAAACCCCAACAAGGATATCTTTGGCTCTCTCCCAACTTGCCCACGATTCCGAATTTGAATCAATAGCAACATTTGCAATCACCAATTTCAGTTTGGCTATGCAAATTTCATACCATCTAGTCAGCTATTCTAGAACCAAAATTGGCCCACTTTGCCTGGTGTATTCTTTTGCAAGGCTTGGAAGAATTGATACTAATTTTGTGAATAAACACACAATTAGTATTTCCAAATGAATCCTTCATCTTTCCAAGTAGCATCTTCACACTAAGTTCTTCCATTTGACGAGATATTTAGTGATCACCCTACTCCACAACCACTAGCTCCTTGTTTGAATCTGTAGTTCTAAAATAATTCTTCTTTCTTCATCGAACTTTGGAAACACTATCTAAATTGGAATTGCATCTCCAATGACCTTCAAACAAGAAACTTAAAAGATTGAATGTATTTGTGGGGATGATGGTAGCCCCTATTTATATGCTACACACCCAAATTGTTGCAACACCTTATATGGACCATAATATTTGGGTACTAACTTGTTTTCCTACTTTTGTTTCTTTAGAAAGATCTACTTGTATGGTTGTAGCTTTAAAAATACCCAATCACCCACTTCAAATTGTCTTTCACCTCTATGCTAAAATGATTTTTGTTTCATCTTGAGTTGTGCCATGACCAAATTTTCTTTGAGAGTAGAAAGAACTTTGTAGTTATGTCGCTTATGCTCCCCCATTGCACAAACTTTGGGCTGCATTCTCACTAAACATATGATAGATGGCATTGGATACCTATAGAGTATAGAGTATTATGAATAGAGATATGTCGGTCACCATATTGAAAGAAGTGTTATACCACCTATTGGTGCTCAAAGTTGTGGATTCCAATATCATACTACAAATGAGCAAGTACAACATAGAAAACTTGAAATTGAGTGTAAAATTGCCAAGGGCACAACTGCCAATCAAATCTAGCATTTAATACACTACCAAGTTGAAGAGGAGCAACATGAAATAGGAAAACCCCACCATAACCACACACAAGGCTCAAAACAATCGATCAAATCATACCCTACTATTGCAGATCTAGACAATGGCCTACTCGCTGAAAACTCCCAAGTTGGTGAGTACTCGTCGAGCTAGGTGAGTGACAAGTTTTAGTGCCACTTACTCGCCAGAAAAACTCATCGGCTTTCTGGCGAGTACTCGCCAATTTTTTGGCAAGTACTCGCTAGAAAGTTGGCAAGTTCGTGTTTAAAACCGCAAGTGGCAGAAAAAAGGTAGACAGGTCATAAACTGACACCAAAACACAAAGTCGCACATGTTTTTCGCTTAGCAAGGAAAGGAAAACCCTCAAACATAGCTGCCACCTGAAAATAGGCCATTTCTAGCACATTTGCAAGATGGAAAAGGATGTTGTTACGAATTTGGAAGGAAAATTTGAAGCACATGTCAGTTTTTTGTTTTATTTTAAACATTTTATTTCTTTTTGGCTGCAAAATTCAGCATCTAGGTTTTTTTTTAAATATCATATGCTAAAACTAGGGAGTATTTTTGCATTTAAATTCCAGAAAATTGGATTCATCACCATTTTTTCATGGTTTTTTCTTTTTTGTTATTTTCACTATTTTTTGCATACACAACTTTTTTATTTTAAGATTTTTTTGGAAAAAAATGTTTATAATCTTTACATTATATTAAATTTTTACTTATTTAAACTAATTTTCGCTGACTTTTAGTGATTTATGTAAAATTTAGGTTATTTTTTGTATTAAAAAATTAATATTTTGTGCTTTCACTTTGTATGTGTAAGTTATATGCATCATATAATGGAAAATAAAGAAACTTTTGGATCAAGTTTAGCCTCAGGCTCCACCCCATTGGTGCCACTACCATTTGCAGGCACTCATACTACTAGAGCTAGAGACCCTAACTAGAAATATGCCTATCAAGGACCGGTCCCTGAGTCAGTTATTTGCCTTAGATGCACAAATTTATATCATGGAGGCATAAATGACTCAAATACCATCTTGTGGGCATTACTCATTGTGATGCCAAACCCTGTGCCAACACCACCAAATAGATAAAAAGAGAGATGAATGCCCTACTTGCAGCCACAGAAGAGAAAATTTTGCAAAAGGAGAGGGCAAGGGCAATCATAGTAGCATCCATAGCTAGTGGTCATGGTGCTCAAGTCCAACCAGAATCAAATAAAGATACGACATGTCAAGGCATAGTGGGCTCTCTTTGTGGTCCACGCATCTGAAGTACATCCACCACCACTTCATCTACTTCTACTAGAGTGCCAACAACAACACCTACACCTACACACATGCCACATAGCTTTTTTGTGACCAAAAACACACCTAGAGCACAACCATCATTGGAAGCTACAAGGTGGAACAGGGAGGTGCATAAACATGCAGATATGGCATGTGTAGATTTTTGGTACTTCAACAACATTCCTTTCAATGCGGTGAGTAGTCTTTATTGAGAGAACTTGATAACTGCATTGGCAGTTGCAGGAAAAGGCTACAAGGTGCCTTCTCACAAAGACTTGAGTGGGAGGTTAGTTAATTTTAATTTTTTATGCTAATTTATACTTATAGTAATTTATGTCGAGTTTTAGGCTAAATTTATGGTTTTTTTGTGTTTAAAAATTAAAATTTTGTACGTTCACTTTGTACTTGTAGGTTGCTCGTCAATGCAACTAAAAGGGCAAGGCTAATAGTGGAACAAAACAAGGAATGGGAAAAATATGGCTCCACCATTCTTTCAGATGGGTGGACAGATGGGAAAATACGCACCATTCTCAGATTTTGATAGCCTCAAATGGCGAGGTTTTTTTTTAAATCAATGGATGCCTCAAACAAAGTCAAAAATGTTGAAACATTGTATTTAATGTTGGATTAAGTTGTCATGGAGGCGAGCATAGAAAATGTGGTGCAAACCATAACTGATAATGTAGTAGCATATGTGGCAGCTGGGAGATTGCTCCAAGACAAAAACATAACACACTTTTTTGGACACCTTGTGCAGCACATTTCCTTGACCTTCTTTTGGAGGACATAGGTAAACTTGATTAGGTGATACCGGTTGTAGGTGATCCAAGCAATATCACAAAATTTATCTACAATCACCCTTGGGTTCTTCATTTGATTAGAGATCACACACAAGGGAAAGAGTTGGTAAGATCGGGTGTCACAAGGTTTGCAACGGTTTTCCTAACATTGCAAAGCATTATTGGTTCATTGATTGCTTTAAAATAGATGTTTGTGAGTCGAGCATGACTAGACTCATCTTATTCGAAGAAGCTTGAAGGAGAGAGGGTTGCAAGCATAGTCTTTGACAAACTTTTTGCACAAAAAGCTACAAAGATTGTGAAGGTAACATCAAAACTTTGAATATAAATTCCAAATTGAATATTTTATTTTATTTCATTAT
Source organism: Sequoiadendron giganteum (assembly GCA_007115665.2). Taxonomy (NCBI): domain Eukaryota; kingdom Viridiplantae; phylum Streptophyta; class Pinopsida; order Cupressales; family Cupressaceae; genus Sequoiadendron; species Sequoiadendron giganteum. Next base: position 82,119,419 of record CM021107.1, on the reverse strand, counting down.
AAATTTGTAACTTTAATCTTTTTGTATTTGTAAATTGTAGGTGTCGGAGCCCTTGGTTAGAATTCTCCATTTCATAGATGGGGATCAAAACCCAATGGGGTATATTTATGAGGCCATGGATAGGGCCAAAGAGTCTATCAGAAATTATTACATGGGAGACAGCCTCAAAATTTGATCCCATATGAGAGATCATTGATAGGAGGTGGAACATTCAACTCCACTAACCCATCCATGCAGCTGGGTACTTCGTCAACCATCATTTTTTCTATTCAAACACCTTAGATCCTAATGGAGAGGTTATGGAGGGCCTCGCAACATGCATTCAAAGGATGACACCCAGGTTGAGGTGAAAAACCTCATTATCAAAAATTGGAAAGTTAAAAGGTTGGAAGGGGTAGGCTCTTTCTTTCGGAGCTATCTATCCGAGGAAGAACCACTCAAACACTAGGTATAAAATTTGGAGTCTTTATTTCACATGCATCTTAAAAGAAATTAATTTCAAATTTACAACTATTGATAATTTGATAAAAGTATGTTTTGACTTTGCTTTCCAACTCTTGAATATTTTATTT
>CM021107.1:82070576-82118747 GCA_007115665.2 Sequoiadendron giganteum | reverse complement strand
CCTCATCAATGACTTGGGTGGCAAAAACATCGAAACTAGTCAAAAATTCGCGAATGTGGTCATCATTTTCAAAGACTTGAAAATTCGTAACATTGTCCGGAATGGACGGTATTGATGATAGTTCTACCGTGAACTGGCTTATAGATTCCATGGCTAGGGGTTCCAGTGAACTGGCCGCCTGCGCTAAAGAGTTTGCTACTTGATTGCTGGACCGGCTCATGGATCGGATGTTGAAGGCGTCGAAGCTTTCTATGAGGTCCCATACCCTGTTGCGGTATCGGGCCAATCTCTTATCGTGGCAAACATATTGCTTCTTTACTTGCTTCACAACTATTTCCGAGTCTCCAAGAGCATACAACACTCTTGCTCCTTTCTTTAGTGCCAGTAGCAATCCATGAATCAGTGATTCGTATTCCGCCACATTGTTCGTGCAGGGGAACTCCAACCTGTGAGCGGCGAGATATGTGTCTCCCCTCGGACTGGTTAATTCGAAGCCAGCTCCCGCTCCTTTCTTTGATCGAGATCCGTCGAACCTCAAAGTCCAGATTTGTTCTTGTTGTGGCGGGGGCAGAAGATGTGCCTCCGTGTTTTCTTTTTGCTCGATCTCTTGTATCATGACCGATGTAGACTCTCCTGTGTGGCTAGCCTCCTTATTATGTGACGGGGATGGCGCCTGTGGAATACTGTTCCATACTTCCTCCACTGCTTTATGGCACATCTTGCATACAAACTCGGAGTGTGCAGTGTTATGGATTCGACACCAATTTGGTAGCAACAGATCGTGAATGTGGAGGTGTTCATGTAATTCTGCTTTCAACTGAACACTCCTCAAGATAAAGTTTCGGAAACTTTCAAACATTTCCTTGCCATCGTCTTGAAGATTTTGAGGTTCCTCTACAAATGTCTCGGTAGAGTTGACCATCTTATTGGTCTTGTGGGTCGACCCATGCAGCATTAATACTTCATTTGCTTTAGGCCTGTAAGAACCTAAGTCGGTTTCGAGAAATAGAATCTCGTTATTCTCGCCATACTCGGTGATCATTAATCTTAGTCTTGGCGTACTATCAATCCTAATCTGATTGGGAACTCCTTTCCATGGCAGCCACATATGGGAAAAGTCTGTGGAAATATATCCATTTAATTTTCTTGTCCAATCTCTGCTCAAAAGCATGCCATAGCCATCTGGAATGTCAACAACTGAGATGTCGATACAACTCTGCATTCTCGGGTCTGCTGCTAATTGCATGTGGATATTGTTCAATTCTCCCATCACAGGGACTTCCGTCTTGTCCAATTGGGTGACTTTCTTGTTAGTTCTTGCGGGTACAAGTCCTAACCTTTGGCAGACAGCCAGTGGCATTACATTGCTTGAAGCGCCTGAGTCTACTAGGCAATTGTGCAACATTTTGCCAAATATACAAACGGATAGCAGGAACGGAGTAGGTTCGTCTTTTCCTTGGTAGAATGCCACGGGGTGTTTGTCTGGGTTGTTTATACCTTGACTCTTCTCTTTCTGTGTTCCGGAGACATATTCTGGCTTCTTCGGATTATGCGGCAATTCGCTAGCCAGAACTTCTTCTCTAAATATATTGGAGTCCCTCAGAACTTCTTCTGGTGTTATGTCCCTCTGATTAGGGTCTATTACCGGGGACTGTGTTTGTGCCCAGTTGCCTGATATCTCCCATTCGGTGACGTTAGTGTTGGCCGGAGCGTTGAAGGCTCCTCTACTTGGCACACTTTGAGGAATATTCCTCGGGGCAATAGCTTCAGTTAGACTACCCAAAAGTGTCTCCCGAATTTCGGGAACTCTCATCAGTTCTATTAGGGGTAGACTGACCTTTATTTTCTTGAACTCTTCCAATACATATGAGCTCAATCTCTTCAATTCCTCCCTGGGACGATCTTTTGTTTGGGCTTGTGTCTATTCCACCTGATGGTTTCCTGGTCGCCTTGGTTCTGTTTGTGGAACAACGGCTTGCCTTGTCCCATTTGATTGAACGTTCTGTTGGCGATATTCCGGAGAATCCCTCGGAGGAGGCGGCGCATTGGACGCACCTGGATTCGGCGGAGTCTGAAAATTATTAGGAGGAATAGACGAAGTCAAGGGTTCATTTTGGCGAACATTTCTTTGGTATACCCTTGGCAGGTTTCCAGACATTTGTTGAAATGCTTGAACTTCTCTTGTTCCTTCCACTAATACGCTGTTGTGTAGAGGTGGAAAACTATACCCATCGTTTGAAGTGGATTGGTCGGCTGGAGTGTAAGTCTTCGTTCCGTCTTGATATTGCAATGTCTCTGCCGGACCATTTGTTGATGCTGGTGGGAATCTTTGACCGGGGGAATATGGTAGATATTCTTGAGATGGAAATCTTATGTTCTCAATTACAAGGGCTTGGTCGTATCTTGGCGCGGGAACTAGCTCATATCCGGTTGCTGGCGGATCTTCTGCTTCTGAATTTCTTCTTTCGCTTCTGAATATATCTGCCGCTACTTGGAATTCACGACAGTGCAACTCTGAGTGTTGGTCCGTGTTGTGTAATCGACACCAACCTGATAATGCTGCCTCGGCCAAGAATACTTTATCTGCAGGACGATTGCCTGCGGGTGGATTGTCCAAGGGAGATGGTACAGTACCATTGTTTGGTCCTGTATTCCAAGTCTTTTTCTGGAAGCCCGAATTGTTATTTCGGAACCCTTGATTGTTTCCTTAGTAATTTTGATTATCCCTTGTATATCCGGAATGATTTTGATTTTGGTGATTATTTTGCTGTGGCTGGTAATTCCTTTGAAAATTCTGTATTTGACTTGTCTGACCCTTCAGATAGGTGACGTCGGTCGACAACTTTTTAACTTGATCAATTAGCTCCTTCATTTCATCTCTCTCCTTTTGACTTCTGGTGGAAGTTGTCACGTTCTGGAGGTATACAGGCTGCGCCGGTGGTGCTTGAGACATTGGAGCTCCTGGGTGCGGAACCAATTGATTGCTGCTGGTGGGAACCGGGTTCATCATGGGTGTCTGGTGAGCCAGAGCACGATTGATGTCTTGCACTTGATTTTGGGAAGTTGAATTCCCTAAGTATTGGAGTGAACCTTGGGGAACCCCCACTCCGAGACCATTGCTTGCTGTTACTGCTTTAGCATATGCTTCCTTCAAGTTGGCAGGGACTAGATTTTTGGACTTTACAAACATGGCCGTGAGACGATCCAAGGCCTCATAATAGATGGGCAGTGCTGCAGCATTATCCAAGTTGTAAGGATCTCGCAATCTTGTGTATGCCCTTTGAAATCTATTATTGAAAGTACTGATGGGCTCGTGTTCTTGTCTTTTCACCTCCACGAATTGCCTATAAAGATCGGTTGCTGAAATTGGCGCCCTGAATTTCTCCAAGAATGCCGCCTTCATTCCTTGCCACGTGGTAATGGAGTTAGCTGTTAAATGGATATACCAGTAAGACGCTTGATCATCAAAAGTGTAAGGAAACAACCGGCATGCAACATCTTCCTCTCGGATGTCTCTATTTTGGAGGAGATCTTCAAATAGTTTGATGTGCTCATCCGCTGTGTGGCTTAAGTCGCCGCTATGAAACTTGGAACAAAAATGTTCCGGATTTTTAGTCATATCATGGTATGCGGCGAACGTCATGGGAGATGCGTTAGCTGGACGCCACGCCATTGGAACGTTTGGTTGATTCGCTAGGTTGGGTTGGATCGGCTGTGCTAGCTGGGCCGGTTGAATCAGCACTTGTTGATTATTCACTGGGACGGCTCCTGAAACCGGAGTGCTTGGTGGCGAAGTTTGGGAGAAACCAAAAAGATGCTTGCTTGATGCTTCTTCGCCAAGATTGATTCCGCCTAATGTTCCCTCTTGAATTATTTGAGTTTTTTTTCTCTGCCTGAAAGGCGATAGCTCCACAAATTCTTTGAATGAACCCGGGGTTGACCTAGTAATCCTCCTTAGTCTGTCAGGAGAGAAAGAATTAATACGATCCAGTGTATCTCCTCTTAAGCTTGTCGGGGTTGTGCCGGAGCTGTTTCTGGAGCCAGAGGATTTGCCTGTTGCCGTTGAAGAGCTTCAAATCTTTGAACAAGCAAGTCTTGTTGAATGCGAAATTCGATCCTTTGGGAAATCTCTTCCTCTTCCTCGAGAATAAAGCTCATGCGTATCCAATCAGGCGCGTTTCGTTTCAATTTCCACGCTAAGCTGTATAATTCTGTTATCACGTCCTCTTGTTCGTCGTGGAATCCCAAGTCAGGCTGCAACACTGGATTAGGCTCCTGTCCGGAAAGAGGAAGGCTGGTCGGAAGTACCATTCTTCATCTTACGGGTAAAGCCTGATCTTGTCAATGATTCGGAAGCAATTGCGTGTTTAATGTAGTCAAAAGCTCGCTTCAAGCGGTTGATCTTCTGTCTTATCAGGTGCCTCTCAATAGCTCCTTCGATGAATTCTCTCTTCTCTTCTTCTCGAGCAAGGACGCGACTTGTTTGTCTGAATTGGGCGCTATCTACTTGTGTCTGCCACGCTAGTGAGTACAACTGGCCAAGAATATCTGTCTGACCTTGCTCTGGCTGTTCCAGCGGCACATTAAATGGGAACTCGTGTGGCAACACCATTCTTTATCATGTCTACTGCCTTCAACTCTGCAAGTAATTACGTGCAATCGCCCTCCTTCTAGCGCCAATTCTGTTGGTGTGTTAGGAGGAGGCGAGCATATGGGTGGTACAAAAGTGGTGGAGCAAATAATTCTTCTTTTTCTCTGCTTTATTCCCAAGAAAAGAAATTTTCTTTGTAAGGCCCTCCTTCTAGCGCCAATTCTGTTGGTGTGTGTTTTGAGTACGCCACCGAACACAGAATAAAAATGCCCAAAGGACACTCTTATCCTCTCTTGAAAAGTGCTTGCAAAAATCTAGTAGACAATACAATAACTCCAAGGTTTCTTTGGTCAGGTCTTGACATGTGGATAAGGCCAGTGGGCGTTGTGATTGCTGGTAATCACAAGGGGACTTACATGAAATTCTCTTTTGCGGGTTGGAAACTTAGACGGTTTTATCCTTGAAGGCTCTTTCGGTGGGTATCTTCAGATTTTCCAAAAAAATAAAAAAGGATAAGGGTTTAGAGACCTAAACTACGCCTAAGAATTCAAGAGACAGCAGTGAGTAGACAAAATGGGTAACCACACTTCGTTTCGCCACCTTTGGACAACTACGCGAAGCAGGTGCAATCTTCAACGGAAGTGATAAGAATTTTCATATTTGAATCGGTAATTGAAACAAACAGAAGTTAAGCATCCACGATTTAATGGCTCAGACTAACTTTACACGTCAAATGCAAATCATCCACTCGACAAAAGTATGAGCAAAATTTTATCCGCCACTGCGATCAAATCTATCATTCATCTAACCAACATGTAATGAAATGCTATTCTAATTCTACTCTAAGTGTTGAAGGAGAAATATTCAACCTTGCATACTACTTGAAAATAAAAGTTGTTCTTAGCAAATCATGCACAAGAGCTTTTATAAACGGAAATAGTTTCGTCGCAACAATCTTTTATTACTCACTTCACAAAATACAAATGAGGGTCAATGAGTTTATATAGAGTTTCATAAATGGAATAAATGGCTCAGATTGAAAATGAGCCGACGGTCAAGATTTAACAAACGAAACCCTAATTAGGGTTTCCCAAAATGACTTCAGTTAACTGGTAGTGAACAGCAATGAGTTGGCAATAGGAGCTATTTTCAAGGGACTATATCCTGATCCTCTCGAGCTGCCGTGTATTCGCCGAATCTGGACACGATCAAGGCAACCTCGTCCATGGTAACCTGCGGAAGCATGCCGATTCTGAATTCAAGCCCATCCATGCTCTCGGCGCATTTGGCGAAGGTCTCCTCCCACTCTGGTTCAATCTTCTCAAAGGACTCCTTGATGCTCAAGAAGTTCGCCAATTTGGCCCAGTCCTGCCTCAAGATGGGCCCAGTGATGTCGAAGATATTTTCCTGGACATTTTTCTTCAAAACTTCCAACTGCAGGTCATTCTCTCGCGGCGCCTCTTTATCCAGGACATGGGCAATTATGTTGAGGATTCTGGCCTGAACTTCCTTGACCTGTTCCTCCAATCTGACACCATCAACCTTGACCCTCTCCAGGACTTCACCTCGTGCTGTCAAGGCCCAATACCAAGTGTGGAAGTCATAGGCCGCTCCTGCTGCGATGACGCCTCCCTCTATCAATTCTTGCTTAGGAACTCCTTTCAGAATCCTAAGGCAAGGGATTATTCTATCCTGCACGTCTGGAAGGCTGTCCCATACTTCTGCCAAAGAAGTGAACCTAGAAAGCAAGGCAATGGCCTGGCCATAAACCAAAGTTAGCCGCTCCACAAATGTCTCAGCTTCAGTCCCCTTTACGGCTATCCATTCTTTGGCCTCCTGAACCGTGAGCCTGTTTTCTTCCATCTCTTTAATGGCCTCCTGCGAAGAGTTCGGAAGTAGAGGAGCTGCCGTAGTGTCCTGATCAAGTGGCTTGATCAAGTGCTGAATATATTCCCTTAAGCGCTCAATCTCTAATTGGCACTCCTTCCTTCTGGCTACCTCCTTCGCCAACCTTGATTTGATGGCGGACACAGAATTGTCCAAATCTTCCATTTCTTGGCCCTTAGTGGTTGGACCCAAGTCAATGGTCGTGATGGCGTAATCCTGTGGAGCCATATCCTCCTGTGGCTTGTCCACTGTAGGCACGGCGATTTGCACTGTCCTGTTGCCGGCCTCGTCTCTTGTATGCTGGAGAATTTCTTTGCCGACTTTTTGGGCACGGTTTGAGACAGTCTGGCCAAAAAGTCTGCCGTATCATCCTCTTCTGGTTCATCTGCCGGCACTTGTACCTTTAGCCTCTCCTTCAGCCAATCCGGTATCGTAAGCTGCTCAACACCGTCTTCTTCCGGCACGCCTTCTCTATCAGGAACGTCTACAATTCCCCTAAGGGCTGAAATCATCCCTTCCTGAAAATCCTCATCTTGGGTGCCCACATTGTCGTCATCCGACTCCAATATTTCGGTGCCCGTGGGAGAAGGTGGCGCATCCTCATCTGGCTGAAGCTCCGCGTTGTTTTCAGGAATCGGAGAAGGATCCCTCATATCTGCTAGTGAAGCATCGGCGGTAGCCAGTATCTCCTCAATATTTCTGGAGGCGGCCGATTGAGAAGGTTTCATCTTTACCTGTTTCTGGACCGGCTCTTTGCCTGCAGCTATTTCTTTTCTTTTCCTAGATGTGGTGGCCTCTATCACTGGGAGGTCCTGTGATGCTCCCGCATTGGAAGAATAAGACTCTGCCTCGCTTAGCATATCATAGGTCAGGGTTATCTTCTGGCGCCTTAATTCTTGAACTCGTTGATCAACCCACCACTGAGTAAACTTGATGACAGGCCTCATCAAGACGTTCAAGTCAGCATGCTCTGCTTCTGACCACTGGACAGCGGGCAAAGCTGAATTCTCATCGAAGCGCGGTTGCGTCTGATTCTCGTCCTCTTCCAACTGATCTGGCACGTGACAAAATTCGGTTGCCCTGATCAAGCTGAGAGGCAATCGGGACCACATCCTCCGTCTGACCTCAAATTCGTCCGCAGCATTTGCCCAATAGTCTTCCAGTTCGACCCTATGCTTGTACCTCCTTCCATCCACCATTTTGATGTGGTGATGGGGGTCGTAGTGATTTCTGGCCGGATATGGAGAGAAAGGGTAATGCTGTATCTCGATTCTGGCACTGTCAGCTGCCTGTGATGACGGACACGACTCCAGCATGTTCCCTATAAAGAAGGGAAAAGTAACTGCCGCCTTTTGCTTTGCTCTTTGAAGACCCTGAAACTCTTCTAACTGCCTCAACACTTCGAGCAGGACCATCTTATTCGTGGGGAAGATGGGCAGACGGTACGGGCTTCCAGTGAATCCTTGAATTATGATATACGTAAATCTTGGATACTGGATAAACCAAGACCCGTATTTACCGATAAGGCTTTTGGCCTCATGTGTCAGCCGCTGATGCGTCCCTCCCTGGAGTATCTTGGTGATGTACATCAGGAACGCGTCGTGGGCTCGCCTAAAATGCGCCTTCTCCCTCAACTGGAGTTGTGGGTAACAATCATAAGGTTTTAGCTCGTTCTCCTTACTGCCAACTGTGCCTTTGCAGATCAAGCCTGCATACCTGTAAGTTCTGGCCAACATATAGACGATGTAAGAACCCATAAAAAATGTTTTGGTCTTCTCTAGATTGATAAGCTGGTGGTGAAGATTATTGCTTATCATCCTAGCCCAGTTGAACATCTTGACACCTTCTGTGAGGTCATCAATGAAGTAATACATCCACGGCTCAAAGGGTGCTCCCGAGGGACTGCTTGCCACTCTGTTCAGCAAGATAATAATATCTCCATAGTCCTCCTTGAAGTCCGTGCGCATCAACTTCTTGGGCATCTTCTTAAAGGACGGTCTAGGCTTGTCTAGCCAAGATTTGTTAAGGTTGGCGGCACAAAGATCAGGATTTTTGTCATATAACTTCTGAGCATCTTCCTTGGTCTTGTAGACAGTTTTAGGATATGCCGGAATGCCGAAGGCTTCCTGAATGGCCACCTCTGTCAAATGTGCCAACACTCTCCCATCAGGCGCCACAATCCGCCTTGACTCAGCATCATAGTGAAGTGCACACTCCACCATCAGTTCAGCACAGCAAAGTGCAGGCTGGAATCCGGCAACTTGAAATATGTCGTTTCTCACTATCCTTCTAGCTGCAGGCGTCGGTAAGGGTCCGTTGTGTCCATATATCCTCTTTTTAAATTCCACGAGATCGATGTGGCCAAGATCTGTGTCTGAGACATTTTTCCATTTGGACTTTATTCTGGTCTCGGGCTGCGATCCTTTACTTGCAAACTTCATCTGTGCCTGCCTGGATATTTCTCCTTGATTGATCGGCAGCCTGCAAGCACAAAATACTTAACATTAATACAATATCATTTAAATTTAACAAGTTTCGGGGTGTAGCTTGGACAAATCGCACTTTCAGCCTTATTAAATTAAAATTTCCGTCAAAAAAAGCAAGCTGAAAGTAATTAAATTCGCATATCATGAATGAAATTCATGCCGGAAACGAAGTAGAAGATAGAAACACAGTGCAAATACGTTGTCGATTAACTTCCAAACCTCAAAGATCGCGTTGTGGCTGCAAATGAATTTAAAAATTCAGAAAATCTGCCAGAAGAAGTGCGCCAATATGCTGGAAGTACGATTTCAGCCAAGAAATAAATTACTTCTCTCAAAAATCACGCCTGTCAATAAGAAAATGCTATCTTGATTCTCACAATAATGAATTTCTCCTTCGCGAATGATTTCCTGAAGATTCGAGAGAGATAGTTGCTTCTCAGCCGGAATTTGTGAAGAAATGAGTTGCTGAAACTCATTTTATGGCTGAGAAGTGCGATTTTCTTCAAGGCATTGCTTTCTTTCTTTTGATTTTCTTCCAATTTTTAGAAACGTTTTCTCCTCGGATTAGCAAACTTCTAATTTCACTTTCAGTTATCGAGGCAAGTTTCTAACTTTCGTCTCTGTGCCATCTCTGCTGAGATTTTCGAATTTTCTCAAGGAAAATTGACTAAGTGTTGGAAAATATATTAAATTAATTGTCCAAAATTATTTTTCCAACGTATTTTAAATCCTCCGAACATGGCAAAGTTTAAACTTATCTAAGGCAGACTAGTTTAATCTTCCAAATAATCTCCGGATTTTGAATTTTTAATTAAAATTCCCTAAGTGTCAGGGAAATAATTAAAAATATTAAAATATTAAATTCCAACCCGTTTAATCTTGATACATGGCTAATTTCGTTCGTCAGAGGCAAAATATCTCTTTTTAAATTGTCTGCCTAGCCAAAATGTGCTCAATAGCTCATCTGCCAAATTTTACTTCTCTAGGCGGAGTTCTGACCTTTCTGGACATTTTTATTTTAGCCGAACGATTCATCTTCTGGGTTGGGCGAACCTGGAGACCTCTGCCACTTTGCCATTTTTTTACTAGCGCTTTAGGAATTTTCCAAGCTGAGAGGGGCGGACTTCATGTTTGCTCTGCCAAGCACTCTTCATTTTGTGCCAAAAAATTTCACTCCGTTGTGCTGGGGCGTGATTTTTATGCCGGCCAAAACCTCTTCTTCTTCTAGACATTTCTCCGTTTTTCATGTCTTAGTATAATTTTCTCTTCAAGAGTTGGGCAAATGTCTTATAATTCCTTGCCTATGGCGTATTTTATCGTCCATTGGTCTTAGATTTTCCTTGCCATGGCAAATTTTATTTGTGCCTTGTCCAATGAAAAATTTCACTTGTTTCCATCATTTAATTCAATTTTCAATGAGTTATCTTGCAATTTTACCCCTTTCCAAACATCTTGGAGTGCACCCCTTCATGTTTTACCCTTCTCCACACTTCTTGGGGGCGGACTTTGTGTTCTTCATGCCATTTTCTACTAGGGGCGGACTTCAGCCTCCTTGTGCCATTTTCCTTAGGCTGGGCGGACTTCATGAGTTTCATGCCATTTTCACTAGGCTGGGCGGACTTTGACCTTTTTGTGCCATCCTTTTCTAGGGGCGGACTTTGACTTCTCCATGCCACTTTCCATATGGCGCACTTCCTATCTTGCTGGGCGGACTTTGAGTTCCTTGTGCCAAGGGCGGACTTGGCAACCTTCATGCTTATGGGCGGACTTCAGCCTCTTTGTGCCATGCGCCTCTTCCAAGCATCTTGGGCGGACTTTGGCTTCTTCATGCCAAGGGCGGACTTGGCAACTTTCATGCCATGGCGGACTTGACTTTTCCATGCCATTCCTCTCTTGAGGGCGCACTTCTCAGACTTAGACATTTTTCAAAAATTCCTGCCATTTTTCAAACTTTTTCACTTTACCTTGATTTTCTTGATTTCTAGAGACATATTGATTTTCTGCTCTGTGGGATCCAAAAATAGAAACTTTTTCCCAAAATAGAAAAAGCAAAAAGCATCCCAAAAAAAATAGGGACTCCAGAATGGCCTAAAAATGCCAAAAATCAAAAAAGCAAAAAGCAAAAAAGCAGATTCCCTAAAAAATAGGAAGTGTCAGAAACGACCGAAAGCAATGGCGATCTTCGTCTACCGGGTCTTCTAAGCACTTCCATGACGTTAAGGCACACAAACGGGTTCAAAATCTCAACTTAGCCAGACTGACTTTCAAAATTTATCCAAATTCAAGACTCTCAAAGACGTTGCGCAGAGGGCGGAACCAAACTTGGGGGTCCCCAATTGCGATGGGGCGATGTGTGAAATAGGTCACAACAGGTCATCCTAGGGGTGGACCTTGATGTGCAATCATTTTCAGATTGGCTTGGGGTGGTTTCCCTCCTATTTCCTTAGTGTGGCCTAAGAGTATTTATGGTATTATTTATATTTTGTAAGGCTTGGGTTGTTTGCTCCATGAAGGTTCTAACTTCGTTTTCCATTTGCTCCCTTCTTGTGTGGTCTTCGTTGTGGTTGTTGTTTAGGGTAATTCTCTTTATCTCTCTCTCTAAGGCTCTCAAAGTTCTCTCACTAACCATCAACTATTCTTTATCCCTTAGGCTAGCAGAATCATGCTCTGATAACCCACAAGTCCCAGGATCGAAACTTAGCTTTGATACCAATTGTAATGTCCCCTAATTGCGAATGCCCTAAAATTTCCCTAATTCCTCAATTTCTAAATAAACAAATGGGTTAGAGAGTACCTTTCACTAGATTGAAGTCCTGCAAACTCATTAGAACCCATTTACCACAGTAATATTAATTAGTAGATTGTCATAATTAAACATAAGTAAATTCAGGACAGAATATTAATTCAATCATAAAGCACTTTAATATCCTTGGAAGGCTCAACCATAGGAGAGCATGGGAGAACGTGACTTTGATGGGGTGTCTCGGATCCTCTACCCTAGGCCCAAGAGCGGATATACCATCCCTCTTGGCCTCATGTGGCCCATGCCATCCATATGAGGTGGTCTACCCAGTGAGGTGTCCCCTTTCCATTATCCCCTAATCTTGCCAACCATTTCCCTCTCTCTATGATTGGACTTCTTGTGCTGATTCACCATGATGGAGGGGTGAGGTTACAAAGGGTGCCCCAGAAGCCCATCTCTCCTATGCCCAAAGCGTAGTACCCTCTGTACCCCCTTGGCCTCCTTGGGACTACCTGGTCCCCATCTCGAGGTGGTGTACCTAGGAGAGTGCTCCATCATGGTACCCCTCTTGTAATCTCAATCTCCTCTATCATGGCTAAAACATTCAAGACATATAACAAACATATATTAATCCAATATTTACCGATACAAGAAAGCAGTCATAACAGCAATGTATCATCAGTACCTCGAATGTCTAATTAAACAGTCACAATCACTTATATTAAATTGTATTGCAACTACATTATTGTAAATCAGATTTCATACCACTGACTCAAGAAATCTGACTGCTCCGCATATGTGTAATGAGCCGAACCAATTTTTTTTTAATTTTTCACAATTGATTACAATGCAACATGCACCTGTTAAGGTTAGTACAAACCAAAACGTTGCGGAAAGTAACTCTAACCAGAATGTACACCAGGATCCCGATGTGGGCAAGGTGTGAGCATTGGTCAGAGGATCTATGAAAAGCAAACTGAAGGAACTCTAACCAAGAATGGCGCCGAGTGATGGCGAGCATATGGTCAGAGGATCAATGCAATGCAAACTGAAGGAACTCTAACCAAGAATGGCGCCGAGTGATGGCGAGCATATGGTCAGAGGATCAATGCATGATGACAGAATGTAACCCTAACCAAGAATGGCGCCGATGGATGGCGAGCATATGGTCAGAGGGTCCCTAAACTACTCAACTGAAAGCAAATAGGCGGCAAGCCAGCCTCTTCCACTTATTCGGTGGGAATTACATGTAAATTCAAAATGAAGGGAATGAATTGCTGACAGTACTACTGTTCAGCTTATAGCAAATTAGAGAGCTTGCCAGATATCATAAGAGTAAGAACTTCCAAAGCTATAACAAGAGAGGATCCCTCTTCTAAAATCACAAACTCTTGAAATATCAACCCCTCGCACAACTAATGAACTTTCTTAAATCTGGTATGACTGATTTGACAGATTTAATGCAGAACAGCAACATAATAACTCACAAAATTGTACATATCTCACTCTAAACACATCCTATCGACGAGAAATCAAATGCAGATTACTAAACTGATATAGGCGCCCAAGATGCAATTCCTAAACCACCCAAAACAAGCCTTATTTATTTTGCACAAACTTCGATGCACTTTCAAGATGGTACGGCCCAGCTGCAAGGGCGAATTTCCTCTAAAAAATCAGAAAGACCCAAATAAAATCTGGAAATTGGCAAGAATGGTCGCCCCACATAAACAGATTGATAGATTCAATACCCAGAATGATAGCATTTTTATTTCATGAGCTGCGAGCAAATCTTACATTCCTCAATGACATTCAGCAACATCAAAATATGACAGAAAATGTAAACTAGAACTCCCAAAATGCAATTACTCAATTGGAAATGCTATTCAAACCTATTACAAGCTAACTTCTCAACTAGTTGCTATCTTTCAAGCAAGAAGATGAGCCCATGCTAGGAGGGATGCTTTCCTCGAAGCGAGTATCTGAAGACAATTCAGCAGCATAACGGTGTAGTAGACAAAAGATACCAAATGAAGAGCTGAGGCCTGATTAAATAGACAAGAGAGAAACATCTAGAAGCTTCCAGAAGGCGCCCAAACCCTAATTTCAAATTCACCTTTTCCCTCCAGAGAATGGCGTCCTTTTTCACCCATGAAATATTTCACTTTGTATTTTTCTTTTTAAAATAAAATCAATTCTCTCAATAGGCGTCCCTTTCTTCATCTCAATATTTGACATTTAAAGATATAACTTATCTCTCCATGACGCCTAGACCCTCAAGGTTCCCCTTTTTAAAACAACTTAAAGTTGTACTGCTAGGCAAGGGGTATAATATTAAAATATAATATTATAATGAAAATACTTATCTCTCCAAGAATTATGCACTCAAGGCCAAGAATTGAAGTGCCAGCTGAACCAACTGAAGAAGAGGACCAACTGAACTGAACCCAAACTGTCCACTGCCAAAAATAGAATTTACTAAAAATAGTAAATTCGCAAAGTTGCCCGGAATGCCAAATTGAACACATCACTGCGAAGCTCTCTGAAAACCCAGAAAGAATCCGCAAATAGAATTCCGAACCTCAAGCAACAACCTCCTCAAAACCAGGAAACCCTAATTTCACCATCCGCGTAGCCTACGGGTCTCCGGAATAGGCCAACGGTCAACTGAAAGGTCACAGCTGGGAAGGGGACATTACAATATGCCAATTAATTAATTATTTCTAACTTAGAGGGTGCAGACCTCTATTTCCTTTTTATTGATTTATTTCTGCAGATGATCTCTGGTTTGAATTTATCTCTTCTCCAATCAATGCTTTTCTGCTTTGAAATGTTTTAACTTTTATACCCACGATGGGGCAGATGGTCATGTCCTTTCATTAAAGACATGTCTTTTAATTGGTTACTTAACTAATCGTAACCCTCTATTAAAGGATAATTAATTTAATTTAATATTATCCTTTAATCGATTCTACTTTAGTCGAGTTTTCTGTGCATGATGATTGATTTCTAGTGTAGTTTGATTCCCTTCATATCTCCTTCCTGTCACTGTTTGTAAAGGGCGACATTTAATTACTATCATAATGCTGTGTATATTCCTTAAACCCTCAATCTAGTTAATTAATGCATGGTTGAATGGGTCATGAATAGCAATCTGGTTTTGCTTCTCAACCTATGTTTAGGATTGCAATTTGCGGGGGCATGACAGAATACTTCCAGATCTCTCCTATCTTCCACACAAAAAAAAACTCTCTACCTAAGCCTAGCAACACCCACGTCTAATAAACAAAACCTACTGTCCCCTTGAAACAAAATATTCTTAAATAGTCCACTATAGAAGTTACAATTCCACAAACTGCAGTCACATCAAAATCTTCTAAAAATAAATAAATGACTAAAGCCGATGGGAAGTGGGAATTAGTCAGCAGTTAGTGGTTGGTTAAATCAGCCTAGACTCAATTAGTTAGGGTTAACCCTCTTTCCAAATACGCAAAGGTGAGACAATTAGGATTCTATGGCTGGAAGGGTTCAAGTGATTCCTAATGAACTTTTAGGTCATCAGAATTGCCCGACCTTCTACAACCATTGCATAATGCCTAGCCAAGCTTCAAAACTCGTTAGTTCTAATAAGAACAGATCAGTATTCAAGCCCTAAGCCTCATCGACACTCAATGAGAGGAAAACAAAAATGATTTGTATTTTCAGATCGGTACCTCTTTCATAGTTAAAGACAGGAGTCTGATTGTTGAGGACAAACATGCTCACAAGCCTTATGGCCCTAACAAGCCAAATTTTGCAGTGAAAAGGTTGAATAGATAGAAAATTTTACCCCTAAGATTGTTCATTCTGGTGCTCATAGACTTGGCCATTTTCCTAAGAACATCATTAGATGATTTATTGGTCCTTTCATGTTATACAACAAGGTTGTTGGATTTTCTAGTTATCTACTGGCTTCTCTTTGATCTTCAATTGTTTTTTTTGGTAAGGGACATTTTGTTCATATTATTGTTTTGCATTTTATTGCTTTTGTATATAGTAACTCGTATGGGGCTGTTCATGAGCATTAATATGTTTTCTTTCTTTCTTTCCTCTAAGAGAACAATGAAAATCAGAATAAGGGAGACAAAATATACAGAAGATTTTTGTGTGTCATAAATGATCCGAAAAATTGAATCAGTTGTTGGATCTTGATAGTTCTTGAAGATAGTGTCACTATGGGCATTGGGAGTTGTCAAGCAACTAGGAATCCATCTCCTTCACAAAAAGTGATTGAATTTGATGAATGATGCCTTATAAAGTGGACTTGAGGACACGTGGGATGGTTTGAAACATCACCAAGTTCTTATGTTCAAGTTGTAGATGTCAGAATTGATTGCAAAGCCAATTTTTGGTGTTTTCACTGCTTGCAACAGGGGGCAAAAACGTTGGTTGCCACAACAAACACATGACAAGGGGCAAACAATTTCTTTGAGGATGCAATGGACATGCTCTATGCAGATTGGGAGCAGAAGGTGAAGGATATGAGCATTTGAAAAGGCATTTTGAGTGTTCCTTTCCCACTTTTGGCACCAATTAGGGATAGAGAAATGTGTAGTGTTGAAAACTTCATGTTTGAAGGGATGAATCTTCAGTTTAACTCTCTATTTGTCATTTTTGTAAGATCTACTGGATGTGTACAGGGTTTTGATAGTTGCAAGGGCAGAAAAGGTGTGAAATAGGTTGAAACAACCCCAATGAGCCATGTTGGTAGTATAACCTTTGTGTTATGATACTTGAGGATTGAGATAGTGATGGGATGCTTGGAAGCATACCCTTCCTAGAGTTTTTCACCCACTTAAGGGTTTTCTCCAGCTGAACTCGGTGTCATGTGTCTTCTTGCAATGTATGTATGCTCTGTTACGATGTTTCCATGATCTTGTGATGTTCTTGAACATGTTTAACTGTGATTTCATGTGTTGTGAAGTTGTAAACATTGGTTCTGGGAGTTTGTTCTTGAGAGTTAGAGTTGAATCCGTGAGTTGCTGATCGCTAAGGTTATCAACTCAGTGTTTACAGATCAGGTGGTAACAGAGCAGCTTGTTTGAGTGGTTAATAGGGGTGTAGGAGTTTTATGCCTTCTACCAGGTCTAGTGGAAGCGGTGAATTGACTCCATACGAACCTATGATTGAAACAAGGGAGTGGGCAAGAGCTAAGAGAGCTATGGCTAGGGAAGATGAGGATGGTGAAGCCCGTTTTAGGAAGCTAGAAGAGGATGTAGCAAGAATCTCCATCACGGTAGGCAAAATTGACAAGATTGAGAGCTTTATGCAAGCATTGGTGAAGAATCTTGGAACGTCCAAGGTGTTTGAAGAGGAAAATGAACCTGAAAGGATTGGACCGAAGCATGTAGAGAAATCAACTTGGAGTGCATGCAAAGCTGAAGCGAAAGTAAACATATAGCTGTATGACAGGGAGATAAGTGTCAAGAAATTGGACCAATGGATATCTCAGATGGGGGTTTCTTCCAGCAATCATAACCTCACTCCTCATTAGCAAACTCTCATTTGCTAGGCTCAAACTAGCAGGTCACATTTTTATATGCTATGAAAGCTATGCTTTATTTCTTGAATGTGGAAAGATACCTCCAATTTCAAAGAAGGATGACTTAAAGAAATTAATGAAGAAGCAATTCTACCCTATTTGTTACAAAGAAGGCTGTGTAATCCAGTGGCATTACTTCCAGCAACATCAAGGGAAAAATGTGTAAGAGTCCACAAGCAAAATTTGGAAGAGGACAATTCAATTGGACAAGAATGCCATGGACAAAGAGATGTTAATGAAAGATGTAGAAGGGCTGTTTGAGCACCTCAAGGCACTAGTTCTCATGTGAAGCCTTGAAACATTGATGAGGCATGTGCTGAAGCCCATTATGTGGAATTAGATAAGGAGGCACCTTCATTCAAGAACAAGAACAAAGATAAGGGGCAACAAGAAGGAGGTCAAAAATATAGAGATAAAAACAAGGGAAAGTCAAAGAAAAAGTGAAAAACACTAATACAACAGTCCAAAGGACAGAGGTAAAGGTAAAACCAAGTTTCATTTTGTCCATTGTAATAAAGATAGACACATGGAAGATAAGTGCTGGAAATTGCACCCAGATTCAATACTGTTTGGAAAAAGGACACTGACACCATTGTCATGAACAAGGGAGAAGAGGTTAGTGTGGATTCTGATTCAGATGAAAAAATCTCATTTGTTGTGCACAAAGAGGTGCGTGTAGTGGGTGAAAGTTCAGAAGTGAAAGAGGAAGAGGAGCTTACAAAGCTATTCCATATCAAGATACACATCAAGGACAAGAAGATAGGCTCTCTTTTTAATATTTGTTCTCAAGCCAATTTGATTCCTTATAAATTTGTGACAGAGTCAGGGTTGCAAGTAATGAATCATCCATAGGATGACTCAAAGATGGAGTAGAAATCATGGTGAAGAAACAATGCAAGGTTAAGTAAGTTCTCCATTGGCTCCAAGCACAAGGATGAAGTGCTAGTAGATGTGCAGCCACTATATGTATGTGGAGTGATCTTTGGTAGCCTCTACTTGTACATAAGGGATGCAATATATTTTAGGAGGCCTGATCAATATAGGTTTGTCCTAAATGGGATGCCATACACATTAAACACAATGAAGAAGAAGGATAAGAACCCCATGATGAGTGGTTTACAAGCCAAGCATTTGAACATTCCATTGGTAAATTTCCATTGCTGTAGTTGAGAGGCAAAGGAGAACAAGGAGGGGCTGAGTTGAGAGGTATACATGAGCTGCACACTCATGAAGAACAGCTTGGAGTAGATGATTTGGTGAGTAAGTTTTCAAATCTGTATATGGAACCTAGAGGGCTGCACCCAAAGAGAGCAACTGAGCATGAAATCCAACTCTTATCTGGACATCGATTCTCAAACCTTGGGCTGTACCAGAAAAGTGCAATTGAGGCACAAGAGGTTAAGGAGCAGCTCAAGAAACTCTTGGACCAAGGAGTAATCAGATCTAGTAAATTTCCTTGTGGTTATCCCACTGTTTTTGTATTGAAGAAGGATGGGACATGGTGCATTTGCATTGACTATAGGGGTTTGAACAAGAGAACAAGGAGGGGCTGAGTTGAAATCTTTACATGGGATGCACACTCATTAAGAACAGCTTGGAGTAGATGATTCTGTGAGTAAGTTTTCAGATTTGTTTATGGAACCTAAAGGGCTGCACCCAAAGAGAGCAACTGAGCATGAAAGCCAACTCTTACCTGAGCGTTCATTCCCAAACCTTGGGCTGTACCAGAAAAATGTAATTGAGGCACAAGAGGTTAAGGAGCAGCTCAAGAAACTCCTGGAGCAAGGAGTAATCAGATCTAGTAAATTTCCTTGTGGTTCTTCCACTGTTGTAGCATCAAAGAAGGATGGAACATGGTGCATGTGCATTGACTACAGGGAATTGAACAAGATAACTATTAAAATATAGGTATCTGCTGCCCCATGTAGATGATTTATTGGATCAACTATAGCATGCTAAATACTTAATGAAGTTGGACCTAAATCCAGGTATAACCAAGTGAGAATCAAAGAAGATGATGAGTTGAAAGGGACTTTCAAGGCATGATAGGGTCTCTTTGAGTGGTTGATTCTTCCATTTGGATTTTGCAATGTTCAAACCGCCTTCATTCCCAAACCTTGGGCTGTACCAGAAAAATGTAATTGAGGCACAAGAGGTTAAGGAGCAGCTCAAGAAACTCCTGGAGCAAGGAGTAATCAGATCTAGTAAATTTCCTTGTGGTTCTTCCACTGTTGTAGCATCAAAGAAGGATGGAACATGGTGCATGTGCATGGACTATAGGGATTTGAACAAGATAACTATTAAAATATAGGTATCTGCTGCCCCATATAGATGATTTATTGGATCAACTATAGCATGCTAAATACTTAATGAAGTTGGACCTAAATCCAGGTATAACCAAGTGAGAATCAAAGAAGATGATGAGTTGAAAGGGACTTTCAAGGCATGATAGGGTCTCTTTGAGTGGTTGATTCTTCCATTTGGATTTTGCAATGTTCAAGCCACCTTGATGCACCTCGTGAATGAGGTATTGAGGCCTTTAACTGTTTCTTGTGTTATTGTGTACTTGGATGACATATTGATTTTTAGTAGGTCCTATGAGGAGCACTTGTCTCATCTTGAGAAGGTGTTTGAAATACTTTAGGAGAATAAGCTTTCTTTTAATGAAAAGAAATGTGAATATGCTAAAACATCATTTGCATATCTTGTTCATGTGGTAGGTAATGGAGAAATAAGGATAGATATGTCCAAAGTTGAAGCCATTGCTAATTGGCTAAAAATCACTACTATGAGGTAGGAGCTTTGTCAGTGCTGAACAATACCTCAGAATATTCATCAAGAACTTCTCATATATGGCTGGTCCAGTGCATGAGGTCATGGGAAAAGGAAGGAAATTCCATTGTGGAAGCAAACAAAAACAATCTTTTGAGGAGTTGACGCATAAAGTAAATATGGTACTGGTTCTAGCACTACCTAACTTGCAAGCAACTTTTGAGTTAGAGATGGGTGTGGTGGTTTTGCAAGGAGGTAGGCCCATTTTCTATTGTATTGGCATGTTAAAGGGCCCGTGTTGAACTACAACACCTATGAAAAAGAATTATTTATATGTTCTAGTTTCAGCTGTGAAGAAACAAAAGCATTATCTCATGGGAAAAGAGATTGCAGTGCATACTGATCATTTGCAATATTTGTAAGTACAAACAAAGTTGCAATAGTCAAGACATTACAAGTGGATAGATTTCTTCAACAATTCCATTTTGTGGTTAAAAATAAGCATGGTGTCACAAACAAGGTGGCAGATATGTTCTCTAGGCAAGCTCTTTTATTTGCGGTTATTTGTTTGTCTTTGTTGGCGCCTTTTGCTAAAGAAGGGTATGTGGAAGATTATGAACATGATACATATTTCAACAAGGTATATCAGACCTTAGAAGCAAGAAAAGTGTTTGAGCCTCATGATTACTACTACCTTCAAGGAGGACTTTTCTATAAGGTGGGTAAGCATTGTGTGCCAGAAGAGCATGGATCATGCTTATGAGAGAGGCATGCACATCACTTGTTGCTGATCATTTTGGGGTTACTCTATTGCATAACCTCCAGTGGAATGTATGTTGGCCACATCTCAAAGTTAATGTTGTAAAATTTGTTTGAGCCTCATGATTACAAATTTACAACCACCTTCAAAGACTTCTCTATAAGACGGGTAAGCATGGTGTGCCAAAAGAGCATGGATCATGCTTATGAGAAAGGCACACACATCACTTGTTGCTGATCATTTTGGGGTAACTCTATTGCATAACCTCCAGTGGAATGTATGTTGGCTCAATCTTCAAGTTGATGGTGCAAAATTTGTTCATAGTTGTCAATTGTCTAGTATGAGTAAGCCCAACAATAGGAAGTTGGGGCTGTACCAACTGTTGCCTGTGCCTAACATGCCTTGGAATAGTGTCTTCATGGACTTTGTTGGAGAACTTCCAAGAACCAAACATGGGAAGGATTATATTTGTGGTTGTAGGACCATTTTAGTAAGATGTGTGCTGGTGGCTTGCAAGAAAACAATAACCAGGTGTGATGTAGCTGAGATGTTCTTCAAACATTTGTGGATTCACATTCACTTTGGTATCCCTAAAAGCATCATCTGTGATAGAGAATTGAGGTTTGAGAAAGTTTTGGTGCATTTTGTGGGAAAGAATGAACAAAAAAATCAAACAGCCTTGGTGCATTTTGTGGGAAAGAATGAACAAAAAAATCAAACAGCCTACCGATTTTCATCTACAAATTGATGGGCAGAGCAAAGTTGTTAATAGAATGTTGGTACAGCTGTTAAGGGGCTATTTGACATTAAAATAACTATTAAAATATTGGTATAGATTGTTGGTACCTTTTGAAGCTTATTTTGGTTTTATGCCACGTAGCTTGCTTGACATTTGCTTGGGACAGTCAAGCAAAGGGCTAGAAAAAGTGGATTCAAAGGTTGATAAAGCCAAAATATTCAGTGGAAAGGTACGGTAAACACACCTCAGGTCCAAAAGAAATCGAAAGAGTCTCAACTCAAGTTAAAAAAAGACATGATCAAAATAGGATGGAGCACAAGTTCCATGTTGGTGATAGAGTGTCTGTCTACTTGGGCAAAAAGAGACAACTGGTGGTCCATTTGAGATCATAGAGCAAGTAGGTCCAAATGTTTTTTGTTTGGATTTGCCAAAATACATGAAAATCTTCTTGGTGCAATCTTGAATAGTTGTACTTGTTTGAGCCTTCCATACTAGATGAAGAACAAGAAGATGTTGTGTTTCCTTAGATAATTTTTCACCTGAAGAAATGGAGGAGGTGGAAAATGACATCATTCTTGACAAGAGAGTGAGGCAAACCAGTCATGGTGAATGAGAAACATGGTTGATTGGGGAGAAAGGGCAATAACAAAGTAAAGCTAAGTGGATGTTTCAAAAAGATGTGGAAAATAAGTACCACATTTGATTGTCCTGAAGCTCCCAATTTAGGGAGCGTAATCTATAAGTTAGATTAGCTGCTGGATCTTCAAAAAAGCAAGTGGCATGGGATCACGCTACAAAGTCAAATCGGCTGAATCGGATAAAAAATAAACATGTGGCCCCAAAAGGGAAAAAACCATAAACCAAACAAGTCTACAGCCCAACAAGGGAATCAATGGTCAAATTACCGGATTAACATAAAAAACATGCAAACCAACAATTAAGCCACAAGGGCAACACTAGATTATAAGGGGGGTCTTGCCTATCAAAGTTACCTTAAAAGAGACCCAAGTAAAGAAAAATAGCTTTTCGAGTTTCTATTCATATCCGTAGAGACTGGATTTGGCCAAATTCATGTAATTCTGATCTGTAGTTTGCACATGGGATCATTCCTAATAGCAGGAGCATTGCCGTCCCTTTGTTTACCAGTTGGAGAATTGAAAGGTTCTTTGAAATGAGAGTGGATATAATTGTCCATCTTCCTTCTACTTTTACTGTTAGAGGGCTCTCCCAGAGAACTCAAGGAAGAATTCCTGGCAGGAAAAGTCACTGAATTGTCTTTTAGATTGCGTTGACTAGGATCACAACCATTTATATACCTGATGATGTGCATGCATAATTTCAACTTAAGATATGGAGGCATCCTCTACTGGAACTCAGTAAATTATTCTGAAGAAAGATATTCTAAAGGAGAACACTGGCATCTGGTGAGAGATTCAAATTTGTCACATCAAAAGGATGCACCAACAGAGAGGAGAGATTAGGTGAGGCAGAAATAGTCAAGAAGGCAGAAAAGAGCGCTGTGATCAGCCACACAAAGTAGAGAAGAAAGCCCAGAGGCACAGCAAACAGAAAAAGGTGCAGTACCACGACAGGAGGCAGCACATGGTAAAGCAGGCATTGAAAAGCACAAATGAACAGCAAGAGCAGACATTTATGAAGGTAAGGAAAGCAGCAGAAAATGCCATGACAGAAGAAAAATGACTGAGGAGGGAGAGGGAAGCATGATTAGAGGAGTTTTGCTCTCAAAGAAAGCAAAGAAAGACTGAAGCTAAACTGAATTGCTGGACAAAAAGGGAATGGCCAAAACAACAGCTAACAAAATGTAGAAAAGAAAAAAGACACTAAGTAGGTAAAGAAAGGAAAGCCATGTCAGTTACCAAACAGGACAGGAAGAGAGGATAGCAAGAAGGAGCAAGATAGGAACGAGGCGGAAATAGAAAGCTAGCTGCCACTCAAGAGGAAAGAGAAAGCCCAAGCAAGAGGAAAAAGTCAAAAAAAGGTTACCCATGAAGGAAACAAGAAAAAAATGGAAAGACCACCGCATTAGGAAGCAGAATCCATATCAGATTTGAGAATCTTGCTAAGATCCTCAAAATTCATAAAATTGTTAATATTCTGTTGATCACCTTTGTAATTGCTTAAGCTTGAGTGAAGACTTAAATTGGCAAGCCAATCTGCTGCCTCATTCCTGCCTCTTCTGGTGTGTTGGATCTGCAACTCCTTAAACTGCAAATTGAGAGAGAGGGCCTCTGTCAACAACATTTAGAGGCACCAATTGGAGACCTGGCTTGAAACCAATGCATTAACCATAATTTGGAAATCTGCTTCAATGACAAGCTTTTGAATCTTGGAAGTTGGAACTAACAACCAGTTTCAAACCTAGGATTCGACCTTCTGCTTCGGAAAGGTTATTACTATCTCTTATCTTTTATGGTCCCTAAAAAAATTCAAATAGCTCAAACACCTGTTTCACCTGGTTTATGTTTGGAAGCTATATCAAAATACATTTTAACCCAACCCAAGGTGGGGGTTTCCACACCTCTATCATTCTACATTTCTTGATTTTTGGTTTACTTTTATCAAAGGACCTAAGCTCCTACCAATTCCTTAGAGTTTGGAGGTCATTCAAATTACATTCCTTATTTTCTATTTTTCTTTTCAGGAAGAGGATGTGGACACTGCAAGTAACAAACTCTTCCCAAATCTGATTCTAAGATTTCACCTTTTTATTAGAAATCCTATTGTGTAATGGCCTGTGCTAAATTTAGGGTAAATAATTTTAACAGTATTGAAAATTTTGAAATGGGAACCATACAAACCTTAAATCGCTTCAATATTTACTTGCAACATTAACTTGGAAATATGTAGGAAAAGGAATAGAGATTACAAACCCTAAATTATATTAACTTATTAAGGTTTCCTAGCAGAGCTCATGACTCATTATTAAGATTCAACATTCATCACTTAACCCAGAAGTAGCAAAACCTAACCTAAACTATTTGACTCTAGTAAACCCAAAAATTATGCATTACATTCATATGAATAATAGTAAACCTACAATGTTTCCTCTCCATTCATGCATTTACAAAGAAAACTCATATCTCGAACCAAACTCATAGTGGAAGATATATAGAGAATAGTATTTCTATTAAACAAGCCCATGATGCCCTTACAAATGTTGTGGTCATAGCTAAAACATATTACTGACAACATTTGCAATAATAAAAAACACAAAGTATAGGGGATCTTTGATTACAAATTACCTCTTAGAAGAAATGGAACTGTATGATATCTAATGTTCAGTTATCATTATGGCAACTGCAATACAAAAACTTATGCTCACGACAATTGTAAGTGTTGTGCAGATTTGTTGTTGCTGTTTTTGGCCACTGTGAAAGCTCGAACATGGCCTCTATGAAAGTCTACTTTGTCAGTCGAAGGGGTTTCATCCTTCAATGTGAGATATATGGAGTTTTCATTCCCCAACCGCCTCATATTTGGATTCTTGAACAAGTGGTCACGATAATTTCGAATTAGGATTTGGATGGTTTGTTCAAAGATGCCCTCTTCCATCCATCTCTACAACCTTAAGATGCCTAGAAAGAGTGTTGAAAATCGAATAGTGGTCTTCATGCTAGGTTTGGTACGTAGGTATGGCTTCCCATTCTTGTTGATTATTGTTTCCTTTCGTATCAAGCTGACAATGGTGTCCTCCAGTGCGGAAATGAACTTGGAAGGTGTTGATGAGGGCGCATTGAAACTTGCAAATGTCTTTAACAATAATGGTGAGGGGCCCCTTTGTATTTAAAACCCTAACCACCACATTAATGGCGGTTGTTGGCTCCCTTGTAGCGTGCCTTGTTGGATGTCCACACGTTTTGGCTTTAGGTGTATGTTGATGAATGCTAGTGCTAAGTGGAATCCCATGAGGAGCTACAAACCTCTATGCATTAATGTTATTCATGACATATAGGGTGGTAGGTAGAGAGGGATAATAAAAAATGGCACGAACGTGGAAGTTTGAAGGTCGGGGTTGGCGATAAGGGATGGTTGCATGCAAAACTCTTGAAGTTTTGATTCGGAGAAGAATGAAAGAGAGGAATGGTTGGGAGGCATGGTAGTAGGGGAAAGTCTAACATCTTGAGGGGGATTGAGAGAGAAGTAGACTTGAGAAGGGACACATGTCAGGAAGGGTAACTCTACCACTCTAACCACTTACACAAACTCATGAGCTTTCCCATGCCTTCACACTCAAGCCATGTTTATTTTCAACTGAATTTTCCAAGTGATCATGCTAAGTGAAAGATTTCATAGGTCTATTAGAATTTTAAGGAAAGATGGACTTTGCAATGCTTCCAAGTGATCTCAAAGATCCCGATTGAGAACAAAGGGTTTTAAAAGAGGATAGGAAATGAAGCCAAATATCCTTAGAGAAGGGATAGTGAAGGAGAAGGTGGTTAATCTCTTCCTCATGAGATGCAAAGTGGACATCTGCTAGGACCTTTGAAACTCCTTTTAATCAACTGATCCTATGTTAGAATCTCGCCATTACATGCTAACCAAAGGAAGACTTTAGCCTTAGGGCAACCTTTGGAAAACCAGTATTATGCCAAGTAAAGGGATTAATCACCTCATTCCATTTGGTTGTGAGCTTCACATATCCTTCTTTGACTTAGTAGGAACCACTACCATTCCAATTCCATCCCAATAGGATAGAATCCTCTTTATTGCTCCATCCAAGCCTGAAAATTTTAAGCAGATTGGGAAGTCTAGAAGCTTTGTCTTCAAATCCTGCAGTGTTATGGAAGACCTTCCAAGTTCTAGATGATTCAGCAGTGTCTGCATGCTCAATTCAGTAATTGTTGACTTTTCATCCCAGCTATTTCTAGATTGAGTTTGGTGAACTTCAAAAGCTTTGTCCTGACTGAGTGGTTTGTCTGAAATCCAAACATCCCTCCAGAAATCCACTCTTCTGCCATTGTGGAAAATCCAAAAAGAATGGTTGGAAATAATCACCCTAGCTTCCTTCATACTTCCCCGGATGGCAGAGAACCAAGTTCCTGCCTTAAAGATATTTGTCCTTCAAATTTTTAAATACTAATCCAGGTTCAAGAGCTGTCTTTCAAGAACCTCCTAACTATTCTGGCAACCAAAGCAAGGTTAAACCACTGATATTTCTGAGCCTTGCCACACCTTTTCTTAAGGTTAACAAACTTTATCCCAAATTTGAAATTAACAAGGATAATTTAAAAGACTCCCTTGTTCCTTGCCATAGAAAGGATCTCATCAGGTTTTTTATCTTTAGAGATAATACCTTTTAATGCAGCAAGCAAGGAGAACCAGTCAATAGGAGTAGCTTGAAGAACAAATTTCAGAAGGGTGAGCCTACCCACCATAGGAATAAATTCCCCTTTCCATTGTGAAAGCTTACTCTTCAAATTTTGCAGAATGGAATTCCAAAGAGATAACTTATTATGACCAGAGAAAAGGGGGAAGCCATGATTGAAGCTAGGAAAAACCAGCTTTTTCAAAGGATAAAAGTGTACAAAGAAAATTTTGATCCATCCTTTTAACATTTAGAGAAATAATTCTTGGACTTACCTTTATTTATCTTCTGATCTGAGGTCTTTTCATAATTTTGAAGCATGTCCCTAAAAGCCCACACTTCATGAAGAGTGGGAGAAGCAAAGAGAAGAGAGTGTCATCCATAATTTGTTGATGAGTAATAATCTTCCCATTTAAAGAAGCCTTCAGACCATTGAATTTCCCTTTGTATCTAAGATGACTCATCTTTCTTCCCAGAGCTTCAGCCAAAATGATGAAGAGATAATGGAGAAGGGGATCCTCCTATCTAAGACCCTTGGAAATTATAAAGAAACCTTCAACAGATCCATTCACCTATTGGAAATATTGTCATTGATGTCAAAGGGGCATGGACAAGATAGTTGTCATTAATGTCGAAGTAATGTCATTGGCAGATTTAGGACATATTATAGTGACGTCTCCGTTGAAGAAAATTGATGAAGGATAAAAACAATGATAAAGACAAAAGATCAGGGCCAACTCTTCCAAGGGTGATTGTTCAAGTTTAAATTAAAGGTTTAAACTTGGCGAATTTTGAAGATCTGAAATTAAATCGTATGAAGCTAACAATAATAAATTCGATATTTATTTATGGAGGCTGACCTCCCTTGTGTGAAGTGCCTCATTCGAGAAGATATATCTCTTAAGCAGTCGTCCCTCATAGGGAATTAAATTAATTTTATTTGGTGATAAAAGAGGCCAACCTCTTTGGTTGTAGCGCCCCATTTTGGGGATTTAAATTTGAAACTAAAATAAATAAAACATTTATTATACATGGGCTGACCCATGCCTTGGTAAGCGCCATCTTGGAGAAAGAAAATTAAAAGTAATTAAATTAAAATTGTTTTATGTGAGTCCGACCTTTGTGAAGAATCACCTCTCTTGTGAAAAGGCATGAAGAAGGTATTTAAATACATAAAGTGGAGCATTCACAAATATGTAAGCATTGAATATTATTTGAATATTGAGCAGATTTAAAGCAGACCCCCTCTCATTTCTTTTTTAACCTTCTTCTTTCCGTTCTGTTTCAGTGTTTAGGTTTTTGTATATGGTTCTCCCTAGTTGGGTGCCAGTTGCCTTTTATGGATTCTCATAATAATGGTATTTGTGCCATTGAATAAATTCCTCTTAATTTATCAAAAAAAAAAGGTTGGAAGCACAACAGCCAAATCATATGAATATATCCTTTCAGTTGCTTCTTGGGAGCTTTTGGTAGAGTAGAGAGATAGAAGATATAGTACGTCTTAGTATTCCAACCACTGTGATCCAGTTGTTCCATAGGTTATCAAATTCATTGAATTTTGCATTACAGTTGAAGGAATAAATAAAGTAATAGAGGTACAGCTCAATTCTGACCTGGAGTTTTCCCAAAATAGGTTTCTATATGTAATCTTTGTGTTATGTGCTCATTTTTGTTTGTCTGCATTGCTATCCATCTTCTCGATGTTATATGTTGTGGACTAGCAAAGAATGGATGCTCTTGAACTATGACAGCACTTTGAGAAACCGTACTTGGAAGTTGTAGCTGCAAAAGACAAATATATGAGCCTGTAGGAGATGTATGTGCGCATTCACACATTCTATTCTATTTAAAGCATATCTGGGACAACTATTAATTTTATCATGAATCAAATTTCAGTTTTGTATTTTGAATTTCAGTAGCATTTCCATTGAATCAGTAACATAAGAATTCTTGTGAATTTGTAGCAAGTACAGTTGAGCAAGTTCACAACTTAGTTGTTCTCCATTAGCCTAAGGTTGGACCCTACTCAAATGTTGATGCTCAACTAGTTTTTAAATAGGAGGTATTCTCAATAAAGAAAGCAAATGACTGAAGAATTTTCAATTGAAGATAGTTATATCTTCTTATGTGGATATTCTAAATTTATTGTAAGGATCTTAGTTAGAAGCAGGACATTAAGTAATATTTATTTTAGTAGCAAAGTGCTCCCACTATATAATTTTTTCAAGCAAAAGTGCTCTCAAGATATTATTTGGTTAGCAGAGTACTTCCCACTAGTATATGAAGCAGTGCCTCATTATTATCATAAATTGTAATCACATTTTTTATATCATAGTTTTCTGTTCACAATTCTGTTGCATTTGGAGCATTAAATTTGATACCATTGTCTGTTTATCAAAATTGATGATTTGACATATATTCTGCTGCATTCTTCATAACCATGCACTTGGGGCCTGGCATCCTTAAAAAATTTGTAACCCTAAATCATCCTAGCAAAGCCATATCTGTGTGCTAGTTAGACTCATTTTTTTTGTTTAAGGTTTATGCTATAGAACCCTTTCCCAATTCTTGATGGAGAGTTAGTTTGAGTTTTGTGTTCCTTTGTACAGACAAAAAGAGCCTACATACAATGTAGGCTTATATCCAGTATCATAAATTTAAACTACTGACAAAAGGAAGCAATAATTATGCAGGACATGGGCGAAGTGTTGCTGTAATGTGTGCTTTGTTAGTCACCTTAGGTCTTGCAGAAGACTGGAAAGATGCAGAAAAAATAATTAAAAAATGCAGACCTGGTATTAACATGAATATCCTGCAACGTAAGAGTTTGGAGAACTGGAGCAAATTTCAAGCAAGGCCTAACAAACACGTGGAGAATTCAAATGGATCCTTTTGATTTCCATTAAATAAATATAATGAAGATAAACTAGAAAAGAGTAAGCAAAGGATTTCTTCATCAAATTGAAGATGACTTGGATGGATATACTGTTTCTGTGAGATACTTGAACATAAGCTTTGCTTTATAGAATGGATCATTAACATTTGGATAAAAATTATCTATAAAGCAAAGAATTATGCATAGATGCTTTTATCTGGGTTTTTGGCTCAAGCCCTGAGGAAATAGTACAAACAAGAAGTGTTAAACTTACATCAATGTAACAAACAACTGTGGTATTTGTTATTTTCTTTTCTCTTACAGTGGTCAACCATTGTGAATTGCTGATTGCCTGTTGCAGTAAGGTTGTGCAATCTTTAGAAGCACCCATTTCTCTTGATGCTTGCTGGATCTAAACTCAGGTTTGGTGCTTTGTAAAATTTATGGACTCCAGAAGAGGGTCATTCTACAAGTTCTTCTTTATTTTTAAGTATAGCTAATCTTTGTCTTTGCTATTTTGTCTTTTGTTAGTTTTTGCTTAATGAGATCATTTTTCATGCTTGGTTTACATTATTGTTTATGCATGCACAAGATTGTTGCCTTAGTCACTGGATTTTGTCTGGTCAAAATGAAAACTCATAAGAAAATATCATTTATTAAGTGGATCAAGACAATCTGGATGGCTACAAAGGTAGTGATACTATCCATGAGGGTCATTTTACAATTATTTTTAATATAGCAAATCTCATATCCCTCTTCATATCCAATATTACCCTTTGCTGTTTTTTCTTTTTCTAGTTTTCACATAATGAGATCATTTTTCATGCTTGATTTACATTATTTTTCTGCTTGTGCAAGATTGCTGCCTTAGTCACTGGGTTTTGTCTGTTTAGAAGGCAAACTAATAAGAAAACATCAAGGTTATTTGAAGATCAGTGTCAAACATTAGAAAAACTAATTGTCAAGACTTACTGGAAGATCAGTCTTTTGATATTAATATCAGGATTCAACTGCCAAACTTCTACGCAGTTGAATCCTGATATTAATATCATAACTTGACACTGCAGAAAATACCTTATACTTATCAAGATTTTTGCTTATCATGATAGTAATACTAGAGACTAATTTGTAAGATAAGAGAATTGCATGTAAAGGACTTTATGTCTGAAATGGGTAGGCAAATAAGCTATTGCCTTGGTTTGGGTTTCTGGACCAGTTTCTTTATGCTCAACAAAAATTTGTGTTGTAGAAACTGCAAAATGAAATGCAAGAACCAAGATAAGGATCTCTTGTCTCCAGCATCTACTGCATAGGTCCTCATTATGAATCCATATTTATATAAATCAAGATCTTCTTTGTTATGTGAAGTATAATGTTGAATCGTATTCAACATTTACATGCCTGAACCAGGGATTCTAACTGAAATTTTTGTTATCATAAGAGAATGACAGATAAGTGCCAGAACGAGGAGAATATGCCATTTTGAAAGCTTATGGACTAAAAGTTGTGACAGCGGCATCTAATTACATTATAATAATGTAAATCTCAGGAAAGCAATTTGACTCATCTAGAAAGCTTTCTCTCTCTAGGAAAGAAGGGAAGAGTCGACTAAACTTTGACTACAAATTGCAAGATGAATATTTTAGTCAAAGACTAATCTGGTAAGAAAGTATGAATTTGAAAGAAAGAAATCTAGGTAAGTTCCATGGTTTGCCGTTGTCTTTGTGTACATCTTCAATAACAGATATAATCTGAGGAAAAATTTCAAATGTGCCCATTTACCTTTTCTTTTTATTAAAAATGGGATTCTATTGATGCAGCCCCTTCCATAGCATAAACCAACACACTTTCAACATCTACAAACAGATATAACAACCCAGTATAAAGATAGAACATAAGATTACTCTATAAACATTTAACACCCATAACCAGAATACTAACATAATACTAAGACATCGGCACATATTATAACCCACCTAACATTGCAGACAAATCAACCGACAAAGCCTAGAGTAGAGGAGCCACCGCCCAACATGCCATGCCATGTGTTGGGAAATTCGTCGCCAATTGTCACACACTCAACTGTAAACACCATTTCCAAAGATAACCACCATCACTGACAGCACAACCAGTCCTGCAGCCCCAAGACTAGAGAACTTGAAACCATAAATGTTCTTTGCCCCCCTCACCGAACACACCAACCTGCCATTCTCCAAGACTGGCATGGTATATCCACTTGATAACTGCGTAATAATTAATACCTCCACTTTGAGTCACTACCATGTGTTTTATACCTCATTGCAAGTCTTGACAAAACATCTCCAACTTCTGCTTGTCTAACATTAATTCCTTGCTATCACATCAATTGCACAAATATCCACATGCCATTTTCTATTTTTTGTAGCCTCCCTTGCCTCACCCTTGAAACCCTCCATATCACCACTAAAAGCAGCTAATTCCTCGAGGAATTTCAACAAAGCCAAGACACTTTCTTGCACAACTTTATCAACAATTGTCTTTTTTACATTACTTAGAAACTTCATTATGGGCCCCTTTGAATGAGCACACTTATTATCTTCTAGGCTAGTAGAACCTAAAATTGCTTTTATCACCTTCAACTTTGCCTCACTATTACAACTAAAATTCCTTTTAAGGTGATGTTTTGTCACCTACCCAAACCTATTTAGATTCACTCCAATGGAAAAACCAAACATTGCAAATGCTTCCACTATCATTCCACCAATTCCAATCTCATTCATCAACTCAATACCATCATAAAACCAATCAACCACATCATAGTTGCAATATACTCCTAACGAAATGTGAGGCTAGCTTACACAATCATAATAAAAAACAACCCAAGCGAATGCATCATATCTCTATGGCCAAGCACCACATTATAAATGAAGCTTGATTTAGAAACTTATTCTTTGAGCGAGCCTACTTAGACGGATTCTAAGGGGGGCATTCATTGCTAAGCAACCTAGATATGATTAGCAACTCACTACTATCTTAAAATATGATTAATCTCCAAAAGTTAGACCCCCTGATCGGCCAAAAAAGAAGGAAACTTTGCCTTCCATATCAACGCTTCTTCCAATAAGGCCCTAAATTTCCAATTTGGACAAGATGTTCTATCTATTGGATTAACGATAACTCATGGATTTGTATTCACCTCAACTTTATTGTAACCTTGCTTATAAGTTGCTTGAAGGGCTTCTATCTCTGCCCCATTATTCATTTTGATGCCTAAAAGATTAGCACCTCCTAACACAAAGGCTCCATATGAATCCCTAAGAAAATATCTTGCCCTTGCAACACCCAAGTTGCCTTTAGCAACCCCATCAAAATTTAACTTCACGCCAAACACCAAAAGTAATTGTATATCTTTACACCACTTATATTATTCCCTATTAACCCATTAACAAGAGTCCATGCATTTGTATTAATACAAATTATTTCACAATAGTAGTATCTCTAGGCATTAATGACACTTCTAGTTGAAAATTCTAATTCTAATTCTTGGGCCACACAACTTGTTGCATGCACAATTCATTTTTCATTTGATTTTTTTAACTATGACTGACTAAGTATAGACAAATAAAATACATAAAAGTAGCCATTGAATATGTATGGATATCGTGGGAAGGAATTAACAATCTTATGTTGGGGCAGCCGTCTAACTTCCTTAAGACTCTCACAAACATGCAACATTTCAAAGGAAACCTCTAAACTCTATTTTTTAATAATGGCATCTGTAGTGTGTTCATTAGTTGTGATGTAAAAGAAACACCTCAATATGGTTATTATTAATATCTTGAATTGAGAAAAAATTATGGAATATTTTTTATTGTTTTTCATTAAGGTAAACACTTTTGATTGAAGCTATGAATTGGAGAGGGTTTTGAAAGGACCCCAAAACCTTGTACAACAAGAAAGGCTACAACAACATGAACTAGAGCCCACAATGAAACTAGCCTTAAGTCTAGAAAGGCCCCTACAAACCAAACAAAAAAACTACAACAAAGGGATAGCCAAAACCACAATCAAGGAGATTTGAAACCAAATCTCTCCAAAGAGCTCCAAAGTGAGTCTGACCCAATTGGGTCATCTTAAATTTCTTTCACTCTCAATTAGTGATATCATGTTTACATAGTCCATATTGTTGCTCAGTATTGCTTTTGGATTCAATTGTGTTGGAGTTTTTTTTTTGCATCAACATTTCAGATCACGCTCTGTGATCCATCATCAAGATGGAAGAGAGCAAGAGGAGAAACACAATCGAATCCAAAAGAAATACTGAGAACCAATCTCAACCAGAGGAAAATCATTTGGTTTACTTTTTTTCCTTAAAGGGGGGTCCCCTCAAGTCCACAATGGTACCCACAACTCCTAGGTCTGAATCCTTACCTAAATTCAAAGAAAAATCAAGTACCAAAGGACACACAACATTTGGTTTTTGCTTGCCCTTTATGGAAGACCCCTTGGTTTTTGCTACAAGGCTTACAACTATGAAGCCCAAATCATCTTTTTCAAAACCAGCCACCAAGTTCCTATGATCAGAAGAAATAAAGATCATTTTAGTTTAAATATGAAGCTTTTCTTTGATATCTTGGCACAAATGGGAAAAATGACCCTCTATGGCAATGAAAGAAAACCAGTGAGGACAACTCATAATGGATTTTTTGCTCCAAGACACCCATCTTGGAGTGTAACTTAATAGTGTTTGGCAACAACTTATCAGTATTAACACAAACTCAAAATCTAGCAAAAACCAAGCATTTCATAGCTTTCATGACATTGCTAATAGCTAAAAATGAACCAAGAACATTAGCAATACCTCTTATGATCTCCTCATCCTAGTATTTCAAAGCAATACTAATAGTTAGATTTTTCCTTGGAAGCATCAAATCGAGTAGTCCATCTTTTCAAGGAAAGGAAATATTTGCCAAAGAACCAAGGAGCTTGCAAGATACACATGCTCTCCTCAAGGGATTGGAAGGAGATTAAGAAGAAACCATTAGACATTCTAGCGACTCAAAATTGACTAGAAACACACCATCTTTTAGAGGTCCAACTATAAACAACATCAATATTTGGACGAGAGCTTAAGAATCTCCTTACAAGGGCATTCCCCATGCAAGCAAAAGCTTTGTCAACAAAGGCATCAAGAATCCTCAACAAGATACAAGAGCCATCAAAGGCAAAGGATGCTTGACCTTGGTAATGAACATGTACATGCATGCAAGAATCACCAGGCATTGAATCAACAATAGGAGCCTTAGTCGGCATGGAAAAACCACCAGACACGGGTTCAATAGAAGGAACCTCAACCAATGCATCAAACATAGGCTTGGTGAAACCCTCTACCAAGGCCACTCCAATATTAGAATCTTGTAGCAACAAAAGGATTGGAGGGGGACCAAAGGACCCAATGACATCAAAAGGAATCTCAACAAAGGTGTCACCCTCCCCAACACCAAACTATGAGAATCCCATGCATAGTAGAACCCCATTGGACGCAAGGCACCTACCTCACATGATCGCCTCTTTCACAAACCCTTCCTTGACAAGATCCTTGAATAGAAGAACAAACGCCTAGGAAAGAAAACCCTTTGGAAGGCCCAACTCAAGAAAACCATTTGAAGTCTTTTTGATATCCATGAATGCATGACTTGCAATCATAGGGGAGGTAGGGGAAAGACCCTTCAATCTAGCCTTGAGCAGAATATCTAGTAGAATTACATCCTTTTCCACACCCCAAAAATCCTCCCAACCCTTGTTGTCTTCGTCGTCTTTCGCCTCTCCATCTTCAAAAAAAATTCCACCCATCGAGGATTTGAAACCCCTGCTCTCTCTACCACTTGCCATTTTCAAAATCAGGAATATCTTTTATTGTTGACATATGCATTCCGACTCTATTAAGACTCATTTGGTGAAGTTTGTAAAGAATATTTTGGTACCCTCCTATCAACTAGAGTTACTACTTGCAAACATGGTATTTATAAGAGAATCTATTGAAAGTTCCTAATTATAGATAATTATCAAGATGGTTAAATTTTTCATACTTAGGTTCAGGTCACCATATTATAATGTACCTTTTAAACTTTCCTTATTTTTCTTTAAATAATAAATTCTAATTCACAAATATAGTAGCACAATTAATTATAAATATGATATCAACTTCATAAACTACAATTTTAACAATTTATTTTAATCTGGATATAATATTTAGAATATATTTTGAAAAGAGAGAACTTGTCCTTTGTATCTATTGTTAATTATCTCAAATCTGCAGTGATTTATCTTCACTAAAGTGTCTTTGAATTCTCTCCAAATCTGTTTGAACTAGGGTTTTTCATCCTCTAATTTTAGAGCTTGAGGGGTTCCATCTTCAAGTTATTGAACCATAGTCCATGCTCTACAAAAGGGTAATAATTAGATATATAAAATTTACTCAATGATGATTCCTTCTCCCTTTTGCTTTCTCTTATATACCTTCTTTTCCTCATAGACAACTCTTCATAATGCCCCATGACTTTTGATAAAATTAAACTTCAACTTAATTTTTGTCTTTTAAATTTAACCACTCAATGAAATTGCAAGTACCATTCCTTTTAAATTTAAGTGCTACATTTTATTATTATTATTTTTTAGGTGGGGGCATATAACCACCCTTCTTAAGATTGTTTGTCCTTAAACAATTATAAATTAGGATGTTGAAGAATTTTTGCATTCTCCCATTTAGCATCTTCTTTAGGGAGATTTTTCCATCAAACCAAGTATTATGTCATTGTTTTATTTTGTAGCTTTTTTTCTCTAAAATTTATAATGGCCTTAGGAATCAAAATTTCTTTCCATTTATCATACAATGGGGGTAGCTTCAATGAAGGAATAATTTGACTTCTTAAAGCTCTTTTTAAAGAAGAGATGTGAAACACATTATGGATCTTACTATTTTCCAACAATTTCAATTCATATGCAACCTTCCCAAGTCATCATATGATTCTATGAGTGTCATAGAATCTTGGTTTTAATTCTTCTGCCCCACTCCCTTTTAGGGAAGATTGTCTATAAGGTTGTAGCCTCAAGAAGACCATATCCCCTACTTCAAATGTTCTTTCAATTCAATATTGATCAACATATGTTTTTTGTTGATTCTATGTTTGTTGTAGGTTCTCTTTGAGTGATCTTAAAATTTCCTAACTTTTCTTAACTAGATATTTTTCCCCTAGTACTCTACTATCTATAATGACCAAATCCACAAAGGATAAAGCATCGTTACCATATAAGGCCTTGAAACGTGTCATCCCAATGGACATAGTATATGTGGTATTATAACAATGTTCCCCTAAATAAAACTACTTTATCTAGGTTGTCTAATGCCTGACTACATAATTTCTCAAATAGCCCTCAATCCATTTGTTGATTATTTGTGGATGATAATTGGTACTTGGAGATATTTAAGTTTCCATTAAATTGAAGAGTTCTTTCCAAACAAGTGGAGGAACCATCTATCCCTATCACTTACTATGATTTTTGGCAACCCATGTAATTTGAAAACCTCTTTTAAAAATAATTTGATTACTTGAGGTGCCTTAAAATTCATAGATATGGCAAACAAATCACCATATTTAGTAAGTCAATCAACTACAACATATATGGAATCTTTACCTTGTGACTTAGGGGGTCTTGTATTAAAATCCATTAATATACATTACCATTTCTAGTTTAGAATAGATAATGATTGTAATAGCCCTACAAGAAAGACATGTTATATTTT
Source organism: Sequoiadendron giganteum (assembly GCA_007115665.2). Taxonomy (NCBI): domain Eukaryota; kingdom Viridiplantae; phylum Streptophyta; class Pinopsida; order Cupressales; family Cupressaceae; genus Sequoiadendron; species Sequoiadendron giganteum. The sequence goes on along the minus strand of CM021107.1, from coordinate 82,081,204 downwards.
GTTTTATTAGCAAATAAGGCAATACTTGATGTACTTAAGAATGTATCCTTTGAGAACTTTCCACAAAAGTCTCTCCTTAATTTGTCAATAGGTCTTAAAGTGACCTTGATGCCTTGCCAATGGTATGTCATGTGCAACTTTCAAAACCATTTTTTTATCTTTGATTTTGGGATTAAAAAATGTTGAATATTCAAGATACTGAGAGGGGGGGTGAATCAATATCTTTTCTAACTCATTGAACAAACACCATCAATTACTTTAATGCATATAATAGAGAAGAGCAAGAATAAAGCATGAAATCACACAACACATAAACACCAGAGTTTTACGTGGAAAACCCAATGAGGGAAAAACCACAGTGAGGATTAGCTCACTATACATATAGTTGTTCCAATACTGGATACAAAAGAGGCTCACTGCCAGTTACAAAAGCTCACTGCTTACAAGGACTCGTTGTCCAAATAGGGAGGCTCATTGCCTACAAAAGATGATAGAAACAAAATGGATTACAACCAGAATGTGAACTGATAGGGTTACACCACAAGTGCTGATTTAGTTCCTTTGATGATCAGAGTATTCACATGCTAGTAGACTAATATTCACTCTTCTTCATATGTATATTCTACTTGCATACATCACATATCACTAACACACTTTTCCATCTACAAACCATCCTGTATATATATTTGATATATCCACACGTATCAATTAGGTTGGCCTAATTGGATGCATCACATATTTACAAAAATATAATTGTCGACTTCATTCTAAACTTCTCCAAAAGTGGTTCAACTATGTGGCACGCTATACCATGTCGGCTGGGACCAAAGCTAGGTCACATATATATCCGCAATACATAAACCATTAACTAGGTCGGCCATGGATAGACCTAATAACAAAATGCAACACTATATCGATGCCAACTTGCCATACGATCATATGAGCATACAAAAATACAAACACACTTCCAATATTGATAAGCCTTTTCTCAAATCCTTGGATGACGACAATCACCGGAGGGGAAATGCAGAACAAAATACCAAACCAAAACAGCAGAGGATGTAAACATGTTCTTCATACCGGTTAAGGGCACTAGATCAATCTAATACCATAAACAACATGGTGACATCAATGACAACATAAAAACTGATCTTCTTCATTCTTCCAACAATCTCCCCCTTTGTCATTGATGGCAACATGTGCCAAAAAAAAAGAATGTATCCAAATTTCTCCCCAATAATTTTCTCCAAATCTCTCCCCATTTGACATCAATGGAAAAGGGTGACCAAAACAAAAAGGATTTAAACGTATGTATATGGTGACATTGTACCTTCAAAATTCCAAAACTCCACCTCTTCCAAAAAAAAACTTCCAAAATCTTCTAGACATTCAAAACTTTTAAAGCCTCAAAACCTTTCAAACATTCAAACTTTCAAAATTCCTTCTTTGATCATCAACTCAATTTTTCTTCTCACCTTGTTTAATTCCCTTTTTACTTTTTCTTTACTCTCCCCCTTTTGTTGCCACAATAGAAAAACAACAAAAAATTGAACATTCAGGATTCAAGTAAAAATGACACTTTTCACCTGAAACACCTTGTATCTTTCTTTGATAATTGGTAAGATCTTCTTCTAGGCAAATACAACAGAATCCTTTCTCGTGCATATGCTTTCTAGCAAAGCCAAAAATTTTAAAGAAGATGAGCACTGACTTTCACAAACTTCCGCATCATTAAGTATTATGAAAAGATGGTCTAGTCGGACCTCAACAATCAAGTCATAATGTTTTCACCACATCTTCTCTTTGTCTTTGCACAGTGATCAACTCAACTTGCAATTCACGAACTCTCATTCTTTGTTTCCCTTGTTTGTCTTCAAAGATATCAAAGTTCTTTCCAATGTTGTTCACTTCAAATTTAACACTTCTTGTTCAAGCCTTGAGTATACATCAGACTTACTTTGTATCATTGTATTCAAACACTCCTCAACTCTCTTCTTTTCATCCACTTTCACCTTTAATCCGGTAATCTCTTCATTTGTTTGTTTTAGTTGCTCACTCACTTCTCTGTCTTTCTCTGAATTTCTTTAATTGCTCTTTCAATTTTTGAATGCATTCATTTGCTTCGTCAATATTTTCTTTCAGATCTCTATTTTCAATTTTAGCCTTGTCAAGATCTTCAAGAGCAGTCCAGAGCTCTTCTTTGTCCATTTGTTCAATCTACAGAAACTTCCTCAAGATGTTAGGCTTCTCCAAAGGAACCAGGCTTTGATACCAATTGTTGAATATTCAAGATACTGAGAGAGGGGGTGAATCAATATCTTCTCTAACTCATTGAACAAACACCATCAATTACTTTAATGCATATAACAGAGAAGGGAAAGAACAAAGCATGAAATCACACAACACATAAACACTAGAGTTTTACGCGGAAAACCCAATGAGGGAAAAACCACGGTGAGGATTAGCTCACTATATATATAGTTGTTCCAATATCGGATACAAAAGAGGCTCATTGCCAGTTACAAAAGCTCACTACTTACAAGGACTCACTATCCAAATAGGGAGGCTCACTGCCTACAAAATATGATAGAAACAAAATGGCTTAGAGCCAGAATGTGAACTGATAGGGTTACACCACAAGTGCAAATTCAGTTCCTTTGATGATCAGAGTATTTGCATGTCAGTAAACTAATCTTCACTCTTCTTCATATTTATATTCTACTCGCATACATCACATATCACTAACACACTTTTCCATCTACAAACCATATTTTATATATATCTAATATATCCACACATATCAATTAGGTCAGCCTAACTGGATGCATCACATATTTACAAAAAGATAACTATCAGCTTCATTCTAAACTTCTCCAAAAGTGGTTCAACCGTGTGGCATGCTATATCATGTTGGTTGGGACCAAAGATAGGTCACATATATATCCACAATACATGTTAAACCATTAACTGATTATTAGGTCAGCCATGGATAGACCTAATAACAAAACACAACACTATATTGATGCCAACTCGCCATACGATCATATGAGCATACAGAAATACATACATACACACTTCCAATATTCATAAGCCTTTTCCCATATCCTTGAATGACGACGATCACCAGAGGGGAAATGCAGACCAAAATACTGGTCCAAAACACTGGAGGATGTAAACCTGTTCTTCATACCGGTTTAGGGTACCAAACCAATTTGATACCATAAACAACATGGTGACATCAATGACAACATAAAAACTAATCTTCTTCATTCTTCCAACAAAGAAACTATGTCTTTGTATAAAATAAGGTCATATACTACTTTATATCTTTCATCATGGATCCTTCCCTCCAAAATGTTAGTAGCAAATGCATCCTTCCTATATTCTATTGTTATGTTAGCCTTCTAATCAACAATTTTTTTTGATAATGAACATAAGTATGGCTTCCTTGATAGAGAATTGATTGCTACATTATTTTTACTTTTGATGTATTCAATGTCAAAGTTGTAGGCTTGAAGCTTGCTTACCCATTTTTGTTGTTCATCATTTAAATCTCTTTGGCTAAGAAAGAACTTCAAACTATTGTGAGTTGTTTTGACCAAAATCTTTCCACAAACCAAATATTTTCTATATTTTTTTAGAGCATGCGTTATAGCTAGCATTTCCTTATCATAGATTGAATAAACTTTTTTATTGCCTTTTAACTCTTGACTTTCAAAAGTTATTAGATGTCCCCTTTGCATTAACACTACACCAATGCATCACATTCTAGAACAAGGAAGTGAGAAATTTGAAGTGGCTAGTATAGGACATGAACTTACTATTTTCGTAAGTTTATCAAAACCCTATTGAGTAGTCTTTTTCCATGAAAATGCTCCTTTCTTAATTAAATTTGTCAATGGAACACTAATTGAGAGAACCATTTTACAAATATTTTGTAATAGCTACATAGCTCAACGAATACTCTCAACCGAGTTAAATTGGCTAGTGGGGGCCAATTTAATATGGCTTGTATCTTTTTCTAATCGATTTGTACTCCTTAAGCACGAATAACATGTCCTAACTAAAGAATCTCCATCAACCCAAACTCACATTTGTATTGTTTTGCATAAAAGGATTGTTGCTCTAATATTCCCAAAATTTCATCCAAATGTTTTTGCAAAATTAAGCAGCATTACAGGGTGTTGTACTCTTCACAAAGGGCCCAAAGGCCAAAGGACAACATAGTTCAAAACAAAATTTGAACTATAGGGACAAACAGAAACAACTGACAGACAGCTGTGGAAAAAAACCAGGAACAACTGATAGACAACTATAGAAAAACAAAAGAATTAAGCAAACCCAGAAACATAGGGGTCAAGGCTGGCACCACGCATCTGGGGCCGAGAATCAACAATGGAATTGGGGAGACCTTTCTTCTTCTGCAAGACCACCGACCAGGGAGGCTCAGAAACAGGCAACAGGGAAGGAGAGAGAAGCGGCTCCACCCTAGACACCACCGGAGAGGAGCCACCAAGCGGCAATGGAGACGAAAGCGGAGCAATAATGATCGAGTCAACCACAGGAACAATAGGGGCTTTCAACGAAGGGCAGACCGAAACAAACAGAGCAACGACAACAGAAGCTGAAGAAGAGTCAGGCACAGTGAAACCAGCGTCAGGAGATTAGTCCAAAGGTGGTTCCACAATACGGATGTTCGAGTGAGGAGCATAAACATGTTTGTTAGCCTCCACATAAGCAGTATTCGAAGGGCCCACTGTGAGGTGGTCCAAGAGAGCGTCCTTCCACCAAGTGGCAGCACCCTTGCGATGGTCCTAAGGATAGGAAGAGGCCAAATGAACCACAAAAAAACATCTCCTACACTGAAAGGGGAGACCTTCATAGTCCAAGAGCTGCTTCCAAGGTGTGTCCACCAACAAAACAACATCCCCATGGAGAGGTTTGGAGATGTCCAGATCAACCAACAACCGAGCGACTGTAGTGTGTCCAAACTCCCGAGTTGTAGAATCCACCATTAGGAATTGACCAATGGAATTGCCAATGGTCTCAAAGCATGATTCCTCCCAAAACTGGAGAGGAAGGTTAGGCAGATAGACCCAAACCAGTCTAGTGTTCAATGACTCTATAAGGGGGTTGAAAGAACGAGACCAAGGCTTGATGGACAGAGAATGGATACTCCACATCCACCCCCTGTCCAAAACACAGTTTCGTTCAAGAGGGGAGGCAAAGGTAGCAATAAAGAAGCCCATAGTGCTAGGGTAGAGCTCAATTTCCCCAACCACCAAAGGCTTTCAGGAAACTGACACCCAATCATGGAGATCCGGGAGGGAGGGCCATAGGCCATTCAATCTGCAAACCATAGTCGTTCTCAAATAATATTCCTCATTTTCAATGATCTCTGGACCACAAACCACCACAGGGGAATCTCGGGCGCAGGGTAGAGACCTACGAACAAGAGATGGAGGTCGAACACCTTCCTTAGCAGCATCAAAAAAAGATCTCACCTTCCCTACAACAACAACAACAGTAGGAGGAATCAATCGATGGGTGGGAGCAGAGCCCACAAGCCCACCAAACTGCACAGCCACAAGCATTGGGCCAGAGGAGGCTACAACGGGAGAGGGACCGGGGACAGGGATCGGGGCAGAGGAGTCCCCAATGGGAGGGAGACCAGGGACTGCGCCACAAACAAAGCCATCCACACCAGGCACAGAAGATGCAGAGAGCAGAGCCACAACAGATCCCGGAGTTTTGTAGGAGGAAAATGAAGCACCCCCAACGCACACACCAGGAGCAGAACCCCCAACCACACTCCCGATCGAAAGCACACAGATACCATTCGTAGTTGTAGCCTTCCTAGCATCAGCTCCTTGCAGAACAAATTTTTTCCCACCCACACACATTTTGAAAATTATCTATTTCATCCAAATGTTGTATACATTCCTCCCATTATTTGTTGTAGATCAAAATATCATCAAAGAATACTAAGAAAAACCTCCTCAAACAATTTCTAAACACATGATTGCAAAGTGGTGGGAGCATTAGTTAAATCAAAGGGAATAACTAAAAACTCAAAATGCCTAAAATGATAACAAGTAGTTTTATGCACATCTTATTCTGTCACCCATATTTGATGATACCCAAATCTCAAATTAATTATTGAGAAGTACACCTCATGTAATTCATCAATTCTAGGAATTGGATATTTTTTTAATAGTTTTCTTGTTTAAAGCCTTCAAATATATGCACATTTGTATAGTTTCATCTTTCTCTTTCACTAATACAATTGAAGATGCAAAGGAGCTAAAAATTGGCCTAATATGGCCCATCTCCAAAATTTATTTAATTGTTTATTTAATATTCTCCTTAAATCTTCTTGGATGCTTACAAGGAGTAGTAATTATTGGTTTTGTTCTAATTTCTAGCTCTATTATGTGTCAAAACCCTCTATTAGGAGGCAATCTTAAAGGAATATATTTGAAACCATGCTATACTTTTCCAAGAGTGTTTGTATATCCACATGATAAGGTTTCTTACTTGTAGTGGTTGTAGAAGTTAGTAATCATTGTATTGTTTGTGCTACTTGTCCACTCATAATACACTTTTCCATCCTTTTTGTTGATATAACTCTAGGAGCTTTGCTAGTAATGCCTTGTAACACTATGTCTTTACCTTTTGTTTGAACCTTAGTGTAAGAGAGGGGGACCAACCACGTCAAGGTCCCAGGTCACGGAGGGCCAAGAGCAGAAAGCTGACCTAACTTACCTCGGCCTAAAGGAGTGTTAAGAAATGTGGGATGAGAATGATGAGAACTATAAGGTCCCTCAATCACTTTGCAGACCCGAGACTCAAAATGAGGCTAGGCGAGTTAGTTTTCAGGATCAACGTTGTATCTCAGGAAGCTCTCTTCCCAAGGATGAAAGTGCGGCTCGAGGACGACAGTGCGGCACACTAGTGTCTCTCAAGTGCGCTAGTGTCTGTATGACCAAAGCACTAAAGAGACAAGGTCAACACAAGAAAACATACTAACATCCTAGCTAGTTACTTTCAAAAAGCCAAAAAAACACTATGACGTAGGCAAAGTATGCACAAGTGTGATAAAGTAAATACACAAGAATGAGGATTTCAAGAATGATCTCACAAAGATGCTTGTTCACCAGCTAGCTCCAAGAATGCTTCCACCTGCACACAAGAGAGGAAAATTGTTGGGGGGCTATATAGGGGTTTTCCTCAGTCAGACCCCCGTTTTGGTGTTCCCACCTCCACAAACAACCAAGATAACGATAACGTATAAAAGTATGATAAAGCAAGAAATGAGGTAAAGAACACAAAAAACACTACACAACAATGTTATGCTACCCAACCAAATCATAGAGGAGAGGAGTAGAAAGCTTACCACTTTCGCCAAGAGCTCACTAGCCAATGGGGGAGAAAATGATGTTATTTTTTATGATTAGATAAATAAAACTGAAATAAATCAGAAAATACAACACTTAAGACAATGAACACAACAAGATACCTTGGGAAAACCCTCCAACTTGAGGGAGAAAAACCCAGCAAATGTATCTCTTATATATTGATTTGATAAGAGCAGAAATTTGCTTACAACTCAGGCATAACACTATGTCAATTTTCATACAATGAATAATCACACCTCTCCTAGATGCCGATACAAATTAATATGTTTCTCCTTGAAATTGATTTGCTGCTACAAGATGATTTTTTGCTCATGTATGAACTTCTAGGAGTGTGAATTATAATGAAATGAGCTTGATCATAAAATGGGTGATCATCACTCATTCATATACCCGCTGAAAGGGTAAGTCATATCTCTCCAAGGCAAGAGGTCGACCTCCAAGAAGAGACGTCTTCTTTAGAAAATCACGCCTCTTCTAAACTCGGCCCCAATTAATAATTAAATATTAATTATTAAATAATATAAATTATTAATATTTTGTTTCATTGTTCAAACAAATCTTTTCTTTATTAATATCGGCCTTAGATAAATTAAATAGAAAAAGGCTATATTGAATTTATCTTCACAAATTCATGGTTGGAAGTAATTATCCAAACATTGTACACATCAACACTCCCTCTCAGCTAGGGAGGAATACTTCCAGTTGTACAAGTCATATCACCTCATCGTGATGAAAAATACCATGTAGCTACACCCATGTGTGGAAAGAAGCATATCACCTCATAGTGATAGTGTATCACCTCATCATGATATCAACCATCATGGCTACTCCCATGAATGGTATATGTGCATAAGTGCCCATCATTAAACGTGATGTCGTCATCTCATCATGACATTCACCATAGATACTCTCAGAGGGTAAATAAACACAAGTACAAGAAAATCATCACAGACTCTCTCACATGATTTTTTCATGGAGTCACACACATGACATCCACCTTGGCAACTCCCAGAGGGTGGAAACAAGGGCTTGCACCTCAAATATCTCTTATAGAGAGAAATGCATTAAAGCAAATCATAGAAGATCACTAAAGTTGAGACTCTCTCTCAGCTAGGGCTTCATTCTCCACAATACCAATCTTGTCTCGGAAGTACACAAACTTTACTTTGGAGAGGGGCTTGGTGAGAATGTTTGTCATCTGCTCATCAGTGCTATTGTATCTCAACTGAATTGCTTTCCTCAATACCATATCTTTGATATAGTGGTATTTGATCTCAACATGTTTGGTTTTGTCATGAAATACTGGATTGACATAAAGCTTCACACAACTTTGATTATCACAATGAATGATAGTAGGCTCCAATAATTGTCCAAACAATCCTAGAAGGATCTTTCAAAGCCACATTGCTTCTTGAGCTACCACACATGCTGCAATATACTCTGCCTCTGCAGTGCTTAGTGTCGTTGAAGATTGCTTCCTGCTACACTAGGAGATCATTGCAGACCCCAAACTGAAACAACATCCAGAGGTGCTCTTCCAATCAACAACACAACCTACCCAATCAGAAGTTGTATAACCATGTACCTTTAAGTCCACACCAAAAGAATATCTCAAGCCATATCCAACTGTGTCACACAAGTATCTCAGGATATGCTTTGCTGCAACTAGATGTATTTTCCTTGGTTCACACATGAACTAACTAAGTGCACTCATTGCATAAAAAATATTTGGTCTAGTATTGACTAGATACATCAATGATCCAATCAACTGTCTGTACATAGTAGAATCCACCAGATCTGAACTAGTTGCAACCTCCTTAAGCTTCTGAAAGTTGGTCTCCATAAGCGTAGACATGGATTTACAATCCATCATACCAAATCTCTTCAACATGTCAATTGTATACTTCCCTTGACTCAAAATGATCTCATCCGGCTTTTGCCATGCTTCTAAGCCAAGAAATTAGTGCATGAGACCAAGATCCTTCATTTCAAATTCAGAAGCTAGCTCCTTCTTGCATTTGAAAATGAGGTGATCTTCTCTAGTAAGAATTAGATCATCAACATATAGAACTAAGATCAATGCATTGTCATCAATTACCTTGAATTAAAGGTTTGAACCAACATCATTCATAGAGAAACCCAAACTCATTAGGTATTGATCAATTCTTTCGTACCAAGCACGAGGAGACTGCTTAAGGCCATACAATGCCTTCTTCAGCCTAGAAACATGAGACTCCTTCCCATGAACCTCAAAGCCATTAGGTTGCTCAATATATACCTCTTCCTCAATTACACCATTTAGGAATTTTGTCTCCACATCCATCTAGTGTATCTTACATCCCTTAGATGGTGCAAGAGAAATGATGGTCCTAGCGGATGTATAACAAGCAACTGGAGCAAAGGTTTCCTTATAGTCTACTCCCTCTTTCTGAGATAATCCTCTAGCCACGAACCTAGCCTTGTACTTCTCGATGCTCCCATCAACCGCATGCTTGATCTTGAAGAGCCATTTAGAAGATACCACATATTTTCCTTTAGGTCTAGGTACGATGTCCCAAACATCATTCTTGAGGATAGAGTGATATTCCTCAGTCATAGCATCTTTCCATACTTGTTGACTTGTAGCTTCCTCAACACTGGAAGGCTCATATTTAATCATTTGACTCATTAATGCAACATAGTTTGAAAACTTCAGAGGTCTTTTGCTTTCTCTGAATGTTCCTCTAGGGGGTGCAAAATTTTCTACCTCCTACATTGTTTTCCTAGCCCATATAGGTCTTTTTCTACCAATAATAATGTCGGTAGGCCCATCAATAGGTTCCAAACGCTCAACTGGTTCATCATCTTCTTTTGGATCAGTAGTCTCCCTTTGAATCTCAGGAGTATGGTCAACTTTCATATCCTAGGAAGACTCTTGGTCTTCATTGTCTATCTCCATGTGATAGCCTTTAGATCTCTTGAATGCAACATTTTCTTCAAATGTAACATCTTTGTTGATCTCTATTAGTTTCTAACCTCGAATGTAAATCCTGTAGGCTTTTGAAGTCTCACTATAGCCCACAAATATTCCCTTCTTGCCAAATGGTTCCAATTTTGTCCTTTTATCTTTAGGAACATGAATATACATAGGACAACCAAATATTCTCAAATGATTGACTTCAGGCTTTACACTTGTGAAAGCTTCTTCAGGAGTTATGTCCTCCAAGATGC
>CM021107.1:81597140-82068809 GCA_007115665.2 Sequoiadendron giganteum | reverse complement strand
AATCAAAAAATGCAGCACTTAAGACAATGAACACAACAAGATACCTTGGGAAAACCCTCCAACTTGAGGGAGAAGAACTCAGCAAATATATCTCTTATATATTGATTTGATAAGAGCATAAATCTGCTTACAACTCAGACATAACACAATGCCAATTTTGATACAATGAATAATCTCACCTCTCCTAGATGTTGATACAAATGAATATTTTTCTCCTTGAAATTGATTTGCTACTACGAGATGATGATTTTTTTCTCATTTATGAACTTCTTTTAGGAGTGTGAATCATAATGAAATGAACTTGATCATAGAATGAGTGATCATCACTCATTCATATACCCAGTGAAAGGGTAAGACATGTCTCTCTAAGGCAAGAGGTCGGCCTCCAAGACGAGACGTCTTCTTTAAAAAATCGCACCTCTTCTAAAGTCAGCCCCAATTAATAATTAAATAGTAATTATTAAATAATATTAATTATTAATATTTTTGTTTCATTCTGGAAGCGAATCTTTTCTTTATTAATATCAATCTTAGATAAATTAAATAGCCAAAGGCTATATTGAATTTATCTTCACAAGGTCGTGGCTGGAAGTAATCATCCAGACATTGTACACATCAACAAATGAGAGGACTCAAGCCTCTGTTGCAATGGTGTTTGTTCCACACATTCTCTACAGAGTTGACGAAGTGTTGTTGTTGCTGCTATGGAGTGAAAAGTGTTGCGTGAAAGTGATGGATTGAATGCTTAGAGCTTGTGAAGAGACGAATTCAATGCTTGGAACTATGTAGAGATGAAATGAATGAAGAAGGGATGAACTTGAAGTAGAGATGAAGGAAAATGTCCAATTTCAGGTTGGTTCATCGAAGAGGGCATTACAAATCAACTTCCAATGGGAATTGTAATGCCTCTGCAGGTTCCAGATAAGGGAATTTGTTAGGGGCGTAAGCACATTGTGTGGACGTCTGCGCATTGCGCGGACGTCTTTGAAAATTATTCCTCTGTCGACACACAAAACAAATGACAAGTTGAACAAAGGCAATAGGCATATGTGGAATTTCGCCTTCGGATTTGGTTTTCTAAGGTGAGGGTGTGTATAAGGAGAATTCGTGTAAGGGGTGCAAATTTGGTCCTATACATTTTTCCCCCACTTTAGCAAACATGAATACTAATGAGTGCATCGGTAAAGTAGATCGAAGTAGTAGAGTTAGGATTGTACACATGAACTATTGAGGAAGCAGACCACGATCTGGTGAACCCGAGAGTGCAAAACAAGATAAGAACTTCATAGCTCTGCAAAACTATGAAGCTAAAGAAAGAAAGCACCTTACAAGCCTATAGACCTGCAAGGAGGCAACCCCCAAGATATCTCACATGAAGGAAGCCCCAAGAAGTAAGTTCCTTATAGGCCCATAGACTTGCAAGGATGGTGTCCTTCAAGATCTCTCGCATGAAGGAAACCCAGGAAAGCGAACTCCGCAGAGTCAAAAAGCAGCTTCACAGGAACACCCATAAAGCGACATGTTTACCCATAGATAGAACATGTCAGGAAGCGGCTACATAGGCAAGTAAGTGGGCAGTCACATAGATCATCAACAAGTTGCAAAGCTTTCAAAGGGGTCCCTCGAGAACCCTTCAAAAGGAGGAGGGGTCCACTCAAGGGATGCACTGTTTGAAAAGCAAGGTCTACTCAAGCTGCCCCCAAGCTAGACACAAATAATTTTATTTGAAGGAGAAAATTTCAAAGGGGGTCCCTTAAGGACCCTTCAAAACAGCGAGGGGTACACTCAAGGGATGCGTTGTTCGAAAGTCGGTGTTTTCTTTCTCGAATCGATTCGTCATCAAGGAATCCTTCTGAAATATGTTCACTTCATCAAGGAATTTGAAAGGAAGAATATCCCCATGCGAGGGGAAGATCAAATTTGTTCCCATTTCAGAGGAAGGTTCTCAAGTTCTTTCTTTACGAACTCATGATGAAGGAAACATGTTCCATTAGGGTTTCAAGTTGAGAATGCAATTCTTACAAAGAAGTGTGTGAATATTCTTGAGAAAAGATTTGTTGGCAACAAATGCATTTTCTGAAGATCAAAGTGATGTAGGGGTGGAGTTGTCACATGAGAGGGACAATTCAAGTGAAGAAGAGAGAAAGATAAAGAAAAATCAAAAAATGAAAGAGAACATGAAGAAAGGGCATAAGGGTAGCCTGATATTTCGGGGTCAGAACTACTCATAAATATATATATTAAGTATAATAATAAAATATAAATGAACTGTCATCAACCCCCTACTATATCAGGCCATGTGAAGAATGCACAAGAAGATAAAGTACAAATAAAAAATTGGGTCAACATGGAAGGGAAGCCTAAATGCCCCCAATGCTTTGCATCGTCCCCAATTTATTGAAAATCAATCACAAACATGGAAGAATGATGATACTTGAATAGAAAAAGGTTTACAACACAAACACCACGCCTATATCCCAACACCAACAGGGGTGACGAGGGTCATCTAGGCACACATATATAGCACGATTACAGGGGAAACACATCACAACACATACACACGTCTAATCTAAAGATAAAGAAGAGGCCTCCCCCTAACACTGATCGACCAGGAGGTCGTTCGATTCCCACTCTAGATCATCATAGGGGGGAGGAGATTTTGACCCCCCCCCTCCACAACAATGGATAAGGAAGAAGGACCCACAAGGTCTCCACCACTCACCTCTTATGGGCCTAAGGTCAACGACTTCATGAAGATCATTGACAAGGTCGGAACTTCATCCACCAAGTTAAACATGCACTTAAAATGAGTACCATGTTTCACTTTGATGGACAAAGGAGGTTGCGCCCGAGGTTCACTGCTAAGCTCATCAAGCAATTCGGGAGTGGTGACAAACTCAGGAGAAGTCGAGATTGGTGTCGTTACTAGGACAAAACAAGTTAGCGTGGAACTACCTTTCAGAGAGGGTGGATTCTTCCTATGTCCTTCGTTGCTAGAAGGACCACTCTCTACCTTCTGCTTCATCGGGGGAGGCGAACTCCCCATAGATGAGGCAAGAAGGGTAGAGGAGGAGGAGGAAAGAACCATAGTAGATACGACCAAGGTGCTAGTCATATCTATGGGCTTCAGGAAAAGTGAGACATTTGGAACAAATGTCAATAGAGGTAGCTCCACCGAAGGAGCAATGAACACTTGCACCTTTCTGGGGTCAGGTGCATTTGCACTTGTAGTGGAAGCCAGAAGCGATATAGAGAACTTTTGAACGGAAACAGAGGGGAGGAGAGATGAGGACGTGAAAAGACATCCTAATACAGGGGTGGTCATCTCCTCTTCCTTCCTCTATAAGGCGACTTTCTCAACCAAGAGATCCTTTCCTCGACACTTGTGCTTATGCGCAAAGCGATTTCTATGACTCTTTGAGCAAGAGGTCGGAGGTTGCAAAGGAAAAAACGGCTCATGCTCAGCCATGGGAGTGTCCTCTACAATTTTTTCTAGCAGAGGGATTGACTCTTGAACGGGAGCAAGAGGGGCAAGTTTAGAAATAATGAGAGGAGTCGACTCTAACGCCTCGGCGGCGAGCCTTTTCCCGTTCACTGCTTTAGGAGCAAAAGAGGTAGGAGATCATGGAGGCTGAGACATAGAGGATTCCCCACGGGGGGCTTTATGTTTGTCGTATCAAACATGCCTAGGTTTCGTGGGTAGGACAAGAAGCTCGAACGTGGGACGCTTGGGCTTTCGCCAAGTGGGCACCATAAGATTCTCTCACAAACATGAGGCAGAAGTGGATGGCACCGTAGCAGAGCAAGAGGAAGTGTCAAGTTGAATAGCAGAAGGGGAAGAAGGAGGATCTCGAGACCGCTTCTCTTCTTCTCTTCTATGTGTCTTGGCGACATCACTGTCAACTTTCAGGCAAGCCCTATGTGAAAAAACATAAGGCGAAGGAGGGTACCTCACTTTCGGCTTGGAACACTTATGAGGTAAAAATAGCCTCATCATAATAATACCATAAAATCCTATTCATATATGCTCAATCCTCAGTCTCTGCCAATTAATTAAACTTTAGGAGAAATAATTGTTTATCTTTAAGGAAAATTGTACAAACTTTATTTCTTATGATTTATTGAATTAATCTACCAATACGGATTTAATGGTTGTTTTGAGTGTTTTTGTAGAGAAATAATTGGACATCATGCAACAGTTGCACAACATTTGACCAGCATGTGCCTTAGTAAAGATTGAAGATATACGTTGGGAACCTGCTCCTGAACGTTAGGCTGATGAACTGAGGATGTAGTTGTTGTTAGTTTAATTTTTGTTATGTTTTTAAGTGAAAGACTTCATGGCTCATCTTGAGCCTTTTTATTGTTTATGTAATGGGTTTTAAAGACATGAAATTTGTTGTAAATCTGTTAAAGACTTTTTCAATGGTTATCTATGCCATCTAAAATCTAGGACTTAGTTAGAGTTTTTCTATAAAAATATAATTTATAGAAGAAAAAAATAATGCAAAATAGTAATGTTATGCTGACAATATGATTTCTGAATACTTATGAATAAAGAGATTACCTTCTATCGATTTCTGAGTTATTGAGCTATGGATGATAATTATCTTTAATGGAATAACTTCAGAACCAGTAGTGTATGTGATTTGAGAATGAACGTAGTAACCCACAAGCTAGCCACTCAAGGGAGGGTAGATAAAATAGATGAGTATTTAATTCATGTCATTTCATTGAATGCATGTTAAGTAGAATTTTAGTTTCTTGCATGTGATAATCTTATAAAAAAATTAATATAGTCATTAGAGAGTTTGAAGTTCAGGAGCACTTGTTGTTTATTCAATCCATAGTATGTTAGTCGTCATAAACCGTTACTTTTTATACTAATTAGATGTTTCCAAGTTTATTTGCAAGCCTTGCTACTTTTGTAGTTCACATGATTTTTAGTTTAATTATTTCCATGCTTTCTAGTTTAGTTGTCATGCTTTCTAAGTTAGTTATCTTATGCTTTCTAGTTTAATATTTCCAGTTTTCTTAGAATAAATTATTTTCTAGTTAAGTAGTTAGACGACCTTAGACTAAAATTAATTTCAGTTAAAAAACCAAAAAATCTAAAAAGAGTTATCTAAGTTGTCTTTTATTGCAAACTGCCTTGGACACTACCTGGTTGACTTATTGATATTTTATATTCTAAATTAATGGGACCTAACGACAACCTATCAAACACCCTTTGTAATTTTGATATGTGCAATACAGGAGGTCCTTCCTAGGTAGGAGGTCCTTCCTAGGCAGGAGAGGAGCAACAGGTGCAGGCCAAAAGTAATCTAAGGAGTAACTACCACGTGCAACTGGTAGTCTATATCTAGTGTCATGGATCACATGAACGAAACCCTCATGAGTGAATTTCAAACATTTATGCACAATCAAGGGAACTGCATTCATAGCTACCAGCCAGGGGATACCCAGCTTCACTCTGAAGAGTTCCAATCCTAAGATAATGTCAAACATAAGGTTCACAGACTTAGATCCAACGAGAACCGGCATAACAATACTACTTAGAGGAGGTACAAAAAGTTTGTTGTGTGTGCAGATGATACTCACAGGTGCATTGTACTTGTAGACACAAAAAATATAGAGATTGGTCCTACACATCTTATCCTGATCTTACTAACATCAGTTCTTCCTAAATCATCTCTTTCTAATCATCACATTTCATCTCTTAATTAAATAAATTAAATTTATTTGATTAAGTCATCATCTTTTGTTAATTAAATAAATCATTTTATTTAATTAATCTCATAATCTCTCTTTCGTATTTTTTCCATGTCTACATTTTGCCCCTCTTTCAATCAATGCACTTGTTGCATTGGTTCAAAGAATAAACTATTGTGATCAAAGCTTTAAAAAATTCCAATTTTTGGATGCCCCACTGCTGCCCCAGCGAGAAGAATTATGCTGGTATATTGCCCCCTAGAGAGATTGGACAAAAATTTGGATTTTTGGGTGATCTTGTGAAAAAAGAGAACCGATAAAACAATACTACCTAGAGGAGGTACACAAATTTTGTCATGTGTGCAGACGATACTCACAGGTGCATCATACCCATCTTTATTTAGAAAGTTGATTAACATGATCTCCTTAGTTATAATGTTTACTTGAGATGTTGGATCAATAAGGACACCTACTACAGTACCCATTGATTCACATAGGAATGTAAAGAGGAGATACATAGGAATGTAAAGAGGAGATAGTTTTATGTTAAAACCCATCGGCAGGTCCTGTGAGGTGAAGGTTATACCAGTACCACTGCTCACAGGTTGCACAGAGGGAATAAGTTGATGCCAAAAAGAGGCCATTATGCACACTAAATGACACTTTCACAAAGCCTCCTAAAGGTTACATGATAAGGTAGTGACTCAATTAAGGTTTCGTTACGCAATACTTTTGGAACCTTCCAACCACGCCTACTAGGGGTCGCAGGTTGGGTTGTAAGGAAGAAGCCTCACAACACTCTCACCTACAACACTCCTAGAATATGAGGAAATGAGATTTTAGTATCGTAAAATGAAACCAAAATGGTTCACTTCAGGTTCACCAAAAATGTAAGAGAGGGGGACCAACCACGTCAAGGCCCTAGGTCACGGAGGGCCGAGAGTAGAAGATTGCCCTTACTTCAGCTTAAAGGAGTGTTAGGAAACATGGGACGAGAATGATGAGGACTATAAGGTCCCTCGATCACTTTGCAGACCCAAGACTCGAAATGAAGCTTAGTGAGTCGATTTTCAGGATCAACATTGTGTCTCAAGGATCTCTCTACCCGATGATAAAAGCGCGGCTCCAGGACAACAACACGACGTGTTGGTGTCTCTGAGGTGCGTTGGTGTTTATACGACCATAGGACTAAAGAGACAAGGTCAAACATAGGAAAACAAACTAACAATCTATCTAGTTACTTTCGAAAGGCCAAAACAACATTATGACATAGGCAAAGTATGCATGTGTGTGATAAAGTAAATACACAAGAGTGAGGATAGCAAGAATGATATCACAAAGATTCTCATTCGCCAGCTAACTCCAAGAATGCTTCCACTGAGAGAGGAAAATTGTTGGGGGGTTGTATAGGGATCTACCTTAGTCAGACCCCTATTTTGGTGTTCCCACCTCTATGGATAGCCAAGATAACAATAATGGAGAAAAGTATGATAAAGCAAGAAATGAAGTAAAGAACACAAAAGCACTACAAAATAGTGTTATGCTACCCAACCAAATCGTAGAGGAGAGGAGTAGAAAGGTTACCACCTCCGCCAAGAGTTCACTAGCCAATGGGAGAGAAAATGAGAGGACTCAAGCCTTTGTTGCAATGGTGTTTGTTCTATGCATCCTCTACGGAGTTGACAGAGTGTTGTTGTTGCTGCTATGGAGTGAAAAGTGATTCTTGAGAGTGATGGATTGAATTCTTAGAGCTTTTGGAGAGATGAATTCAATGCTTGGAACTGTGTAGAGATGAAATGAATGAAGAAGGGATGAACTTGAAGTAGAGATGAAGGAAAACGACCATATTTGGGTTGGTTCATTGAAGAGGGCATTACAAATTGACTTCCAATGGGAAGTGTAATGCCTTTGTAGGCTCCAGATGTGAGAATATGCTAAGGACGTAAGCGTGTTGCACGGATGTCTCTGCACCGTGCAGGTGTCCCCAATAGTTATTCCTCTGCCGAAACACAAAACAAATGCCAAGTGGAATGAAGGCAACAGGCTTATGTGGAATTTCGCCTTTGGATTTAGTTTTCTAAGGTGAGGATGTGTAAAAGGGGAATTCGCGTAAAGGGTGCAAATTCGCTGCTATACACTTAGCTCCAAAGTTTAATAATTTTGTGTAAATATCCCAAAGAGTGTACCCATTGCACTCTTAAAACCACATTGATTGTTCCTATGCTTGTTGCATAGAAATCATCTTGCATCTTTTTCCTACCAAGGACAATCTATAATTGTGGACTTTTTTAAGTGCATAGAATGGTAAAACTATCAACCACTATAACATTGAGTAGATTGAAATTTGTTCAATCTATTGAAATATCCTTGTAACCCTCTTCTAGCAATCAACCCTTTATTGATGAAGTTTTGTGTTGCTCTAATATCAATTATAATTGTAACTTTGTGCCCTTGCAAAAATCCTCTTACTTGGAAAAGATGATATTTAGGATTACTTGACAAGGTTGCAAGTGTGCCCCTTGAATTTTCAATTTCTTTTATTTTTTATTTAGGTTCACATTTATCTACTTTTAGTTGTGATTATTCCTCCTCATCAAACATTACTTCTATGTAATGTACTTGGCCTTTTCCTAAACAACGATGTCTAATTTCCCATGTTTTTTACAAGAAAATACATTTTTTTCAATGGAGTTCATTTTTTGTTACTTCATCCAAATTACATTTTGGCGGTAATGCCTTTTGTTGAGAAAAAACTTTTTGAAAAGGTTTTATATGCAGTCCTACAGGAGGGGTTTTTTGAAATAATTTATTGTTGGCCATTAAAGCTTCTAAATTCAAAGCTCTTTTAATAGCCTCTTGAAGGATAAATGGATCAAATGCCTTAATCAAACCCCTAAGAGGTTCAGTTAACTCTTTGATAGAAAGGATAATTAATTTTATTTTTATAACATTAGGCACCATAACAAATAAATTTTGGAATTATTTTACATATTTTTCCATTATTCCTTCTTGTTTTTATTGGGCCAAGTCTCTAAAATGGATTTCAATATCATTTCTATCAAATCTATCATTCAAAATTTTGGAAAATTCATCATGTGTATTAATTAGACCATGACCTTGGGTAACCAACCCATTGTACCACCATTAATGAGTTGATCCCTCCAAGTGTAAGGTGGAAATTTTGATAGGATCATCCTTACTCATAGGTTTCAATGATATGTATATGTTTAACTTTTGCACCCATGCATAAGCCTTACACTTATTGGAACCATCAAATGTAGATAAACTTATCCAAAATGTTGGAAATGTTGTTATTAATGTCAAAGGTGTATAGACAATAGGAAATTGTTGTCATTGATGTCAAGGCGATGTTAAAATAAAAATAGAAAAATATATTAATTTTGGCCAACCTATGGTTCTAAGTTTGATGCCCATCTTGTGAAGACAAAACTCAAAATTAAAATTATTTTTATTTTGGGCCAACATCTCCTATTATGGCACCCACTTTTGAGGAATTTAAAAATTATGAATAATTGTTTTTTCAAAGGGGTCGACCCCTCTTGATATTGGTGCCCACATATGGAAAGTTTTCTTAAATAAGATAAAAATTATTTTATGCATGTGTGGCCAAATCCCTTGAAGAGTCACCCCTCTTGGGTGAAAAGGCACTTTGGCAAGGTATAAATAGAAGTTTGTTTGAGAGTTAGATGACAAGCAATTTTTGAATGTCATTCATATGAAGAGCAGAAATAAAAAGATATTGAGCAGATTTACAAGATATGTGTGAGAATATTTATAAGAGAATTTTTAGCATTAATTTTGTGAGAAGAGAAAATAAATAAAAGGAAGACATTTGGCAGATTTATGGGCAAATTGTTGAAGATACATTGCAGATTTGGGAGTAGATCCATGGAAAATTTATGAGTAAATTGTTCAAGATTATATGGAAGAACCATGAGCAGATATATTGTATATTTGTGAGAAGACATTAATGCATGAATATTTGTGGAAGCAGTGCATTATTGTGATCAAATTTGTGAGTGAATTTGTTGCAATATTTAGATCAGATTTGTGATAAGATCTTGTGAAGACCTATCATCCATTGAATAATTTGGAGGTTGGTGCCTATTAAAGAAGATATTGGTGTCTCTTGTTGAGTTGGTGTTTAGTTGTGGGGATAGCAATCTCCAGTGGATTGGTTCCTACAAATTTTGTAAGTGGGGATTGGTGTCTCTAGTGGGTTGGTGCCTACAAAAGAAGTTTGAGCCTATGAAAAATATCTATATATATAAGCAATATTTTGTCGTGGTTTTCTTCCGCAAAGGTTTCCACATAAATCATGTGTTTTTCCTATGTTCTTAATTGCTATATCTTGCACGTGTGTTATTGTTGTGGATGATAAATTTTAAAGTATTACTGTTGTGGTTGATTAAGTTGTGAAAAGTAAAAGATTGTTTTTATACTGATTCAACCCCCAGTATAACTATGTGTTTCATCTCAAAAAAAATTGATGATCATTTTTTCTTGGTTGGGATCTAGGTTCAATTCTTCACCCATTTTTGTCTTTCTTTATATTCATGTAGTTTGTGAGAGACATTTCTTCTTGAATCTATATCGAGAGTTTTCTATATTCCTCATAAAAAGTGGCGATATTGTCTTTCATTGAATTTTTTGCTTGTTCAACGAGAACTTATTCTCCCATTTAATTGGAATTAGGAATAAGAGGTCTATCAACAATCCCACCCTCAATCTATTGTGTGTTAATTTTTGTTTATTATTGTTAGAAAAACTTGCCTCATAATTTTGATTGTTGGAATTATTTTATGTTTTTTGGTTGTTATGTATCATATGCAACATTTGTTCCAGCATATCTAACATAAGGTCAAATATTCTATCAATCTTATTTACATAATCACAATTGTCATTCTCTCTAACCATGTTTGCTTTTGCTACCTCAAATTCCAAAGGAGTTTTTGTCATTTTGTCCCTTGAAAATTGATGTTGAGCTTTTCTAAGTTCTCTTTGATAATATATGTGAGGCCTACTATTTGGTACACACGGTTTGACTATATTTTGATTCGATCATTTTGATACTCTATGTGTTTTAGATCATTTTGGATGATTATGGACATTCGATATTATGCTTTCTTTCTTGTTTATGATGTTTCATGACAATTATAGATATATGTTATGCTCTCTCTATTTACTATGCTCTTGTTGATCTTGTTGTCATTGTAATAATGGATAAGTGTATTTATTTTATTGAATTGAGGAGGTGTATAATTGAGTTAAATGATTATGTGACTTATGTTTGAAAGTGATGCATGAGCCTCACCGCCATGGAATTCACCTTAGCTTTCATGCACAATTCTACTTGTAGTTCTCACAGTTTGCATGAGGAGAAAAGTTAGGAAATAACTATATCTTGCATGAAGATAAAAAGTGCTTCTAAATATAGAGTTTGCATGAGTTTGTAATTTGCATGTAATATGCATGATAAATTGCATGTAGAAGAAATTGTAATAGAGAACCTCTATAAAGAAAGTGCATATGTAATGAATTTAATTATTAGAGAAATAAAATTTGATGTTGTGCTTGTGTTAAAGAATTCTTTATTTAGAATTTGTGTTTTATGTTATTGTTTTTCTTTTTTGTGTGTTAAAATCTAAATCCTTGTGATCTCTCAAGAGGGAGAGAAATGAGTAAATGAGTACTTAGCTTCTATAGGAAGGGTAGTAAGTGAGTCTATAGGACTAGAGTGATGTAATCTTGCACAATGAGTTGCTCAGGTTCAGTTTACAAAACTTCAAGACCGTATTGTGAGTCTCAACATCAAGGGGGAGTATGTTGGAAAGTGAATTGCATGGCAGTGAGTCTCATGCATTATTTTCCAACATACTCCCCCTTGATGTCGAGACTCACAATACGGTCTTGAAGTTTTGTAAAGTGAACTTGAGCAACTCAATGTGCAAGATTACTATCACTCTAGTCTTATAGACTTGCTTGGTACCCTTCCAGCAAACACCCAACCAAGACTTAAAACCATAACATAACCATCCTCCAGCCAACATCAACCAGCCATGTCCTCCGAAATAATCTTCTCTAAAACTTGGCAATAATCAAGGGTTAATTGTTCCCATCCCCTCAATTTGCCACTCACCAGCATACTCAGAAGCCCATTTGACCAAACAATTAGCAACCATATTCCATTTTTGAGGGATGTTAGTAAAATACAAAACCTCTAGCATGGAACGCAAAAACTAAATATGTCAAACAACCGAAGCAAGTTACCAATTAACCCCCTTCAAATTATGCTCATTCAATAAATTAACAATGATCTAAGAATTTGATTCACAAATAAACTTATGCCAACTAAGAGTGCGGGTTCGCTCAATATCCAAAAGAATCACCAACCCCTCTATAATATTGTTGGTTTTTTGCCCTTTATGAATGGAAAACAAGAAAATAGCGGACCCAGAGCTATCTCTCCCAGCCCCACCAATCCTTGCAGGCCCATGATTACTACTACAAGAACCACTAGTGTTGATCTTCAAAACATCCACTGGAGGAGGAGACAAACTTCCAATCCTCTGACCCTTCTTTTCTAGCTTGCCTACCTCTTCAACCACAAAAGGAGTCGAAGGCTAAACCCCACATGCCCAATCTATTCACTATCTCATCATCGCTCCTTTCCAAAGGAAAAGACACTTCACATTTAAGTTCCACTGTCTCCTCAGTCATAGCAACAATTCTCTACAAAACTTGTTGAACCATCAACTTATCCCCATGAAAAATCTTGTGATTCCTTTCCAGCCAAAGTTTCCAAAGAATGAAAGCAGAGCCAATGCATCACACAAACTAGAGGAAAGAGGCCTATGTTGGAGGTCTTCCTAGCCTATTCCAAAATTCAACTAGAGAGGATGCATGAACACAAGGATGTTTCTAGATGCCCCACCAAAAATTCTAAATAAGCATAGAAAAAGGACAACAAAAGAAAAAATGGGAAGAATCCTCCTAACTACACCCACAAAGAACACAAATAGATGGTCCCTAGAATCCCTACTTTCAAATATTTTCCCAAGTCAAGCATTTGTTCCAAGCTAAAGTCCACAAGAAATAATTACACTTGGGCCAGGAGAACTTATTCTAAATATTTTTCCACCAAGGAACTTCTAGTCCACCATACTTTTGAGCAACCAACTCCTGATACCCACTAGCCATCATGAAAACCCTCTTAGGATCAAAAATCCAAGCCAAAATGTCCTTATCTCGAAGAGAGCTACACTATCTACTTGCCAGAATATTGTGAAGCTCAACACAATCCTCCTCCAATCCACCCATAGGCCACTCACTGAGCATCTTCCATCTAAACACCTCCACATGCCTACAAACAAAACCCATCCCAAGAGTCAAACCAGAAGAGAGCCTCATACCCCTATTGCATATCCAAAACAAACCCTACTTGATCAAATTAGCATCTTTTTTTAGTTTCCCAAATCATAGAACCTTTCCCCACAAGTGGATATCGAGGAACCTCCTCCTTTGGTATCCCACTTAGATATTTGTGAGAAATAATCCTAGCCTAGACATGATCATGTTCTGAACACCATCTCCAATAAAGCTTGGAAGACAACACCAAACCAATCAGAGTGGAATGTCGCAACTTGAGGCCACCAAACTGCATCATAATACAAATAATATCCCACTTCACAAGGCTCCACTTAGAAGACGACAAGCTACCAACCCTTAAAAATTGCCTAGCTAGAGAGTCCAAATATTTAATAAATCTAATGGGAGCCACTTGTAGCATACACTTATAATTGGGAAGACCCTGCACCATCCACTTAAGAAGTTGAACTCGACCAACGAAAGAAAGCCACCAGTAAGTCCAATGGTTCACCTTCACACAAAACTTGTCTAAAATATTATGCCAAGAGCCCCTAGGGAGGGTACCAGAAGAGATAGGAATGTTGAAATAATTCAAAGGAAAAAAAACTAATCTAAAACCTCAAAATATGAGCAATTTGTTGTTGAATGGGCCTCACAGTATTAAAGAAGAAAATGGAAGATTTACCATCATTAATCAATTTCCTAGAAGCAGCAAGATAAATGTCTAAAGCCTTGCACAAATTAGTGGCCTCTCTGACCTTGGCCATGCCCATGAAAGTAGTGTCATCAAAAAATTGCAGGTTTGACTAAGGAGGTAAACCATTTCCCCAAACCCAACCTTGGACAAGGCCTTGTCCCACATTTCTTTTAATAACTCTCCCCAAACCTTTAGCCAAAAGAATGAATAAGAAAGGAAAAAGAGGATCCCCTTGACAAAGACCTTTGGAGGCCCCAAATAAGGAAGATGGTTCCCCATTAATCAAAACTGAAAAAGAAGTGGTTGTGATGCAACTCCTAACCCACTCCTCAACAAAACCAAAAGCAATAAGCACTTTACACAAAAAATGACTACTTAACTCTATCATAAGCCTTAGCCATATCTGGCTTGATGAACATAGCTTTTTCTTTAGAGGTCACCATAGAGTAAATAGTTTTAGTGGCAATGACCACACCATCCAAGATTTTTTTATCCACCACAAAGCCTCCCTATTCCTTATAAATAAGCATCCTAATCCACCGCTTCAACCTCTCAACAATCAACTTAGAAAGAATTGTACAGACCACATTGCAAAGAGCAATGGGCTAAAACAAACTTAGCCTATTTGCCCCATCATATTTAGGGGTGAGAGCAAGAAAACTTGAATTCATAGCCCTTAGCATCTACTTGTTCCTCTAAGATTCATGAACCACCTCTAATAGATCCATATTTATGATGTCCCAAAATTCTTGAAAGAATTCAATCGAAAATCCATCAGGGCTAGGGGCTTTCTCTTTCTTCATCTAAAAGACGGTGGCCTTCAATTCCTCCAAAGAAATACAACCCAAGAGGTGCTCATTCATTTCTATAAAAAAAAAACAAGCGATACAGGAAAAAACATGATTTTCATCCGCCAACATATTTCGAGATTCCTCCCTAAACAAAGAGGAAAAGTACTACAAAGCTTCTCTAAAAATATCACCCAAAGAGGATAAATGCTCAACCCTAGCATTCACAAGAAAGGGGATCGAATTACCATGCCTCCTGGCCTTCACAAATTTGAAGAAAAAGGTAGAGTTTTTGTCCCCCTCTTGTAATCATTCAACCCAAGTTTTTTGTTTCCAGTAAATCTCCTCACACAACTCACACTCCTCCAACACTTTCAATTCCGTCACCTCCTCCTTGAGAGAGTCCTCATAAAGGTCAAATTCCCTAATCTCATGGGTGATAGCATCCAAACCAGCCTGAACAACAACCTTAGCATGGAAGATGTTATCGAAACACTGCTTGTTACACCTTTTGAGTTGGTACTTCACATAATATAGCTGCTTGGAAAAATAATACATAGCGGTACCAAAAGAAGGTCTACCCAAATGCCACCACTCAACAACATGATCCTGCAGAGAGGGATCATGTAGCCACATAAGTTGAAACTTGAAAGAGGGAGAATGAACAACATGAGTTGATAAAACAGATAACTTAATAGGCCAATGATTTGAGCCCCTCCAGTCTAGAATCTTAGAGAAAATAGACCAAGCTCCACCAATCTAGAATTAAAACACTAGGAACCTATCAAGCCTCTTAACAATACAATAATCCCCAAGTCTCCTATTGTTCCAAGTAAGTTGACCATTACTAGGCTTAATTTCAACCAAATTTAAGGCACAAATATTATCCTAGAAAAGAAAAGCAGAAGGATCCAACCTCAAAATTCCTTCCCTACTTTCATCTATATTAATAATGGCATTGAAATCACCATCAATAACCCAAGGATAGAGAGGAGAAAAAAATTGAATATACTAGATCTGAGACCACATGTGTTGTTTACTAGGCAAGTCAGTAGGAGCATAAATATTGGAAAGAAGAATAGTTTCTCCAATTCTAGGCTCAAAGCAACCACAAAAATAGAATACTTACAAGACATCCACCAAAGAGGGAAAATATTCAATGGATTCCATAAACAAGCCAAACCCCCTACATTACCTTGGGCACCAATGCACTAGCATTGACCATGCCCCCAAAGTTTAGGCACCAAACCACACATATTCTCTACAGACAACTTCATTTTTTGAATGAAAAGCACATCAGGAGAATGATTTCTCACCAAATCATGAAGCACTTTTTGTCAAGGACCGCTATTCAAGCCCCTTACATTCCATGAAAATATAATCATTTTTTTGGATTGAAAAAGTGAGAATCAAGAGTCTTAACAGATCTTGACTCCACCAATGTCTCCCCCACCATCTTAATTTTCTCTAGATTCTTCTTTCTCCTTGCCTTGGAAGCCTTCTCAGGAGCCCCTTTCGTAAGGTATTTTTGGTGAAGCCCCAAAGGAGAATCCTTGTTTCATTTTTTTGAATCAGATACCAACTTCACCAAAGGAAGAGAGTTGTCCACCTCGATCCTTTCCATAGCTACTAGGGCCTCATGAACCTTTGAAGCCACCAGACTAAGATTAGTATCCATTTGAAATGCACCACCTTCTTGGGTATTATGAAGATTATCAAAAATATTGCCCTCCTGAACCACCTTCAAGACATCTTGATCTAGAGCCATCATACCTAGATTCACCTCATCCAGGCTAAGGTCATCCAACACATTAAATATATTAAAAGTATCCCCTTCCTATCACTCCTTAAAAGTCCTCTTCTACTCACGATTCCTATTGTGAGACTTAACAGGAGTTAAACCCTCATTATCAACAACCAAACTTGGAATAGGAGCCTTTCCTTTCTCAACCTTAGGAGGGTTGTGAGGAGGCTAAGTAGACTGATACTCTAAAGATATAGACCTGGTACATCTTCATTACAAATTACCATATTCATGGCACAACTAGCTTTGAAAAGGAAGACTCTCATAATCTAGCAATTGCATCCAAGAAGACGTACCCACACAAATTTCCATAGAATGTAGAAGAGGGATACTCAAATCAATATCAACACAAATGTGAGAAAAATTCATTACCTTTCTATCTTTCATTTGTTGAGAGGGACCTACCAACTTGCACAAAAGCATGGCAACCATTTGTAGGATGTCATTTCACTAATACTCAGTTGGGAACCAAGGGAGGAAAAATCACATAGGAACACAATTTGAAAGCTCCTCTAATGGATTGAAACCAGTGTGCCAAGGCTTGATGAATAAACTGATATGGATGTGAAAATAGGGCTCTCCTTCAAAAACCTTTTTGCAATTATCCATGTAGTTAAAAAACAACCATAAAGTAGCTATTTTCTAACATCACTTTGATTTCACCCTCTGGAGCCCAATTTCGTTGAGCCCACGCCTCCAATAATGGGAGTGAGACACACATTCCCATGAATTTTCAAATCAAGGCATGATTTCAAAAATATTGCACATCCTCAACAATTGATTCTGGTTGAATCACTAGAATAGGCCTATCTTTGCTCCTCTCTAGGCATCCATTAATTTTTAGGATGCAAGGGCCTCTAGACGAAGAAAACCCTCCCACCCTCGAATCATTATACAACAGATTGTTCTCAACCGCCCTCTTTAAGGGAGAAGATGATTTCACTCCCAAAGATGCATGAAAAATTTAGAGGGTTTATACCTAGAGGCTTCACCTAAATCCATTGCCAAAAGAAACCCAAGACTAGTACACCTCATCAATCCAATCCATTTACTAATTTTAGCTCCTATCCTATCTATTTTTCTTATCCATTCATTTTTCTAATTAATCTCCACCATCAAGATCGAATGTCAAGTGAAGCATATAAATAAAGTGGGCTTCATCCACACACTATTCCCTAGCTAGTTATCATTATCATTATTGAGCACAAGCATTATCGAGCACTACCAATATTGTTATCAAACGTTATCTATTAACCTTGATCATGTATCACTACCATTGTAAATTTATGCTATCATACTATCATTGTGCTATCATGGTTATGCTACTTTGAATAGAAATCCACATATTAAGCATTCAAGCAAATATAAAAGAAACAATAGAGAAAATAAAGGTCTTTTCTATGGTATACTTGTTCATTATTTGATTCATGCATAGATATTAGGGTTTATTGAGTGATTGTTGAGTGTGAATTTGGTACATTTTCATCATCCACACAAGATTTTCTAATTTGGGGGTTTTCAATGCATTTTTCATTAATATTTAAACATCAACTTAAAAAATGAAAACATTCCCTTTTGAACCCCAAGCCATGAAAAGAATTATTTTTTAATCACATACAAAATTTAGGAAAATTATCCATAATTTTGGTGTAAAATGCAATTTTCTAAAATACATAAAAAATGGAGATTGTTGAATCATTTTTTTTCGATCCAACAATCCTCCCCAAGAAATGTTTTTTATTAAAAATTCCAATGCAACCACATAAGGTGGCCATTCCATGATCCGAGAGATTTTTAACCAAAATGAGGGAGATCAAAACCCTTACCTCTCATCAAATTCACCAAAATCAAGAAGAGGAAGTATTGTCCAAATAGCTCACTTCACAATCATATGCAAGTAGGATCTTGACAAACCCCCACCAAAGATCCTAGAGTTGCACTCTCAAACCCTACACCTAAGAGAAATCCCCAAAATGTAAGACAAAATAGAAAGGAAGAAAAATGAAACAAGCTTCTCTCTCCCCAAAATTCCATGGTCCTATCAGAATTTTTCTTTTCTTTTTATTAAAATGCAGTTTTCCTCAAAACACTTTTCCATTTGTCCACAATAATAATAATAAATATTTCAATTAAAAATAACTTTCACAATTACTTTCATAAACAAGAATATTTTAATTGAACAAGTTTGATGCCAAAAAAACACTTTTATGGAAATAAAAGATACAACTTTCTAACTAGCACATAGATTAATTAAATTACCTAATGACATCATCCATACACACTAAAACATTCAAAATCATTATTTAATTCATCACCAACATATATCCACTTTCAAGCACACAATAAATTTACAAAAATAATTAAATAACTTAAATAATGGGAATTAAGCAATTTTATGATTAAATAATTAAATAAAATACATCATAGAAAATGGGCAAACATGTAGCATATCTCATGGCTCGACTTTAAGCGAGATGGGAAAATGGATAATACACAACATTTTTACTCAAATTGATTGCCTCTAGATAACATGTGCCTAAGCACTCATGGAAAACATCATACATACTTACAGTCTAATGCAAAATAGTCAAAGTATATCATAAATGTCCCCTAATGACATAATATTGAATATACATCCATTAAGAAATCATGTAATCGCTAGCATGATTTGGATATAAAAATGCAAGATACATAATATCATGATGCTAAACACACTAAACATAAGTAAAATCTTATATCAACATGAAAATAGTGGAACTAAAACACATTTGAATCCAACATGTAAATCCATACATATAATCCATGTACGAAATCCATACACCTTGGTAGCTATACACATGAACATCATCAAGAAGTATGATATAACACTAAAATACAAAATGAGTTTGGCATAAACATATCCACATAGATGAATTCAATCACATGATCCATACACCTTGATGATAATACAAAAATAATGGCATTGATGGTATGGTAAAGTATCAAAAGCCAAATATAGATTAACAATATGAGGCACATATGCTTTAGGCATCACATAAACCAATATAATAGCATGCACATGCATTTATATACATACATATACATATATGAATATATATACATTGTAATGTCGCAAAATTGCACCTAGGGGCAATTCCACATTTTCGCATCTTGCCTAACATTTATGACACCTTAGAAACATTAATGGAAAAATCCCATGAGTCATAATTTCATGATTTAGACTCCATGTGGACACATGGCGAAACAATAGAAGCCTGACATAATGTTTCCCAAAAATCTAGGCTTTGGATGCTTGTGCGATGCGTGAACGTCCGGACGGCGCACTAGCATCCTAGCGATTTTTTGAGTTTGAAACGATGAATCTAGAACCTTGACCCTTGCGACACATGTCCTAGTGGTTAAATCTTGGATGAAACGGATCTATGTCACCCTTGCATGTATGAAAACCCCCTTTGGCTCTCATTTTGAGGTTGGAATTCATCAATTGGAACACTACTACTACTTGCTCTAGTATTGGGCAAGCTCCATCCTAGAATAGAAACACTTCTACAGATGAAGCCATGTCAGACTGAGGTCCCTCAAGTAGCTACAAGATCTCAAGCAACTATAGCTCTCATGCAAGCACACAGTGGTACGCCCTATGTGCTCTAGAAAGGGTCTTGACTTGTGGGTAACGCTCTCTCTCCCTATCACTCTTTCTTACTAGCTCATTTGCTACTTTGTGGTTTGGGCTCTATTATGAAGCGGGTTTTTCTTTCAACACACACTTTGATTACTTCATTTACACTCTTTTCCAAACCTGGTTGTTCATGGAGGTGGCAACACCAAAAAGGGGGTATGACTAAGGAAGACCCCTATACAACCCCCAACCTTTCCCCTTCGATCTTTTGTGTGTAGGTTATCAAGCGAAGCTTGGAGAAAAGATTCGAACACATTGTAGAAGGTAATCTTGTTTCAAGTTCCTTTGTGTTTTTCCTTAGATTCTAGCTTTCTGTTGATTATTTGGCCTCACATGCTTTTGACCCAAGTTTAGAAGTGATTTAGTTTTATCCGCTTGAGCTCCTGATTTCCTCACAACTTAAGACACCAGCGCACCTTTTAGATGACAGTGTGTTGCGCTGGTGTCCTAAAACTACATTGATGTCTTTTGGCCGAGAGCTCTCCAACCAAAGGTAGAAATCTTGAAGTCTTGCTCTCTTGGAGCCTAAGATAACTTTCCTATCTTCCTTCATAGTTTTTTAAATCCATTCAAATTGAGGTGTATAAGGGCAGTTCGTTCTCTGGTGATCTCTTGAGAATAAAGAGACTCGTGTGTAACGAATCCCTCTTATATCACATTTTGGTGAACCTGATGTTAACCGCCGAATCCATTTTCATAATGTCAGATATTTATAATAACCCATTTCTAAAAAATAATTTGATATGTTGGAAGATGCTCTAGATGATTTTTTAGAAGCACTCTCCCCTATCTGTAAATCTTCTAAGAGAACTCCCTCCTCACCAACTGAGGAGTCAATAAATGTCGTTATAGTCTTTGTGGCTCCTCCAAGCCCTTAGAAACCCATCATTTACGTGACCCCAGCTAAGTCATCCCCTAGAGAGGATTATTCCATCTATGGGATTTCATGTCGTAGCGATCCATCATACTTATATTCGAGGTTCGTGAAAGCTACTTGATGAGTCTAGTTTTTGGTCTAGTTATGGGTAGAATCTATAGTCTATTTGCTGAAGTTACCATTGAATTTGATATTACATACTAATACTTTTTATAGTTTCTCTCAAACCATAAGACATTTGGGTTTAATTCCACTTATGCCAAGTTTAATGATATTAACCTATTATGTGGATTATCTATATTAATCTTGCATGTGGTTAATGAATGTTCTTTAAAAGTGGTTATAGCTATGCAATTATTATACTTACTTACATTGCCATGCAAATATGATTTAGAATGTTAAGTTGAGAAACACAGCCACTAGTTGGACACGCAAAGGAAATGCATGAAGGTCAACTAAGGATGATGGTGGGAGATTCCTATGACAGTCGCATGTAACTGCCTTATGCCGATCTTTAATGATATTGAGCAATGCAAGCGTTACTGCAGTGGTCGAGTCTACGTTTGGGAATGCATGTCTGAACAAATTCCCCTGCATGCATAACCACTCTACCACTCTCTTCTTTGCTTTCCCTAAATGGCGTCCTCTTAGTTAGTGGGAGTTGACTGCCCTGTTTAGTTGATAAATAAGTTTGGATCCTCCTTCTCAAAGGGTGGTTGATCGCCAAGCTATTGTACAATCTGATAATAAAACATACTCTTTTGTATTTAAACTTTCCAATGAATGAAATAATATTCTAAGTTGAGTATCTAAGTTTGCATTAGTTTTAGAGGATACTCATCAAGGGGGCCCACTTGGTGAGTAATCCATTCATTTAGTTTAATTAAATTATTATTAGCTTATTGTTATTCCTTAGTTAAGAATCTGGCACCAACTGTTCCTGTAGCCACTAGAATTCCATTTTGTAACTGTTCCTGTAGCCAAAGCGGACAGAGTAGTTTCTTGTTTGATGCTTATATTTTCATTTAT
The DNA here is from genome assembly GCA_007115665.2 of Sequoiadendron giganteum. Classification (NCBI taxonomy): domain Eukaryota; kingdom Viridiplantae; phylum Streptophyta; class Pinopsida; order Cupressales; family Cupressaceae; genus Sequoiadendron; species Sequoiadendron giganteum. Next base: position 82,046,834 of record CM021107.1, on the reverse strand, counting down.
GTTATGCATATTCAGTTTGAGTTTTATTGTTGAGTAGTGTTCAACATTTACTTTATTTCTTTCCATGCAAATTACTTTCAGTATTAAGTCTCTCTTAGTTGTAGAATGAAGATGACTACTTTGAAGTTCCTAGTGCACATACTGTGCTGACCCATTTCAATTTCACATCCCTGGGTTGACAATTTAAATGTACCTTCATGATGGTTAAATTTTTTATTCAAGTTAGATGTCCAATCTCTCAATCATGGTTGTAAAGGCTTAGTTATTGAAATCATTGTAGGAGGTTGAAATTTTTGTTGTCATTGTCGAGGATGGTGTCAAACTAGGGATTCCTTTGGAGTCATTTATATTTTTTGTGCTAAATTATTTCTGGAATTTTCTCGTAGTGTTAGAAGTTATGATCCACTATTTTTCCCCACCCACTCTTTGTGTGAGTTGGCTGATACTGATTTGATACCACATGCATAGAAGAAGAAGAGATGCTTATGGGAGATTCCTTCCTAATAATCCAAAGCCATTTTAGCTAGTAGAGCTTCCAAATATGCCTAGAAACAAGGAAGAAGAAGAGCCACACCCCTTTGCTGATAGATTTCCTGACTTGACCAGCTTTGAATTTTCCCTTGAAGATCAAAATCCAGTTGAGGAACCCTTTATTCTAGAACTTCATCAAACAGGTATGGATGATGCAAATGGAGACAAGCCCAACAGACAAAACCAACCATCTTTTCCTTTTCCCATTGCTCAAAAGAACAAAGTAGATAACCTCAAGAATATCCCTACTTCAGTCCTTCCTAAGTTCTATGGACTTGTCATAGAAGATCCTGATACATTATTGTTTGAGTTTGATAAACTCTGTAGAAGCTATGACTATACCACTGATGCCCACAGACTTAATCTATTTCCTAATACCTTGAAGGAAGTTGCATTGAGATGGTTTATGGGCTTTAGAAAAAACATTGTGGTGACTTGGGAAGATATGAAGACAAATTTCTTTGAAAAATATGAGTATTGCAGGGGTAGTGACATGAGAGGAGGTGACATTTTCATAATGTAGCAAAAGGAAGATGAGATCCTGAAGGATTTCATTTCAAGGTTTTTGTTTTGTCTACAGAAATCTCCACATCATACACTCAATTAAGACTCACAAAAGTTGCTTTTCCTAAGAGGAATTAGTGAAAGTTACACTGATGCCTTGGACCTGATGGCAGGAGGAGAGATCACTCAAGTCCCTTGGGAGGATATCAAGAAGCTATGCTAGAACTATTCGAGGGCAGCTTCAAAGAAAGGAAGAACCTACCAATCCTCTATGGGTAAGTCATCCACCAGTGGAGTCTCAAGGATAAATATTACTAATTTGCTAGAAAATTTCAAGCAGTATATCATCAACAATCTAGCTACTCAACTGGATACACTTCAAGCTAAGAAGAAACATGAGGAGGCAGAGGCAATGCTGACAAAATATTTCCATCATTGTAGACAAAAGAAGAAAGACTTCAGATGCAAGGTGATAGCTAACATCGACAACAAGGAGATTCCACTTGAGTTCAAACCAATTCAGTCTGAGGAAAACCAAGTCTACTTTGTTTCACAAAAAAGGCCATGGTCTTCAAGAAAAGGTATGCCACCAGATCCATTGTCTTTTGTTGGACCATATTTCAATTCTTATTCATCTAGTAACTAGTGGCAGCCCCCCTATCCATCCATCTATGGAGGATATCCACCACAATCGAGGTAACCCTCCAAATGCTTGGTCCAATTATAAAAATTCTTCACCTCAGTGGCAACAATCTCAAGGGAATTAGCAACAATTTCAAGGACCTTGGCAACCACCTCCAGGAAACTGACAATAAATATCGCAATGGAGAGGTGGCCAACAATGGCCAAACCAGACAACCAACTACATTCAACCATCTTCTCAACCCCAACAACCCGCTATAATGCCTCCTCCTTCTAATCCAAGTGCAAATGTACCCAAACCTACTCAATTACTAGCCCAACCCACACTCAACCCAAATAATAAACCATAGCAACAGCCTATATTTTTTTTGATCCAATTCAATTTCCTACATATGTTGTGATTTTAAGTGACATACGTATGCATTCAGGAACTACCTTGTCAGCTCCTTCCACCCCCATTACCACCAAGATTCCTATGGAAGAGCAAGAAGAATCTCTAACTGATCCTGTTCAGCCTTGTGCACCTAAAAATCCTAAACCAGTTCCAGCCAAGCCAACAGCACAAGAACCACCATTCCCCTAGAGATTGGAAGTTTTCAAACAAAAAGAAGACAAGGAGGAAAGTGGTTTTGATATTCTAGACCAGTTGAAGCATATATGTGTATAGATACCCATGTTCTAGGCCATAAAATATGTTCTTATTTATGGTAAGGCAATTAAATAAGCATACCTTAAAAAACATGGCATGAAAAAGAAGGACCCAACTACAGTTCATGTAGCAGGCCAATTGGTTGACATCATGCTTGGAAAAGTAATTTTCCCCAAGTACAATGATCCAGGTAGTCTTTTGGTTGAAGTTATTATAAATGGAATAAACATAAAGAATGCCTTGATTGACTTAGGTGCAACAATCAATGTGATGACTTAGGACATCCACCAACAACTAAACATTGCAATCATGAGATCCACACCTATTGTCCTATAGCTAGCTGATAGTTCCACTGTCAAGCCTGATGGCATAGTAGAAGACATTGTGGTAATTCTAGACTCTTGGGATTATCCAGGTAACTTCATGGTTCTTTCTCCTAAAGCTACACTAGACGGGTATCCCATTATCCTTGGTAGGCAATAAGCCATCCCATGATGAGGATAATTCTATATGGCCACATGTTGATGAAGAGGCCGAGGAAATTAACTCTATGGTGCAACTCATGATGCTAGGAATAATTCCTTTCCTGTAGCATCAAGATGAAGATCAATTGTTATCTAATATTATTCAGAACCATTATCAGATAGAGGAGACATCACCCGCTCGTGTGTCTAGTTTTGATGACCTCGTGCAAACACTTTTGTTAGTTCTACCTGATCTTCTTGCAGCCACTCTTCCAGCAAATAGACTTCCTACAACCACTCTTCCAACAAACAAACTTCCTACAACAATAGGTATGTTTCACATGATGTTGTCACCTGAACTCGAGGTACCATGTATTAATGAAAAAACTATGATAGAGTTAGTTACACAAGTACAGGTTTCTAAAAGACGATATCTAAATATCAATAGTAAATTGAGTGAGGGACAACAATTGACATTAACAAATTTGTTGAAATCCCATCAAAAAGAATTTGCCTGGGATTATCATGATATGAAGGGACTGGATCCAAATCTCTGCACTCATAGCATATATATCAAAGATGAAAGTACACCTCTAAGACAACCACGAAGGAGAATTAATCTTGCACTGAGAGAAATCGTCAAAATAGAGCTGCAAAAGTTATTAGATGCAGGATTTATCTACCCTATTTCAAACAGGGAGGAAAATGGTGATTTTGTGTTGACTATAGGGAGCTCAATGCTGCTACTAAGAATGACCATTTTCCCTTGCCTTTTATAGATCAAGTACTGGATTCTCTTGCAGGAAAGAAGTACTTCTCTTTTCTTGATGGATTTAGTGGTTACAAACAGATTCAGATTGCACCAGAAGACCAAGAGAAGACAACATTCACATGTCCATGGGGGATATATGCCTATTCAGTACTTCCATTTGGGTTATGCAATGCACCTGCAACTTTTTAGAGAGCAGTCATTAGCATATTTTCAGACATCTCCCTTGACTGCATGGAGATCTATATGGATGATTTTACCACCTATGGTGTTGATTTTGATGAAGCATTAAAAAATTTGAAGAAGGTCCTACAGAGATGTGAAGACAAAAATCTATCCTTAAACAATGAGAAGTGCTTCATGATGATCTAGGAAGGTGTAGTTTTTGGGCACTACATTTCCCACCACGACATTCAAGTTGATCCTACAAAAATTGAGGTAATTAATAATTTTTCTATACCTACAAAACAAAAATATGTTAGGAGTTTCTTGGTTCATGCAAGCTATTATAGATGTTTCATCAAAGATTTTAGCAAAATAGCAAAACCACTATATAGTCTCTTGACTAAAGATGTTGAGTTCCACTGGACAAAAAGTTGTGATAAAATATTTTCTAATTTAAAGACAGCTCTGACTCATGCTCCTATACTTAAGGGACTGAATTAGGAAATTCCTTTTCACATCCATAGTGATGCCTCAGATTATGCCATAGGAGTAGTCCTAGGACAAAAAGAAGAAGCCATTGAAAATTCCATCTATTTTGTTAGCAAAAACTTGCAGGGAGCTAAACTAAATTACACAATAACAAAGAAATGTTGTCAGTGATCTATGCCTTGAACAAATTCAGGCACTATATAACAGGCTATTAGATCTTTGTGCACACTGATCATGCAACCATTAGATATCTCATGAATAAACCCTTGATCTCAGGAAGGTTAGCTAGATGGTTGTTTTTGATGCAAGAGTTTGACATAACTATTATGGATAAACCAAGGAAGGCCAACGTTGTTGCAGATTTTATTTCCAGGGTGACCATATTAGCAGACAGTCAAGCTATAGATGACTCTTTTCATGATGAGCATCTATTCTCCATTAGTGTGCAAAAACCCTGGTATGCTGACATAGCTAATTACCTTGTGACAGGGAGAGTTCCTCCTCACTTCTCTCTTCTCTCCAAAAGCGAGAAGAGTGTGTATTGAAAAATCTTTCCCTTTTTCATGGATAGTTGGATGCTTGTTTTATACTAGATCAGATCATGTTATGAGAAGATGTGTGAGAGAATATGGGACCTATGACATTCTATATGCATGCCATGATGAACCATGTGGAGGACATTTTGCATCCAAAAGGATAGCAATGAAAATATTGAACACAGGATACTATTGGCCAACACTCCACAAAGATGTGGGAAGATATACAAGGAAATGTGATAGATGCCAAAGGATGGACAAGCCAACCAAGTCAGATAAGATGCTACTCTATCCCCAAGTATTAGTCACTCCCTTTGACAAGTGGGGATTGGACTTTATGGGAGCCATTGATCCCCCATCAAATGGTAAGTCTTATATTTTGGTATGCACTGATTATGTAACTAAATAGGTAGAAGTCAAAGCCATGAAACATGCAAGAGACAACAAGATTGTAAAATTTCTTTATGAAGAAATTTTCACATGTTATGGAGTACCCAGAGAAATAGTAATTGATCAAGGAGCTCAGTTTACCTCAATACTTGTTGCAGCACTAGTTGATGAATATAACATAAGATACAAAAAGTCTACTCCTTACCACCCTCAGGAAAATGGACAAGTTGAGGTGACAAACAGAGAGATTAAGGCCATCCTAACAAAAAAAGTGGATATTCACATAAAGGATTGGACAAATAGATTATCAAAAGTAGTTTGGGCTTATAGAACAACTTGGAAGACAACTACAGGCTTCACACCATTTGAGCTACTGTATGGGAAGACAACCATGATGCACATTGTATTTGAGCACAAGACTCTCAAAACTATAGTAGAGTTGGGAATGGAAATTTCTGAGGCACAAAAGGAAAGGATCATGCAATTGAATGCATTAGATGAGATGAGGAAAATAGCCTTGCAGCATACTGAAGTTGTGCAGAGTCAACGAATCAAATGGCATGAAAAATTTATCAAAGAGAAGAAATTTCAGCCAGGTGATAAGGCACTACTTTATGACTCTTGGTATCAGGATAATGCAGGAAAATAACAGACAAGGTGGCTAGGACCATATGAAGTTCTTGAGGTCTTTCCCAATGGATTTGTGTAGCTCACTACCATTGACACTGTCAAATTCAAGTTACTTGTCAATAGGCATCATCTCAGATTGTATAATAGGCCAACTTCCAAAGAAGAGTTCCTGCACCAGTTCATCCAACATGCAACACCCAAGCACAGTTCTCATAGTCGAAGGAAATGGACCTAGTGTCCCTCCTTCTGGATAATTAAGGTATGTACTTGTCATAATAAAGACTTCTACTTTTAAAGAAGTTCATTTCTTCACCCATCCACTCATCTGTCCATTCGTACCACCTTTCTCTCTCTTCCATCACTTCATTCCACCTCACACCATTCCACCTCATCATCATTAATTACTCAATTATTTCTTAAAAAGGTGAATGATACTTTCTCCACCCTCATTGCAATGAATCCTCTATGCAATCATGTTTGTACACATTCAGGTATCTACGCATTAATTGCATTCTTAATTATCTTATAGAGCATTTCACTTAATCATTGTATGTTAGTATGGACGTTCACATAATTTTTATCATCTCCCCTATCAAATCATTTATGCTATCTCGCATGTGTGGACACATGTCCAAATTTAGGTTGCGGGGAGGGGTAAGAAAGATGCAAATATATTGTCATATGTCAGTCCATGATTATTTGTGTCAGCAAATCTTGTTGAGCTAAATTGAAATTTCAAATAAAAGATGACTCGCATATGTGATGTGACACTAAACTGTCATCGCCATTTCCTTTCATCATAACTCCCTTTTATTACCATTTCTTGCCATTTTTAACCCTATCATAATCTTAACATGCAAATGGTAAATGGTAAAAATAGAGTAAAGGAAAAATTCAGCGATAATTCAGCTAGCAGGTGACCAAAAAATAATTGTCTTACAGATAAGAACTATAGAAGGAAATTTTGTAGAGTAACAGATTGATTATAGACAATGGGAGGCAGCCTCATTCAAAATGAGCCCTCAGTTCATGATGCTTTGTTATAGGATGCACAGTGCCTGGCCGAATTTTTAAATTGTGGCTAGTTGGACTATTTCCTAAAATTGGACAGTTTTGACGAAGGTATTGCATTGGAGTTTTCTTAGACAATCTCAGATGGAAGATCCACAGTAAAAGGGCTGGAGGTCATGGAAATTGAGGAACGAATTGTAGAAGTTTTAGGTTTACCAGCTGACGACAAGCCTTACCTTGTTTCTAGGGATGTCAGGACAGTCGGGGCTATATTCACAATGCATGGCGATCCTTGGCTCTCTATTGACAAACAGGGTGCTTAAAGACTCTCTTTGTCTAAGCCATTGAATCAGGCAGATGTATACATTATCAAATATATCACTTGTGAGGGTCGACTATCAAACCTGCATTCGGTGCATTTCAAACTGTGGAGTCATATGAGGCATGGGAGGAGGATGAATGTGCTCAATGTCTTGTACAATCTTCTCTCCATCATGGCAACGTAAACTCAAAAAGGTAGGGACAACTTTGTTTCCCACCATTGTCTTGTTAAATTGTTGGTTGAAAAATATCTGAATGATGCAACACCTAGAATGGTCTGGGATGATTTTATAAAAGATGATCAATTTAGACCTGAGCAATTACAACCTAGGTTTTCACCTCAAACACATAGGTCTAGCATAAAATTAAGCATGGATGAAGACACCCCTGGTGCTTCAACCTTTGGTGTTGACTCTAGTGTGAATCCTCCTACTGAAGAAAAGACTATAGATGTTATTTCCTTTGATATTGAGCATGAAGAAGAAAATTCTTCATCAAATTATGAAGATGATAATGTTCCACTTGAACTTATGATAAGAACTAGGGAAGAGAAGAGGGAAGCCGAAGCAAGGAAAGGAAAAACACAGCCTGTGCAAAAAGAGGCGCCAAGTCCTAAGAAAATAAAGACTGGTATTATTCATCCTCTAGCCAAAGAAAAACATAGGAGCCCTCTTGAGAAAGAAAAATTGGTTGTTGATATGCCTTCGCAGAAAAACCCTGAGCTTGGTGGGACATCATGTGAAAGAATTGAAGCTCCAATGGAGCAGGAAAATGTAGAAGAAGAAAATATATTCGATCAGGCAGCAAAAATGACCTTGGCAGATCTGGTTGCCCTTGTTGAAGAAGTTGAGATTTGAGAACATGAAGAAAACTAGGAGTTCTTGCAACAAAATGAGGAAATAGATTAGGATTTCCTACAACAATTGTAAGAACAAGAAGAAGAGGCCCTGCAGTAAGAGGAAGAAAGAGAAATTGCACCTCTACAGCCTGAACTAGTGGGACATCCTGAATCTATGCAAATAATTCTATATGGGGAGAAGTCATCCACAAAAATCCTGGTAGGAATCCATAACCCTCCTGATTTCTCAGTACATGCAGCAATTTTGAATTTGTGGAAAGAGATACAAAGAAGAGAGGAGGAATGGAAAAAGGAAAATGAAATATTGAAAAAAGAAATCCAAGAGAGGGATGAGATTATTGAGGAAAAGAATGAAGAGATTATCTTTTTGAAGGAGACGATAAGTGGCATTGCAACCTTGGTGCCACAAATCCTAGAATGCAGAACCCCTCCAAGGGTTTATGCTCTACACCTAAAAGAGAAGTATCTCTCCTTCAAGTTGTCAAGAATTATATCAGGATTGAACCCCTCCATTGAAACTCCTACCAAATTTTAATGCTTACAAAATTGTCTCCCTTGAGATGAAAAATTTATTATGTGAATTTTATTTACACAAATTTGCTGTAACTAAAGACCAAGACTGGAACCCACTATTGTATGTAGGGGACATCCAATTGAGAGCATTCATGTCTTGGGTGCAAAATGAGATTAGCTGGGGTGAACAGTATAATGCTTATAAGGGGAAGGAATCCAATATTCCCCTGGCCATTAGAGTTGAATCAAGGAACCCCAAGGGAATTTACATAGACTGGAATAGAATGTTTTTCAGATAGAGTGATGGTAACAAGATTATGCCTTGGATTGAGGCAGTTTATAGTGATTATGAGGTGAAAAAAATAGCAAAATAGGACACTATGAGAGGATACTTATCCCAGAGATGGAACACATTAACTGATGAGATGAAGCAAGTTGAACCACATTCCATCCACAACTATGTTACTATAATAAAAAGAATTGAAATGTATATGTAGATTGGAAGAGCAAAGGGATGAGACTGGCTTCCCTTGACTTTTCAGCCGCCTATCCTCATGTGGCCTGTACCAAATTTTAGGTTCTACAAATATGACATTGTTGAGGAACATCAAAGATGGAGGAGACTTGACAGGTTGGGAGGATTCCACTGGAACCCTGATTCACCCACAACAAATATTGATATTGGACAGTTATCAGTTGCATATTTCAAATCCTTGACCAACAAAAGCATAACTCTTCCCCTACTGCAGGACCAACAAAATGTTAGGTTGGGGGGAGTGATGAGTCTATTTTTTGGTCTAGTTATGGGTAGAATCTATAATCTATTTACTAAAGTTACCATGGACTTTGATATTAAATGTTGATACTTTTTATACTTTCTCTCAAACCATAAGACATTTGGGTTTAATTCCACTTATGCCAAGTTTAATGATATTAACCTATTATGTGGACTATCTATATCAATCTTGCATGTGGTTAATCAATATTCTTTAAAGGTGGTTATAACTATGCAATTATTATTCATACTGACATTTCCATGCAGATATGATTGAGAATGCTAAGTTGAGAAACGCAGCCGCTAGTTGAACACGTAGAGGAAATGCATGAAGGTCAACTAAGGACGATGATGGGAGATTCCTATGACAGTCACATGTAACCACCTTATGCCGATCTTTAATGATATTGAGAAATGCAGGCGTTACTGCAGTGGTTGATTCCACGTTTGGGCATGCATGTCTGAATGTATTCCGCTGCATGCATAACTGCTATGCCACTCTCTTCTTTGCTTTCCCTAAATGGTGTCCTCTTAGTTAGTGGGAGTTGACTACCTTGTTTAGTTGATAAATAAGGTTGGATCCTCCTTCTCAAAGGGTGGTTGATCGCCAAGCTATTGTACAATCTAATAATCAGACATACTCTTTTGTATTTGCACTTTCCAATGAATGAAATAATATTATGAGTTGAGTATCTGAGTTGGCATTAGTTTTAGAGGATACTCATCCAAGGGGGGCCACTTGGTGAGTAATTCATTCCTTTAGTTTAGTTAAATTAGTATTATATTTTCTTGAGTCCTTAGGTAAGAATCTGGCACCAACTGTTCCTGCAGCCACTAGAATTCCATTATGTGATTGTTCCTGCAGCCAAAGTGGGCAGAGTAGTTTCTTGTTTGTTGCTCGGATTTTCATTTATATTATGCATATTCAGTTTGAGTTTTATTTTTGAGTAGTGTTCAACATTTACTTTATTTCTTTCCATGCAAATTACTTTTAGTATTAAGTCTCTCTTAGTTGTAGAATGAAGATGACTACTTTGAAGTTCCTAATGCACATACTATGCTAACCCATTTCAAGTTCACATCCCTGGATTGACAATTTAAATGTAACTTCATGATGGTTAAAATGACTATTCAGGTTAGATTTCCAATCTCCGAATCGTGGTTGTATAGGCTTATTTAATGAAATCATTGTAGGAGGCCGACACTACTGACTCTACTTCTTATAAAGTTTTCGGGCATACGTATAATACAAGGAGAAATAACAAAACTTGGAACAACAAGCTTTTATTCCTATACCACAACCAATTCAAACTCCTACTTCTTTACCACCGTCTCAACCCAACCTTCTTTCAACTCCTAAACTTGTGATCAAAGCACGAGGTGATTATGATTTTGTTGAGCAACTTGGTGTTCCTCCGACCAAGATCTCACATTGGGACTTGCTTCAAACCACTCTGATTTATCAAGAGATGCTACAAGAATCTTTACAAAAGATCCTCTTGCCTGCCTTTTCTAGGCCTACAGATGTTGATGCATTGATGACACATATTCGAGCAAATTCGCCAAATATTACATTCCACCCACAAAAACTCCTGCCTCTGGATGTGTAGAAACAAGTGAATCCTTTGATGATTATATTTAATGTTAACAACATTGTTATTCGGTGTACCCTCATTGACACTGGTTCAACTCTCAACATTTGTGATATAGACCTATTGCCTAAAATCAAATTCAATTCATCTTCTTTAACAACTTCTTCCTTATATATTTGTGGGTTCGATAATGTTGGCTGCCAAGCTCTAGGTACAACAATACTGCCCTTGCAGCTAGGTCTCGTTACCTTACTAATGTTGGTTTATGTGATGCCTGGCCCATTACCATACAATATTCTTTTAGGGAGACCTTGGATTCACACTATGAGCACAATAAATTCTACTCTACATCATTCTTTGAAGTTTGTTGCTAACAATCGGGTGGTTACGGTTAAAGCAGACCCAAAGGTTGTACACCTTTGTTTTCTAGCTGATGTTGGTTGTAATTCAGCTGCACTCTCAAGAATTGTATTTCTGCCTTAACCACTGATGCTATCACATGTTCTTCATCGATAACCTTTGTGGAAGTCGTCCCCTGAGCGGGTATCTACCAAGATGAACAACCTAAAGCAGAAGATACTAAGTCTCCCCCATCTTCTAGTTCATCTTCTCAATTAAATGCTCTTTTAGGTGATGATTGGGGTTCCCTGAATTTCTCTAAATTCTTCATAGCAGAATATAAATCGGACCCCTCTTGTATTGAGTTCCTAGGTTTTTTTGACATGAGGGTAGGTGACCCTCCCATTGAGGAAGAGAAGTGTGATTCTGTCCAAGAGACCACTCCTCCCCTTGTTCAGGAGAGTTACCCTACTCCTGCAAAGGAGAATAATGTTTGTGAACCGAGTAGAGGAAGTGGGACCACTCCCATAGAAACCTTTGACATCCATTCGTGGAACGAGACACTCTACGTGGAGCTGCCCCCTCCTAAATTTCTACAAACTCACTATGGGTTTGGGTATGAACTTGCTTCTCAATATGGCTATGGGTAGAAAGGACTAGGATGTATCGAGCAAGGAATTCAAGTCCCTATCCAATTTAAGCAATGACAACACTATCTGGGTTTGGGATGCTTTGTTGAACAATCTAAACAAAAACCTTGGTGGAGTGTTAATATGATTTCATCTGAGCCATTAAGTTTGGTCCATCCTAAGTTGATAGAAAAAAGGGGATAGGTCGAGAAGGTTCCTTTGGATGTCTTCTCTTTGGATGAAGCATTAGGAAAATTCCTAGGTGCTTACTCTATGTTGCCTCCTTATCCTCACAAGAAACGATTCCTATATCGCTTGCATAAACAAGCATACTTTGGAGAATCCATTTTGAGCATCGATGAGGAAGACCCTCTATCTAACGTCAGTGATGATGTTCCAATATCTCATCCTGAGGATCGTAGTCCTCTCCTTAAAGGAGATAATATCAAAGTCCCCGTGGATCCTAGAACTTCAAAAAAGGTAATCAAGATTGAGAAATGTATCTCTTCCAAACAAGTAGGGGAACACTCTGATCTCATGTGTACTCGCCTTGATATCTTTGCTTGGATATATGAGAATATGCCTAATATTGATGAATCCATAGTGGTCCATAATATCATCCTATGTGCTGATGCCAAGCCGGTTAAGCAAAAAAATTGAAAGATCAATCCTAGGGTAGCTTTGATGGTCAAGACTAAGATAGAAAAGATGCTGAAAGTGGGCTTTATCCTCCCAATTGACTACTCTCCTTGGATTTCAAATATAGTGACTATTAGCAAACTTGATAGTTGAATTCGAATATGCATTGACTTTCAAGACCTTAATAAGGCTTCTCTTAAAGATGATTTTTCGTTACCTAATATAGATATGATAGTGGACTCGACTGCGGGCCATGTGTTGTTATCTTTTATGGATGGCTTCTTGGGTTATAATCAAATTCGTATTAACCTGAACGATCAGTATAAGATGACCTTCACTACCCCTTGGGGTAATTTTTGTTATGTGGTCATGCCTTTTGGTTTGAAGAATGCAAGAGCGACTTACCAACGAGCAATGACCCTAATATTTCATGATTTCATTCATAAGATCTTAGAGGAATATGTTGATGACATCTTGGAAAAATCTATAAATCATCAAGATTATGTGAAAAACCTTCGTCTTATCTTCAAAAGGATTTGACTTTACAAGATGAGACTCAATCCCCATAAGTGTGTCTTTGATGTAGACGCCAACAAGCTTCTTGGGTTTATATTCTCTTACCATGCAATTGAATTCGATACAAATAAGATTGATGCTATTTTTAACATGCTTTTGTCGAGGAACATTACCGAGTTGCAAAACTTATAGGGGAAGATTCAGGTGATTCGTAGATTCATCTCAGTTGGTTGATCGGACCCTCCCTTTCACTCGCTTATTGAAGAAGGATGTTCACTTCATATGGGATGAAGAGTGTCAGAAAGCATTTGAATGAATCAAAGCTTATTTAACCAATCCTCTTGTGTTGATGTCGGCTATGCAAGATAGACCTTTTTTGCTTTACCTTGCTACATCACCATATGCTTTGGTTGCTCTGCTAGCTCAATATGATGACGTAGGAAGAGAGAGAGTGGTCTACTACATTAGTTGTGTCATTGTCAATTATAAAACCCATTATTCATCCATGGAGAAGCAATGTTTGGCTCTCATATTCGCTACACAGAATTTGAGACACTACCTCCTCCATATTGAAACACACGTCATAGTAAAAACAAATCATTTGAAACACTTGTTCTCTAGAGCTGACCTTACTGGGAGATTAGCGAAGTGGTTTATGTTGCTTTATGAGTTCGATATAAAATTCATCACTCATAAATCGATAAAGGGTCAAGCGATTGTTGATCAATTAGCAGATGCTCCCTCATCCCGCTCTTTCCCTGGGTTGGATCTGTTTCTTGATGAGAATATTTTCACAATTAACTATGATCTTGAATGGAAGATGTACTTCAATAAATTGAGGTGTCAAATTGGTTTTGGAGCGGGTGTGGTCTTGATATCCCCCAAAGGCAAACTGATCCCTCTATCCTTTCGATTAGATTTTCCTTGTACCAATAATATTGTTGAGTACGAAGCTCTTATTGTCGGCTTACGTGCTGCGATGGCACTATAGATTAAACATCTTTGTATACTAGGTGACTTTGAACTTATTGTGAACTAGATTATGAGAACTTCTTAGGCTAAACAAAGTAGATTATCATGATATCGAGACCTCACTTTGTCCTTGTTTAATCACTTTCCATCTTTCACAATAAACAGTGTCCCTAGGAGAGAAAATAGACATGTTGATGCCATGGCAAGTGTTGCTGCCTTGGTACCTTCAGAAGAGGATACGAATTAGTATCACTTTGTGGTTCAGGTCATACGAACCCCAACGGTTTCCGATCAACCTGAACTTGAGTCTCTAGCTTGTTTTCATGCAGACTCGGTAGAGTGATTCTCTAGTATCTATAGTTAATTAAAGATTGGAAACTTTCCCGTTGATGTGATGGAAAATGATCACACTCGTATATGAAATATTTCAGTGTGTTATGTCATTTTATTTGACGTTATTTATCAAAAATATTATAACAGTTTTTTGTTAAGGTGTCTCACTAAGGTGGAAATACCCCTTGCCCTTAAAGAAGCCCACTTGGGCTCTGGGGGTGGACATTTCAATGGTAAAACCCTGGAAAGAAAATTGATACACTTAGGGGTACTATTGGAAAACAATGAAATGAGATTCCTTCAATTTTGTCAAGAAGAACCTTCAATATCAACAACATAGCCATCGTATCCAGACTCCTGCTCAGGAGTTACAAAATCAAAATTCTCCTTGGCCATTTGCAAAATGGGGGTTGGATATCATCAGGAAAATATCACCTCCCTCTTCCAAGGGACATACTTGTATCATTACTGCTATGGATTATTTCACGAAATGGGTCGAGGCCATTCCACTCCGATCCACAAACGCTGAAACTATTTGTAGCTTTCTCATAAGCAACATTATTTCTCATTTTGGATTTCCTACTACACTTGTTTTTGATAATGGTACACCATTCAAGAACAAGGAAGTAAAGAAATTCTTGGAAAAAAATCATATTCAATATAGGTTTTCTACACTGTATTATCCACAATCCAATGGTCAAGCAAAAGCTTCTAATAAAACTTTTGAACTCATTCTTCATAAAATAGTTAATAAACATGATACTAAGGATTGGCATATTCAATTAACATACGCTTTGTGGGATTATCGCACAAGTGTCTGTATGGTGACGGGGACAACACCTTATAACCTCGTGTATGGCACTGAAGCTACAATGCCTTCGGAGTTGGAAATTTTGTCCTTGTGGGTTAATTGACGATGAAACCTACCGAGCTAACCACTTGCATCAACTAGAGATGCTCGACAAGCGTCGTCTATAGGCCCTCAATCATCTTAACGCTTATCAAAGGTCGTTATCAAGATAATATAATCAGGGTGTACTTCCTAAGGCCTTTAAGCTAGGAGACCTGGTTCTATGTGAAAATCAGTGAAATGTAAATGTGCCACCTGATCAAAAAGGGAAATTTAGTCCTAACTGGTTAGGTCCTTACATCGTGATTTTTGTGTATGGTTTGGGTGCCTATGGATTATCACCTTTGGATGGAACACCTTTAAAAGAACCTGTTAATGCGATTCATCTTCTTCGATACTATGCATAGTGTTCTAAGGTGTCACATGTGTGGTGTTCTCCCTAAAAGGAAGCAATACTACGTATACTAAAATTGCTCATTCTCACATTATGATTTTTTTTGTGTTTATGATGTGACCATGTGTGTGTGTGTGAAATAAAACATACATACATGTGTCTAACTATGCTATGTATCCATACATCACATTACATCTTTTAAAGTAATTAGATCATCATTGTATTTAATTAACATGTAACAACATATGTTTATTAAATCATGATTAGAATCTAATAAAAACATCCATAGCATTAACATACATAAAAATGGAGAACATACACATAAACAAATCCATGCTATTGAAATTGATATATATATATCTAATGTATGAATCAAATGTCATGTACATGTATTAGGCCACTGTTATAAAAAATGAGTGGCTATTGAATATATGTCTATACAAAATATCTACAAGAATATATGCATATATGTATCTCGTTACAAAAATTATATACAAAAGATGGGCTCATATCCCTACGGTGCATGGCTCCTTGAGCCCTCTAGCTTTGGTAGCCGCTCTAGTGCTCTCGAAGGAGGTTGCATCGTAGTCTATGAACAAGATTGATGTGAACATGACACAGACATGGTTGCTTGCATCCCTCTAAGATCCCCCTACAATAAACATATATCCATCTTCACTTGTACGAGCTCCTAATGCAACCGTTAGACATCTGTCTAAATCACAACTGTCGACTATGCATCGAGCTCATTGATGTGGCTCTATAGGGTGTCACACACTTTCTCAGCAGCCTTAGCCCTCATTGTTGTTGTGTCTCACTCACCTAACATCATCCACAACTCCCGCGATAACTGATCATGCTGCCCTTGAAGAGTCATCAGCTTTGTAGTAAGTTGCACGATCTTCATGCCCCGCTCCTCGTATGCAGTCCTCAAGCGTGCTACCAACTCAAAAGTGGGGGCATGTCTCCTTGTTGATACTAGCCGATAGGCCTCAAGAACTCTCCCCTGGATTAGCACAGCAGGGGCCACCTCTGAAATACACTAAGATATAAGCCCAGTCCATCCTTTTGTATCCTCTGCAACCACAGAGAGAAACAAAGATCAGTATCACATGGTGTATATAAATATATCATAAGCAAAAAGATCAAAAGCATAAACATGTAAATAAAGTACTATGTATACTTGGATCCCCTGGTTGCCATGTGGGGTTGGGGTGTGGGTCAATGCTAGGTCCTGCACCATAGAAATCAGTGTTCAGCCTCAGTGATGCTAGAGTTGTTGTTGGGGCAATGGAGATAGGAGATGCTGATGAGATGGGGGTAGCCAAAGGGGGATCTGACCTCCTCCGTCACCTTGGACTTGCAAGCGTCACCTCCTCCTCCCATGCCTGCTCCTCCTCTGCATCTCCCTGATGGTGACCTCTCCTTCGGTCCTGTGGGGGAAGATGGGGTAAGTCCTCTTGTGGACCAGGGTCCCCTCTCGGGGTACCCTCGCCAAAAACTGGAGCAAGATGATGCCTTTCTCACCACCACACAAAATATGTTGCCACCTCGACATTATATGTTGTCACCATGGCCAACAAATCATGGTCGAGCTCATCGTCATCTAAGGGGATGATGTATGTGATGGTGGGGCGAGGGCGATCTCCCACCCTCATTGTGTTGCAGTGTGCCCTAGTGTAAGTGGGCACGTTTGGTGATATGGTCTGAATATAGCCATGTCGTTGCATGACCCGACTCCACTAGTAGGGAACAATCACAAAATCATGACGACCAATCAAAAAATGGTCCCGTTGTAGGTTCCTCAGGAACCTTCCATCATCGACCCACCTGAAATATTGATAGGGTCTCCACCTGACCTCTCCCGTGACAATAGTATTAAATTGTAGCCACCAAAAGTGCAAATCCCCAAAATGCCACTGTCCTGTCATATCATACCAGTGGGTCATGGGAACCTGATACAACCATTGTTGGGGAAAACCAACTGGTCGGGTGCACATGATGTGGGAGAAATCCCACACCTACAAAAGTGTACACACTGTGAGATTGTGATACTCGTAATGGACATAGTTCCCAAGATCCTAGTAAAGGTGCACTAGCATGTTGCGCCCCCAAGCAAAAACAGTCTATTGCTCAACCATCTCTTTGATGGTATGGACAAGGCCTTCGTGATGGTGTGAGCCTCGTTCATATATGGTAATGAAAAAAGTGACTATAACAACCATCACACAGCATAGCAGCGACGTTATGGTCCTCACTTGGTCATACCAGTGTGTATAAATGTGACCTGTGTCATCACCATCATTTTTCCTCCCCGTGTAGTAGAGGACACCCTCGCTCCAGTCCTGCGTCGATCGGGTGTCATCTATGGCCACCCGCCTTTCACAGATGGGTAGCCCGAGGATCCAATAGACATCCATGAGAGTGATAGTCATCTCTCCATAGGGTAGCTCAAAATATGATGTAGTGGCATCCCATCACTCCATCAAGGTAGTGAGTATCCTCTCATGGTATCGCATCTTTGGCATGGTAAACACATGCCAGAGATTGACCCGCTCTAGATGTGTGACCTTGTCCTGTGAGAAGCAGTCCCTCTACTCGCAGACGAGTCAGAATGCTCGCCCTACCGGATGCTCCTGGATCTCTGGGTACTCCTACAAAAAATTAAAAAAAAATCAATCCAGAAACATCATCAAAACAAGAAAAAATGCTAAAGGGCATATGTGTGTCACACAGACGTCTGTGCGCCACATATGTGTCTCAGACTGCCATGGTCGCCTTGAGGATGTCAAAGCATCCTCAAGATGATAGTGCAAACCTGCGACTATAATGCATGTCATGGATGATAGCGCGTATTGAGAACGTGCATGTGAAATTGGGACACACGCGCACCTCGACAAGTGGAAATGTGCAAAAAATTGACTAAATTACACAAAAAATGAGGCTTAGAGACCTACTTGGTCCACCTCGTGGCCCTTGGCAATGTCCTCCCATAGCTACTCCAACCTTGGCACCTCATACTCTCTCTTGCTCAACATTTTTCTGACTTTTATCTCACAAAATTCAATAATTTTCTCGTAGTGAATAGTGAAAATGACCTTCCTAGGGGCCCACTTAGGTATATATTGGCCCCCCGGGGCCCATTTTTCCTAGAGTTTGTGGCTCCTCAATTTCTCCCGACTTTACCCCACCAAGCTGGGAGAAAACTCAAGAGGGGGCATATAGTCACCTCTTGATCATATTTTTCCTTCGAATCAACAACTTTTCTTAATCATTCTTCTCTTCGTGATAGTTTATTCCAATTTTTCGAAACTAACTCAAAATTTTAGTTTTGTAGGATATTTCACGACCGTTGTGTTGTTGTTTGTTGAGCTCAGAAGTTGGGGGCATCCTTGGTACTGGTTAGCTTGACCTTAGTGACCTCTGTGGTCCCTCTTTCTTGGCACACAATTATGTAAAATTCAAAATTTGAGTGAAATTTTTCTTCTTTACTTTAGTGAGGCTGATTTTTTCCAAAATCGAGCCCACTAAAGTGGAGGAAAAATGTAATGTCGCAGAATTGCACCTAGGGGCAATTCCACATTTTTGCATCTTGCCTAGATTTTATGACACCTTAGAAACATTAATGAAATCCTATGAGTCATAATTTCATGATTCTGACTCCATGTGGACACATGGCGAAATGACAAAAGCCTGATATAGCATTTCCCAAAAATCTAGGCTTTGGATGCCTATGCAATGTGCAGACATCTTAGCAGTTTTCTGAGTTTGAAACAGTGAATCTAGAACCCTAACCCTTGCGACACATGTCTTGGTGGTTAGGTCTCAAATGAAATGACTCTATGTCGCCCTTGCATGCATGAAAACCCCCCTTTTGGCTCTCATTTTGGGGTTGGAAGTCATCAATTGGAACACTACTACTACTTGTTATAGTCTTTGGCAAGCTCCATCTTGGAATAGCAACAGTTCTATAGGTGAAGCCATGTTGGACTGAGGTCCCTCAAGCAGCTACAAGCTCTCAAACAGCTACAACGCTCATGCAAGCACATAGTGGTATGCTTGTGTGCTCTAGAAGAGGGTCTTGACTCGTGGGTAACACTCTCTCTCCCTATCACTCTTTCTTACCAACTCATTTACTACTTTGTGGTGTAGGCTCTACTATGAAGTAGGTTTTTCTTTCACATTGCACTTTGTTTACTTCCTTTACACTCTTTTCCAAACTTGGTTGTCTGTGGAGGTGAGAACACCAAAACAGTCAGACCCCTATACAACCCCCAACCTTTTCCCTTTGATCTTTTGTGTGCAGGTTACAAAGCGAAGCTTGGAGAAAAGATTTGAATGCATGGTAGAAGATAATCTTGTTTCAAGTTCCTTTGTGTTTTTTCCTTAGATTCTAGCTTTCTATTGATCATTTGGCCTCACACGCTTTTGACCTGATTTTAGAAGTGAGATTCAGTTTTATCTACTTGATCTCCTAAGTTCTTCACAACTTAGGATGCTAGCACGTCTTTTAGATGATAGCACATCGCGCTGACATCCTAAAACCACGCTAATGTCTTTTTGTCAAGAGCTCTCCAGCCAGAGGTAGAAATCTTGAAGTCTTGCTCTCTCGAAGCCTGAGATAAATTTCTCATCTTCCTTCATAGTTTTGTCAATCCATTCAAATTGAGGTGTATAAGGGCAGTTCATTCCCTGGTGATCTCTTGAGAATAAAGAGACCTATGTGTAGTGAATCCCTCTTATATCACATACATATGTATACATATACATGTGTGTGTATCAAAAACCAAATATAGATTAACACACATCCTTGGGGTATTTCATAACCCAATATAATATACATTTACATACATTTATATATATGTTTGTACGTATATATACATATATGCATATATATACATATATATATATAGATACATGTGTGTGTATCAAAATCCAAATATAAATTAACAGAATAAGGCACACATGCTTGGGGAATTGCATAACCCAATATAATATGCATGTGCATGCATTTATATACATATATGTACATACATACACACATATGCATATATATACATACGTACACATATAAATGTGTGTGTGTGAGCATAATGATATAATGCTTAGCAATTTAGCATTATAAACAAAATATTATAGCATAGAACCACTTCGAGATTAGAGCTTTTAACTCTTTCATGATTTTTCACCCAAAAAAACACTTTTAAAATACCTTAGCAAACAAACATCAACATCCATTATTTACATTCATATTGTTGGTGTGAATAAATATCTTATACCTAGTCAATTCACTCACTAGGGACTTAGGGGACATATTCACATGTTAAGTTTACTTAGGTCCTAAGATTCTTTCTAGAAGACTTAGTTGTCATTTCTAGATTTTATCTTTCCTAGGCAGTTATGATAACATTGTCTCATATCATAAGATTAAGACACTTGTTATAATCTTATGACATCTTATGTCTCACCTTGTCTATATAACTATTGATGCCAAAAATTGGCAAGGTAAGAGACTTTTATCGAAAACTCAGTTAAAGGGGGGACCTATTGTGCTAAACCGAGTGACCTCCAGATTTTAAAGAAGTCAACTCTTCTATAACTAGGGTTTTGAATGAGAAAAGGAAGCAGGTATAAAAAGTAAAAGTGTCTAACTAGGGTGATGCGTCGAGACATAGATGTAAAGCACGATAGACCTATCTTGTAGATGTGATCTAAGGGCTCGTTCAACAATCTGCTATGTCTAGAATGAAAGGAAACTAAGGTAGAATCTAAATGATTCACTTTTATGACATAAAATAATATTCATACGCATTTACTGAAAAGAGGAGTCGAGGACATGATCTAAATCAGCAAAATTGCATTCAAATTATAGAAGTTTTGTAAATGAAACATTTGGCACCATAATGGAACAGTAAAACTTTATCAAAATCTTCAAGAAATAAGAAAGGTCGAACAATGGCATAGTTTGCAAGTATTTACAATATAAAAAGCAGTAAAGGTCCGGTTCTTCTACCAATATTTCTTCTCTAAAATCTAGACTCTTAACTCTGAACCCTTGCTTCGATGGAAGAATTAGTATTTATAATGAAGCCTAGCTTGGTGAGCCAATAATCGAAAATATCCTTTGATCATGAGCAATGATTTCCCCCTTTGTCATTGCAACCAAAAAGATTTGATCCATGAATGAGGACACCCCAAGGCCAGATGCATTCCCCTACAAATGATGGAAGCAGTCCGAAAAGACCAGAGTGTCGATACGTGCAATTCAATCATGGCGGCAATTATAGAATAGGGTAGCTGGTGATAGGTTATCGCCTACTCGGTTTTCCTTTGTGAGGAAGTCTTTAGAAGATCGTGTGGTGAATAGTCAGGGACTGATGCTCATTCATCCCCTTATGTGATGAAAAACCTACGATGTGAAGACACGTGGAGGTCTTCGAACATGTTGCGTTGAAGGTGGGGCTTGCCAAAGAAGGTGTGCAGACAGATGCTACATGGCAGCCGATCGAGGCCTGAAAGGGGATCGATGCAAATGGGCACAGGAGATTGCAAATTATCGACACGTGGAAGCATGGCGCAAGCTTTTGAAAAGTGAGAGGAGGAAAACCTTGTGAGGAGTGCTTGGTTGACAAGTGGCGGAATCCATAATGAGACCGCGTGGAAGGAGTCTGACATTGCTTTTCTTTAGCGGAAAGTGTAGTCGATACTTAGGCAAAATAGAACTACCTGAAGGGAGCATGGGAATTTTGTATTCATAGATCTTGGTGACTTAATAGGTGCATTTCACCTACGGAACAAGGAACCCAATTTTTTTTGCTTAATAGACTAGAGACCTATCCATCAAGTGACGTGATCAGAGCCTAGAGAGGGCGATCTGAAGAGGCAGCCATTCATCCTTCGATGGAGTCAATATGTCATGCATATTCTCTTGCGCTCCATGCAAATTGATAACTTCTTTGTAAGGCAACACCGACAATATACAAGCCCAGGATTCGAGTTGAAAAAGAAGTTTTGTGATTGAATGAATGATGCCCTCAATATCTCCTACAACAAGGGGTTGACTGAAACCTTGAAAGGAAGATGGGTCTTTTTGCTTATCCTTGATCTTTGTTGCCATATGCTATGTTGTGGCCACTAACTCATCTTTAAGAAATGGAGATGGTAAGACCATTTGAGCTAGGTGATCGAACCTAGCCCGCATGTTGCCCATGAGCTAATCCAATTTGGTGGCACACTCATTGGTATGCAAGATTACTTTGTGATAGTGGATGAACCTATTGGATGTCTTAGATGTGGCCTTTCGGTCCTCAATTCCTACTCCTACCAAGACTTCATCGAGGACCTGATATAGTCTCTCCAATAATCTTTTAGCATCTAGAACCCTTTCGGCGATGACCTGTGGGAATTTCCCAATCGTTGCATGAACATCTCTACCCAAGTTTGTTGCTTCTACCATAAATCGAAGCATTGACTGTAGACTCAGGCATAAAACCTTCACTCTTTCCCAATATGAGACGTACAATTGTTGAGCCACCTGAAGGAGGTCCTCTTGATTGACAGGGGCTGAGGCATAATCTTTTGATACGAAAATCTTTGCATTCCTTTGCTCCAAATCATGCACTAGCTCCATAATCTTTTGGTTTTGTGTGGTGAGTTACCCCTGTAAGGCTCATGATTTCATGACCCAACTAGCCTCAGCTCGCTCTTTGTTTATCATTGCTTATTCTAATGAATAATTCAATAATTTCATTTTCTAATTGAGCTCGACGGATATAAAAATCTACATCCCTCTGTTGTATTTATTGCTTCAACTGAGCACATTGGTGATGAAAATCTTCATCATTCTCTCGTATTTCTTGCTCCAGCTTTGCTAACTTCTCCTAATACTCTTTGTTCTTTCATTGTAGCTCAATGACCAAGTTAGGATCGAGGGATCCAAACTTTGCTAGTTCTTCATGGAGCTTAGCAAGCTCCTCCTCCTCCATTTTTTGGGATAAGCACTTATATTCAACTTCTTTAGCTTTCTCCTTGGCGAGCACGACTTCGAATCTACTCTTTATGTTCTTCAACTCTTCTTCTTTTTTCTTTAGCTTCCGATTGGACTTAAGAAAGTTAATGGTCACCACCCACTGTGTTTCCTCCAAGAGCTCCACCTTGTCTTAAGGTCAGGCTACGCTTAAATCAAGTCCAACGACATACATGTTGTAGTCATCTGGCTGCATTTCTCCCTATGGCTTGATAACAGTAGGGTACATAGCCACAAATTTTAGTGACTATTGAGCTTCATTAAAAGTTGTATGTACCCTCGGTTTTATTGGATTCTTAGAAAATTTAGCCTTCTACCTTTGGGCTCTAATTGCTTGAGCATACTTAATCATGTCTCCTTCTGATAAGAAATCAGAGGCCGACCTGATGAGTTCACCTATGAAAGGTGCACCGGGGGGAAGGGCGAAAGGGAATGAAAGGCTGGCAGTATCCGGAGACTTTTTCTTTGGTACGTTAACTGTCTAAGGTGAGAAAGGAGGGATACTCCCATACTCTAATTGTAGACCAAGAAGAAGAATTATGGGAAGAGGATTCATTGCAGCTCCTATCTGTTGGGTAGAATGGATTGGCTCTAACACTCGACGATATGCGATGAATCACTGAAGGAAGTAGAGGTAGAGTATGAGAGGCTTTGGGATGTGTAATGGGCTGAAGCGAATGGTGTGAGGTTTTGTGGAGGATTAAAAGCAAATGGGGCCGCCTAAGAATATGGTTTCGATACTGTGACGACTATTGGAACAATGG
This sequence comes from Sequoiadendron giganteum, assembly GCA_007115665.2. Taxonomy (NCBI): domain Eukaryota; kingdom Viridiplantae; phylum Streptophyta; class Pinopsida; order Cupressales; family Cupressaceae; genus Sequoiadendron; species Sequoiadendron giganteum. Next base: position 82,022,532 of record CM021107.1, on the reverse strand, counting down.
CCAAAATGCATTAGTTGGCACATGAACCAAGAGGTGTTGTGGATGCAACAGGGGTAACTAATGATTGTGAGACCAGACAAGAGGGGGCGAAAGATACCTATGGTATGTGCGATTGTTGTTCCTCTTCTATTGTTGACTCTTTATTTTCCTCGGGGTCTTGTGAATGCTCTCTTAAAGGTGCCTCAATTCGTGGTCGTTTCTTCGATGGTGAGTCACCTACTGCTATGGTTTTGAATTGTTGCAGAGAGGTTGCTTGGGTTTGCCTTGTCTAGGTGCAATTTAGTGCATACCTCTGACATGATATATTAATGCATACATTAGAGGAGACCCTGTTAGGTTGCTTCACGACCTTTCCTTTTGATTGAGTCAAGATGTCCATAATTTATACTTGGCAAAAAAAATTAAGCGCTAGTACCCAATTTGTAAGACATGCTAGAAGCCGAAAAGGCTCACCAATGAAACCTCGCAATTAGACAAACTTGAAGTCCTCGCCCAGGAACCAATCATACTTTGGAGTGAAACTCTACATGAACTCAATTTGGTCTGAGTTGAACCGCAAGATTGCACTGTCTCCTCTTAAATCTTGCATAATAGAATATAAGAAATAATCTAAAAATGTGTAATAATCAAATGTCTCAGAGAGAAGCGGAGTCCATGTGGAAACTGGCTTCTTTTTCTAATTTTTGTCAAAAATTGAGATCCGCAGATGCTTCTGAAAGAAGTCAAGATTTTGATGCAAGAACATATGTACAAGAAAGGATGAGAACCTGAACCTTCATTGAAGCTGGTACTCTACTATTTGGTTGAGCATCTCTTGCATGAGGAATTCAACAAAATCATACCAGAACAAATAATGTTGCTTGCATAACTAGAAACCTAAGCCGAGTTGAGAATCTTGGACCTCCTTGTCAGTTTCTAGGCCACAAACAAACACCATCATAGTGAAGGCATCCTTCATATCGTCCTTGAAGCCCTTATGTGTTACTGGGATCTATATTGGCTTATTAGGAGCTTCTCTGAGTTTTTGAGTTTTTGTGTTATAGAAATCCAACGCTAGGTGTTTGGTCCCCCATTAGCTCTCCCCTTTTGCTGGATTGAAATTCTCCATTTTAGGCACTTTAGAGTGAAACTCTGGGATACAGAGCATATGCCATACAACCTCCCTACATATAACCACACTCACTTCCTGGCCCTCAATGGTCTTGGTGTCTAGATTGAAGTGCTTGATGGCCTCGTTGACCAATTCAGGGCAGTAGTGCATGAGCGGGACCATATATTGTACAAGCCCATTGTACCAAAATTTCTATGCCAAGGAATCTGGGTTGCTATTCTTTCTCATCCTCTCACAGGTTGTTTCCCTTAATGATTTGGGATTATTTGCAAGAATGGGGTCATGAATGTTTTCCCATTCTTCTTTGATTCATTTCTTATCTTTGCGAGGGATTTTCTTCTCTGTAACCTGCATATTTACCCAGAATGGCCTCTCTAGAATCTCAGGCAAGGCATAAGAGACATCCTTGAAGAACTCGATGACTGGTGTCGTGTGCATGATATTGAATAAGCTCTAGGCCTCTTCCTTTTGCACTTCAGCCTGAGAACCTTGAGTAGTTGCCATAACTTGCCAATTTTACCTAGAAATCACAATGAAGCAATTTAAATGGAACCTAAACTCAATGCAAGGTTTTTTGGTTTCAACACCATGCAAGCTTTCGCTTTAGGTTTAATTTATATCGAGGTAGTGAATTATTCGTGATTGCTCCTGCGTTGGGCTCCCTTTGTTGCAAAAATTGCAACACCTTTGGCTTCTTAATAATTTTATTCTTCTAAGTTTTTTCGCTTCTTTAAGAAGTTTTACACTCTGTCTTATTTTTGCATGCGATACGTAGCTTTTCTCTTTAATTCCCTTCCTTCAACAGGTAGACAACGGTTGCCTTTTCTACATTTAATTTGGCATGCACTACCACCTCCTATGTCCATGCGAAATGAGCTACTTGTCATTTTTGACAAGACAAGGATTCATAATTGTGTTAGAGATAATGCCCCTTCAACGCGATTTTCATGGGAAATTGAGCCACCATCTCTTTGTTATTCACCTTTTCGCTTGTCTTTGTCATTAATATTTCTCAAAGCACAATTAGGTTGATGTTGTAATGAGTACTTTAGGAGGATTTGTGCTCAACCTTGGAGCTTGAGAAGGCCTGCATGTTGACACCTAAGCACTTGTCTATATTTGCCATCACCTAAGCTTGCCACCAATTCAATTTAATTGATTACCGCGCCTTAATCCTGCACACAACAATTTGTACCTACGAATGCAAGCAGGTTGGAAATTCGAGTTGGACTTTTGGGTGAGATTCTCAAGTTTAAATTGATTACCATCATGCTTGGGATGCAAGACACCTTAGGTGTTTTTATAAAAAGGGGCTTGTCACAACAATTGAACTATACTTGGTGATTTGGCAAAGCATTAGGTAATTTAGATAGCATAATTGCTTAGGCGGTTGAGTAGGTTTTAAATTTCCATAGCGCTAGACTTAGGTGTTTTGAGCAGAGGCTGACATAATGAATACTCTTATTAGGCTAGTGTGCAACAAGTCTCAAATGAATTTCCTGGGAGAGATCTCCAATAGGTGTCTGAAATGTATAACCAAAAACAAACACTCGTTGACCATTATAGCCATGAATTGGGTTTTGGGCAGGGATTACATTAAGTATGAAGATAAATATTGGGTGAATGCTGATATATGCTCCCACTTGTTTGATTTGTTGCTTGACATTCAAGCCCTGAAAGCCAGGATACTTCATCTAACACTTCAGATTTTCCTGAAGCGATACCTCAGAGGCCTTGGTGAAGCAGTAACCAGTGCAGTGTATGGTTTCAGCCTTCCCATAGTGAGTGACCCATGAAGGCATATTGAAGAGGATGTGGTGGTACCATGGGTACCATTTCTGAGTGGGTTTTGGATACATTCATTAATTGAGCATCGTGAGAGAGCCACCCGTGCATGTCACTTCATGTTGTGTTGCTATAATGTGGTGTTATTTTATGACACAGACTGGTACACCGACTTCAGGAACCTTGTGTTCCCTATGACACTTGTTTTAGGTGTTGATGTTGCTATTCTAGATCTTGCTACTATTAGTGATAACCTTCCTACTGTCCCTAACAATGCTCCAGTTGACGAAGGAAATGCTCACGCGTATGCCGATAATCCCCATACTTCAACCACTTGAATATTAAAACATATTTTTCTCTATTGTATATATATATACCTAAAACAAGGCTTGCATATACATATATATAAGGAAGCCTCATGTAATGTCATATTTTGAGTGCATGGCCCTAGAGCCATTTTGTCAATGTTTTTATCAAAAAATATATATAACGAATATACTTGCTATCTTCAAACCATTTTTTTCTCTCTTGTGTTCTTTGCAATATGAGTGATAATGTCCTTCTCTACTTCTATAAAAATGGGTCTCGTGAATTTTCCTGCTTCTATCACTGTGAAAATGTTGAAAAAGAACTGACTGACAAGCAAGAAAGGGAAAACTAATTATAGTAATCACATATTTACACTTGTATGAATTAGCTTAACCTTAATTGAATAATTTTAAGAGAATTCCATTAACCGGAATTCCCAATGCTTCTTGTTCCATATTTTCCAATTCAAATGTATTATTCTTTTTGCTTTGAATTATTTTGAAAGGGCCTTCCCATAGTCTGTCGAATTTCCCATGTTGGTCGGGCTTCACAACTCTTTCATTGAATTTTAGCACCAGATCTCTACATTTCAGACCTCGGACTGAAGCTTTCTTGTCAAACCATCTCTTAACCATCTACTGGCGGTTAGTCATGGCTATTAAATCTTTTCCCCTTTTATCTTGTACCTCCAATAATTAGGCCGACCAAACTTCCATAGCTCCATTTTCTTCAATCTCTAGAGACTTGAGCAGCTATAGTGTAGGTATCTCTATAGATATTGGTAACAACGCCTCCTCATATACTAGCTCATAGGGTGAATTCTTCAGGGCTTGCTTGGGAGTTATGCGGTCTTCCCATAATGTCATTCGGAGATCTTTATGCCATTCTCTCTCATGATCTGAACTGATCCTTTTGATGAGTCAGACCATATTTTTGTTGGTTGACTCAGCCAAGTCATTTCCTTATGGGTAGTAGTTTGAGGATGTTTTTAGATATATGCCATGCTATAATGTGAACTGACATACCCTAGAGCCTAGGAAAGCTTTGGCGTTGTCTGAGATAATAGTCTTTGGCACGCCGAATATTATTATTGCTTATGTTGCATTCTTCAAGGGTAGGGCTTCGGTCCATCTTGTGAAGTAGTGAGTGGTTGTTAGGATCCACTTGTGGTCAGTGTTGGAGGCAGGGTTGATCATCTCAATGAAATCTAGTCCCCATTGTGCGAATAACTCATCTGCTACTATCAAATTGAGAGGCATGGCGAAAACAATTCTTCTCCCTACGTAGAATTGGCACTCTTTGCAGGTTTTCACCATTTCGTAGGAGTCATTAAACAATGTAGGCCAGAAGTATCCAATGTGTATAATTTTGATAGTGGTGGTCTTCGTAGAGAAGTTCTTTCCTTCCAGGCTGTTGTGGAGGGAGCTAATAATTTTCTTTACTTGCTCCATGGTGACGTATCGTAATAGTACACCGTTGAAATTTATTTTGAAAAGGATTCCTTCAATTAGTGAGTATCCACTATTCTATAGTCGGTAGAATCTCCTTCTTTGAGACAAAAGTCCTGATGAATAATTTTCAGTATGCATATATCTTACCCTATCTGTCAACCAACAACCTTCAGGTTCAAACTCGTTGGTTAGGACTATTTTTTCTTTCTCTTCCTCAATTTACATCTCTTCGTCATGTTTCAAATATTCACACAACCCTCTTCCTTTGACACTCTTTGTAGGCCTAACTTCAATGTCATATTCTAGGATCTTAGTGATCTAGTTGGCCCTTTTGTCGGTGATTTCCCCTTCCATGATGTACTCCCGTACGTTGGAATGTGCGGCATAGACAATTACTTTAGTGCAAGCTATAAAGTGTCAGAACTTTTTGAGTCCCTTTACAATTGTGAAAGCTTATCTTTTGATGAAGTTATAGTTCTTCTCATATTCCTTCAAAGTTCGGGAATGGAATGCTATAGGGTGTTCTCCCTTTCCTTCATCATCCTTTTGAATCAGAACAATGGTGATGCTCGTCATACTGCTAAAAACATACATTATGATATCCTTTGACAAGTCAAGATTTTCCAACACAAGAGCCGAAGAAATAACATTTTTCACCTTCTCAAAGGCTTCTCTCACTTCTTTTGTCCATTTGAATAATTGATCCTTTTTTAGCATCAGGGTGATCGGTCTAATTGTTCCAACAAAATCAGGGATAAACTTACTTACAAATTTCACCTTCCCCAAAAAGGATTGTACACCTTTCTTGTTTACCAAAAGAGGAAGTTCTTTGATTGCTTTTACTCTTTCAGAATCAATAGAATTTCCATCTTGGGATACTACATGCCTGAACAATTTGCCTTGTGGTACTCCGAAAAACACATTTCTTTGGGTTTAGGGACACCTCGAACTCCTGGAATTTTATGAAAACCTTTTCTAGATGATCAAAATGGTCATATTTAGATTTTGAAAATATGATCAAATCATTTAAGTAGATGAGGATGATTTTGTTGATTAATTCGTTGAAAACGATATCCATTGCTCATTGGAAGGTAGCCCCCGTATTTGATAGGTAGAAAGGCATTTTGGCATATGCAAATGTTCCCCATTTGGTGGTGAACATTCTCTTGTGCTGATCTTCATCTTTCACCTGAACCTGGTTGTAGCCCTAGAAACCATCCAATAGAGAAAACATCTTTGAACCTGCTACAGTCTGCAAGATTGATTCCATGGAAGGCAACGGGTAATGATCCTTTAGAGACGCCCGATTTAGGTCACAGAATTCAACACAGAGGCGAATATCTTTATTTTTGTTTTGAATTGGAATGAGATTAGATACCCACGTATTGTGCTTGATTGGGAAGACAATCTGGGACTGGATCAACTTTGCTAGCTCTTATGCCATTAAGGCTTCAATCTTCGGATTGGCAAGCCTCTACTTTTGTCGGATAGGCTTGATACCTTCCATTAGTTCAATGGTGTGTTGGATGACATGGGGATCATATCTCCTAAGGTCATCGTAAGACCAGGCCACTACTCCTTCATAGTTTTCACATAAGTGTATCAACCTATCTTTATCTTTATGTAGAACTTCTTTCCCGACTTTAAGTTTTCTTTCGTTCTTGACCTCAAGGTTAGTGTAGTCCACCTGGTCTGCCACAAATTTCCTTTTATTATACCTTTCATCATCACAGTCCAATAGATTTTTGAGGGTGACTAACCCTTTCGGAAGCTTGTTTGATTTCAACTGGATGATTTGTCCTTTGTATGCTTCTTCAACTTTCAACTGAAACTGATCGGCGAACTCTCCCGACTATTGAATGAATGAGGAAATGTGTTCATCACTTTAAAACACTTGCCAACTTTGATCATTATCAAGAATGGAGGGTCAAACGATCACTGCACTGAGTGTACATTTTTTATCAAGTTGGAGATAGGATCAAATTGGGATCCTATCATTGCCATGCGATCTACATCTGAAATTTGCTCTCTTGGCACAACATGGATGTTAAAAGCTTAAAAACCTTTGATGAGGTCCTGTACCCTATGTCTATAAGACCGCATATGAATATTTTTTGCAGCAGAGACATTTCTGACTTGGTTGATTACAAGTTTAGAATCTCCAAATACCACTAGTGTTTTGATACCCATGCATTCAACGAGGCTTGGTCCTTGCACAAAACCCTCATACTCGGCTTCATTATTTGAGAAAGAAAACTAGAAGGGAAATGACCTAAAGATATGCTTATTGGATAGAGACGTTAGGCATATCCTGACTCTTGTGCCAACCTTGCATCTCACACCATCGAAGTGCAATGTCCAGAGCTTTGAAGCTTTCTTGGGAATAGAATCCTTCAATAGTTTTGGGAACTCTTTGTCCTCATCGTAGATCATATAGGTTCCCAATTCAGTAGCATGATAACTGTTGGAAAGATCGATACCTGTGTTCTTGGTTAAGAATATTTTTTCTCGATCAACTCTATCTTCGGTTGTCTATTCATGCTCCAACAATTCGCTGCCATTGGCTTCTTCTTTGGTAACAGAGGCATCAGTTTCTTTGTAGTTGATCATATCTTCGTCGACTATGTGCTCTGAATGCAAGGATTCTAATACTATCTTTATATTTGAATTGTGCTTGGTCCTAAGAATTAGGTGAGATCGATCCAAAGAAAGGTATTCGCCTATCTTCGATGTAAACTCTCGCGATAAGCAGAGGCCGAACATGGGAGGAACGTCAATGATCACGGTGTCTTGCAACATTGTGATGCTAGGATAGGAAAACAAGGTTAAAGGGAATTTTTTAATAAGGCCCATAGTTTCGACCTTGTTCCCATCCAACTGCATAACTCCTCTCTTTAAAGGCTCTTAGTTGAGTCCTAAAGCTTCAACTATTTTCTTGGGCATGCCCATGGTGCTACCACCGGAGTCAATCATAGAATTGTGTAGCAATTTCTTCCCTATAATGAGGGTCAGAAAGAAAGGCTTGGGTTTCGGCTTCTCTCCCTTAGCCCCGGTTGGGGGTTCCTCTATAGTGTTAGCAAGAAATTTGGTTGGAGGCGTTGCGTCTATTACAATTTTGGTAGTTTGTTCTTTTGATAGTTTAGCTGCATCCTTCTACAGGGAATTCTGTAGTAATGACTTCTATTATAGAATGGCTAAAATATCCCAAATGGATACATTAGCAGAATATTTATTCAATTGTTCCACCACATTGAAGGGTGGCAGATTTGGAGGTTTCTACTCCTTGGGTTTGGTGATGATAATTTCTTTATGTAGTTGCGGCTATGGAGCGATCGTAGAAGGGCCAGGGGGCTGGTCTAAGACATTTCTAGGCTATGGAGTGATTTTTTCTCCTATGAATCTCCTCTTTGAGTGAGTGTTGTAGTCAGACTGTACTTGTGGGGTCATCGATGCAAATGCTTCATAAGTGAGCATTGCTTCCTCTCCTTCCATGAATGAGAGGAGGGCATGGTCAGAGGCCATGTCATTTTCTTGCTTTGGGGGTATTCCTTGCATCTGTGCAGTGAGAACCACATTCTCCATTTGGTGAGATTTGTGTGTGTATCCTGGATTTTTCGTCGCACCTTGACTGTGTTGCTCTGCAACTTTCTGTTGTAAATTTCCACACAGACAATTTCAAGTCATATGAGTGTCGTCGTAGGGGTAACACTAGGGATTGAAGTCTTCGATGAGATTTTTTTGTCCTACGGTCAACTCTTTGCTTGCACTAGTTTGAGTGGCTCCCAGCGGAGTCGGTATTGGTACCATTTGGTTATTTGTCTGAGTTGGCGGATTTGTGTGTGTGACTCCTTGGTATTGATTATATTGGTAGGAGGGCCTACCACCCTGATAGCTTTGGTAGGATGGCCTTGGAGGAGCAGCTTGGTTACGCTTGATAGTGGTCACTTCATTTGTGAAGTTTTGTAACATCTCCCTCATGTTGCTCATTTCGTCCTTTGAAGCATTGGATGTAGAAGCAACATTTTGTGGTGCACTCGAATATGTATACGTAGATGGAGGAGGTGCGGGTATGTTGGTAGATGGCATCTCTTGAGTAGAAATTAATATTTCAAGGAATATCGGCATAATGGGTCAAGGTGGCAACTTCCCAGCATCAATTAGGTTGTTCTCCTCCTTTATTGCTATACTATATGCATCTGGTAATGTAGCTCCACCAAGTGACTGGATCATCATGGAGATGTTGGCATTGATGGATTTTATGTAGAACATGAATGCTAGCTTCGTCGGTGATCGGATAGCATTCTGGATTCTTTGTCAGGTTGTATGAAAACAGGAGTTGAAATCGATCATAGCTTCAAATGGGGCTCGCTTGATTATTGATAGCTAATGATATAGCGAAGACCTATCTTCGTCATTGGAAAATATTTCATAAAATGGATCCTCAAGCTCGTCCCAGATACCGATAGTATTAGCTAGTAGACTATGATACTAATCTAGTGCTTTTCCTCACAAAGAAGTAGCAAGCAGTCTCAGCGTTATGTTCTGATCTGTGACTCTGTGTACTAGACACATGTCTAGAACATCTTGCAGATGTTTAGATAGTGTTCTTGAGCTATCTCCAGTGAACTTTGGAATAGCTTTGAGAGAAGAGACCGGGATAGGGGCCCATACCGCAGGTGCAACTAGGGCGATAAGAGGTCTTTCGGTGTCGCAGGCCACATAATTTTGGTTGGCGATAGGTAGCATGGCTAGGGTCTAAAAACTCTACTCAAACGAGTTTCGGTATGACTGGTACTGGTGGAGGTACTAACGAGTTAGGATTTTTGCAATTTGTGACCTCGTAACAAGATGATGACTTGTACACCCTTTTGATTTGGTATATCTAAGAAAATGTCCCATCGAGCGTGCCAGGAAAAAAGGAAAATTGTTGATACCAAAAATTGGCAAGGTAATAGACTTTTGTTGGAAACTCAATTAAAGGGGGGGCCTATTGCACTAAAGTGAGTGACCTTCGGATTTTAAAGAAGTCGGCTCTTCTATAACTGGGTTTTGAATGGAAAAATGAAGCGGGTATAAAAAATAAAAGTGTTTAACTAGGGTGATGCACCGAGACTTAGATGTAAAGCACGATAGACCTATCTTGTAGATGCGATCTAAGGGCCCGTTCAACAATCTTCTATATCCAGAATGAAAGGAAACTAAGGTAAAATCTAAATAATTCACTTTAATGACATAAATTAATATTCATACACATTTACTCATAAGAGGAGTCGAGGACATGATCTAAATCAGCAAACTTGCATTCAAATTATAGAATTTTTGTAAATGAAACATTCAACGCCACAATGGCACATTAAAACTTTATCAAAATCTTCAAGAAAATAAAAAGGTTGAATAATGGCACAATCTGGAAGTCTTTACGATATAAAAAGTGGTAAAGGCCTGGTTCTTCTACCAATATTTCTTCTCTAAAATCTAGACTCTTAAGTCTGAACCCTTGCTTCGATGGAAGAAGTAGTATTTATAATGAAGCCTAGCTTGGTGAGCCAATAACCGAAAAGAAGCTTCCATCATGAGGAATGATTTCCCCCTTTGTCGTTGCAACCAAAAAGATTCGAGCCATGAACAAGGACACCCTAAGGCTAGATGCATTCCCCTGCAAATGATGGAAGTGGTCCAAAAAGACCAGAGTGTCGACATGTGCAATTCAATCATGGCGGCAGTTACAGAATAGGGCAGCTCGTCATAGGTTGTCGCCTGCTCGATTTTCCTTTGTGAGGAAGTCTTTAGAAGATCGTGTGGCGAATAGTCGAGGGTCGATGCTCATTCATCCCCTTAAGTGATGAAAAACCTATGATGTGAAGACACATGGAGGTCTCTGAACATGTTGCACTAAAGGTGGGGTCCACCAAAGAAAGTGCACAAGTAGATGCTATGTGGCAGCTGGTCGAGGCTTGAAAGGGGAGCGATGAAAAGGGGTACAAGAAATTGTGAACTGTCGACAAGTGGAAGCATGGCGCAAGCTTTTGAAAAGCGAGAGGAGGAAAACCTTGTGAGGAGCGCTTGGTTGACAAGTGGAGGCATCTATAATGAGACCGCACAAAAGGAGTTTGACATTACTTTTCTTTAGCGGAGGGTGCGACCGATACTTAGGCAAAATAGAATTACCCAAAGGGGGCATGGGAATTTTGTATTCACAATAACCACATGGTCTTTTATGTAAATTATATTGACTTGGATAATCAATTTCATTGCAATATTAAGCATTGCATATTGATCTCTTTGTGCTTTCCATTTGACCTCTAGATCTTTGGTATCTACATAGCCAACTCTACATGGTATCAGAGTAGGTTGGGTGCCATTGGATAGTTTTTTTGAAGAGATCTGGGTAGATCTTGAAATGTTGAGTATGCTCTTCTCTTGCATCATATGATGATCTGGAAAATCATAAAAACTTGACAAGAATATCAGATTTCAAGAGGGTTCCTTTTTTTGACTTTATATTGTAGGTTCATTTTGGGATCTTGTTGCATTAGATTTGAGCTCAACATTGTGTCCAGAGTGCCTGAGAAAGTCATATTTAATTTATTTTTTTGTCTCAATTGGACATTGGAGGCCAAATCTACAAGGGTTTGAATATTGAAGGTGGTTGCCAGATTCGGGAGGTAGCTACCACTTCGAAGTGCATTTTTGGTCAAAAAGGACTCTGTCATCACGTTCAGGAGGTTGAGGAGATGAATTTTGACATTAAATCTGACTATATTTTGAATTGGAATCTATCAAGAAAAACTCTTTTTTTCCAGGGAGTCGTATGGCCCCCCAAGTCATCATAATTACACTCATCGGTACGATTCTAAAAAAATAAAATTATTTGTTTTAAAAAATTTGAGAAGTCGGATTAAAATTTTTGAAAAAAAAATATTGAAAAGTTCGAATTAATTCTTTTGAAATAAATATTTTTAAAATAAAAAAGGTCGTTGTATAGGTGCATAGCCCTGTATAGGCCTATGATACATGCAATACCGTGAGCTCCTCTGAGGACACCATGCAACATAACCACACAGGGCCACATGGGCGCAAGTCCCTTCCACCGCATTGACAAATACTAGCTATTAAAAACCTAGCGGTCACTTTTTTAAAATCCGACGCTATAAAAAAACCAGCGAACAATAAAATCTGGCGGGCATTTAAAATAGTCGATGCATAGAAAAAGAAGATTCATTGTAGATTCCATATAAAAGAATATTCACGCATAATATTTCATCAAAGGAATATATTGACTGGTTGAAGAATATTTTGGTGGACCCAAGTTGACCGGTGACGTTCATGAGGACGTCAAATTTAAGTTGTAGAACTATAGAGAAGGGGGATTCACTACTCACGAGTTCTCTTCACTCAGAGAGCCTCATGGGGTGAACTTCCCTAAACTACCTCAAAGGACAGCGATGAGAGTTCTAGAACTAGAAATATTAGGTCACAAAGATTCTCTAGACAAACCAATAGGCTCTCGACCAAAGGACGTCAGCGCAAAATATTGACGACAACACAGTGCACTGGCGTCCTCAAGGCGAGATGGCATCTCATATAGACTAGAAAGCGATTTTATCATAGAAAACAACTAAGTGACTACTTCTATTCTAATTCCTGAGAACTTCTAGACTGTAAGGAAATGACAAAAAGCGATAAAGCTGAAATAGAAGTGAAGTAGATAAGGACAAGGAGAAGAAGGGAAAGGAAATGCTTACAAACGTGCGAGTGATGAAGCCTCCAGCTCGAGAATGTCTTCAATACCTGCACACAAGAGAGAGAGAGAGAGAGAGAGAGAGAGAGAGAGAGAGATTTTTGGGGCTGTTAAGGGTTTGCCTTAGTCAAACCCCTATTTTGGTGTTCCCACCTCCATAGATAGCCAGATAGATAGAGAGAAATGTAGGAAATGAAGTAAAGTACACAAAAGCACTACAAAACAGTGTTATGCTACTCAACCAAGTAATAGAGGAGAGGAGTAAAAGCTTACCACCTCTGCCCAAAGCTCTCAAGGCTAGTGGGGGAGAAAATGAGAGGAACTCAAGCCTCTGCTGCCATGGTGTTTCATTCCACAGTTGCTCTACTAAAGTGATGGGGTGTTGATGTTGTTGCTATGGAGTGTAAAGTGTTGCTTGATATTGAAGAGGTGGTGAAGAAGTTGTTTGGAGCTTGTGGAGAGATGTGAGGGAAGAGGAGAGTCTCTAGATGGTCAAGAGATCAAGAGATGCAAAATGGAAGCAAGAATAATGAATATGAAAGAGGAAGATGAGGAAATGACCGTATTCGGGTCAGTAGGCCGAAGAGGGCATTACAATTCAACTCCCAATGGGAATGGTAACACCTTTGTAGGCTCCATATGTAGGAATTTGTTTGGGACGTAAGCATGTAGCACGGACAATTATGTGTCGCAAAAGCATCCCCGACAGAAATGCCCCCACCGACACACAAACAGGGCACCAACTGGATTGCAAGCAACAAGCTTAAGTGGAATTAAACCTCCGCCTTTGGTTTTCTAAAGTGTAAAGGGGTGAAAGGGGAATTTGCATTAGGGGTGCAAATTCACGCTAATACAAGAACAAAGAATATTTTGTTGGGACTAGAGTATATTCTTTTTTGACGAGCGGGAAGCAGTCAAATTTAAGCTCATGGATTGATGACATCAACATGATGTCAAATATTATTTAAAAAAATTGGCCGCCTCATGGATTGAGTTTTTAGTTTTGTAGTCCAACTTTGAAGGCTCGTAACTTGGTCATTTTGACTCCCTTTTGCGAACATTTTGTTTTGATTTGAGGAAAAATTTCATACTCTTTGCAGTGGTGCAATCCATTTTTTATTTTGGTGCATGGTGTTTCCAGAAATCATAGATTCTCACAAGTGTTGCTGAGTCATTCTCTTTTCGGAAACTTCAAGGGCTTCATTCTTGCTCCTACGGTAACATTTTTTAGTGAATTTTTTTTGGAAGTGCATATTTTTGTGTACTTTGTAGTGGTGTGATCGGATTAATCCCATTTTGTGTAAAAAAATTACTTTGAGCTTGTGGCCAATTTGGCATTTGTAAGCACTAAGATCAAGTCTAGTTTGTTGTCTTTGGCATCTAACATTTGTAAATGCACTAAATATAAAGTGCCATATCATATATTGTTGGGGAGTTTCTTGATTGAGTGATTTGGGGGGTCTCTTGGTGCATTCTTTTGATCTATTTGTTTTTTTCTCTTATTTTTCATGGATCATTCTAGGGTTCCTTTGCTCACATCATATAATTATTCAACATGGCATCAAAATGTATGGAGTATTCTCATGAATGAAGGTCACTCTCTTTATGTTGAAAATAAAGTACCTTAACCTACAGATGTAGATAAAAATATAAAATGTATGATTGGACATACAAAATCTCTTGGATGTCTTTGTAAACTTGTTTATCAAGATTTGTTGTTTCAAATTAAATCATGTTAGAATTTTTATGAAGCTTGGAAAAAATTGAATGGTACTGAAGTAAGAGGATATCAAATTGATAATGAACTGGTGAGCCTTGATCCTAAGAACTTTGAAAACATCCAAGACTACATCACTAAGGTTAATGATCTAAAAGCGCAATGTAAAGCTTGTAGAATTGATAAGGACATTCAATTGGTCTATAATACTTTGAACAAACTTGGTCCTAATTATGCTTCTTTTTTTTCTAGCTTTCATACTCATAGGTTGACTATGGGGTCTGCGTATACTACACCTTCATTTGCATCACTTAATGAGATGTTGATACATGAGCAACAAAGGATTATATAGATCGTTCTCACCAATTCATCTAAATCCCAGACATTGTTGGCTAGCCAGGTGAAAGAATCAGATAAGAAACAAAAGAAAGTAAAGAACAATCCACATTCAAATCAAGCAAAGAATAAATTCTCTTCTAAAGAGAATTCATCTAAGAAGGAGAAGCAAACATGTTCATATTTCAAGAAGCTTGAGCATGATGAACATTCTTGTTACAAGAAGGATATTGATGAGTTGAAACATCTTCTCAACAAGAATCAAATTGATTTTCCTTCCAGAATGTCTAAGTCACCTTCTTCTTCTTCAAAACAATCTAAAAAAGACAAAGGTCATGCTAGTTTGTCTTCTACATCATGAAATAAAGGGAAAGCTCTTTGTGCTACTACAGGTCTTGGATTAGGGAGATGGCTTCTAGATTTAGGAGCATCTCATCATATGGCATATTCACAGTCTATATTCTCTTCTTTTGATCCGTGTGCTATGCCTCCTATTTTGATGGGAAACAATACATACATGAGTATAATTGGGAAGGGATCTATTGAAATTGGGGAGGGAACTTTCAATGATGTTTTGTGTGTACCTCATTTTTCAAAAATATTATTTCCATGTATCATATTACACATTAAAGACTATGGAATTCACTCTTGATTTAGTTATCATTAGACACTTGGAGAGTAGAGAGATTCTTGCTATTGGTATTCGGTCATTCATCTCAGTTGTACACGTTTGCAGATTTTTCTTCTGATGATGACATTGTTCCTTTAGTTGTTGATCACACTTCTAATGTGAACCATGATTCAAAGGAGACATTTGGCTACATGAACTTAGGTGTTTTCACATAGAATCTCGTTCTTGAGCCTTGTATTTCATCTCCTCCATCTATTGTTTCATTTGTTGATGCTTGTGTTGCTACATATATAACTTCTTATGATTAGGTGCAACATGATCTACATAGTCTTCCAACTACATCTACTACAGATGCATACTTGATAAACATTGGTGGGTTGTTTGTTGAGTCTCACATTTAAAATTTGGGAGACACCATTGATTTCATACATCTTCTCTTTGATGAAGATGATTCTTCTTTAGTTGTTACGAGGGAATACTTTGAACCTCTTGTTCATTCTATTATGCCTTGCATAGCCACCCCATCTTTTGCCTTGGTCAAAATGGGTCCCCCTTTGTGTTTTTTTATCTTTGGTTGATTTCAAACAAATTCTGGAGTCTTTTGCTTCCAACACCTTGTTTTATCTTGGTTTAGTCTGTCGGAATTGGAGCCGGAACCAAATCAGGTTCTGAAACTTCTTTCAAAACTCGATCTGATCCCCATCCCAACAGTCTTTCTTTTACCTTTTTTTTTTTTTGCCTTTATCGGAGCCGGAGCTGGAGCTGGAGTTGGCGTTAAGTTAGTGTTTACTGAAAATTCCAACTTCAAAATCCATCCTATCTTCGCCTCCGCTTTTCAAACTTTTTCTTTTTGATTAAGTCCTTGTCTCAAGTTTTATTATGTCAGTCTTTTATTTTACTTTTTGTGTTTGGTTTTGTTTTGTCCTTTTTTAGCGGACCCAGACCCAGAGTGGGAATGAAATTGGGAATTTACTTAAGTTTCCAAATCAATTTCCATTCCGATTCCACTCCCACCATTTCTTGGTTGTTGACTTCTTTTTTTACTGAAGTCGCACTGTAGTGAAGTGTCTGTTCTCTTTCAGTTCTGACTCCGCCTAAACTGCATATAAGGCATTAATGATAGCTGCCATGCGTAGGTAGAAATTATGATGTTTACCTTCATTAATGGTTAAATGCATTATTATTATCATTGTTAAAGAATCGAAGAGTGAAATAGAACAGCGGTGGAGTCCATCTGAGTGAATCGATTGAAGGAGGAGAAGATAATTGTTTGCGAATCAATTCAAAAGGTTCAATTAGGTTTCGCATTTGAGGTAGGGTTTATGTTCTTGTCGTTATTTATTTATTTGCTTTCATGTTTTCGGGTTTGGGTTCGTTTGATTTAAATATTCGAGCAAATTTGTCATTTTGGTTGGTTGGTGTGCTTGTTTTCTTTCTTTCTTTATTTGTTGTTCTTGATTTCATTTTATGCTTATGTTTCTAGTTTTATAGTCAAAGGGGGCACGGTCGCTTTCACGTTTTGTCGTGATCGCGTTGTGTTGCATTAGGTTTTAAATAAGTGGGTTTAATTAGGGTTTTTTACAGTGAGGTTGATTAGATCTAGGTTTTTACAATGAGTTAGGGTTGGTAGGATCTGGTTTTCACTTAGGATTTCATTACACATTCGTTTGGATAAATTAGAAAGGGTTGAATCCATGCCCTAGTTTTATATCGTGTTTTCTAGATTAGGGTTTCGTGCATTTCTGTGATCACATTTATAAATATTTAAATATGATGCACTAAAAATATAGTCATCCCCCACGGTCATATGGGCATGGTCTTTTTGTTATATATTCTAAGCTTTGTTTCATTTAAATATGACCTTAGTCTTTAATCATGGAGTCAAGTGTTAAATTGATAAAATTGTCGATGACGTCATGGTCAACATCGGAAGCGGGATTGAAATTGATTTAGGAGTTCGGATGTGTTTTTATGTTTTGTGTCAATTTCATTTTCCATCCCATCTCCAACTCCGCTTATAGTAAGAATTTTTTTTTACTTCATAAAATGTTTGCCTAGTGGAAGCGGAAGCAGAACCGAAACATAAAATGAAAACAGAAAATCTTAAGGGAAACGAATCAGTTTCTATTCTGGTTCTGATTACTATTTCATTTCTGACTCCAAGTCCGCATCTTGTTAGTAGAGCGACAGTAACAGTTTTTGCTCTGAGGCCGGTAGTATGTTAGAAGAAGATTATTTAAGATGTTTGTTGTTTGGTTTCACCTTCGATGTGTGCTGGAAAGGTATGATTTTAAAGATATATTTTTGAGATGTTTCATTCAGGGATCTAACAAGAGATATTTGCTGCAGGAAGGCTAAGAGGATGTCAGGAACATCAGGAGAAGCTTCTCAAAGAAACCGGCTTGCAAGGACATCAAAGGTAGCACCTAAACCAAAGAAGATCAAGCCTGAACAATTGCCTTATACCTTGAGGTA
This sequence comes from Sequoiadendron giganteum, assembly GCA_007115665.2. Lineage (NCBI taxonomy): Eukaryota > Viridiplantae > Streptophyta > Pinopsida > Cupressales > Cupressaceae > Sequoiadendron > Sequoiadendron giganteum. The sequence goes on along the minus strand of CM021107.1, from coordinate 82,004,976 downwards.
TAATCACAGGAGTCCTATTGTGAAAGTAAGTAAAGTAGAATCAGACTGGTCAGACATCACCGACACAAACTTGGGCCAGTACAACTTTGAGGAACCATATACTCAAACACTCAATGAGGATGTGATGCCTAGAACAAAGAGAATTGTTGATTCTGGTTTGGCTCATATCACATTGTTTCCTTTGTCAATCCAATGCCCAGAGTTGATCTTGATAGCAGCCAGTGCCTACAATCCTACTACCAAACAGTGCATGGATTCCCAAAACAATCTGATTATTGATCTCACTCCTCAAGCATTGCAAAGTATATTCAATGTCCTGGATCCTAAGAACTTGGTGCAGTTCGATCAGGCAGAGGCTTTGGAGAAATATAGTAACTATAAGGAATCCAATAAATCTCATTTAAAAAAAAAGTGATTGAAGATAGAGAAGAAATCGCTAGCCAAGCTTGCAAATCAACCAAAGAGGGCAGATTTCAACAAAGAGGTATCAGACTTAATAATGATGTTGTCCAGGGTTTTTGGGAAGAGAGATACATTTCGCTTCAAGGAGTGGATGTTTCCTTTCATCCAAAAAAATTTGCATGGCACTCATCAGTTTGATTGGTCGATGATTGTATCAAATGCTATTCATGATCAACTGACTAGCATCAGGGAGACTAAATGCTTCTTTATGACTTCTTATATTGTGTATGCAACAACAAGGTTGGGTATCTTCCCAGGTTTAAACAAAGTAGGGATAATGGGAGTCTTGGATGGATAGAAGAAAGTGTGGGACCACTATAACTAGTTGTTGAGAATGAGTTCAGAAGGTTTAATGATGCATTCATATATGTAGTCATTAACCAATTAAATGGAGATGCAGGGTACAAATTGAGCAAAGAAGCCATGGCATTCATTGTTGAATGGGGACGTTGGTACATTCAATACCCCAGATTTACATATTTCAAGTTAGTTGGTTTTGAAGGCCATCCACATTTGCTCCCAAGGTGTTGCAATAACAGGATAGTGTTGATGGAATTTGTATATCAGGCTCTTGGAGTTAATGCTCGGTTTGGAATTAAACATAAGACAGGATGTCACAAGTTCCCCATGAAGCTGGGTGAGTATGGCAGCTAGCATTTGGTAGGAGCAAAGGTGGTTTGCAGTGAGCTGATATAGTTGAAGTTAGGTTTATACACAACTCAAAGGTATTTTGACCCAAAGGGTAAGATGCATGCCTTATTGCCTTTTGTGTTTGACAAGCATTTCAATTTGTTAGAAGATTTCTGGAGTGATCGGCAAGATGAGTATGACTTGAGGAAAAAGAATTATGAGAGGTTATCTGTCTCACTCATGGTAGAACTTGGAGTGAAAAATGACATTCCTTACACTTTGGTGGATGATGGATTTGTATTGGATCCATCTTATGAGGATTTAAACATAGGAACTAAGAGCTTAGATCCAATTGACTAGGACAGTGAAGAAACTATTGACATAAAGCAGATAGGAAGAACAGTCTTGGATAGAAGTGTTCACTGGTTGATGTTAAGAACCAAAGCTCCTCAAGGACCAACTCCTAAAAAGGGGAAAGGGTATAAAAGACTCAGAAGGAAGACACCTCCCAAGGAGCCATTGGAGTTCTTTCCCCCAGACATTGAAGAGATAGAACTTGAAGCAGCAGGAGATGAAGCGGAAACCCAAGAAGGGGATGTGCAAATAGGATCAGTTGTTTCAAGACCTACATTAGGTGAGTCTTCCACACAAGTCCCACTTGCAAAGTAGTAAAGTGAAGAAGTTCAAAAGGGGGCTCTTCATAGTATGGCTGAAACTACGAAGGGAAAAGAAGTGGAGAGGGAAATTCATGATGTTGGAATAGATTCAGATGAGATTGTGTCAAAGAAATATTTGCAAGAGAATATGCCTCTAGAGGAGGATGTTGAACAGGTAATGACATAAGAGGAGCAATGGACATTGTTTGAAGAAGTTAGAAAGGATGTTGAGGCAAAAGCTAAGAAAATAGAAAAGAAAAATGTCATGAATGCCAAAACTGACTCCATACTACAGCAGCAACAAATTGAAGCAAAGTCAAGAGTTGATGAAGTAGAGAGACATAAAAGGCAACAAGAACATGAACTTAAGGTTAAAGAATAAAATGATAAGTTAGAGCTGATACAAAAGATTCATGACCTTGAGGAAGAGAAGGCAAGACACCGGAGAGAGAAAGAAGTCTTGGAGGCTAAGTTAAAACTTGTTGAGGAAGCTTTCCAAAAAGAAGAAGAAGCAAAGGCAGAAAGGTTAGAGAAAGAAAGACTAGAGGCTTTAGAGAAGGAAAAGTTGGAAAAAGAAGCTCTAGAGAAAGAAAAATTGGATAAGGAAAAACTAGAAAAGGAAGGAATAGAGAAGGATAGATTAGAAAATGAAAGATTGGAAAGGGAAAAAGTGGAGAGAGATCGATTGGAAGAAGAGAGGTTGAAGAAGGAAGAAGAAGATAAGAAGATACATGAACATAAAGATAGGGAAGAGGCTGAAAAGATTGTACAAATGCATGTGGTGAAAAAACAGCAAGAGGAGGCAAGGGTTGATTCTCAATCCCAGGTAAATATGTAGCCACCTTCTACTACTACCATTGCTTCTTCTTCCACTATGATGACTACTACTCCAAGTGCTCCCACTTGGTTAAAATTGGACCTACAAAAAAAGGCATTAACACCTTCACAACCTCTCAATTGGAAGGATATGATGAAGGAGATTGAACAAGAGAGGCCTAAAAAGAAGGCCAAGATCTTACACTCTACTAGGCTCACGGACAAGGGAGAGATTTTTGTTGAGTGTGCCATACCAATGATAGAAAAGGAGGTAGGGGACATGTAGTTAACAAATTATCAATTGAGTACTGTCAACTTGGGAAGGCCTACTAGGAATCAATAGATGAATCTGATTGATGTTGTAGCTTCAACAACCAAGTCAAGGATGTTAAAAGATAAATAGAAGAAAGATGAGCTTAAGGCTCAGTTGGATCAATTGCATTCCTTTTTGAAAAGTGTCTCCTCTCCGAGATCACAACAGGTAATGGTTATTGAGACTCCAATTTTGTTAAGCAAGAAGGAGGTAGATGGTTGAGTACAGGTAAGAGGAAAAGTGGAGATGGTAGACAGATGGGTTGACAAGTTGAATCAAGAAGTAGGTGAAGTTTTGGTCGAGGGTTTTGAGGTTTACAAAGGCACAAAAGAGTTGATAAGAGAAATGCAACAATATATTGAAGCATTGGAGAAACAGGAAGAGGAGTATAAAGAGTATAGTAAGAAATTAGAGAAGGTTAGTACATTGCCTTGGACTACTCTTCTTTAACAGTGAATACTTGAGTAGAATAATAAAGATTTTGTGGAAAAGACCTCTTGTATACTCCGATTTAGAATAGATTTCTTGTGTAAGCATAGGAATGAGGTCCAAGATGATGTTAATAATTTGACTGAATAGTTTGAGGAGTTGGAGGTGGTCATTGCTAACATAGTAGATGTTAATGTATTAACAAAGGAAGGCTTGCCTTTGAGTCAGATAAAAGAGAAATGGGATGAAAGGTTTAGAGGACTCATGCAAAAAGGAGATGATGGTGAAGATCTAATGATAGATCGACTAATGGATGTCAAAGAAGAGATAAAAGCTACTAGAAGAGAGTTGACAAAAATAAAAGGTATGAGAGGGTTTGTTATAGCAGACTTGGAGTGAATTAAATTTGAAGACAGTTGGGTTGATGGGCCAGAATTAGATGTATTACAGCAAGTCTTCACCAGTTATGATGAGTTCATTACAGACCCCGCTTCGCATGCATAAATCTCTTGCATGCATGACTTTCTTCTTCTTTGCATGTTGCATGCAGTACTGACAGTTTTGGAAGCGCATGATATTTTTTCTCTTTTATTTTCTATTCTCTAGTTTAATTAAATGTCTAATGTAAGAACTCAAGATCAAATCGATCTGAGTTTCCAAGAAATTTTTGTTCCTAAAAGCGTGGGCAACTTAAAATAGAAGTGGAGTTCGAATTTTGTATATCTATAAATACCCTTTGGGTATCATATTGTAAAGGTCGACTAATAGAGAATAGAATTGGCTTACCTAATATTAGGAGATAAAATTTTGTAGTGATTACTGAGATACATTGTTACTTGATACTTTATAGTTAAATAAAATTACAGGTTTACGCAATATGGTGTTAGAATTGAGTTTTACTTAATAGGGCTGATAAGTTATAATCTATCTGGATGCCAATGATTGTGTTGAAGCATGATTGTTTCTTATGTGATGAAATTCATTAGAAGAAACCAGATTTAAAGATTATCTTGTCAGATTGTCATTGGATTAAATTTGTTGAAGTTTGTTGATCTATGATCTTGGCAATGAATGAATGTGTGTTCTGTTAAAAAATAATCTTTGAAGTAGTTGTGATAGGTGAATTGAAATAAGCACCTTAGATGCATACAATGGTATAAATTATTCTGTGAATTGTATCATGCTTTGGTTTTCTTGATCTGATTGGAAAACGTTCATTGTTGAAGATATATGTCTGAATGTTAGATAAGTTTTATTCATGTTTATTGGTTTACCCTTTGATCTATCTTTTTCTTTTGTTTGAAACCCCTTTGATTTACTAAAACAATTCGGTAAGAATGAGTTATTGCGTGTATTCTTTGTTACCAACACAGGCCCCTTGAACATTACAGTTGCATGAACCGATTGAGTGACACCAGACAGTTGAGAACCAACTACCAGGACCTTGGGAGTTAGGCTACTATATGTTGTCTTTCTTTTTCAAGAGAAATAGAGTAGAAATATTATGTTTTAACATTGTTTGTGTCATTTTCATCATCAACAAAAATTGGTGCTAGAGGGAGGGCCTGAAAGAACAAGCTGGCTTGCATTGTGTTTTTCTCATCGGAGAAATACGAGAGGATCCTCAGATTCTCCACTAATGCTAAACCATTTGAAGAAATTTAAACCCCGGTCAGACCTAAACCCCATGCTCATAGGATATTGATACCTACCTTACCACCACCGCTTACTCCACCTGGATTCCCACCAAATCCACCTACGCCACCACCAGTTCCACCTACATCACCACCACCAAGTAGGCCTAGGTCTCCACCAATTCAGCCTATATCACCAACTACTCAACCAATCCCACCCATGGCTTACTTTGTCAATAACCCATGTACCTTAGGGACTATTCCAGGAGGAATCCATGATTTACCAAAGAACCCAGAAATTTTTTGTCCTAAATACATACATGGTGAATCAAGAAGTGTTGAGGAGCACATACAAGCATTCAAAGATGCTTGCACAAGAGCTCAAGTTGCTCATCAGGATGTGGTATGTAGATTTTTTCCTTACTGTTTATGAGATATGGCATAGAACTGGTATTTAAATTTGCCCTGAGGATCTATGCTAGGTTGGACAGATTTAGAAAATGCATTCATTAATCAATTTCGGGTTTATGTAGACCCTGCCATTTTGTACCACCAGTTTGCCACAATAAGAAAGGAACATCATGAGTCATTACCACTGTTCAATACTAGATTCCAAAGAATGTTTCGTAGGTTGCAAGACCCTTATCTAGTAGATGAGAACATTGCCATACTAGCATATTTAAGAGTTGTTGATCCTTTAATTGGCCTATTCTTGTAGAGAACTTACCAGCCTGGTGAGATAGACTCTTTGTCTAAAGTTTATCATTTGGCTATCAAGTTGCAACAACAGATAAGTTTGCAACCAGGAGGTTTAGGAGTAGCTCCTCCTCCCATGAATTATCCGATGCACTATCCCACTCAGGGTGACCTGTCGTCTCTGAAAACCTCTGAGGATCCTCTGAAAGAGCATGACTCAAAAGACTAGAACCTGCAGTATGAGAACGGGTGCGACGAGTGTCTGAAGGATCACCGGCCATAGATCATGTTGCCTCAATAGTAAAGCGAGCCCATTTGGGCCTCTGAGGTGGAGCAAGTGGAGGTGGAGATGGTGGATCATCAATATCCTCATTAGAATCATCCTCAAAATAATCTTGAAGAGCTGCAGTGGGTGAAGTAGGTAGTGAAGTAGACACTGGAGACAGAGTATCAACTGTAGGAAGGCGCTCATCAAACTTGACATCCCATCGAAACAGGACCTCTCTGGAATTAGGATCAAACAACCTGTACGCCTTAACATCCTCACAGTAGCTAACAAAAATGAGGGGTCGACTCTTCCGCTCCATGGCTCTCCTCTAAGCATTAGGAATAAATGCCTATGCCTTACTACCAAATACTCGAAATGATGAAATATCAGGCTTGTCATGAGACCAAGCCTCCTTAAGAGTCATATGTCGAATCACCTTGTGAGGCATTCGATTCTAAATATAGTTGGCACAATTGACTGGCTCAGCCCAAAAAGACGAATCCATGGACCTGGACTAAATCATACAATCAGCCATCTCCCGTAAAGTCTTGTTCTTTCTCTCAGCGACACCATTCTATTGAGGGGTGTAGGGAACATAAAATTGATGCTGCAAACCATGCTTAGTACAAAAATCTATGAAAGCTTGATTCACATACTCCCCCCCATTATCTGTACGTATTCGTTGAATAGAAAGGCCAAACTACTTCTCTTCAAATGTCTTGAAGATTCGAAAAGAATCAAAGACATCAAACTTGTACTTAAGAAAGTACACCCATGTGCGTCTGGAGAAGTCATCAATGAATGTGAGTACATACTTGGCCTCTGAAAAAGGAGTGGGAAATGACACGAGGTCACTATGAATCAACTCCAAGGGTGCCAAAGCACGAGTGACACTTCCCTTCGGAAAGGGATCCCTGTGATGCTTGCCAAGCACACAACCATGACAAATAGCGTCAGTGCAGGAAATTTATGGAAGACCAAGAAAAAGTGTCTGTGTACTCATCTGCTGAATATATCTATAATTGACATGGCCCAAATGCTCATGCCAAAGCTTACTCACTGAATCTGTATGTGCTATAAGAGATGAACCTGTACCCTTAGAAGGCTCAAATCCATCAAATTCATAAAAATGAGATGCAGTATCAACACTCTCAGTAGCCACAACCAAATCAGAGTCATGGAGGTCCCGAATAACCACATCATGTGGTGAGAAATCAACTATCTTACCAGAACTAGTGTGGAAAATCTGATAAATGGACAAAAGGTTCGTCGAGATGTCAGGAACAACCAGAACATCCTGTAGAGTGCCCCCATCCAAAGGGACAGAACCTGAACCCAAGACGGAAAGCTATGAAGAGTCACCCACTGCAATCTGTGAAGTACCACAAGAGGCAAGAGAAGTGACCAACTGCTGAGTGTGAGTCATATGGTGAGAAGCACCAGAGTCTAAAATCCAAGTGGACCCATTGGTCGATGCTCTAGCAGTGAGAGCATGGCCTTTCCCTGTGGAACAAGAAGAAGACTGAGGTGAGGAGATGTGTTGCTACTGCATGGCGTCCTCTAAAGCCTCTAATCGTTTCCAACACCTAGAAACTAGATGTCCTTGCTTGCCACAAAAACTGCAAGTGTCTCTTGATTTCTCCTTAGTCTTGGAGGAAGACTCATCAGATTTCGAAGATTTCCCATATTTTGGATTAAATGGTGGTTTAGAATCAGACTTAGGAGGAGGTTTGGAGGAATGCTCACTGCCTGCAAAATCTTTCTTGGGCCTCAGATTCTGCTTATGTTTCCCCTTAGGTGACTGAGCAACCAATGCTTTGTTCTTTGATCCTGAGAGCATATCCATCTGAGAAAGGTGAGACTGCTCCCGAGACAAATGCTCACAAAACAAATCAAAGGTAGGCATGGTAAAACTGGCACCTAGACCATCCATGGTGGAATAGAAGTAAGAAGAAAATATCTGAAATGGACCATGAAGCTTCGAAAGAATCAAGTAAATGCACTCTATGTCTGACTTATTCTTGCCACAACCCTATAAAATAGTGCGGATAGTTTTGAATTTGTTCAAAAAATTCTCAATAGTGGGAAATGATTCAGGTAACAGTGAAATCAACTCTGCCTCAATCTGTAATGCTCGAAACTCATTAATGGCCCCAAAAAGTGTCTCAAACTTCAACCACATGGCTCGAAGAGTGAGCAAAGCATCAAGGTGAAACAAAAGACTATCTAAAACATGCATGCATAGCAAACCCATAGCTTCATCCATCTTGTTCCTGTGCTACATAATCTCAAAAGGATGCTGCAACTGAGACTGAACCTCATCTAAACAAGACCACAAATCTCGTGACCTGAGTAGCCTCATCATGCGAGACTTCCAAGTGTGATAGTTAAGTGATGTGAGTAACTCAACTGAAGAGTCTGCCATGAAACCCTGCACCTGTACCTACTTGTGTTTTTTTTATTATTATGTGATCTTTCATAATAGACAGAAGATGCATAAGGGTTTGATTTTTTTGAGAGTTTTGGTGTTCTGATTTTTTGATATAAATGACAGAAAGCAAGAAAAAAACACCCCCCACAAGAGATAAACCCAAACCCTAGTATAAACTGAGAAAGAGGAAGCAATGCATAAGCAAAAAATACTTCAAAACAAATTCTCATGTACCTAGTGAAAATTCTAATAAAATAAATCACATATCTGAACAGAGCATGTTGAGATCTTTCCAATGCCTATTCGAGTTTGAAAAACAGAGTCCGTTTGCACCTTTTACGACCCCAGAAGTGAAGAAAGAAGACCTCACTTTGACTAGAAAAATAATATCTAGATTGTTAAAATTTTGAAAAAAATTATACACTATCAGATCGATGCTGAAACTAGCTTTCCAATGCCTATTTTCATTCGAAAAATGGAGCAAAAATTCCCGAGTTATGCCCGTTTGAATGAAAGTTGCTCCAAGGTGCCCAAGAAGACCCCCATGACCCTCAAAGGCTAAAAAAAAAGAAAGGGCCCCTGGTCCTATCAGCGACCAGGGGGTAAGTTCGAAGACCTTGGTCACAACAAAAGAAATTTCAAAACAAAAGCGGATGAATTTTTTTGCCGAAAGAACATTTTTTTACTAGGATTTTTTTTTTTTTACGGATCCACACACAGACGACGGCCGTACCTTAAAAAAAATTTGCCCCAAATTTTGACTTTGTCCAAAATGGATGAATGAACAATCGATTTAGGGGTTTTGGACCGCTACGGATGCAATGGCGAGGTCCGTTTGAGCTTAAAATGCTTCAAAATTGCAGATATGCCCTGGATCAAGAAAATAAACCCCAAACCCCTGAAGCTCCAAAAATCTTCAAAACAAGAACAGGAAGCAGTAGGTGTGGAGCTCTGATACCATATTGGAGTTGAGAAGATACAACTTCATAGGAGCCCAGTGACCTCTGCAAGCAAAGAATACCTGTTACAAGGAAAAGCAAAAAGAAGCAACCAAGAGAATGCTCAAGAATGTGGAGCAATGTATTCACCCAAAATGTAAAATGAATAATGATACAAAAGATAGTTTTCAACCACATATAGGTGAAAACCCTAAAAAAAAAAAAAACCTAGGCTTGCACAATAATAATTAATAAAGTAATTAATTATTATGCACCTAATGTTAGCTTAAGTGTAAAAGAGGTAAAAGGGAACTTTAAGTAATTAAACAAATATTGTTTAATTAATAAAGTAAATAACCAATTACTCTAACATAATCCACCATTATACAACACTGTCCCAGGGATGTCCTATTCCCAATATGGACCCGTGTCTGAGCTACAAGCTCCACCTACCATGCCCTTCTTCGGTAATGGCATGCAAGATTCTTCCCAACAACCTCAAAATCCACAACAACAAGTGGGAGGATCAACCCATGTTCATTCCCCAGCCATAGTACAGAATGTGCAGAATGAGCAAACTGTCCAATTGACTAGTGAGTTGGAGACCCTTAAGAAGACTCTATCTCAAATGTCTAATGATATGGCACAACTAAGGCAAAACCCTCCCCACAACCAAAATCAGAATTACAACAACCAGGGAGGTTATAATAATTAGGTAATTTATTCTAATCAGAATGGGAACCAGAACACCAATCAAAACTTTCTAGGTCAAAATCCCTCTAGCCAGAATTACCAAAATTAGAACAAGGGGTATAACCAGAGGTACAACAACAACAATAGGCAGTGGAATATTGGGCCAAACAACGGGGGAGTTCCCCATAACTATCAGTTAGGTGAGGAGAGACCACATGCTGCTAATGTTGCTGACCTCAACTTTATGACTGATTGGTGCAGGCTACATGATACTGCAACACATTCTGAGGTTAACTGCCCTGAAATGAAAAAGATTATGAAGATTGCACAAGCTGATGCCCATCCTCCAGCAGGAAATTCCAATCAGGATAATGGGCCAGTTAGCACCGCCATAACTTATGAAACCATTGAAGAAAAATACCAATTCCCTATGCAAGGAGATAATGAGCCAGAGGAAGATGTATATGATGCTCAACCTTTTTAGTCCAAAAGAGGTCACTTTTTGAGAAATTAGAATAAGGGGCCATTCACTACATCTGCACCCCCTAATAACATGATCCCACCTAACCAAAATGTAGATAACAATCCACCACCACCAAAGGGACCTTCTGATTCTCAGAATAGAGGTAATCCGCCTCCTTTTCCTAAATATCTAGTTAGGAATGATTCAGAGTTTGATTTCTTTGTAGAATTACAGAGGCAGAAGACATCACTGTCTTTCTTTGACATCATGAAGTGGTGCCCAGTTCAACGGGAGGTGGTATTAAAATCTTTGGAGGAGGCAGATCGCCTAAAAGGGAAAGGTAAAGTAACTCCAGCAAAGGAGACAAATGCATCCATTTATAAAGGTAAGACTAGTACCCCACTTTTTCTGTTAGGTTTGAGAATCTTTGGAAAGAATCTACACAATTGTTTATTAGATAGTGGAGCATTAGGAAATGTCATGCCTTTTTCGATTTGTAAGAAGTTAGGATTGAGTCCTATCCCAACCAATAAAAAGGTGATTCAGTTGGATAAAATTGAAGTCAATATTGTAGGTGAATTAAAGAACATGCATATGCAGGTTAGATCAGACCCAAGGATCCAGACCTATATAGATATCCAATTAGCTAATATCCCATAAACATATGGTATGCTCTTAAGTCGGGAGCTAATGAAAAGCATAGGGGGTATCTCTCTTTGGATTTCTCTCACATGTGGTTACCATGGAAAGGAGTTGCAACAAAAATAATAATTGAAAGTGAACCTAAGCTCAAACACATGATCACAGAATATGATGCTTCAAATGAAGTAGCATACTTTGAGACTGAGATAGGTGTTTACAAACAAGAGGAAGTTCTTACTTTCTCTGTAGTTAGTCTTGATGATACATTACCCTTAGAACACAATGACCCAATGATCTACATCAACCAGCAGGTTCTAATAAGAAAATTACAACAAGATAAGTTGGTTTTAGGAGCATAAACTGATTTGAGTAGTTTGTTTCTTCCTAATTGGTGTAGGGTACATTATCATAATCATTCAGAATTAACATGTCAATCATGCTTAGATCTTCTAAGTCCTATAGATCAACATCAACAAATAGGTCAAGAGGAACAAGCCCACACCCCCATCAATGAGTTTTCTTTCCAAGTTAAGGATGCAACTATTCTTACACGGGCTAGTCTTTCTTAATAGGAAGGTCCTTCACCAGAAGAATAGACTTAGGTTGTTTGTTCTGAAGTTCAAAAAGAAGTTGAGGTGTCCTAGTTCCTATTTGATACACCTGCCCCACATACTTTTCCAATACCCAAGGCATTGATAAGAAGTGAGTTGGATTGTAATTTGACCCAAGAGGGTGTTCAAGAAGTAATTCCTAGACAGGCTGAAAACATAGAAAAATCTTCAACTCAACTTTGGCCTGAGTCAAATTCTAATAAACAGCAAAAGTCTGAGCGGCCACACGTCTCAAGTAAGTCATCCCCTATTATTCCTAAAAAGAAGGAGCTCCTAGCCAAGGATCAATTATGGAATCTTAAATTTGATGGTTCCAAATCTAAAGCAGGAAGTGGAGCTGGGATTGAGCTAACTAACCCGAAAGGGAAGACTTACTTTTCTTCTTATAGATTGCAGTTTGGTTGCACAAACAATGTGGCTAAGTATGAAGCACTTGCATGAGGGCTTACGTTTTCTCACAAGAAGAAGGTTACTACTCTCACAGTTATGGGAGATTTTGAGGTAATTGTAAAGCAGGTACGTAGCTAATATACATGTCATAAAAAAAGATTGGCTGCATACAAAATAGGGTTTGGAATTTAATCAAAGATTTTGATGCTTTTGGGATTAGTCTGATCCCTAGGGAGGCTAACCAAATTGCAGATGCTCTGGCTGTGGCTGCTAGTACATTAGAACCTATGCAAGATTATGATCTGAAGCAGTTTTCAGTTGAGTTAATTTGAGTTCCAGTTGTTCTTGATAATGTTAGACACTTTCAGGTATTTGATGATGATCAACACATTTTATCCCTTTTGGAAAGTTCTGATGTATTTCAAGGACAAATAATTGATGAATCTGAACGAGATCAGGGAGATTGGGACCTTGAGAAAGAGAGTCCAGAAGGGATATTGGATTTAAAGAGTAATAGCATTCCAAAGGGAATGGTTTCTTTAGAGAGGATATTTGATTCAGATCCAAGGGCTCGTCAAAGGATGCCTACAGAGAGTGAGGGAGGTAAGTATGAATCTATTAATTTGACTCACTCAGGTCTGGAAAGGAATGTTCTTATAGGAAAAACTTGTCCTTAGGAAATTAAGGACAAGATAGTCAAGGTTTTGGAGCAAAACATTGAAGCTATAGCTTGGAGTTATGATGATTTAAAAAATTTTGACACATCAGTCATTACTCATACCATCCCTCACAAGCCAAATGCCAAGCCTTTTCGCCAAAAACAATGCCCTGTTAATGCTTTAATTGAGCCCTTGATTCAGAAGGAGGTGCAGAAACTTTTATCAGCCAGAATAATCTTTCTGGTTAGACATTCTACCTAGGTGGCTAATTTAGTTCCTATCCACAAGAAGAATGGTGAGATCAGGTTATGTGTGGATTTTAGGAATCTAAACAAGGCCTATGAGAAAGACAATTATCCATTACCTTCTCTTGATGAAGTATTATAAAAAGTAAATAGATCCCAGATGATGTCATTCTTGGATGGTTATTCTGGATACAATCAGGTACTTGTTAGTCATGAGGATAGGATGAAAACTGGTTTCACCACTAAATGGGGAACATTTGCTTACAGGAGGATGCCATTTGGTCTCATCAATGCTAGAGATACTTTTCAAAGGGTGATGGATGTAACTTTTAAAGATCTAATAGGAAAGTGTATAATCATTTATGTAGATGATTTAACCATCTTCTCCAAGAATAGAGAAGATCATGTTGCGAACCTGGAAAAAGTTCTAAAGAAATGTATAAGTTATGGTGTCTCTCTTAACCCAAAGAAATGTGTATTTGGAGTTTCTGAAGAAAATCTCTTAGGTCACATTATATCAGAGGAGGGGATTTCCATAGATCTTGACCAAGTGGAGGCCATCTTGAAATTGGCAAAGCTAGGTAGCAAGAAGGAAATGAGGTCCTTCTTTGGGAGGATCAATTTTGTTAGGAAATTTATAACAGGGTTTGCAGAGATTGTCAAATCCCTCAATGAAATGATGAAGAAGGATGCAAAGATTGAATGGAGTGAAGAGGCTAAGTCTGCTTTCATGCAGATTAAACAATCTATATCTGAGGCACTTATTTTGACAAGTCTAGATTATCTAAAACCCTTTTACATTTATTCTATTGCTTTTGAACATTCATGTGCAAGAGTTTTAACACAGAGAAAAGAAGAGAGTGAGGAGAGACCGATTGATTTTATGAGTTCTCCATTTAAGAATGTAGAAGTAAGGTATTCACCACTAGAAAAATAAGCTTTTGTATTGGTACGAGTAGTAAAGAAGTTCAAGCATTACATAATTCGAAGTCAAGTCATGGCTATAGTTCTAGATCCAGCTGTGAAGTCTCTCCTGATGCAAAGTGAATTAGGGGAATGAAGAGGGAAATGGATGGCAATTTTACAGGAGTTTGACTTAGAAATTCACCCGATGAAACTCATTCGAAGACAAGGATTGTCAAAAGCAATGGTTGAACTAGATAGAAGTATTACTTGCCAACAGTACACTATCCAATCATTCACAAAGGATCCCTGGTATACAGATTTAGTTTTCTTCCTCCTCAATAACAAATGTCCAAAAGGAATGAATGCTACTCAGAGGAGAGCATTGAGGGTTAAGAGTGCTCATTAAATGCTCAAAGGGGGATCCATTTACAAAAATAATTTTCATGGAATTTATCTACGTTGTTTGGATCAGTAAGAAGCAAAGCATGTTATTTCTGAGTTTCATGGAAGGCATGGAATAGGGCATGGATCTGCTGATGCTTTGGCTCATCAGATTTTAAGATCAGGCTATTATTGGCTTTATGTGTTTAGAGATGCACATTAACACTGCAGGACTTGTCATGTATGCCAAACTTCTGCAACTAGAGAAAGAAATCTTGCAATGCCCTTGCAACCGGTATATGAAGTAAGGCCATTTGCCCAATGGGCACTTGATTTTGTAGGTATAATTAATCCAAATTCTTTTGTAGGTCATAAATTCATCTTGACTGCAACTGACTACTGCACACATTGGACTGAGGCATAGCCTTGCAAGAATAGTACCACAGAGGTGGTCATCAAGTTTCTGACTGAGAACATCACAACCAGGTTTGGAGTTCCATTTGCTTTGGTATGTGATAACGGCCCTACTTTTCCTTCTGCTGAGTTTATTTCATGGGCCTATGAACATAAGATTGTTTTGAAGTATTCTTCCAATTACTACCCTCAGGGAAATGGAGTGGCTGAGTCCACAAATAAAAATTTATTGGAAGTTATAAGAAAGTTGTTAGAGAATAATCCTAGGGACTGGCATACCCAGTTGAGATTTGCCTTATGGGCAGATCGAACCAGAATTAAAGCAGCTCTAGGAAACTCATCTTTTAAGTTAGTTTATGGCCAAGATCCAATCTTCCCGATTCATTTACAGATACCACACCTTAAGTTCATGCAGGAATTTTATAACAAGGATGATAGGATTGAGGTTAGACTACTTAATTTATTGAACATGGAAGAGCAAAGAGATACTGCTTTGCAGCAATTCTCTAAGCATCAGGCTATTGTCAAACGTTGGTTTGACAAGAGAGCCAAAATAAAAGCCTTTAGAATATTAGATCTTGTGTTATTATGGGATAAGGCCAGGGAAAAGAAAGGAGATCATCAGAAGTTTGATAGACTTTGGTTAGGACCTTATCAAGTGGCTGAAATACTAGGCGAAAATGCTTTTTGTTTGAGTACTTTAACAGGAGTACCTGTTCCATTACCAGTTAATGGTCAGTTTCTCAAGCACTATTTTGGTGCATAGAAGGTCTGATGTTTTGAAAGAAATTGTATTATACTATATCATATGTAATTAAGTTTATGTTGTTGTTTTGTTTTTGTTTGTTATCTTTCTTTATTTTTGTTTTTTTGTTTTTGTTTTGTTTTGTCTTGTTTCATTGGGGATCTGCATTTTGTTCATTTCAAATTAAGGTGTTGTTATTCAAAGTATATTATTGGTGCTAGGAGAGAAGTTGGTTTAGGTTTTTTCATTATCACCATTGAAAAGTATTTCGTTCTGAAACTTATGTTTTATGACCATTCTAGTTTGGGTTGGAAAAGTTATTCGGAATAGAAGATATACTGTGAATATCTCATGAATTGTGATCAAAGATCTGTCACCAAATTAGAAAAACATTTGCATGAGTAAGTACCTATTTGTTTTAGAATGGCTCTACCCTTTGATTCAAGTGAAAAATCCAATTCAAAAACTATCACGAAATCCATAGTAGTTCTCAACCCATGTTTCAGATTCATTATGTCTGAAGTATTGAGGAGTGCACAAAAGATTTCCACAAGCAAGGTTCTAAAAAAAAATGAATGAAAGAAAAGAAAGAAAGAAGGGGCAAACTCAATATCAAATGGGTAATCAAGTATCTCTATTGGGGCTATGGACGCCTGGTTGGCAGTAGAGCAATGCTTTGAGAGAACTAGAGGTATCTCCGTCGGGGCTATGGACGCTTGTCTGGTAGCAGAGCAATTCCCAGGATTTTACTACATGATACTTAAAGCACTTAACCTATGTAGCTTGAATCTTAAGGTATAGTTGTCCACAAATAGAGAAGGTATCTATAAAGAATGATGCACAAAATAGGCACACACTCAGATTCAGAAATAACTCATGGGCACATACATATGAGATTCTAGCTCAAACTTATCCTACATATATATGATCTTATTCAAGTTAGTATGCTTCATAAACCAGGTAGTTTTAGGGTGACTGAAATTTTCTTTGGGTATCTTGAAAATGGGTAAACCATTTTCCCAGTCGAGTCGCCATTTGTTATTCCTTGCATAACCACCCCATCTTTTGCCTTGGTCAAAATGGGTCCCCCTTTGTGTTTTTTATCTTTGGTTGATTTCAAAGAAAAGTCTGGAGTCTTTTGCTTCCAACACCTTGTTTTATCTTGGTTTAGTCTGTCAGAATCAGAGCCGGAACCAAATCGGGTTCTGTAACTTCTTTCAAAACTCGATCCGATCCCCATCCCAACAATCTTTCTTTTACACAATTTTTTTTTTTGCCTCTATCAAAGCCGAAGCTGGAGTGGGTGTTAAGTTAGTGTTTACTGAAAATTCCAACTTCAAAATCCATCCCATCTCCGCCTCCGCTTTTCAAAGTTTTTCTTTTTGATTAAGTCCATGTCTCAAGTTTTATTATGTCAGTCTTTTATTTTACTTTTTGTGTTTGGTTTCATTTTGTCCTTTGTTAGTAGACCCAGAGTGGGAATGAAGTTGGGAATTTACTTAAGTTTCTGAAATAATTTCCATTCCGATTTCGCTCACGCCATTTCTTGGTTGTTAACTTCTTTTTTTATTGTAATCTCACTATAGTGAAGTGTCTGTTCTCTTTCAGTTCTGACTCTGCCTAAACTGCATTTAAGGCATTAATGACAGCTGCCATGTGTAGGTAGAAATTTTGATGTTTACCTTCATTAAGGGTTAAACACATTATTATTATCATTGTTAAAGAATCGAATAGTGAAATAGAGCAGCGACAGAGTCCATCTGAGTGAATTGATTGAAGGAGGAGAAGATAATTGTTTGTGAATCAATTCAGAAGGTTCAATCAGGTTTTGCATTCGAGGTAGGGTTCCTGTTCTTGTCGTTATTTATTTATTTGCTTTCGTGTTTTCGGGTTTGGATTCGTTTGATTTAAATCTTCGAGCAAGTTCGTCGTTTTGGTTGGTTGGTGTGCTTGTTTTCTTTCTTTCTTTATTTGTTGTTCTTGATTTCATTTTATGCTTGTGTTTCTGGTTTTATAGTGAAAGGGGACACGGTCGCTTTCATGTTTTGTCATGATCACGACATGCTACATTAGGTTTTAAATAAGTGGGTTTAATTAGGGTTTTTTACAGTGAGGTTGATTAGATCTAGGTTTTTATAGTGAGTTAGGGTTGGTAGGATCTGGTTTTCACTTAGGATTTTATTACACATTCGTTTGGATAAATTAGGAAGGGTTGAACCGTGCCCTAGTTTTATATCATGTTTTATAGATTAGGGTTACATGCGTTTTTGTGATCACATTTAAAAATGTTTATATATGATGCCCTAAAAATATAGTCATCCCCCATGGTCATATGGGCATGGTCTTTTTTTATATATTTTAAGCTTCGTTTCATTTAAATATGACCTTACTCTTTAATCATGGAGTCAAGTGTTAAATTGATAAAATTGTCGATGACGTCATGGTCAACATTGAAAGAGGGATCAGAATTGATTTAGGAGTTTGAATGTGTTTTTATGTTTTGTGTCAATTTCATTTTCCATCCCGTCTCCGCCTTCGGTTATAGTAAGAAGTTTTTTTTACTTCATAAAATGTTTGCCTAGCGAAAGCGGAAGTGAAACCGAAACAAAAAATGAAAACATAAAATCTTAAGGGAACCGAATCAGTTTCTATTCTGGTTCCGGTTCTGATTACTATTTCATATCCAAATCTGAGTCTGCTTCTTGTTAGTAGAGCGACAGTAATAGTTTTTTCTCTAAGCCCGACAGTATGTTAGAAGAAGATTATTTAAGATGTTTGTTGTCTGGTTTTGCCTTCGATATGTGTTGGAAAGGTATGATTTTAAAGATATCTTTTTGAGATGTTTCATTCAAAGATCTAACTAGAGATATTTGTTGCAAGAAGGCTAAGAGGATGTCAGGAACATCAGGAGAAGCTTCTCAAAGAAATCGACCTGCAGGGACATCAAAGGCAACACCTAAACCAGAGAAGATCAAGCCTGAACAATTGCCTTATACCTTGAGGTATAATCACAAGAGACCTGTTGTGAAAGTAAGTAAAGTAGAATTAGACTGGTCAGACATCACCGACACAAACTTGGGCTAGTACAACTTTGAGGAAGCGTATAATGAAACATTCAATGAGGATGTGACGCCTAGAACGAAGAGAATTGTTGATTGTGGTTTGGCTCATATCACATTGTTTCCTTTGTCAATCCAATGCCTAGAGTTGATCTTGACAACAACCAGTGCCTACAATCCTGCTACCAGACAATGCATGGATTCCCAAAATAATGTGATTATTGATCTCACTCCTCAAGCATCGCAAAGTATATTCAATGTCTCGGATCCTAAGAACTTGGTGCAATTGGATGAGGCAGAGGCTTTGGAGAAATATAGTAATTATAAAGAATCCAATAAATCTCATTTAAACAAAAAGTGGTTGAAGACAGAGAAGAAATCGCTAGCCAAGCTTGCAGATCATCCAAAGAGGGCAGATTTCTACAAAGAGGTATCTGACTTAATAATGATGTTGTCCAGGGTTTTTGGGAAGAGAGATACATTTCACTTCAAGGAGTGGATGTTTCCTTTCATCCAGATAATTTTGCATGGCACTCATTAGTTTGATTGGTCGATGATTGTATCAAATGCTATTAATGATTAGCTGACCAACATCAGTGAGACTAAATGCTTCTTTATGACTTCCTATATTGTGTATGTAGCAGCAAGGTTGGGTATCTTCCCAGGTTTAAACAGAGTAGGGATAATGGGAGTCTTGGATGGATAGAAGAAACTGTGGGAGCACTATAACCAGCTGTCTCTACAAGTTGTTGAGACTGAGTTCAGAAGGGTTAATGATGCATTCATATATGTAGTCATTAACCAATTAAATAGAGATTCAGGGTACAAATTGAGCCAAGAAGCCATGGCATTCATTGCTAAATGGGGACGTTGGTACATTCAATACCCAAAATTTACATATTTTAGGTTAGCTGGTTTTGAAGGCCATCCACATTTGCTCCCAAGGTGTTGCAATAACAGGATAGTGTTGATGGAGTTTGTATATCAGGCTCTTGGAGTTAATGCTCGATTTGGAATTAAACATAAGACAGGATGTCACAAGTTCCCCATGAAGTTGGGTGAGTATAGTTGTCAGCATTTGGTAGGAGCAAAGGTGGTTTGCAATGAGCTGATACAGTTGAAGTTAGGTTTATACATAGCTCATAGGTATTTTGACCTGAAGGGTAAGATGCATGCCTTATTTCCTTCTATGTTTGATAAGCATATCAATTTGTTAGAAGATTTCTGGAGTGATCGGCAAGATGAGTATGACTTGAGGAAAAAGAATTATGAGAGGTTATCTGTCTCACTCATGGCAGAACTTGGAGTGAAAAATGGCATTCCTGACACTTTGGTGGATGATGGAGTTGTATTGGATCCATCTTATGAGGCTTTAAACATAGGAACTAAGAGCTTGGATCCAATTGACTGGGACAGTGAAGAAACTATTGACATAAAGCAGATAGGAAGAATAGTCTTGGATAGAAGTGTTCATTGGTTGATGTTAAGAACCAAGCTCCTCAAGGACCAGCTCCTAAAAAGGGGAAAGGGTATAAAAGACTCAAAAGGAAGACACCTCCCAAGGAGCCGTTGGAGTTCTTTCCCCCAGACATTGAAGAGATAGAACTTGAAGCAGCAGGAGATGAAGCAAAAACACAAGAAGGGGATGTGCACATAGGATCGACTATTTCAACAACTACATTAGGTAAGTCTTCCACAAAAGTCCCACTTGCAAAGCAGTAGAGTGAAGAAGTTCAAAAGGGGGCTCTTCATAGTATGGCTAAAACTACAAAGGGAAAAGAAGTGGAGAGGGAAATTCATGATGTTGGAACGAATTCAGATGAGACTGTGTCAGAGAAATATTTGCAAGAGAATATGCCTCTAGAGGAGGATGCTGAATAGGTAATGACATAAGAGGAGCAATGGACATTGTTTGAAGAAGCTAGAAAGGATGCTGAGGAAAAAGCTAAGAAAATAGAAAAGAAAAATGTTATGAATGCCAAAACTGACTCCATACTACAACAACAACAAATTGAAGCAATGTCAAGAGCTGATGAAGTAGAGAGACAGAAAAGGCAACAAGAACATGAACTTAAGGTTAAAGAATAAAATGATAAGTTAGAGTTGATACAAAAGATTCATGACCTTGAGGAATAGAAGGCAAGACACCAGAGAGAGAAAGAAGTCTTGGAGGCCAAGTTAAAACTTGTTGAGGAAGCTTGCCAAAAAAGAAGAAGAAGCAAAGGTAGAAAAGCTTAAGGATTTAGAAGAAAAAAGGTTAGAGAAAGAAAGATTAGAGGCTTTAGAAAAGGAAAAGCTGGAAAAAGAAGCTCTAGAGAAAGAAAATTTGGATAAGGAAAAATTGGAAAGGGAAAGAATAGAGAAGGATAGATTAGAAAAGGAAAGATTGGAAAGGGAAAAAGTGGAGAGAGATCGATTGGAGGAAGAGAGGTTGAAGAAGAAAGAAGAAGATAAGAAGATACAAGAACATAAAGATAGGGAAGAGGCTGAAAAGCTTGTACAAATGCATTTGGTGCAAAAACAACAAGAGGAGGCAAGGGTTGATTCTCAATCCTAGGTAAATATGCAGCCACCTTCTACTACTACCATTGCTTGTTCTTCCACTGTGATGATTACTGCTCCAAGTGCTCCCACTTGGTTAAAATTGGACCTACAGAAAAGGGTAGTAACACCTTCACAACCTCTCAATTGGAAGGATATGATGAAGGAGATTGAACAAGAGAGGCCTAAAAAGAAGGCCAAGATCTTACACTCTACTAGGCTCACGGACAAGGGAGAGATTGTTGTTGAGTGTGCCATACCAATGACAAAAAAGGAGGTAGGGGACATGTAGTTAACAAATTATCAATTGAGTACTGTCAACTTGGGAAGGCCTACTAGGAATCAATAGATGAATCTGATTGATGTGGTAGCTTCAACAACCAAGTCAAGGATGTTAAAGGATAAACAAAAGAAAGATGAGCTTAAGGCTCAACTAGATCAATTGCATTCCTTTTTTAAAAGTGTCTCTTCTCCGAGATCACAACAGGTAACGACTATTGAGACTCCAATTTTGTTAAGCAAGAAGGAGGTAGATGGTTTAGTGCAGGTAAGAGGCAAAGCGGAGATGGTAGACAGATGGGTTGACAAGTTGAATCAAGAAGTAGGTGAAGTTTTGGTCGAGGGTTTTGAGGTTTACAAAGGCACAAAAGATTTGATAAGAGAAATGCAACAATATATTGAAGCATCGAAGAAACAGGAAGAGGAGTATAAAGAGTATAGTCAGAAATTGGGGAAGGTTAGTACATTGCCTTTGACTACTCTTCTTGAACAGTCAATACTTGAGGAGGATAATAAAGATTTTGTGGAAAAGACCTCTCGTATACTTTGATTTAGAACAGATTTATTGTGTAAGCATAGGAATGAGGTCCAAGATGCTGTTAATAATCTGACTGAACAGTTTGAGGAGTTGGAGGTAGTGATTGCTATCATAGTAGATGTTAATGTATTAACAAAGGAAGGCTTGCCTTTGAGTTAGATAAAAGAGAAATGGGATGAAAGGTTTAGAGGACCCATGCAAAAAGGAGATGATGGTGAAGATCTAATGATAGATCGACTAATGGATGTCAAAGAAGAGATAAAAGCTGCTAGAAGGGAGTTGACAAAAATAAAAGGTATGAGAGGGTTTGCTGCAGTAGAATTGGAGCAAATTAAATTTAAAGACAGCTAGGTTGATGGGCCAGAATTAGATGTACTACAACAAGTCTTCGCCAGTTATGATGAGTTCATTGCAGAGCCAACTTCACATGCATAAATCTCTTGCATGCATGACTTTCTTCTTCTTTGCATGTTGCATGTAGTACTGACAGTTTTGGAAGCACATGACATTTTTTCTCTTCTATTTTCTATTCTTCAGTTTAACTAAATGTCTAATGTAAAAACTCAAGATCAAATCGATCTGAGTTTCCAAGAAAGTTTTGTTCCTAAAAGGGTGGGCGACTTAAAATAGAAGTGGAGTTTGAATTTTGTATATCTATAAATACCCTCTGGGTATCATATTGTAAAGGTTGGCTAATAGAGAATAGAATTGGCTTACCTAATATTAGGAGATAGAATTTTGTAGTGATTACTGAGATACATTGTTACTTGATACTTTACAGTTAAATAAAATTACAGGTTTACGCAATATGGTGTTAGAATTGAATTTTACTTGATAGGGCTGATAAGTTATAATCTATCTGGATGCCAGTGATTGTGTTGAAGCATGATTGTTTCTTATGTGATGAAATTCATTAGAAGAAATCGGATTTAAAGATTATCTTGTCAGATTATCATTGGATTAAATTTGTTGAAGTTTGTTGATCTATGATCTTGGCAATGAATGAATGTGTGTTTTGTTAAGAAATAATCTTTGAAGTAGTTGTGATAGGCAAATTAAAATAAGCACCTTAGATGCATACAATGGTATAGATTATTCTATGAATTGTATCATGCTTTGGTTTTCTTGATCTTATTGGAAAACGTTCATTGTTGAAGATATATGTCCGGATGTTAGATAATTTTTATTCATGTTTACTGGTTTACCCTTTGATATATCTTTTTCTTTTGTTTGAAACCCCTTTATTTACTAAAACAGTTCGGTAAGAATGAGTTATTGCTTGTATTCTTTGTTACCAGCACAGGCCCCTTGAACATTACAGTTGCATGAAATGATTGAGTGACACCAAACAGTTGAGAACCAACTACCAGGACCTTGGGAGTTAGGCTACTATATGTTGTCTTTCTTTTTCAGGAGAAATAGAGTAGAAATATTTTGTTTTAACGTTGTTTGTGTCATTTTCGCCATCAACACATTCTCTACATGATCATTCTTCATGATTTGATATGAGTGTGGATACTTTTGGACAATATTTGGAGGAGGCATACTTGTCTTTGGATTGTGTTCTATATTCATCTCTACTAGATCTTGGACTGTCCTCTTCAGTAGTGTGGCCTAAAACACCTATTTAGAGTGTGCCAGCTTTCAATATTGACATGTAGACACTTGAGTGTAGTTCAAAGACATCACATATCATTCTTCTTCACACATCTTCCTTTTAGGAATGGGAAGAAATCTTGCACACATTTTTGGTTTTGTTTATTCGTAAGGGGAAGAAAGTTTTTCAACGAGATCATATCATCTTCAACATTCAATGTCGAGCTTCTACCATTTTAGGAGACTTGCCATTGAGGGGGGCTTGCATGGTCTCTCTTCTTCTTCTCTCTTATGGGGGGTCTTTTTCCTCACATGGGGTTTTGGCCCTCTCATTCTTCATTGAGAGCAATTTTTTGTATTTTATCTCTTTTAGGGTGGAGTTTTGTCCCACTAGGTTTTCTCCTTTTCTTTTTTTGTGAGATTGGATTTATATTTGTACATGGGTACCTAACATGGTCTCATAGCCAGGACCCATCCTTGCATATCTGTGTCATTTGCATAATAATATTCTCCCTAAGTTGCACTTAAGGTGGGGTGTTGGTGTGAATAAATATCTCGCACCTAGTTAATTCACTCACTAGGGACTTAGGGGACATAGTCACATGTTAAGTTTACTTAGGTCCTAAGATTCTTTTTGGAAGACTTAGTTGTCATGTGTAGATTTTATCTTTTCCTAGGTAATTATGATAAAGTTGTCTCATATGATAAGATAAAGACACTTGTCATAATCTTATGACATCTTATGTCTCACCTTGGCTATATAACCAAGTGGTCTCTTATGTAAATTATATTGAATTGGATAATCAATTCCATTAAAATCTTGAGCATTGCATATTGATCTCTTTGGGCTTTCCATTTGGCTTCTAGATCTTGGGTATCTACATAGCCAACTCTAACACATATTGCATAAGCTTGTCATGTGAGCAATATGGTGGCTCAAATATCCATTTGTATGTAACCATAATTTAGAATTTAGTATTCTTTATAAAAGTGGAACAATAAATTCATTGTTTCAAAATGAGATATCAAAATCAATAAATAAAGAATATTTTGATCAATTTGATATTTTTCAAACCAAGATTATATTCCAACAATTGAAATACAATACATAAATGATCATGTTTCACAATGTGTCTCACATCTATATCACCAAATAGACTTGAAAATATATTAAACCAAAAAAGTAATGATGATGGAAGGAAGAAAACTCCATAGACTTTATTTTGAATATTGGCCCACATTTTTAGATATGAACTAAATCTCTAGTGATAAACTATTTAACCCTCATTTCAAACCAAAATCTATTTTATTTTATGGAAAGTTAACATATATAAAAATGATTTAACTTTACATAATTCTTAAAATAAAATAAAATTTGGAATCAATGGGATAATGTATATTCTTTCCAAGATGTCAATAATAAATCTACAATATACATGGTTTGGTTATTTGGGTTTATTTATTTTCCAACTCTCTTGACTCAAATTTGAACAAATATTTTTTATTTTATTCATGATAATTTGTTTGATGACTTGGCACATGGCTATGAATTGATACTATTAGTTTTGGATCATGTGGTTGAGTTGGTTCTAGACATGTGAAAAAGCCACCTTTTAGGGGGGCTTGTTAGAGAGATTAGCAACTCAAAATAAAATAATGTCTAATTTAAATTTGTTTCTACTATTTCCTTATTGAGTTCTAAGTTAGATATCCTTATTTGACCATTCCACTTGCCCTAAACTATATTGCCTGCCATATTCTCCTATTCTACTTTCTAAATCTAAGTATTAAGTCCTTTTATATGCAAACATGTTTTGATACACAAATATTTTTGCCCTAATAGATCCATGGCTTATATTCGCTATTGACAAATATTTATTTACAAGTAAAACAAAAGAAATCTACCAAAAAATCAGATTATAGGAGCTCATATGATTCTACAAAATTTATACTTAGTTTAGTTTTAGTTAGGGGTTGACATGATAGATAACTACACTCTTTGTTCTTAGTTGATTGATTAGTTTTTTGATGGGTATCATCTTATATTTTTAGGAGTTTATGGTGAAATACTTAACACACCAGGAGCACCTGCAAGACAAAAAAAACTTTCACAAGAGAGAAATGGTAGAAAATATCATGTTTTATTTAAGGATGCAAGAATTCCAAGATGAATATGACAACCATAATTAATATGACAATGTATATATGAATCCTTGCTTATATAGGCAAGGTGAGGGATAGAATTAGACAAGATCATGATAAGTGTCTTAATCCTATCACATGAAACAACTAACTTATAACTACCTAGGACACAAGCATTAAATAAAACCTAACTAGATAGGATAAGTGACAACTAATGCTTAATTAGAAAGATTCTTTCCTAGGACCTAAGTGGACTTAACATGTAAATAGGACTTAGATAGGTAAAACACCTATTTACACCAACAACCCCCCTTAAGTACAACTTAGAGAGTACTTATGCAAATGACACAAAGATGGGTCCCGACTATGAGTTCATGTTAAGTACCCATGTACAAATGCAAATGCAATCTCTCACAAACAAAGAAAAGGAGAAAACCAAGTGGGACAAAACTCCTTCCCAAAAAAGAGAAAAGATATAATAATGCTCTTCATGAAAAATGAGGACAAACCCCATTTGAGGTAAAAGACCCCCCCATAACAGAGATGAAGAAGAGATCATTCAACCCTGACCTCAATGAAGAGATCCATAACAAGTCCAATCAATCTCCCTCCATATGAAGGATGAAAAGAGAGACCATACAACCCCCCATAATGAGATATCCTGCTATAAAGAAGCATTGGAAGCACACTTGTGGAGTAAAATTTGGAATCCTTAATCAAGGCAAGAAAGGAAAGATAATTTTGATGCTAGAAATCTTAGAATCTCGTTGGAGCAATCCTAGAAGACATGATAAAGCAACAATAAACCCAAAGCTAAGGAACATTGGAAAACTCTCAAACTTGCACAACCTTGGAATTTGTGAAGCAACAGTTGGTTAAAAAATTATTTGGAACTAAAATGAAGTGCAAATATCAAAATTGCACCCTCCCAACTATCAAAATATCCAAGTAATCTCCAGAACACCCATCAGGCTAAAAACTAAAATAACAATCAACCTAGGACAAAAAAAAAAAAAGTGCATGGATGGCATGATAGATCTCCTTAATACCTTTTCAATACTGCAAGAATCGCGAAATTTAGAGATCGTGGAAAAACATTATGAGTTTGGGAGACAAAAATGAAGATCTAACTTCAAACAATAATAAATTCCACAAAGCAACAAAATTTATGAAAATAACCTACACCACTACAAAATTGATGAAACCAACTTTTCGACGTTCTCATTCAAATTTTTTTGCCTACTAGATTGCAAGTTATAGTAGAATAAAAAAAGGCTCAAATGGGGCAAATGCTGACTAAACATGATCAAAATTTAAGCCCCCTAAGGGCCGACAACTAATCCGCCATATAACCTTGTTGCTGGCGGTCAAAATAAAAATGTCATCCCTCCCAACAATGACATCATCGAGGTAGGGTGTTCGAGGGGCGATGAGCTAGTGGTTGCACCATTGAGGGCATAGCCCCCTGTTTGCAAAATAGGATCGAGTGCCAACGACAGTGAGGGATCAGGGTAACCGATGTGATAGTCGACAAGGTGACTGACAAACTCTGCAAAATCCACTAGACTTGCAATAATGTATGTGTACGACTACAGAGAAAAAAAATCCACCTAAAAACTTTATAAACCCTAATAATATTTAATATTTCTTGGAATAAAATTTAATAAATATTTTTCGAAAACATTAGAAACCCACATAATATATATATATATATATTTTTGAAATAAATAAAATCGTACGCCTATACTCGAGGGGTCGTATGACCTGTCCAGGTAAAAAGAAATTGCTTCAAAAACACCTGAGGTCAAACATAGGTGTATTTATATCAAACTTCGTCTCACGAGCCTTCTAGACACGATGTCGAGGTCGATTTGGGCTCAAAGTGTGTCAAAAGCTCAACTACCTTTGAATCTTGAAATCTTTAAACCCTTATAACTTTAGCAAAAAATGTTGGATTTTGATGAAAAGAAAGATGATGTTGAATTTCTCAAATGCACTGGATTCAATGGTGAGGTTTCAAAGACCCCAAATCACACCCAAAAAATATTTCATGCCAAGATAAGTCCCTTAGATCTAGGAAGATGTCTGCAATACTTAAGATCTGATACCATGTAGGAGTTTATGGTGAAATACTCAACACTCCAGGATCACCAGTGATAAAAAATAACTTCCACAAGAGAGAAACGACAAAAATATCATGTTATGTTTAAAGATGCAAGAATGGTAATGAATATGATAGACATAATGAATATGACAATGTACATATGAAGCCTTGCTTATATAGATAAGGTGAGGGATATGATTAGAAACGATCATGACAAGTGTTTTAATCCTATCACATGAAACAACTAACTCATAACTACCTAAGACATAATCATTAAATAAAATCCAATTAAATATGATAAGTGGCAACTAATGCTTAACTATAAAGATTCCTTCCTAGGACCTAAGTGGACTTAACATGTAAATAGGACCTAGATAGGTAAAACACCTATTTACACCAATCCATAAACTATGACTCAAACCACACCCACACCCACACCCATTTAGCTGTAGCCTTTGTTCTTAGCAATCACATCATTTAATTTAGAATGGGTACAAACTAATGGAAGATCTATATATGATAATCTCATTGTATCCTTAGTAATAATGATTTTATTCATAAGATACTTTTTATCCATTTGTTTTGAATAGACATATCCTTGATAGCTATTGATAGCCAAGATATTGCAATATTTTATAGGCATAAGCTATTAAATCACGTTGTATAAACCATTAGTTTCTAATTTATAAGTATAGTTATCATTAGCACTAGTTATTAATATACATATATAATTATTAATAGGAGGATAACCATATCATAGAGATATCTATTTATTTAATCATGTATGTCTCTATACCCCATGTTATCCTTCAAAGCTCCAAATTGATTTAGATATCATCACCAATCTATAAAATATAACTGTTCAACAATCCTATTTGGTATATTTAGATGCTAAACACATAAGCTGCAAAGCATACTGAGAGCTCATACAAATTTCTCTCAAGTATAGTTGTTCAACAATATTATGGTTGTCCAACAATCTTATTTGATTCATTTATATATTAAACATACAAACTCCAAAGTATAATAAGAGCTCATATAAATTTCTAGACAAAATTGAGTCAATAGTTTTTATTTCACCTTCACTTGTATGTTTAAAACCCATGAGAGGTCACACAAATGTGTAAACCATTTTTAAAATTAGAAAAATAAAAAATCTATATTAAACAAAAAACAAAATAACGATGGAAATAAATAATATAGGAATGAAGCAACACTATCCTATAAAATTTAGCCCCATTGACGTAGACAATGTATTGATCTATGTATGACCATCTAGATAGGCTCTCTATATATATGAGATAAGAAGGAAAACAATAAAATTAATTAATTAATTACCATTACTCGCGGCAAAGGATAACATTTATTTATGAAAAATATACTTTTGATATCATTTTTTTCTTCTAATCTCATGCATGTACTTCTACATTTGTCTAAGTCCATCTAATAAATAAAATAAATAACGTTTTCATTCAATGTTTTTAAAAACATACACAGAAAAAATCAAATGGAAGGAGAAGAATGTTTCCAACCCAGACAAATACTTATTTTGTATATAAGCTTATGTGTGAGACAAGTTGATGAGAGACATCTAAGGAATGATGTATATAAGCTTAGGTGTGAGACAAGTAGATGAGAGACATCTAAGGAATAATATGAAGTAAGATATGTATTCTTCACGACAATACATTCATTGACACCGTACACATAAGAGAAAAAAACAACCTCAAGCCCTGCAACCTAATTTGTCCCTTACTATAAAAGCATTTTCAGCTCATGAGAGATGTGATTGAAACAATTACAAAATATGACCTTGCTTTACCCACCATGGTTTACATTAGTGGAGTTTTTGTAGCTAACAATATTTCCATTAGAGCCCACACTAATAGCTTCATTAAAAAAACTAAAGTTATGAATACATCATGTGAATGATAATCGTAATTCATGCATCTCCTTCCAAAGGCTACACAAAGATCATAATGTATACCACTATGCTAAAAATGAATAAGATTCTTTACACTTTTAAGACAATCTTATGATTATTAGACTATAATAATATCATTTACTTATAGGAAATGAAGTAAACCTTGTAATAGTGTGATTGTTTTTAGGACTTAATAAACCTAAACAAGTAATCTAATAATTCGATTTAAATATTTATTTGAGTTGAGGATAATAAATATAAGTCATCAATTTAGTTAATTAACAATGTTGAATGCTCATGCAATTGATTAGATTATAAAAATAATTGGTGATCAATTGAAACAATCAACAAAATGCTCCACCTCTTTAATGTAGAAGAAAAATTGTTGGTAATTAGTTAATTAAAAATGTTGAATATTTATTCGATTGATTGGTCTATAAAAAATACTTATAATCTATTAAAACAATCAACAAAACACATCACCTTTTTAACTTAATAAAAAATATTGTTAAATTCTAATTGATATCAAAATGATTATGGTTAGAGCCTATCAATCTCTTATATGATCTTCCTTCATGAAACCATAGCCTTAATAGTAACTAGAGGCAGAGTGGTAACTTTTAGCACAGTCCTACCTTGTGGATGTACTCAATTTTAATGCAGCAATAAATAAATAATTTACATAGGAATTGAGGTTGTTGTTGCCATCTTTTCTGCAACTTCTTTCCAACTCAGAAAGCAACTCAGAAAGTCCTCAGAAATCAAAATGTCATCCAAAGGTCAGCTTTGTCCACCAGTTTAACGTAATCCTCCTTCCTCAAGTTCGGCATAATGCTGCTGAGGGCCAATATTCACTGTCCCCAATTTATTCGTACAACTTGTGCCAGTTTCTTCCCCCCTCATCCCTTCACCAGAATCTCCCTCGCCCATAGAACAGCAAAAGCCCCTCTAAATGTAGCCGCCGCCACCAAATTTAACACAAAGTCTGCACTGCCACAAATCACCAAAGACACAGCAGACAACAACAATGGCAACAATGGAATCCCCTTGGACATGCTTTTTGTGCCGCCAGGGGTCGAGAGAAGTGAAATAAAAGCAGACATGTTATTGCCCGGGTCAAATATAATAATGGGTCCATATGCAGGAGATGCAAAGATTAAGCAGGTGGAGTTTAAAGGTAGCAGCGTCAGGGCTAAAGATTGCCCTAAAGATGGCAAGCCTGAATTTGCCATGCTGGGGCGCTCCAATGTGGGCAAGTCTTCGCTCATCAATTGCTTAGTCAGAAAGGACATTGCCATGACTTCCAAGAAACCAGGTTAGGGTTTTTTATTTTGATTTTATTTTGTATATGAAATATCTATAGTCCAAGGAGGGAGGAGGTCTTCGATTGTTACTATGCTTACATTTTTAATTCAAATCTCGACCAACTTTTATAAACAAACCAGATTAATAGAATTTGGGTCTGGTATAAATTTGGGTAAACTTTGTTTCTATATTTTTTTAATAATTTTTTTTAAAGTTTGGTTGACACAAATAACCCACACCTATATAAATTTAGGTCTGAGGTTTACAACTAAGTAACACTCTCAATGTGTATGGATGTTTATGGTGGCCTCAGAATTGAAAAGAAGATGCAAAAGCTTTTAGGATTGATGCGTTTTCAGTAGTTTTTAGTCTCTCTTATTTATTTGGAAGTTAGGCAGACATATAAAGCGAGAACTTGTCGATAGGTATTGCTCCCAATTTTTTTACTTATGTTGTTTTCCTTGGCAATAAGATAAAGGGATGCAATATTTTTTAGGAGTTAGGCCTATCGGTGAATGCCAGTCATTGCCATTTATATGAGTATGTGTAATTTAAAATTTGAATTTGTTTTAGAACGTCTTTGGTTATAAATGGTTTGATAGTATTTGCCGTAGTATCCATTTTCCTAAAACAAGAAGCAAAATGCATAAAGATGTCAAATGTGTAAAAAATAGAACAAAAATGTGAGGATATCTTTCAAGCAGATATTCCGAAGCAGATAGTCTACAGTACGTAAATAACTTTGATTATAAAGAGTTCCGATGTAGGGTAATGGAAGTTGAAAATTGAAGTAGTTTGAGCTTAGAAAGAGAGTAGTCAATGTTGAGCCTCGCTCCAAACAATGAGTTACTTTTTTATATACTACTTAAAAGAAGGGGAAAACTAGAACATGATTGATTTTTTTTAATGTGAAGGTTTTTATTTGCAGTGGTACTTGCAATAAGCCAATATAATTTTCTTGAAGGTTATAGTGTAAAGCTAGTATCTGACACTTGTATGGTGTATATCAATTATAAATCCCACTCTATGCAATACGCTGGTCCATAACTTAAGTGGACTTCTTGTGACAAATATAATTTAGTCAAACCCTTACTACTGATTTGAGGACCTTGTGTATACGAGGCACAAATGCTCAAACAGATTCAAATGTGTTATGAACAAAACTGAATTGGAGAGCGATAAAATACAAATATCAATCAGAGTTATACAACCATAGAGATTCAAGAATAAGAAGACACCATACTAGAACTATAAATTGCAAGAGTATAGTATGCAAATGTTCTATACAAAAAATTGAGAGGTTGGATGTATGTGACAAGATGTCTATCCGTTGTACTGTTCTCTAACATTTTGTTCAATTATCTTTGTTACGTTGAAGTGGGTGCCATATTAGCTTTTGCACCATAGGGGTGCCTTTCATAAGTTTAGGTCTCACCATCAAGAGCACAAAGGTCCTACTAGAACCAGTCAACTTCTTACATCATTCAGTGCTGATGAGTGAACTTTTAGGAACTACTCTTGGTATCCCATATCTGTTCTTACCATAATCTATAATCACATATCTAGGATTTGCTTCATAGGGATTACATTGCGTTGTTGAAGATGTAGTTGCCCAAGAAATATCAAATACCTTTAATGGTGTTTTGTAGAGCCCTAGTTAACCCATTAAATTGTGTGTGGTTGTGGTGAGGTGTTATTAGTAGGTGTTGTCTTTGGATTGCTTTTAGAGGAACTAGGTTGTTAGAGAAAAATCTTAGGAACTACTCTTAGTATACCACATTTGTTCTTACCATAATCTACAATGATGTTTCTAGGATTTGCTTCATTAGGGTTACATGACATTGTTAAAGATATGGTTGCTCAAAAAATTATCACATGCCTTAGATGGTGCTTCTTAGAGCCCTAGCTAAACCATCCAATTGTGTATGTTTGTTGCGAGGTGTCATCAACAATTGTTGTCTTTGAATTTCTTATAAAGGAACCAATTTATTTTTGCTACTGATGTCAACCATATTGTACGGGTTGCCCATTGACCCACATTTGTGCTTTTTTAAGGAATCGAATTAGAAGATGAGTCTATATGGGTAGCCACTACCATGGTGCCTGACTCATAGTCCATGATTTGTTTGCATTGTCTTGTACATTGTGGTTGAACTAGATGATTCTAAGTGTGCCAGCAACGCTTTTTGAGCTTGACATTCTCCAGTGGAGTGTGTATTGGAGTCATGTGCATAGTGGTAGGACTTTGAAAATTTTGCTGGTTCTAGGCTTGCATTTCAAGATTTTGGTCCTCTTGAGCACAGGGTTTTGCTTTTCATGCTGCTAGGGTTTAGTCTTAGGGTTAAAACCCTTACTTGTGCAAAAGCCCTATTATTGTTTTAATTTGTCATGGGCCTTGTGTTCACTTTTTCGAGTCACTTAAGTTACAACTTAAGGCATTGTTGTTGTTGGCCCTATCTTCCTAGTGAAACATTTGGTAATGGCCTTTTTAAAATATTTGCCTATGTCTAATAATCCGAGTGGGTCACACTATTAATGTTCTAAATTTCTAATCTTTACTTCAGGCGGGGGGCAAATATTTCATTAAAATGCCTAAGTCTTATGTTTTCCATCGACCTAGGTAATGTCCCCTTTTAAGTTGTTACTTACCACACATGCTTATTAAAATCCCTTTAGTCATGGTCGGGAGGTCCCACAACTCAAATTTCATTGGCTCCTCACCAGCCTGCACCATTAAAATCTTGCATTAAAATGCGGGGGAGCAAACGTGTGCCGCGTGACACAATCCAATGATAGGCCCTACAAGGTACAAAAGGCAACAGTAAGTAAACGGTTAAGGATCTAACGGTTTATATGTAGTCTGTAGATAAAATCTTGGCTGTTCCCCGCCAACCCACGAGGGACCCACAAAGGGGTTCAAATCCTGTGCGGGGCAATGGGCAACTGCCATGTGGCACAATCTATGGTGCTAATGAAACTATTATAATAAGGAAATATTTCATGAAATATCTCAACAGGACTATAGAGGCTTAAAGGGTGAACAACTAAAAGAATTTAAGGCACACATGGTTAGATGGTGAGCGAGATGTTTTAATCTTAGCTGTCCATCATGTAAAAGTGTTAAGAGTATGGGCACATGACTTGGTGGCTTAAAGGGTGTGCGTTTTAAGGTGTATGGACTCAATCGAGATCGTTCCCCGCTAGCCCGCAGCCATTGATCAAGCCCTTGCGATCTCATGCAGTCTAGCAGTTTGATGAGATGTGGATGTTGTTGAAGCTTGTCAAGAATGGTGGAGCTCACTAGGTGGCAGGGAGGGTTACCACATGGCATAACTTTATTAGTTCGACGTGGAGGTTGGCATGAGTCAAAATTTCAAGTGTGTGTGACTCCATCCGAGTTGTTCATCAATCCAGCTGGATGGGAGATTGACAATCGACATTTAAATTTTAATCATGGGGTAGATGGAGTCATTCTGGTTTGCGTGAGCGAGCAGTAATGACGGAAATGATATTGTAAGGCCAATTCAATGGTTTTTTAGCCATAAAAGCAGGATTTCAAGTAATGTGAAAATCATTAAAACACTTTAAAGCATTTGGCGACTTGTTGCAGTGGATTTTTGAGCTTTGGGTGTTTACAATTAGGGTTTTTCAATGTATACAAACCAGTAAGTCAAAATTACCTTCTCTGCACTGAATCTTCTTGCAAATTCTATGGAATTGTTAGTTTTGTGAATTAAGTCATCTATTAGGGCATCTTTTAAGGTTTGACGTTCGTCACCCTGCTGTCAATTGTTCTAGAATTGCTTTGATGCTTCACATTGACTTTAAGCCCTAGTTGCAATCTGCAAACTCTAGGTTGTGAAAATTCTTAGTCCAATGGTGCCCCCAAAAGCCAAATCTTCTGGCTTAGACCCCACGTCTAAAACAAGACCATTGTTCCAAGATATACTTGACCTATTGCCTCCTTCCACCATTGAGAAACACATAGGCCAGCCTATGTTTCAAGGCCCTAGAATAGGAGATGGCATTGTTGATAAATAGTATGCCATTAAAGATGCTACATTGCCAGTAATTGGGTGGAATCTCTTCACCTATTTGTTTCGGAAGAGGAAATCTAAAGTCCCAATCAGCAATCAATGGAGGCTGGATATGGGGAAATTGGTTGTTCCAAATGTGTACCTTGATATTGACCTACTGAAGGCCATAGCGACCGACTATGACCCTGTTGTTTGAGTTGTAAGAACACATTCAGGTGTGGAGATGGTCAACATTACCAGGGCGGGGTTCATTGAGGTCTTTAAGTTGAATTTGCGGCCAAGGAACCAATTGACTTGAAAGCACTTAAAGAAGAATATGAGAAGATTGAAGTAACTTTCAGGGTGACACACTTTACAAATTTCATGGGAAGGGGGAAGAACAGGGTTAAGATCAAATTGAATCCATCAGACAAGGAGCCCTTCCCAGTTGACAAATTTGAATTCTACTTCTAGAGAACCTTCTTTGCATTATGCCAGATTCTAGGGTTGGAACCTCCTACATGGATGTTAGTGGCTTTTATGTATATGGAAGCTAACATCCAACACCCAATGGTTAATCGGTTGTATGACTTTGCAACCTATCTATCTGATGAAATCCAAAAGGGATTGGTAGTCCTCAAGGTTGGAGAAACTAGTGTTCGGTTCTGGTGGTACTCACTGCTGCTTCACATGTTCTTGTATAAGGGGGCTAAGCATTTTGGAGAAGATATGAAGTTGGATAGGCAGGATGAGAATGGTGAAGATCTCCCTGTCCAAGCATGGACTCATCTCCTAGACGTGAATGATCAAAATTCTAGTTTTGTGGTCCTTTCCAATGTATTCAGTTTCAAGTTGAGAAACTTTTTGGTGCTGAATCCACCTAAGATTCCCAAGGAATTACATGATTTTCTCAGACCCAAGGAAGGAGACTTGAGAAAGGTATTCAACACAATAGGGGAGACATTATTCCCTATCCTGACTGCACAATTCTCAGAGTCTAGCAGCAATGTCACACCTCATGTTTTCCCTAGGGATGTGCCACTGAGAATTGGTTTCCTTGAGGTCATGTGGCAATTGGGGAATGTAGAAGATACCCACTTGTTTGGGATGAAGAAGGGAACTCTATTCCCTGCCTATACTATTTTTTTTGATTTTGTTATGGTTAAGGATGGTTGGAAGAATATAGTTGATAAAATTAAACCTCTTGGGATGAAGCGTTGCAGACACAGGAACCATGATCCCAAAAGTTATATGATATGGTTAAAGGATAGGATTAGAGGTGGACAATTTTGGCACAATTTTCTACTTTCCAGAGGATGTGATTAGAAACATTTTTGACCATAGGCTGCAAGAGGAAAGAAAAATGAAATGGCTAGCCTTTGTCAAATTGGACAAGGCAAAGCAGGATAGAGATCCCACTTTCAAGGGGACATATGCAAATATTGATCATTGTGTGGTAAGGATGGAAACAATTCTGTAGAATTTTGACATAGTGATTGGGAAGCTTAAGGAGGTGTTATACCCAAAATGAAAATTTTGGCATTCTGCTTAAATTGAGCTAAACAATGTAAAAATGCCATCGAAAGTATGTTTTAGGTCAAAACAAGCATGAAATCTTTGTGGGTTTCGGTCAAGGAACCTATGGTTAAAATTCTGAAAAAATGAAAATTAGGGTTTTACGCCCCTATTTTTAAGGAAATCCTTAAAAATATGACCACCTCGGAAACGATTGAAAATAATTCTGATAGGGTTAATTGCCTTCACGATCACACTGATCAAGTCAGAATTATCAAAATACATGTTTTATTCTGGTGGGTCTATTTCTATTTTTCAGGAACGAAGTTAGGAGCTTCGCAGCCATTAATGGCAAATTGGCCAGTACCAGGTGCTGAAAGCTAAACCTCAAAAGCTTCAACAAAGAAGCCATGGCGGAAAAGGTCAAAAAGATGCTGTTATAGCGAGGGAGTTTCTCAAAACGGAAAAGGCCAAAATTTGGCTAACTTTGGAAGGTGCACGTTTTGTCTACCAAGGTAAAACACAGTCATAGTTGAAAAAGGCGCCCCTCTTGAAGAAAGGCGCCCTTGGATCCCAGAGGGCAAATGTAATCATTTGGCATCTTCAACTTAGTCATCCTCTTCATTCTCATGCTGGCTTGACAACGAAACAATCAGCAAAATCATTTGATTCAAGGATCATTGACCAACCGTCAGCAAAGTATGGAGGATCCATCAACAACGAAGATGCCAAAACAGAGAGCTTCAAGGTAAAAGCGCCCCTGCTGGCCTGGGGCGCCCCTCAGTTACATACACCAGATGAATCCATAAGCAACAACTCTATACATGATATCTTTCCAGCTTCCTCCCAGCTATGTGATCAATCTGACAGCAGGTCCACAAGACACGCCAAATGATCACGAGTTGAGGTCAAGCAGAAAAAGCCAAAATTGAAGGACTGGAAAGACAAGCCAAAAAATGGCTAAGGCATGGCTAAAAGCGCCCCTCTTGAGGAAAGGCGCCCTTTCTTGAGGGCATCCAGATTCAGTCAGAATCTTCACTGCCTCCCAGGATGACCTTCTCAGCTATGCCTTGTCTCGTCAGTGGGACTATCAGCAATAACTTCTAACAAATCAAACATTTGATGAAGGAGGTCAAAGATTGGCAGTCCATAGCCAAGATAAAACCAAGCAAAAGCTAAAAGTGCCCCTGTTGGCCAGGGGCACCCTTTAGTTTGAAGGACCTAAAACTGCCAGCTTCAACTGAGAAGTCAGTCATCCTGAACAGGACCAAGCTAGCTACCCGATGCATTGTCAAGTAGAGTCATCTGATTCATCTAGCATCGGGAATGTCAGATCAAAGCAAAAAGGGTTTGAAAAGGTCAAAACGAAGAATAGTCAATGAAAATTGACTAAGGCATTGTCAAAAGCGCCCCTCTTGAGTAAAGGCACCCTTCTTTCTGGAGGCCTGAACTCAATTTTCTGAGTTAATCCCTCCCAGGCATATCTCATCATGCTGATCCCACCTCAACAACAGAACTGCCAACCACTGCCAGAGATCAACTGAGTAACCTCAATCAAAGATCAAATAGAGGCACTTCAGCTTGCAAAATGGACAAAAATGATCAACTTCAAGGATGGACGCCTAAAAGAAGTCAAAGCAAAAATGTTGACTTGAATTAGCAAATTTGGAGCCAACAAGAGGCCAAACACTCCACAATCAGTGGAAATCACCTTTTGGAACTCCAAATCAGACCTAAATCATGAGTTGTCTTTTATACTTGATGAATCTTAACCCTAATCACCATATATTCATGCTAGGCATCCCATTCTTCATTATTCCTTTTGCAGGTTGAAAGATAAAACATCAAATAGCTCCCAAGAACACGTTTTCAAGATCTGGCAGAGGTTTTGGACGGATCTTCAATATTTTTGAAGATCATTGGCAGAAAAGGTATTCTTCCCCGAAGATTGTTTCTAGAAGCAGATTATTGCAAAGTGGCAGTTTATAACTTCCAATCCATCTTCTATCTACTTCCTCTATTTTTGTCTATATTTCTTTGCATGTCACAGGAAACATCAGATAATCACAGATTTGGCCAACTGGGTATGATCAGCACAACTTTTTCAACAAAACCCAACCTAGAGTGTTAATAATGACTTTTTCAATATTATACTAGAAAGATGAGTATGGAGTGTTAATCACTCTACTCAGCAGAGTCACTGGACAAGAGGAGGGAAAATCCTTCCAACCGTGGATGTTCTATATTATTGGCAAAATAATCAGTAGGAAAGAACATTACGACTGGGCCTTGTTGTGACCTTTTTCACACATCACCCCATCAAGATGGGGACCCCCTATCTTTTGCTCCATTCTGGTCTTTTGGCTTTGGTTCGCTCTCTCTCTAGTCTCTGGTCCTTCCGGGGATGTCCCGTCGTTTGACCCAGGTTAAACTATTGGTTAAGTCTGTATAATTAGGGTTTTCATCCTTCAGGCTTATTAAAGGTCAAATTGAGTTATAAAATTGAAATCTAAGCTTAGTGCAGCAGTCAGAAGACTTCCAGCAGAGTCCCCCTAAATTTTCACTGTATTCCGGCAACTTACTATTTTTAGTAAGTATTCAATTTGGGACTATTTTATTGAGATTTTGGAATTCTGTCAGTTCCACTGCATCCGGGTAACATCAAGCTGCCTACACGTAAATTTTGAGCCAGATCAGACGACTTGCTATTTTTGGCAGTTCAGGCTTCAAGAGCCATTTTCAGGGTTTCCACATGAGCTTTTCAGATGCATGTCTGGAGAATCCTTCTGGGTTTTCCAAAACCTTCGCAGTGATGTAACATGCAAACCGAGACGACCACTTTCAGAGTCAGCCTTCGGAGGCTATTTTTAGGGTTCGCATGCAGTGTTTTTCAACGCATGTCGGGTTTTTCTTTATGGGTTTTTCGAGAGCTTCGCAACGGTGTGACTTGCAAGCGGAGAAGATCGAGTTTTGAGGACTTACTATTTTTAGCCAGTGCATGCATGCAGACCAGTTTTCTGGGTTTTTCTGGGTTTTTTGAGATCCCACGGGCAATATGACATGCAAAACCATCCGGCAGTGGATGAGTCACTTTTCAGACAGTTTCTATTTAGCAGGGTACTCCGGCAGCCGCCCAACACACAGTCCAGCAAGCAGAACGACATGAAGGAACGAAGTCAAACAAACCGTTCGGGATACATGCAAGTCAAATTAGGGTTTCCACTTTTATAGGGGTAAAATCCAAAAATAGCCGAAACGAAGTACCCCACCCATGTCAGCACACTTCAAGGTACCTGCTGGCAAAATTTGAGCGAAATCGGAGAACTTACTATTTTTAGTAAGTCAGGGCACGGCTATAAATAGCAGGTCTGCACCCGAGGTTGGCATCAGAGTGACCCTCAAGCTATCAAGATCAAGCGTTGCAACTTTCAGGCAAAACGGAGCTACTGAAGTCAGAAAGTCAAAACTTACTATAAATAGCAGGTGGCTATAAATAGCAGGTCAGGGCAGAGGACTGGCAAAACAGGTTCACAAGGTGAAGAAGATCATATGATGAAATTTTCAGGCAAAACGGAGCCTTAGAGGTTGAAAATCAAGGGACTTGCTAAAAATAGCACAACTTGCTAAAAATAGAATGCGTAAACAAAGACAGGCAGAGGCATGGAAAATATTCTAAGTGTGGGAAAATGAAAGTATCCCCTTCAAAATGCGCCCACCTCACAGATTGATAGCTTGAAAATTGTCTAAGGCAGAATTCAAAGTTGAGCATAGCAAATGCGCCCACCTTGATGGAAGCCTTGAAAGTTTCTAAGGCATGAAACAAAAGCTCATACCTCAAAATGCGCCCAAGGAGAGGTGGGGACTTCAAAAATATTCTAAGGCATGGAAAGTGAAAGCACACCCATGAAAATGCGCCCTTGGCTTGAGGTGAGGGAGTTTGGAAAATTCCTAAGTTACGAAATAAAAGCTCACCTCATGAAATGCGCCCTCATCTTGAAGTTCACCCTGTAAAATGCGCCCGCAAGTGAAAGCTTGGCCTAGTAAATGCGCCCACCTTGCAAGTGTTGTTAAGTGAAATTCTACTAAGGCATTGAAAATAGGAGCTCACCTAGTGAAATGCGCCCTCACCTTGAGAAGGATAATGGAGGCCGAAATTCTTCTAAGGCATAAAATGAAAGCTTGAGGTAGTATTTGCGCCCAAGGGGTCAAGGGGGTTGAAAAAAACGCTTAAGTGTTTGAATGGAAGCATGGCACATCAAATGCACCCTCAAGAAGGAGAAAAGGTGAAAAATAAACTAAGGCAGGAAATGAAAGTAGACCCTTCAAAATGCGCCCACCTTCAAGACATTGAAAATGTTGGAGAAAAAACGCCTAAGGCATCAAAACAAAAGCTTCAAGGTCAAAAGCACCCAGTCTAAAATGCGCCCAAGGGGGTGATGAGAAAAAAAATTTCTCTAAGTAATAAAAATGGAAGCAAGTATTCCTAAATGCGCCCTCAACATGAAAGCTCCCCATGTGAAATGTGCTCAAGAAGATGAAGAATGGCATGCAAAGTTTCTAAGTCTTTGAAAGTGAAAGCTTGGCCTAGCAAATTCGCCCATGATGAAGAGGAGTTGAGGATTATTTTTCTAAGGCGTGTGAAATAAAACCTCACTAGGTCATATGCGCCCAAGGTGTAAAGTGAGCTTGAGAAAATTTCTAAGGCATTAAAAGCAAAAGTTGAGAGTATCAAATGCGCCCATGAGCTGAAGGTGAGTAAAGATGGGAGAATTCTCTAAGGCGTGTGAAAG
Source organism: Sequoiadendron giganteum (assembly GCA_007115665.2). Taxonomy (NCBI): domain Eukaryota; kingdom Viridiplantae; phylum Streptophyta; class Pinopsida; order Cupressales; family Cupressaceae; genus Sequoiadendron; species Sequoiadendron giganteum. The sequence goes on along the minus strand of CM021107.1, from coordinate 81,963,745 downwards.
TAAAAGCTTGCATATGTAAATGCGCCCACCTTGGAGTAAGAATGTTGAGGAAATTTCCTAAGTGTTAAAGAAAGCTTCCCCCCTCAAATGCGCCTGAAGTGTAAAATAAAGAAATTTTCCTAAGTGAAATAAAATTATACCAAGGGAAATACGCCAAAAGAGAAAATATTAGAGAATTTTTCTAAGTGAGATAACTTTTCACTAGGGAAAAATACGCCCTTGGCATGGAAGGATGATTTGATGAATTTTAAAATTCTCCAAAGGCAGTTGAAGGTTGACGAATATTTTTCAAGGGGAAGATTTGCTATCGATGAATATTTTCCATGGGTCAAGTGAAAATCAAATGAACCCGTTTAAAATGCACCCATGAGTTAACAGAGTTTGAAAATTAATTTCCTAAGGGAAATTTTAATATTTTCAGAGGAAATTCGTTTTGCCTAGATTATTTTCCTGACGGAAGTTAAATCTCAGAGGATGAATTATTTCGAGCATGCAAATAATTTTTAATCACCCGGAGTTGAACATTTTAATGAGAGAATTTAAAATGTCTAAGGCAAATTTTATGAAATCGAAGATTTAAATGACAGACATTTTAAAAGTTGGAAATAAATTTACAACTCCCACGAAATTTTTCGAGTTGAATTTATTTAAACACTGCGAGATTTTAAAATGGAATTTTAAATCAAGTCAAGTGATTGTTTTTCTCGCGAGTTGTTTAAATCGCCAAGAGTTAACTGGCAGACTAAGAGGAAGGATTCAAATTTTTACAAGGAAGGAATCATTATTAATGGCAACTGCCATAATGACCGGCTGACGACTAGCCCACTACTGCGCTTGAATTAGAAGATTCCGAACGAAGAGAGTGGAAAATTGATGAAGGTGCTAAAAATAGCCCCAGCACTACTTAGCAGGATTCTCCGAGAAGAGTTATTTAAACAATCTCTTCTCTCATTTCTCCTCACATTGTTTCGAAGTTGAAGTTGCTGAAGAAGTTCTTGAGAGATTGAAATATTTTCGAAGTGGTTGAGGAGAGAAATCCTTTGAGAGTTTATTTTATTTCGGAGTGTTGAGTTGCTGAAAGTACGAAGTGCTGGAGAAATTTTCATTTGCCGAGACTCTTTCTTTCCATGAGCTGAAAGTGTGTTGCTGCAACTTCGAAGTTGAAGGTTGAAGTTGTTTTCCAGAGTTGCTGGAAGATTTATTTGTTGAAGTTGCTGTAGAGTGTTGGATTGCAGAAATTTATATTGTGCTGGGGGATTTATTTCGAAATTGCTGAATATTGAAGTTGCACGAAAGTTGAAGCTTGCTGCAGATTTTGCTTATTCAAGCTGCTAGAAGTTGAAAGTTGCTGAGGTTGACGAAGTCAAGACAAGGGATTTAATTCGCTTTGTGCTGAGAAAGTATCCACATTGCTGAAAGTTGGTAGTTGGCTGCAATTTTCTTCGCCAGTCGGAAGTGCAGTCGTTGAAAGCTTCTTTATAAGCTTGAAGTTTTTTATACAGTACGAGGTTTGGAGTTAGTAATTTATGCTGAGAGTTTTTATTTTCAAAAAGCTAACTCCACGTTCGCAGCCGTCTCGGAGGTTACTTCATTTTATTTAAAAAATCTGCAGCCTAGCTTATTGCTATTCTATTTTATTTTGCAGATGGCCGGAGCAAAGGATGTTGCAGGAACAAGCAGAGCCGCAGGCAGAGCTGCAAACACTGAAGCAGGCAAGGCTAGCTCATCCCGGCAGGCAATGATTAAAAGGCTCGCTAAGCCATTTCTCCCAAAGTCAGCAATAGTTTCAAAGTTGGCGGGATTAAATGACACCAACCTTGGTTCATTTAATCTAAATGCACTCAAATCGAGGATGTTCGGGCTAGGGGGCCATCAACCATCAGTCACGGCACATAATATAATGAAGAGTGGAATCTACGCAGCTGCTAGTTTTCCGCCAGCAATTCAGTGTCCGGAGCTAATTATGGAGTGCGCCAATCACTACAAGCCAGAACGTAGGACGATTGTCTCTCCGGATGGTAAACTGCTCGCCAACTTCACGCCGGATGCCATCGGAGAGGCATTTGGGATCCCAACTGCTGAGGAGATGTTATACAGGACAAATAAGAGGGCAGATAAGATGTACTCTTCCTCTTTCGAAAGAGTCACTGCAGTCATCAACAGAGTTTGGATGCAGAAGCCGAGGCCACCCCGCACTAAGCTCCCAAAGCAGATAATTGCCGAAGACGTGAAACAAGAATACTGTGATTTGATAATGATGCTGAGCCGGGTAAATGGGAGTGCACAGGCTTACATTTTCGAGCCTTGGATGTTCTACTTCATCGAGATCATCTTGGAGGGAAAGGAGTGTGTCGATTGGGCTAGGATGATTAGCAACCACATCGATGAGCAATTCAGGAGCCTGAAGGTGACGAAGACTTTCTACATGAGCTCATATGTAATTTACATGTTGGCCAGAATGACTAAGTACAGAGGGATTTCGTACAAGGAGCCAATCGGCTGTGCCCCTGGTCAATTCAAAATCCACGAAGCCTGCACACAGCTACATTTAGCTAACATTGCCAACTATAAACGGGCAAATGATGCATTCACAATGCACATTGCGAGGACACTTCAGCAGAGGACGCAGCAGAGAATATCTAAAGAAGCACAGACATTGATTGAGGAATATGGGTATTGGCTCATCCAATTCCCGAAATTCACATATATTAGGCTGCAGGGGTTCACTTCGTATCCGTATCGGTTACCACGATACCCCACTGATCACATAGTAATGCTTGAGGTATCTAGGCAATTGATTGCCTACGATAAGATTCAGAAAAGGAAAAAGAAGGGTGGACTTGATTTCCCTATCACCATGGGAAATTCCATTGAGGTGTGTCCCTCTTTGCAGGCAGCCCGAGAGGCAGAGGACGAGCTGCAATCTTATCATTTGTCATATCACACAGGCAGGCAGGATTTCGATCCTTACAGGAACATCCGGATGATACAGAACGTTGAATACCGGCACAGAGCTCATCTGGAGGACTTTTGGGCAAATGCAGTGGATGAGGCTGAGATAAGAAGAAGGATGTTTTCCAGACTTCCTCTCAAGTTGATTAGAGAATGTGAGATTATTCCAGTTCCCGACCAGGTGGAGGAGGATGTCAACGTCATGCAACCCGACTATGGTTCAGTTAGGGATACTCCTGTCCCACCACCTGATTGGTCCGAGCCAGAGATCATGGACTTGGACACTCTTTCTATCCCGGTGATGACTTTTACCAGGACTTGGGTCGACAGACATGTATGCAGACTCAAGAGCAAGTCGATCGCCCTTACTTATAGCTTGATGGGTGACCCAAGGCCGTTATCGGTAAAAAGGGGGAAACAAATTGCTCAGACATCGAGGGCACAAGTGGAAGTGCCAACCCAACCGATACCGTTGAGGATAGAACAAGCATCACCCGTGCACTCACAAACTCAATCTTCGAGTTTGAGAGTGGTTTCATTATTTGCCGATCAGAGGGCAGGATTGGAGGAAGAGCGGGGACTTGAGGAGGTAGATCAGCCCAACGCCCGGGAATCAGCTAGTGTCAGTCTATCCAGGGGCGGCCAACAAGAGGAGGAAGAGGAAACAATGGCCGACACCCATTTTCAGCAGATGTTGGACACGGCTTTGGAAGAAGAGGAAAACACAGAACAGGGGACCCAAGGGTCGGGAGATACCCAGCTTATAGAGGAGGATGAGCCCGAGCAAACCAGTGCAAGAAGAGAGGAAGTGCACGAGATGGAGGCAACAGAAGAGCAGCCCCTTGTCATTTGTAATCCACAGCAGACAGTGCCTGATTGGCTTTCCGACAGAATGAGGAGAGAACCCGAGGATGATACGGATCCGGCCATTGAGATGGAGGAGTTCCTCAGGAGGATCAGTGCGCCACCAGAGAAGAAAAGGGCCCGAAAGTTTTCAAAGATCTCGACTGACGAGTAGGCTCTCGCACGCTTCAGGTGGCTATTCCGAGGGAAGATTGTGATCGAACCGAGGAGAGGCCTGAAAATTACGTGATCACCACAGTAGAGTTGGGTCGTCCTACGGGAGCCCAAGTTATCGAGGAGTTCGATAACTCCTATCAGGCATTGAAGGATCAGTTGCTCCGCACGGAGGGGAAGTATAAGAAATTGAAGGAGCACAAAACCTTGATAGGATACGTGCAAAATCTAGCACGTCCAGGTGAACCAGCAAACCCAGCAGTAGAACGTCCATCAGAGCTTCCGAAGGAGTCAGTTGTTGCCTTAGAGGATTTGAAGAAAATGGAAACGGAGGCAGACAAGTGGGTTAGCCGTGTTCATACTGAGACAGGGAAATTCATGGAGGACCTCGCCGATGCTTATCGACAGGCCTCAAGTATTTTGGCACGGATGGATATAGTAGATCAGGCCTGGGGTGATACTCGCATCTATCAAACGAAGACTGTACTTCGTTTGGGGGCTTTGATGCATATACCTCTAGAAACCTTGGTGGATGGAGGTGTAATTCAGAGAGGTGATAGGTATGATTTCACCAGTTGGTACTCCTCGGTGGTCACAGGCCGTGGATTTCACGACGCAGCAAGGGCAGATTCAGCTAAAGTGAGGAAAGCAATGGGCAACATCTTGGGGGGAGTCCTCAATACATTAGAAGCCATATTTGCTAGAAAGTTGGTCCCAGAGGAGATAACTGCTGATGGCTTGAAAAGTAGACTGCCTCCATTCTTCTCAGCTGCGAGGTCACTTGTCCTGGATGACTTTGAGAATGTCTCCACGTTCTCTAGTATAATTCAGCATACCCAGGACGCCTTGGTGACATGGAGGAAATCTTACACCAGATACGGACAGACGGTAGCAGTCTTGGAGTTCCAGCTCAACCATATTCCACCGATCTCTACACAGGAGGTTGAAGCAGTATTGGCCCGGTTGATCGAGTTTGCTATCCGGGAGAAGGCCAGTGGGAACGCGCTGCTTGATGAGGATCTTCTTGATGATGGTAGTGGGCATTAATTGCTCATTATGATTCCTGCAGGGGAGTGGAGAATATTCTGTGCATTCATTGCCCACTCCTCTTTGTGGCGGTTTTTAGGGCAGAAACCCTAATCAGGGCATAGGTGGCTCGATCTGAGCCCTTCATTGTAATTTGATCTGAACCGTCCACTGAATTGGACTTATTATAAAAGGGGCATCCCCCCTCATTTGTAAGATATTAGAGATAGAGATTAGAATTAGACATTAGATCAAGAGTTGAATCAGAGCTAGAGAGTAGAAGGCATTTAGCTTAGAAGTTAGCTTTAGATTGAGGAGGGAAGAAAACTTTCCTTTGAAAGTTTTGTAAAAGGTTGTTGTGAACACTTTTCATAATATAAAGAGTTTCATTGCTTGGTGATTTCTTCTTTGTTATGAGTAGCTAGCAAGGCCATTTCGTCTTTCCAATTCAAGGTAGATAGAGTAAAGTAGATTTCCATTTCATGCAAGTAGTTGTTAATTGTGGAGTGTGGCGTTGTGATTTGAGCATATCTTCTTTCATCCATACCACTAGCGGGCTTACTGATGGTAAGTTCGCCTTGCGTGGTCAACTGGAGTATCAGCACTTAACTTCGATTGTGGTTCATATGTTTGTATGCGTCGTATTGACGGTATGAACATGTTGCGTCATAGTTTGAACACTTTTCTCATCCTTTGAAGATTGCACCAACTTTGTCGGAGTTGTTCGAAAGGAGACAAAGCAAAGTTTGGTTTGAAGATTGTTTAAGTCGATCCTCGTCCTCCACCCTTTAGAAGTAGATTTGTAGAATCCCTATCCCTATCCCCTTTAAATTCTGCATTTTCCGAGTCAGTCTAGATACCAGAACAATATTGCCAAATCATTCATGTCCTAATTGCTTCACAGAGTCGAACAACTACGTAAGTCCCCTTGAAATAACCAGCAAAACACATCAACCAACTGAGTCTATTCGCGATAAAAGGAACCTTGGAGTCGAACACATGAACTTTCAAGCAATCTTAGCATGTGGGACACTTTGATCAAGAGAGAATAGAGTGACCGTTGGGCAACTTTATTCTGTGCTGGCGCTGTCATAAAAAGCACGTCAACAGGCCTCTTTGATCAGTGACACGCTCCACCAACAATTTACCGGGTTTCTAGAAGAGCACCGTTTCCACATGTGTTCCTACCTGGTCTACCTAATAGCCTTCCAAGGCAATTTTAGAACACTAAACACTGTGGGAACCCTGGGTGTGCAAAAGGTCCAAGAGTACTTTCCTCGCCTTGAGTTCACTCTAGCGGAAAGACACTTCAAGAAGATAAATGACCTTTTCACTATGCACACTGTGCGCAAGCTAGACCATGAGATGCACGTTCGTATTTCATTAGCAGTTAAGGCAACAATGGTGGATTGGGCGGATTGGTTCATCCAATTCCCCATTGTCACCTACATACGCGTGTATGGATACAATGGACACCTCGCCATGATGCCACGCTACCCCTCAGATAGGGTAGTGTTCATGGAATTCCTGAGGCAGTTGGCCGAGGTTCACTCTTACCTTCGCATAAAGAAGAAGTCTGCTGCAAACTTTCCTTTTCAGATGGGATTCTACAGATGCAGGACTGCAACTGATGCTAGGTTGATAAGCTAGGAAATAGTGAGATTTAATCTCAAGAACCTCATTGATAGGAGGCCATCCTATGATCCCAGAGGCATCTTCGCAGCACATCTTGAGCAAAGATCATCACATGAAGCTTTCATGGAGGATTTTTGGGTCAACTGCGAGGATGAGTTCGAAGTGAGAAGAAGGAACTACAGCAGATTCAAGCTCTCGTAGATTGCAGAATTCATGTTAGAGGACATCGAGGGCTTATCTGATGACGAAGAAGAGGTCATTCTTTCTTCCTTCTTCACGGGTCAAATAGATGCACAACCACTCAGCGAAGTAGACTGGTACACGAAAGAGAGTACGTATATTGAGGAAAGAACCGGTAGAGTAGTTCGACACAGTCAACTCTAGCTTGACAGTAAAAGGACAAGGAAGGTAGTACTTCCCCGATCAGAGCCGCCAACGGTTCAGTTTACACTACCTTCCTCATCTAGGAAGAAACCCAGACAAAAGAAGATGAGCATTCTTCTAGAAGGAATGCGGATGTCAGGGAGCACATGGGGAAGAAGAGGAATTGCTAGCACAAGCCAGCAAGAGGTACGGGTGGAGACAACCACCAATTTACTTGAAACAATTGAGTACGCTGCAACTACACCAGAGCTAGTGATTGAAATAATCGTTGCAAAGATGGAATCCATTGTAGAAGAAGTTGCAACAGAAGTGGTGCCTGCAATAGAAACAGAACCACCGGCTTCACCACCATCACAGAGGTCGCAAAGTCCCATTGATTTGGACTCGCCACCACGAGGCATTGCCACGGCACAATCTCGTTCTTCCAGCATTCAGGGGACCTATCTTCCTCCTCCCAACGATGCTAGCCGAGATTCTATCTGGTTAGAAAGCTTGCTTGGAAGGAAAAGGGAGAGACCTTCTTATTAGCTTGACTTCTCTAAATTCCACCATGTCCCACAAGACATGCCGGCGAAGAAGTTGAAGAAGCAAACACATGTAGAGAGGAATGCAGAGAACGAGGTTGTCATAGAGACTGCTGCCCTGCCTGAAGATAAAGACATACATAATGTGAGGGTTGAGGATTTCATGCTTTCAAAGGTGAACCTTGGAAAGACCACTCAACAGGTGGAGGTAGACCTTTTTGGAATCGCCTCAGCGAGCATCAAGGAAAGAATGACCAAGGATGGACAAGACAAAGCAGCCTTGAAGGCTGAAAATCGTCAGCTAAGATTGTACATTTCTAGCTTGATACATGACACTCCCAACTCCTCGGCCTTGCCTCAAGGACTATTGGATCTCCCAGCTGAAAGAAACCATCATCAATTGATCACATACGACAAACACTTGAGACGTCAAGTGGATGAGTTTGTCGTCAAAGGATGGTGTGTATTAGCAGAAGCATATCAGCTGAGAGACAGAGCACATGGTCTTCAATCAAAAATCCAGCAGTCAGATTTGAAGGCAGCTCAAGAGAGGCCGGGAGAGGAAGCGGCAGTTGCTGATCTACAACAGGCATACCAATCAGTTACAACCACTGAGAACAAACGCCATCTCTTTGATTGGAAAGAACAATTGGCATACAAGGTGAGAGCCTATGATGCCAATTCAGTGGAGCTGATTGACTATAGACACTTTGTCGCTAACATTATCAACTTCGCAAGAACGTTGGTAATATCCTTCCCCGAGTTAGAATATCAGCGGGAAGGAGGAGAGTATGTTGAGCTTGAAACGGTACAGATGCAGTTTCAAGATGTCATCCGTGATTCTTTCCTTGAAGACCCCAATGGCTGCAAATTAGCCAAAATTGCAGCCATGTCTACCCAGTTAGATGAAGCAGCTGCCCAATGCATAAATTATCAGCAGTAGCTTGTGACAGGTGAAGAAATGCTTAGACGCCACATAGTCATCTTGAAAAGCATTAATTGCCTAGAAGCCGAAGAAGTCAACGACTGGATAGAGACTTTGTTGGCCAGTGGTGAAGAGTTGTAAAGCACCAAGGAAGGACGTCCTACCCTCCAAATAGCAGCAAATACAACTGAAGTCAACTTGATGCCCCTTTCCAAGTTGACTCCAGATCTCCATAGATCATGCATGTCGGATCCCTCTAATCTAGGATGTCTAATTGACTCCCACGATTTGTGGATCTCAGATCTCCTTTAAAGGTGGATGTCTATTTGGAGACATATTTGTAATTGTAAGTTCACTTTTAGTTAGGTGTTAGTCAACTGAGGTAGACTCCCAGTTTGACTTTTGTTTAGTTTCAGTTAACTGAAGTAGTTTTCCAGTTAACTACTTACTCACCTACTTTGACATAGGAATAAATCTTGTTGATTGGCAAGAACTGTTTGTTAACTCAAGGAGATTTAAGGGTTGCCTACTCCTTTGAGTTTCTATAAATAAGAGCCACGGGCTCATTATTTGTTTAACCTTTATTTGGTAAGCAAAATTGCTGCGCCATTGTTGCCAGAGTTAGCTTGTTTATATTTGTTCACTCTTGGATAAGAGTTTGTTGGTTGATCGTAATTGTGCATGATTTCGTGCCTTTGTTGTCCCGACCTTTGTAATTCTTTGGAGAAGCTTGAAGAAATAAATCAGATGGCGCATGCTTGCTTGATCTAAACACTTGAGTTCTTTCAAAGTCTTGTTTTCAAATAGTGTATTGTTTCAATCTCCTCCTTGGACAGGTGTCGTCACCTCCTTGGATATTTTGTCATCGATCATTATCATTTGATGTTGTTTAATGATTTGTCTTGCAGCCTACACTTTGGATAGGTGTCGTCACCTCCTCGAGAATCCTGTTAGACAGGCCATCGTTCCTTGTTGTTTCCAGTGAGCTATTTCCAAGCCTACACCTCAGACAGGGATTCCTCCTCCTTGGCAAGTCTTAGATCTAGTTTACTGTAAGAGAGTGTTTACTTGTATCGAGCCCTATCTTGGTATATATCCGAGAGTTCAGAGCCTCGGCCATATTCCATTGAGACAGAGGATTCAAGTGATCCAACCAATCCATTTCGCTCCTACACCCTCATGCTTTGTTTATCTTGAGGAGGTAGGATAGTTTAGAAGCTTAGTTAGTCGTAGTTAAGATCTGCGGAAACCAGAGAAAAGCTTAGCTACGGCGCATTGTGTTTATGCACCCTTGTGTCCTGCCGTTGAGTAAAAAAGATAGGAACCTTAGTACACCCCTTTTTTACAGTAGAAAATCAGCAAAGATAGATCTTCCTCTCTATAATCCGAAGAGCATGTACTAACACACTTGCAATAGCTGTCCATTTCCAATAAGCACTCCAAAGGTGCTAATTGAAACGCCAACAGGAGGAAAGAGAGGTGCAGGATAAAGGAAAAATACCCATGGATGAGGAGGGGTCAACGCATCAACCTACCTGTTGTGACCTTTTCACACATCGCCCCATTGCAAATGGGGACCCTAGTAGTTTTCCCTCTGGTAGTTTTGCTTCTGAGTTTTGGTCTTCCTGGTGGGGTACTTAAAATTTGAAATTTTGAAGGTCATCCGAGTCAAGAAATGATTGTGAACCCGAATCAATGATAGAACGTTGCCAAAGCACTTAGAAGGCCTTGTGGACGAAGATCGACTGTCCGTTCAGTCAATTCTGACACTTCCTAAATTTTAGGGTTTCCATCCCGGACCACTATTTTTTAGGGACTTTTTTTTGGCATTTTTAGCACATTCTGGGATCCCTATTTTTTAGGGATTATTTTTAGAAAGTTTCTATTTTTGGAAAATTTCTATTTTTAGAAAGTTTCTATTTTGAGAAAATGTGCAGGTCATGGCTTTGTAAACATCAACTTCAGAAGGTTGCAAGAGAAAAATGGGTAAAAATTTGAAAATCTAAAAAATTCGCCTAAGGCATGGACATGCAAAAAGAAGAGGAAGTCCGCCAAGCACTTGCAAGAAAATGGTGAAGTCCGCCTAGCATGTGCAAGAAACAATTGCAAGGAAATGTTGAAGTCCGCCCAACACTTGCAAAGAATAAATGAAGTCTGCCCAAACACTTGCAAGTAAAAATTGCAAAAAGAAAACAAAGTCCGCCCCAAGGCAAACATGTAGGAGAGTTGGCAAGTCCGCTCCAAGAAGTTGGGAGGTGCAAGTTGCAAAGTGTAGACAAAGTCTGCCCCAAGGTTGATGGCATGAAAATTGGCAAGTCCGCCTAGCATGTGCAAAATGCAAAAGGCACTCAAAGTCCGCCCAGCATGTGCAAAATGCAAAAGGCATTCAAAGTCCGCCCAGCATGTGGAAGGGTTGCAAATGCAAATCAAAGTCCGCCCAAGGTAAAAAAAATTGCAAAAGACACATGAAGTCCGCTCCAAGAAGGTTGGAAAAGGGGTGAAATGCAAAAAGGTTCGCTCCAGGATGTTTGGAGGCGGTGAAATTACAAAGGAAAATTTGCCATTTGCTAAAATTTAATGGCAATTGCTAGTGCAAGTCCACCCAAGCACGGTAAAATGAAAAAATTGCACAAGGCAAACACGCCTAGGCCATGTGTGTCATGAAAATCACTTGGATGAGCAAAGATTTAATTGTTTGCCTAGAAAAAATCAAAAGATTTAAAAATTTGCCTAAGTCCAGACAATTGGAAATTTAATTGAAAAATCAAATTATATGTCTGGCAAAGGTGAAATTCGCCTGAAGTAAAAAAAATCTCTTGGCAAGATTAAAATTCGCAGAGGCACAGAGAGATTTAAAAAATTCGAAATTTGCCTTTGGATAAAAAAATAATTAAATATTATTATTTAATTATTTTAACGAATGGGTTGGAAACAACACATAAAATATTATTTTAATATTTTATTTTCCAAAACCCATTTAATGAGAAAATTCAAATTTCTCTAGGCAAATTGCTGAGAAAAGAAAGAAGAAAAATAAACTTCACTCGACTGGCGACGAAATTAGAAAATTTCTTTAATAACTTATGCTGAAGATGGATACTGCCATTCGAAAGACAAGTGCCAGCCGAGTTCAAACTGAATTAATTGGAAACAATTAATTTTTACTAAATGGGTCGATTTTCTCACCCTTAAATTGGCTTTGCATTTTCATTTTCATTCATTCTTTCGAAAGCGATGTTGAGAAAATTTGTTAAGGCAGAGAAGTTTTATATTTTTTTGCAAAATAAAAGGCTGAAAGTGTGAATTTACTTCAGCAGCAACACAGTTTTCATTGACAGGCAGACTTTATTTCCTCTATTTTTGACGAAGTTTTCTCTTTGCGAGCGATTTAATTCTTTCATTTCCAGCAACGGTTGTTTTCACGAATTAACTTATCGAGTTTGCTGGAATTTATTTATGCGTAAATAATTTTTGATTATTAAATTTTTCTTTTGCAGATTTATGTTGAACGGCGGAGAATCATCAAAGAAGAAAATGAAGTTTGCAAGTAAAGGTGCGCAGCCAGAGTCTAAAATTATCTCCAAATGGAAGAATGTTGCTGATATTGATCTCGGCCATGTGGACTTAGAGGAATTTCGGAAAAGAATGTACGGAAGTGACACACGCATGCCAACTCCAATTGCGCAAAAGATGATGCGAAATGGTATAGTTCAAGCTGCAGGATTTCCGCTAGCAGTCGAGTGTCCGGAGTTGATGGTAGAATGCGCCTTGCACTATAATGTTGAAGAAAGACAAATTGAGGCGCCTGATGGCAGAGTATTGGCATACTTAGGCGAGTTGGCTATACAGGAAACATTTGGCATTCCGGCTTACCACCGAACGTACTACCGGTCGAAGGAGGATGCGCATAAATTGTACGAAGATAAACAGACTCTTTGCATGGCCAATATGAACAAGAACTGGCTCGAAAAACCTAGATGCTCATCCAAGAGATTGCCCAAGAAATTACTTAGGCCATTTTTTAAGGAAGAATACAGAGACATAGTCTTGTTGCTGAATAGACTGGTAGGCAGTCCTCAAGGAGTGCCTTTTGAAAGCTGGATGTATTACTTCATTGATGAAGTATCTGCTGGGACAAAAATGATCAACTGGTCAAGGATGATCAGTGATAGTATTCATGAACAATTGGTCAACCTGGAGAAAACTGAATCCTTTCATATGGGTTCTTACATTGTGTATTCACTCGCTCGCACCTACCGGTATGCCGGTCTAATCTACAAAGGTGTAGTCGGCAACAACGAAGGAGAGCTCAAAGTTTATAACTGCTATCCTCAATTGCAGTTGAGTGAGAGGTCACATTGGCGCAAGGCACATAACGCTTTTCTCATGTACATCACTCGGGTGTTGTAGGGAGGAACGCATCAAAGACTTACACCTGAAGCAAAAAATTTAATCAGTAAATACGGATCTTGGTTCATCCAGTTTCCAAGATTTACGTATATCCGAATACAGGGATTCACGGAATCTCCTTATAGGTTGCCAATCTATCCTACTGACAAGATGATTTTACTAGAAGTAATTAGGCAGCTGGAAACATTCCAGAGTATGCAGAGATCGAAGCAGAAAGCAGCTGTCACGTTTCCCTTGTTCATAGGAGACATGGTAGAATCCTATCCGTCATCGCAGGTAGCAGACAGTGCCAGGATAGAAATACAGTTATATCCGTTCACCTCGTACAAGTCCAGAGGGGATTTTGATCCACTCAATCATATGGGAATGGTAAACAGAAGGAAATACAGGCACAGAGTTGACCTTGAAGACTTTTGGGCAAATGCTGCTGACGAGTATGAAGTAAGGAGAAGACTTTGGTCAAGGTTATCCTTGAGCATGATCAGGGCAACAAAACTTTTCCGTGTGCCTGACCAACTGGATGACGATGGAATGTACATACAGCCAGGATATGATGAAGGATTGCCGCTTCCTCCTGTCAAATGGTCAGAGCCTGAGTTGGGTGATTTAACAACTCTTATGAGACCAGTAGTCAAGTACTCACAATGGTGGGTAGATCAGCGGATACAAACGTTGAAGCAACAAGGTGTGCCATTTACCTACGATTTAATGGGTGAAGCTGAATCTTGTTCTTCAAATATTGGCGCTTCTCAGGGAGATGAACGGAATGAGCCTACCAATCAAAAGAAGAGGAAAGGTAAAGAAGTGGCAACAAGCGAGAAGCCGATCTTGAAGAAGCCTAAGGCCCTTCACTCAGCCGCATCTGGGAATATCAAGTAGCTACTGATTATGGAAGAGGAATCATGGGGAAATATAAGAATTCCTTCACCAGTGCTTGAAGGAAACATGGAGCCTATGCAAATTGAGCATGACTTTCACCATTCTCCAACCGGCACAGAGATTTGTGAATCAGATGAGGACTTGAATGATAGGGAAAGCGACTTCCAAGAAGGGATGATTTCAGCCCTAAGGGGGATTCATGAGGACCTGCCGGCACAAGAAATCCAAGAGATTCAGGATATTCTAGGTTGCGAAGACGATGGAGTCGAGCAGCCTACAATACCAGACTGGCTTAAGGAAAGAATTAAGGTTAAGGTACCAGTTGTAGCACCAGAAGCAGATGATATTGACAATTTCTTGGCAAGGTTGGAGCAAGTAAATACGAAAAAACCTGCCAAGAAATTCTCTACTATTCAAAGAGATGAGACTGGTAACCGCACAGTGCAAATTGCATTCCCGACAGTTGAGAAACCGCAGGATGAAATTACTCCTGCCGATTATGCCATTACTGTAATTGATATTGGTCCATCTACCAAAGGGCAAGAAGTAGAAGATCTGGACAATTCCGTCTCCACCATTAAGTCCAGATTAGAAAAGGAGACTCAGAAGAAAAGGGAATATAAGATGGAGGTTGAGCGCCTGAAGGAGTATATCCGGCATTTGACAAGGCCACTCAACCAAGGCAACCAACCAAACCCTCTGCTCCCAAATGCATCACAAGAACCGGCAGAAAGTCTTGAGAAAGAACTAACTACTGCCAGGGAAACACAAGAATGGATGGCAAGAAAAGAGGGAGAAGTAATGGCATTTGTGGAGAAGTTAGTGCATGCTCATGGGCAAACTTCTTCCCTGCTCACAAGGATTGCAAATTTGATTGAGGCATGGGACGGATTGCAGGACTTGCAAGACAGAATCATTCCTTGCCTCCGTGATATAAGGAAAATTCCTAAGCAAAGGCTGATTGACGAGAAGATTATTGCAGCTAGGGCGGCTTACGACTTCAGCAACTGGTATTGCGCATTGGTCTCCCGTAGGGAAGTGCTTGAAAAGGTTAAGGCAGAAAGTATCAAGGTCAATGAGCAAGTAAAGAGCATCCAAAATGGCATCTTTCATATGGCTGTAGATATATTGAACAAGGATATTGTTCGAGAAAATGACTTGTGGTTGGATAATATGCAAAGGGAAGTGCAAAAGATTTTCTCCATCATGCCAATTTTGGGCGAAAATCTGACTAAGGCATTTTACCTCATGACCATCCGTAGTACCTTCTTGCAGCACGAATCAGAATGGGCAGTTGTCTTTGCCGATTGTGCGGACAGTTTGGACCTGCTGGAATACAATGTCGGCACCTTGCTAGACATTACCATCGAGGAGATTGGCGCCATTGTGTCTAGGTTCGTCGAACGAAGCATTGCATGAGTGGATAGGGATACAACCGCCGGTGGGTGACTCATCTGTCAGTTAACTGATCGATGTTTTGGCAACCCTAATTAGGGTTTTCTTGTCTGAATCTGGGCCCTTGATTTTGTTTCAATCTCGGCCATTCATTGTATTGGGGAATTCTATAAGTACCCTTTCTTTTTCATTTCAAACGATCGGAAGAAATCAGAAGAATTGTTATAAGAGGATTAGAGATTAGATTTTTTGAGTTAGATTTAGTTTTTTATTTATTTAGAAGTAAGAGAAGAGTTGTATGAAATTGTTGCGAAAACCATTGTGATAATAAAATTCATAATTGCATGAGTTGCTTTGAAACCTTTATTGTCAAATGGGTGCATGGTTGCATATTTGTTTTTTTCTTGTAGGATTGTTATAGATTAAAATTTATTTGTTAGTGGAGCGAAAGATTGATGGTGAGGATTGAAAGCAACTTAGCTCATACTTTTTTTTCAAATGGATGCTTTTCATTTGATGTGCAAAGTTAGACTGAGCTCTTGATATAAATGCTTTTAAAACATTTACTTTAAATAATATTGTTCGAATTGATGGTGTTATTTATAGTGAAAAATCTCAAGCATAAATCCCAGAAGATTGCACCTGCTTTCGTGTAGTTGTCGTTTTTCGAGACGAAGCAAAGCATGGTTTCCTTTAAGTTGCATTTGATTTTTACTGTCACCTAGTTCCTTAGGATTAGCATAAGATTTCTCACCCCTTTCCTTTTTCATTTTTTTTTTATCTCCAAAATCAGAAAACCCAAAAAAAAAAAGATACAACACTGCATTCAACCCCTTGCTTTCAAAATGACTTATTGAAGTACTATGCCCCCTTCGGTTACCAGCAAACCTCATACTATCACAGAGCCTATCCGCACCCCAACTTTGGAACATTGGAATTACCTTGTGACCTATCTCGCAATCTTAGCACGAAAGGTGATTTTTATCAAGAGAGGATAGAGCATCTCCGAACACTTTATTCTAGTGTGTTCGTGTGTGTCACAAAACACGCACCAACACTACCCAAAAGCAATTTGTTTTCTCAAGAAGAAAGGATGTTATAAGAAAGGAGTAGATTGCTCCCACTCCCACTCACTCTAAGGAATCCAGAGCTGACTCTCCTCCACCTATGAGACCACCTTCTCCACAAATCATTGAGCTTGACTCACCTCCAAGGGAGTCATCTCCGAAGAGAAGAAGAATTGAGCCCTCAAGCAGTGCTGCATCTCTTGCACTTGTGGATTGTCCTGTTGATTCAGATGATGAAGTCATTGTCACCACTAAGGAAATGAGGCAGGGTATGCCTCACTCTGAAGGGAGGTGAATCTACAAATTCAAAGGCTTAGATTAAGCAAGGCTGATCTTACTGGGACCAACAATGCAGATGATGTTAGAGAAAAGGCATGCAATGACTTCATGGATGATGATACTTTTGTTAAAACAGATGCTTTCCAAGAATTTGTTTGGAGAGCTAGGAGAGAAGAATATGATGAAGAGATAAAAATTGGGATGATTAATAGCCTAGAGCTGTCAAGGAAAGTTATTGAATGCAGGGTTCTGGCACAAATGAAAGCAAAGTATCAAGAGTAAGGAAGGATGAGTACTCCTCTTACCAAGATGGGACATGGCATTTGCCATTGCTTTTGACACTGTAAGGAGACACAACACTCTTGTTTTTACAACCGAAGAGGAAGCCACTGTAGGTTTGCATGGATCAACTCTCAGCCCATAGTGGGATACATTGGCCATGATCTTAAAAATTACATGGTATCAGAGCGGGTTTGAGGAGAGATTGTGATCAGATATGTATTTACAGCAGTACCCTATTCTCTTATTTAAATTTAGTTGTCTATCTCTACCTAGTCAAGATGGTGAACGGTTTGAAGATTGAGGATAGACTCGAGGGAGCATCCAACTATACCTCATGGAGGTTTAGAATCATGCTCACTTTAGCAGAGAATGATTTGGCTGAGTTTGTGGAGACCAAAGTTCTTGAACCGAAAGAGGAAGAAGGGAAGATACAATAGAGGAAGAAAGATATCAAGGCGATGAAGTTGTTGGTTGATTTCGTCAAAGACCATATTGTTCCGATTATCTCCAAATTAAG
Source organism: Sequoiadendron giganteum (assembly GCA_007115665.2). NCBI lineage: Eukaryota > Viridiplantae > Streptophyta > Pinopsida > Cupressales > Cupressaceae > Sequoiadendron > Sequoiadendron giganteum. The sequence goes on along the minus strand of CM021107.1, from coordinate 81,946,453 downwards.
GACGGCAAGGGACATGTTCAAAACATTGGAAGAGATGTACGAATTCAACAACACGAGCCGGGCACTTGCACTAAAGCAACAACTTCATCACGTTAAGATGGCGGAAGGAGAGTTTGTCATCACCTACTTCATGAAGATCTCCGAATTGAGAGATCAACTCTCTACCATTGGTCATATTGTTGATGACAAGGATTTGACCATGTTGGCTCTTAATGGTCTTCCTTCATCGTGGGAGTCTTACATTCAAGGAATTAGTGCGGGATCGAAACTTCCCAAGTTTGATTGATTGAGGACAGACTGTATTCAAGAAGAGTCGAGGTTGGCTACGAGAGGTATTGGTCGAAGCCCTACAAATGAAGACATCCATGTTCTTTCCGCTCAATCCTCGAAGAAGGAAGGAAAAGGAGGAAATAAAAGATACTTCAAGAGGAATAGAGATAAAGGGTCAGATGGTGCTCCTGCATTCAAGAAGAAGTGGGACCTCTCTCGTGCTCAATGCTTTAGATGTGACAAATTTGGTCACGATGCAAAGGATTGCCCTACCGGGCCTAATCAACATGCTTCATTTGCGGATGTGATTGAGATCTCTCCCCAAAATGATTCTTGTGAACTTTTACTCTAGTCACGGGCCTATGTTCAAGCCGTGAAGGTTGTGTACTGATCTAAGTGCAAGAGCAGCGTATCGTACTGTGTCCACCCTTCAAAATATTTAAGAGATAAGTATTCTTTGTTTTGATTGTAATTACCCTTCTAGGCTAAAATTCAGTTTGCTGAGTTATGCAAATCTTACATTATTTACTTAGATTATGTGTGACCAGTAAATAGTGATCGTTGGGATAAGATTCTTTAGAGTTAAGAATTATTCATTGCAAGTTGTATCATGCTAATTTGTGAAGATTGCCTTTTGTTATGCTGAAATTAGCTCTTCCAAGAAATTGGAAGAAAGACATGTCATTATTGATGAATTAATTATCTATTACTCAGAAGATTTTGGATTCTATGAGATAAGTATTCCATGGTTGATTAATGCTCATGAATTGTCTTGTAGTTATTAATTCATGCTATAACATTGAGATAGTCAATCATGTATGCTCCTAGTTATGGTACGTCTATTTGAGATAGTTGTGTCGATTGACCTATTAATAATCTCTTCTTAATGCTTTCAGGATAAATCAAGAAGTGTAAGAGATTTCTTTCAAGAAGAGCTTGATGCATCCTATAGGTTCAAGAATGGAGCCTCTACTTGTAGCTATGAGACTAAGTGAATGGCTGAAGACATCTTTTCGAAGAGGAAGAATTAACCTTAAGAGGGAGTTCTATGACTCACTGAGAATAAGTAAGGGTTGTAGTGTTGCAAGGCCAAATGCTAAATTATTGAAGTACCTCTTCAGTAGTGTTGTGACCTCTTCACACATCAGCCCATCCAAGATGGGGACCCTCTAATTTTTGCTCCATTCTGGTCTTTGGCTTTGGTTTTCTCTGTCTCTGATCTTTTGTCCTTCCGGGGATGTCTCGTCTTTTGACCTAGATTGAAATGATTGCCAAGTCTATGAAATTAGGGTTTCTATCCTTCAGGCTTGTTTGAGGTCAAATTGAGGTATCAAGGTAAAATCTAAGTGCAGCAGTACAGTCAGGAGGCTCAAGGCAGGGTCCCACTGAAATCTTATTGAAATCTGACAACGTACTATTTTTAGTAAGTACCTGATTTGAGCTCTTTCCTTCAGGATTTCGGGATTCTAACTACTTCAACACATTTAGGCAGCTTCAGAGTGCCTACACGAGAAATTTGAACAGATTCAGACAACTGGCTATTTTTAGCAGTTCAGCCTTCGGAGGCTATTTTCAAGGTTTTAACGTACGATTCTCCAATGCATGACTGGAGAATGGATCTGGGTTTTTCAAGACCTTCGCGGTGATGTAACATGCAAACCAGGATGAGGACTTTCAGTGGTTTAGCCTTCAGAGACTATTTTTAGGGTTTGCATGTAGTGATTTTCAGTGCGTGTCCGGATATTCCATATGGGTTTTGTGAGAGCTTCGCAGTGGTATGACATGCAAACGGAATGAGTCAGTTTTAAGAGACTTACTATTTTTAGCCAGTGCCAGCACGTTGACCAGTTTTCTGGGTTTTTTGAGATCCCATGGGCACTGTGACATGCAAACTCATCCGACCTCAGATTGACCACTTTTCGGACACTTACTATAAATAGCAGCTTCAGCCCAGCGGTCACCCAACACTTCAGTCCAGCAAGTAGAGTGACAAACAGTAGAAATCAAGAAGATCGGGAGCAGTTTGGAGCACATGCAAGTTAGATTAGGGTTTCCCCGGCTATGTTTAAAAAATAGATGGAACAAAATACCGAGATGTCAAAACGAAGCACGCCACCGGGACCAACATCTTTCAGGTTGCCTACTGGCAAAATTTGAGCACGATCTGAATACTTACTATTTTTAGTAAGTCGTCTCATGGCTATAAATAGCGGGTACTGTGCCAAAGACAAATGTGAACAAGTCACTCACAGCATCAAGAACAAGTGAAACGAATTTCAGAGCAAATGAAGATACAAAAATTGATCAATTTTAGGGTTTGCTAAAAATAGCAAATGGCTAAAAATAGCAAACCAGCGTGGGCAGAGGATATAAGCAAGGTAGCAAAGTCAGTGAAGGCACAGCCACGCTTGCTCCAGCTCAGGACAGGATGAAATGCAAGGAAACCCTAATTTCTTTGAATTTACTAAAAATAGAAAGCCAGGGCATGGCTAGGGCGTTGAAAACTTATAAGTGATGACTGGCATGGAGACACATCAAATGCGCCTGAGGTAGGGAGAAAATATTCAAAGTATGGGATTTCCTTCACACACCCTCATATGCGCCCTCAAGAGGTTGAAATGGAAGTGGCATATGCTAAATGCGCCCAAGATTTCCCTGAGTAGGGGTCAAAAGCACCCACATAAGGCAAAGACATGGCAGAATTCACTGAGGCATGGAAATTCCTTGAGGACCCCTCAAATGCGCCCAAGGATGGAAGCACACTAGGCTAAATGCGCCCAAGGAAGATGAAAGGTCACTAGGTAGTGGCGCTTTCCTTTGCCTAGGCAAAATGCACTCAAGGATGGAAGCTCACCATGCCATATGCGCCCAAGGAAGGTGAAGGGTCACCAAAGGCGTGGGAGTTCCTTCACCACCCCTCATATGCGCCCTCAAGTTCCTCCTCCCCATGTGAAATGCACCCAAGGTGGCAAGGTAAAAGGAAAACGTTGAGGAGTATGGTAAATGCGCTAAAAGGGTTGAGTAAATTCCCCCACACATGGTGAAATGCGCTCCAAGTTTCCCTCATGACATGCTATATGCGCCAAGGGTAAAGGTAAGGCAAAGGGGGATATGATTTTAAAAAAAGAAATTGCTAAGTGTGATGAAGAAAGTCTAGGCATGGAATTGCCTAAGGGATAAAATGGAAGCTCACATGTTCAAATGCGCCCTTCAAGGGTAAGGTGATAAAATTTAAATTTAAAATAATTTTCTAAGGCATTTTCAAAGGTAAGGAATATGCCTAGGAGGTAATGCTAAAATTTCCAGAGGCAAGATGATACATGCCAAGCAGAGGGGAAATTCTTCAGGAGAAAATCAAGGAATGGTGCCAAGGCAGAGAAACTGGAGATTGGAGGTGTGGAAGACGTCCGGAGTGAAGAGAAATAAACCTTAGCCATTTTATTACTTCTAAAATAATAAAAATTAAAAGTACCCTTTCATCCGGATACACATGAAAACAATGGATTCTGAGGAGAATTTTCTTTTGGGTATTGAACGTTGTCGATTGCAAGATGGTTTGAACTTGTTCCATGCCTTGCTCACGTTGTTTCGGTGGATACTTTTGCCCGGTGTCTACTTTGATAAAATTCCTAAGGCAAATTTGAGGAATTTCTCTAAGGAAAACAAGTAAAATGGATGAGATGTTTCGTTGGAAGATTGAACTGGATAATTTTGCCAAGGCTAAGATGAGATTAAATGACTTAACACCAAATGAATTCGAAATTGTTCGACAGAGTGAGTGATTTAATATTTTAAAAGGATCAAATTTGATGAGGCAGGCCTATGCAGAGGTGATGAAATTCATACTTCTAGAAGCTTGAGATTCTGATGCTTCGAATGACAAGTGTTATGACTGGAAAAGAGAGGGAAAGTGAATTCAAAAAAGTGCTAAGTATAGCCTCTGTTAGATTTCGACCTGGCTATAATATTCTGAGTCCTCTTCATTCTCCTCACAAGTTGCTGAATGCAGAGCATTTTCTGAAGCCGAAGTGTGAGTTTGCAGAGAAATAAAAATATTCTCAAGCTGCTGGAAGAGTTCGAATTTGTGAAGTGTGAAGCTGCTGAAGTACGTTTTTTTTGAGAAGTCTCAAGTTGCTGAGAAGTCTCAAGCTGCTGATTGCTGGAAGGTGCGAACTTCTTAGTCTCCAATTGCTGAGGAGGTACGATCTGATGTGTCAGGGCTGCAGTTGCTGAAGGCACAAATTTGTGAGGAGGTCTCATTTGACTGTTGAGGTACGAGATTAAGTCTAGGCATTTGTGAAGTGCTGCAGTTCAAGTTCACAAGCTTGCTAAAAAAAAACGCATTTAGGAGAAGCAAGCAAGTTGCTGAAAGTACAGTTTAGAGGAGAAATACGAATTTGAGAGAAGTCTCAAGAGTGGCTGCAAATACAAAAATTTCACAATTGAAGTGAACAAGAGTGTTGAGAATGGCTGAATCAAGCAGAAGAGCTGCAGGCAGAAACAACCACACCGAATCCAGACAAGTAGTGATCAAGAAATTAAGCAAGTCCTTCTTGCTGGAATCAAAGTTTTCATCAAAGTTGGGCAAGCTGGCTGACACAAACTTAGGCTCGTTCAACCTGGAGGCATTCAGAAGAAGGATAATGGGGACTAGAGGCCATCACCCATCAATGACTTCACACAATATTGTTAGGAGCAGATTGTATGCAGCTGCCAGTTTTCCGCCAGTTATCCGGTGTCCAGAACTCATCATGGAATGCGCCCACCACTACAACACAGAGCAGAGAACGATCACTTCGCCAGATGGCAAGATATTGGCCAACCTGACACCTGAAGCAATCGGGGAAGCGTTCGGGATTCCAGTTCATGAGAAGATGATCTATAAAACAAAAGAAAGGGCTAAGAGAATGTATTCATCCACAACGGACCGATGTGCTGATTTGATAAACACTAGGTGGATGATCAAGCCCAAGCCAACTCGTACAAAACTACCCAAACAGATAATCTCGGAGGATTTCAGACAGGAGTTTGGTGATCTGATTATGATGTTGAGCAGAGTTGGAGGATGCCCCCAAGCGTTCATCTTTGAACCTTGGATGTTCTACTCTGTCAACTTGGTACTAGAGGGCAAAGATCACATGGATTGGGCAATGTTGATCAGTGATAGCATTCACGAGCAGCTCCATGGTGTGAGGAGAACAAAAATGTTTTACATGGGCTCTTATATTGTCTATATGCTGGCACGCATGACAAAGTATAGGGGGATCTCCTATAAGGAACCAATTGGGTGTGGTTCCCATCAATTTAAGATACATGAGGCTTGTCTACAATTGCATTTGACAAGCACAACTAACTACAAAAGGGTCAATGACACCTTCACTATGCATATTACGAGGACCTTGCAGCAAAGAACCCATCACAGAATATCCAGGGAAGCACAAGAGATGATTGAGAAATTCGGATGTTGGTTTATCCAATTTCCAAAATTCACCTACATAAGGCTGCAAGGATTCTCTTCTTATCCTTATAGATTGCCCCCATATCCCACCAACATAATAGTGATGTTGGAAGTATCTAGACAACTTATTGCCTACGATAAGATTCAAAAGAAGAAGAAGAAAGGTGGACTCGGATTCCCAATTACCATGGGGAATTCAGATGAAATCTGCCCATCGCTGCAAGCAGCCAAGGAGGCAGAAAATGAGCTCCAATTCTTCCATTTTTCCTACCACACCAGCAGGCACCATTACGATCCCCACAGGAACATTAGATGGATATTGTCAGAAGAGTTCAGGCACAAGGCACAGATCAAAGACTTTTGGGCCAGTGCAGTGGATGAGATCGAGATCAGGAAAATAATGTTTTCTTGGATACCGTTGGTAATGATCAGAGAGTGCGAGATTGTCCCAGTGCCGGATCAGATTGAAGAAGACATAAACATTGTACAGGCTGACTACGAGACAGTGAGAGATACGCCTCTACCACTCCCAGATTGGTCTGAGCCAGAGATCACCAACTTGGATACACTCTGTATCCCAGTCTTAACATTTACACGAAGCTGGGTAGAGAGGCATGTCAGCTGACTTAAGGGATGATCAATTCCCCTTGCATATAATTTGATGGGAGATCACAGATCACCAACAGTTAGGCAGAGAGGGCAGGTGGATCATACTCCAGAGCCAAGAGGAAAAGAGCCAGTTCAGCCTGAGCCTTTGAGAGTTGAGGAGTCCTTGCAGACACCATCTTGAGCAAACTCTCCAAGTTTACAGGAAGTATCATTGTTTGCTGATCAGAGGGAGAGATTGCAGGCGGAATAGGCAGTGCAAGTGGCAAGTCAGCCACCCCGTAGAGAATCAATGGGCCAGAGCATCAACATGCCCTAAGAAGATAATCAGTGAGAAAATCAGCAAGAGACAGATGAGGGGATTGCCACGGATACTCGGTTTCAGCAGGAGATTGAGGCTGCTCTCGAGGATGATGCCATTTCAGATTAGGATGCCCAGAGCTCAAGAGACACTGAGCCGATTGATGATGATGAGCCTTGTCGGAACGATGGCAGAGATGAAGTCCACGAGGTAGAGGCCGAGGTTGAGCAGCTTTTTGTTATATCATACATGCGGTAGGAGGTGCCAGAATGGCTAAGGGATAGGATGAGGCGTGATCCTGTAGATGAGACTGATCCCACAGTTGAGATGGAGGAGTTGTTACAGAGGATCAGCGCACCTCCAACCAAGAAGAAGGCTAGGAAGTTCTCCAAAATATCCATAGATGAAGATGGATCTCAAACTTTACATGTGGTAGTGCCTCGGGTAGAGTGTGATCGGGACGAGGCCATTCCCGAAAATTATGTTGTCACAACTATGGAACTTGGCCGCCCTACTGGAGAACAAGTAGTAGAGGAGTGCAATAATTGTAATGTCCCTTACCCGACTTTGCCCTAGAATTCGCTCGTTGATCAGGTTCAAGGTTTCTTCTTTTTCAAATGAATTCTCTTTGACTAAGTAATCTTGGATTGGAGTCTGCATTTAATTTTTCCACATGTACATATATCTGTTAGCATTAATATCTAGATATCCAAATATAAATATAATCACAAATCAATAATAAAGACATGAGGAGTGGCATGGGTAGAGCCGCCCAAAGCTATCCATCTAAGCCCAAGAGCACAAGCATCCTATTAGGACAACCCACCCCTTGGCCCCGAGCGACATGAACATCTCAGAGTGGCGTGCTTAGAGGAAACACTTGTACGGTCTCCTTTCTCTACCCGTGCCATCACCTCAGAAGACACTCAACCTATTGGGGGAAGCCAACGGAGCTTATAAGTGGTTCCAGGCCTACCACCCCTCCATGGCCGTAGTGGATTGTTAAGTGGGACCCCCACCCCTCCATGGCCGCAGCGGATTGTTAAGTGGGGTTTTTAGGCACCACCTTTCTCAGGCCCTTCCACCCTAGTAGGCTTGCAAGCACTCAGAAGACAATCTTTTAGCAATCAAATACATTTGTATTTATTACTAATTTCCTTAAGTTAAGATAAACATCATTATCATCATGATAATACTAAAGAAAGCATTACACCAATAATCAGATTAGCAATATATGTTTCTTATATTCAAAATATGCTAAATATTATTGCTAAGTGAGTACATCACCTGAGTTGCTATATCTCTCCATGTTTCCTTACTCGCTTCCTTCAACCTTGTACTAAATTGATCGTAGGATGAGGACAATTCATAAATATACATAATCTACTTATGTTTATATTAAAGAGTCATCATTACTTATAAGTATCATTATTGCATAATCATGTATATGTATTTATACATATATATATACTTTATACACATATATATAATTATTCTTTTACTTATATCCATTAGTGTTCATATATATATATTTATATAATTATTCTTTCCTTATTCTTTCCTTATTCATATATATTCTTTATTCATTGCATATTATTCATTATAAAATTTATCTATATCTATGCATATATACTTGCATGCACATAAAATAATATATATATTAAATGGCTCTATATTCCAATGCGTAACAATAATTGTTGCTGCTGTTCTAAATTGCAAATCTTATTTCTCCATGTTTTTTCCCCCTTCCTTATTTTCCTTCCTTCTATTTATACTATTCAAGGTAGGTGACTCATGGGGGGAATGTATTGTTTGGTGAAAGAGGTGACTTTTCATAAAATACATCCCTTTGTTAGATTTAATTGCTGCCTTTATTATCACAATAATATCTATTTTAAAAATAATATATTATTACTATAATTTTGCTATTTCAGATTTCTATTTATTTTATTATTTTATTGAACATATTTTAACATTAAAGTATAATAATAAAACAATTTGCTAATATCTTATTATTATTTTATTCTAGTGTATTACAATCTTTGATGTGTAATGATTATAATATTTATTTATTATTATTTTTGATACTAAATTATTTAATACTAGAATGTAATAACAATAATTTGCCTATATATTATTATTATATTTGTTATTTCATACTTATATATTTTTATATTGATATGATACACATTTATTTTATATTTAATATTAATATTGCTATTTATTTTATTTATTAATTGATTTGTATTTTAACACTTGGTCTTTATGGTTTTGTTATTTCTAGGGAAACCCGGGGACGCCCCCCCCTCCCCCAAAAAAGCCCCGTACCCGTTCCCGGGACATCCCAAGTACTGGGGGACGGTAGGGGACCGTCCCTAATTTTCTGAAAAACCCAGGAAACGTCCCCGGGACGGGGGGATGGCGTTGACCAAATAGGGACGGCTGACCAGTCCCAGGAACGCCTGAGCCGTCCCCCAACCGTCCCCCACATCAAAACATTTAATTTTTTAATTTTTTTTCTTGTTGTTTGTTGTGGTTTGGTTTATGAGTTGTTCGTTGAAATTATTTTCATATATCTTTCACAATATTTGGAACACTCACAAGATAAATATTTGATGCTCTATTAGAGATATATAAAAATAAAAATAAATTATTCCAAAAGTGTGTAAACTTGAATTTATTTGCTTGCTGTTCACTAACAGGTTTTAGAGACAAAGACTTAGGATTTTGACATTTTTAAACAGTTCTTACTTCTTCACAATTGGAAATAGGCTGAATATTAAGGCAATTTGATGCCCAAAACTCCTTGAGTGTAGCAATTGTCCCCACATTTAACTGCTCAAATCCATATCAGACAATACACTACCATTGAATTTACTTCCAGTAGTCCACACTCCCAGCAAACTACAATAATTTTTCCTTCAGATGCCTCAGCTATTCGTTATTGTTCTATGCCAAGTAATCAATAACCTAGGTGAAACAATTTTCATTGTAATAACAAATGTTCTCCCAATTTGTAAGCTGGAAATAACCTTATGTAATTTGATATAAATTTATAAATTTTAACTTGGAGGTTGTATTATTATTGACAAAGAATGTTGAACACAAATGTTATATGTTAAGGTTCTATAATGTATGTTTTATCCATGTTTTCATATGCATATTTAAAATTTCTCTATATATTTTAAATTTTCCCTATATTTTATATAGCCGTCCCCTGCTGTCCCTAAATTTGGCCTCAAAAATCGGAAACTTGGGGACTCGTCCCGCCGTCCCCTGCCGTCCCCGTCCCGAAAACTTGGGGTAACCTTGGTTATTTCGGGGACATGACAATAATTCCTATCGAGCACTCAAGGATAGATTGTCCTATGTTGAGGGCAAATACAAGAAATTGAAGGTAGAGCACAAGACACTGATTGGCTACGTGTAACACTTGTCCCGTCCTTGTGGGCAAGAGAATCCGGCAATTCAGCTTCCAGCTGAATTTTCCAGGGAGTCAATCAGTGGGTTAGAGGATTTGAAAAGAATGGCACAACAGGCAGACAAATGGGTTGCCAGCGTCCGTGTCGAAACAGGAAAGTTTATGGAGGATCTTGCACATGCCTATCGGCAAGCCTCCGATATTATGGCAAGGATGGATGCAGTTAACCATGCTTGGGGTGAGGCGCGTATCTATCAGACGAAAGTTGTTCTCCGTTTAGGGGCTTTGATGAGCACACCTCTACAGGTTTTGGTTGAGGGAGGTGTAATTCAGCAGGGAGATAGATACGACTTCGCCGGATGGTACTCTTCAGTAGTCACAGGCCGAGGATTCTACGATGCATCATAGACAGATTCTGTCAGGGTCAAAAAGGCCATGATGAACATCTTAGATGGAATTCTCAACACATTGGAGGCAATCTTTGCCAGGAGGTTGACTTCTGAAGAGGTAACTGCAGATGGATTGAAGAACAGATTAACGCCATTCTTTTCTGAGGTGAAGACCTTCACACAGGATGACTTCGAGAACACTTCTACGTTCTCCAGTATCATACAAAACACCCAGGACGCCCTTGTTGCCTGGAAGAAATCTTGTGCCCGGCATGGGCAAATAGTTACAGTCTTAGAATTTCAGTTGGATCACATTCCTCCCATTTCGGATCAGGAAGTTGAGGCAGTGTTATCCAGGTTCATCAGATTTGCAGCGAGCGAGAAGGAGAAGGGAAACGCCCTTCTGGACGATGACCTTCAGGAGGGAGACGACGTGCATTGATGGCGGATAGTGGTTCATTGATGAGGAGTGGAGGGCGCATTCATTGCCCCACTCCTCTCAGTGGCGGTTTTTAGGGCTAAAACCCTAATCGGGGCTTAGGTGGCTCAATCTAAGCCGTCCACTGGACCGGGCTAGATATAAAAGGGGTATCCCCCCTCATTTGGAAATAGTTAGAAATAGATAGATCAGAGTTAGACAGAAATTAGAGATAGAGTTGAGCTAGATAGAAGTTAAAGTAGAGCTAGGAGTTAGCTTAGTTTGGAAAGGAAAGAAAGACTTTCCCTTTGAAAGTTTTGCAAAAGATTGTTGTGTAAGACTCATAATATAAGGATTTCATTGATTGGTGACTTCATTTTGCATTGTGGGCAGTTGACGAGATCTTTTCGTCTTTCCAATTCGAATAGAGTAGAGTAAAGTAGATTTTGTTTTCATGCAAGTAGTGTTAATTGTGGAATGTGACGTTGGTTTGAACAAATCTTCCCGTATCCATACCACTAGTGGGCTTGCTGACGGTAAGTCTGCCCCTGCGTGGTCAACTGGAATCCCAGCACCTAACTTCGGTTGTGATTTGTATGCCCACTTGCTTCGTCGTGAAGGGGTCGCATGTTGAATCTCAATTTGAACATCTTATCCATTCTTTGAAGATTGCACCAGCTTTGTCAGAGTTGTCCATAGGGGAGACAAAACAAAGTTTGGTTTGAAGATTGTTAAAGCTAGTCCTTGCATTCCACCCTTAGAGATAGATCGTAGAATTCCTATCCCTATCTCCTTTAAATTCAGTATTTCCCGGTTCGTTCAAATACCAGGGCATCATAGCCAAAACCTTTCATCTGCTTGAGTAAAGAAATCGAACAATTACGTAAGTCCCCTTGGAATACCCAGCATATTCACATCAATGAACTGAGTCTATTCGCAATAAAAGGAACCTTGGAGTTGAATGCATGAACTTTCACGCAATCTTAGCATGCGGGATACTTTGATCAAGAGAGAATAGAGTGACCGTTGGACATTTTATTCTATGTTGGTGTTGTCATAAAACACACGTCAACAGAATTGGCGCTAGAAGGAGGGCTACTATTTTTTTTATAACTCAAGCAAAAGGAATTATAAAAGTATAATGTACCAAGATGGTGCTACCTCATAAAGAAATATTTTTGGTGCTGCAGCCAAATTTGGGATTCAACGACGACCAAGAAGATATCCTTTTAGGATTGAACAATCTCGCGTGGAGGACGAAGAGGAGTGCAGCTGAGTACATGAGAACAAGCTTCGTGTTGGAAAAAGAAGAAGAGAAAGCTATCAAAATCCAAGTTGCTGTTGAAAGAGACTTGTTAAATCAAAGACAGGCACTCGCTCTCGTGCGTCGCCTGTAAAAGAAGCAGTTTCATCCTGGATCGTATCAGTTCATTCTCGCCGGATAAGTTGAAAAGAGTTTTGAGGTCCACACCCAGTTCATCCAAGGAACTTATAGAGCTACCTACCAGAACGAGGAAGAAGAAGAGCACTCGATCAGACGGAGAGGCTCCCTTCAGTGAAGAGATTATATAAAACGAAGAAGCTCAATCGAGTGAAGAGGCAATAAGTGGCGAAGAAGTCTCAAGTTTATTCAGAACTCCGCCTAGCATTTCAAGGTTTGCCGAACAAGGACCAGCACGAGATACCACACCAGTAGCAATTCAACAACAACAACCAGTTCAAGCTACTGTATATCGATGAAGGCAAGCAATGGCTCAGCCAGTTGCAAATGGCGCTACCTGGTTGGTCACCAACCCGTCCCCATTGGAGTTCGCCGACTATCACGACATGCCCAAAAATCCGGAGAGTTTTTGCTCCAAGTTCCACGTCCACGACGTAAACCGTACTGCTGAGGATCACATCAAAATGTTTGAGGACCACCTACGCAATAGACAAATTGCATATGCAGATGTGGCATGCAGGTTGTTCCCCTATTCTTTGGGGGAAGAGGCCCATTATTGATTCATACATTTACCAGTCGGTTCTATCAGAACATGGAAGCAGATGAAGACGGCCTTCATCGGAAAATTTGGTATTCCCATCACTCCCGCGGAGTTGTTTAGACAGTTTGTAGAAGTAAGGAGGCAAGAGAAGGAGCCTATTCATGTATTTAATAATAGATTTCAAAAGGCTCTCACAAGATTACGAACTCCTTACACCATCACGGATGCTAGAGAAAACTACTACGCGGCGTTGGATCCATTAACTGCAATGTTTGTGAGAGAAGCTCACCCCGCTCCAACAAATATGAACTTAGCTTATGCTAAGGCAATTGAAGTAAGTCAAAACATGGGACAAAATACAACTGGTCCCTCACTATATACTGGCTTGAGTTCTATGAGCAGTCAGATACAAACCTGGAATCAACAAGTTCTGGCATTAAATCTGGTTCCACAACCAGCTTACTAGACGGTTGCCCCATCAAATCAGTTGGTTATCCATCCTGGAGCACCTGTGTCTCAAGCACCGGCAGCACACCCTGTTTATCTGCAGAACACAGTGCCACCAACAAAGACTCAGGAAGAAAGAGATGAGATAAACCTATTCAGAATAGAGTGATTTGGGATGTGGTCGAAGAGGACAACCCTGAATCTCTACAAAGGTGTGCGTTGGAAACCATTTCTCTAAGGCAAGCATTGTAGGCAATCTTTGACAATGAGGTCAGGTGGTTGATGCAAGTGATTGAAGATTCAGAGGGAGCCTACTGAATCTAAAGAAGATGGTTGTGTTGCTTTGGAAAGATATTCAGTTGAGGTATATCAGCACTGATGAGCAGATGGCAGTCATTCTCATCAAGCATCTCTTCAGGATAATGTTTGTGTACCATCAAGACAAGCTTGATATGGTGGAGAATGAAGCCCTAGCTGAGAGGAAGTCTTAGTATCAGTGTTCCTTCTTTTAATGAGTTCTTCTTTGAGAGAAGTTCGAGGTGAAATCCCTTGTTAATGCATTCTTCTCTTAGGAGAAGTTTGAGGTGAAAGCCCTTGTTTCACCCTCTGGGAGAGTCATGGTGGATGTAATGTGTGTGACTCCATGACAACATTTTGTACTTGTGTTTTCACCCTCTGGAAGAGCCATGGTGAAAGTCATGTTGAGGTGACAACATCACGCAAGTGATGAACACTTGTACACACCATAGCATGGTTGTAGCCATTATGGTTGATATCGTGTTGAGGCGATATCCGATATCACGATGAGGTGATATCTTTCTTTTCCACATATGGGTGTTGCCATTGTGGTAGCTTTCACGATGAGGTGATAAGCTCTTGTATCACTATGAGGTGATATGTTTTGTGCAGCTAAAGTATCATCCCTAGCTGAGAGGGAGTGTTGATGTTTCTAGGCAGCTTAGGGCTGCTTCTTCCAGCGCACTCCTAAAAGACACATAAATTAAATGATAGCCTAATTGGCTATTTAATTTATGTTCATTGAGATTATTATCTTTACCTATTTGGGCCGACCTACCTTGCATTCATTTATTCTCCCAAGAGAGACGACCTAATTGAGGAGGTGCCTCATTTGTATATATACAAGGTCGCATTTGTACATTTGATTATCAAGTTCATTTCATCATTCCTACAACAGTTCGCACTTAAGCAGCAGAGCATCATCTTGTAGCAGCAGGCCGAATTCAAGGAGAAACATATTCATTTGTATCTTTGCATCTAGGAGAGGTGCGATTGTTCATTGTATTAATTTCAGCCATTGCTGGGCCTGTTTTGTAAGCAGATTTATGCTCTTGTTCCTATAATATATAAGAGAAATATTTGCTGGGTTTTTCTCCCTCAGGAGGAGGGTTTTTTCCCAGGGTATCTTGCTGTGTTCATTGTCTCATGTGTTGCATTTTCTGATTGCTTTCATTTCTGATCTTAAAATTTACAATAATGACCTGGTGATTTCATATAATAAGGGTGAGCAGAAAATTGCAGAATTGCAATTGGAAGTTGCATTGCTAAAAGAGCAATTGCAATCACAACAGCCCATTGCTCCACCTTAGGTCAATATTCCAATTTCTCCTCAGCCTCCTCTCGTTCAATCACCACCTCCTGCCCGTCCTCCTCTGTCAACCTCCACAGATTTGGTTATATACAAACCTGATGATGTGCCCATTGCATATCTCAATCCAAGTACATCAATTGTAGCACAGCCAAGGCAAAGGGCCAGTAGAAGGGAGCTGATTGAACAACTCCATGTTTATGATGAATTCCTCCAACATGTTGAGAGAACATTGTATATGAATAATATGAAGATTATAACTGTGGTGTTAGAGCATCTAAATAAGAATTGAGAGGAAAATTCTTAGTGTTCATTCAAATTATTCTGCAATATTTGATGCAATAAAGAGATTTGACAGGGATAAATAACTGGCCATCCCATTGATGGATAAATGGATCCCTAGGTTGGAAAAATTTAAAGCATATGGTTATTGGATCAACTCATGATGCCAATAAACCACTCAACATTGTTGCCCCAACCCATAAAATTGTGAAAGGAATTGTGGAGTGTCAGGGGCTGATGGATCCAATGGAAAAGATAATCAGGGAGCTTGTACAAAGATTTGATGAATGTGATTTCGGTTTGCTGCCTGATATTTTGAATGATATTGGTAATGTTAAGCCCCTTCAACAGTGGAGAGATCAGATGAATAGTTTGGTTGCCACTTGTTGTGACCTATTTCACACATCTCCCCATTGCAAATGGGGACCCCCTTCTTTTTGCTTTTCGGTTTTTGCCTTGGCAGCGCAATTGCTTGTCACCATTTTATTTACAGTGAGGAGTTAGAGTTTTCTGGAAATCATCTGAG
Organism: Sequoiadendron giganteum; assembly: GCA_007115665.2. Classification (NCBI taxonomy): domain Eukaryota; kingdom Viridiplantae; phylum Streptophyta; class Pinopsida; order Cupressales; family Cupressaceae; genus Sequoiadendron; species Sequoiadendron giganteum. The sequence continues at coordinate 81,930,747 of CM021107.1, read as the reverse complement.
CCAAGTAGAGAATTCAAGCCCTTATCAGTGCCTAGATGTCATGGAAGTGCTCAGAAGGACCGGTAGACGAGGAACGCCATTGCTTTGAGTCAATTCTAACACTTCCTATTTTTTAGGGATTCTGCTTTTTTGATCTTTGGCATTTTTAGGCCATTCTAGAGTTACTATTTTTTAGGGATGCTTTTTGCTTTTTCTATTTTTGGAAAGTTTCTATTTTGGGATCCCACAGAGCATGAAGTCAACACGCCTCTAGAAATCATGAAAATCAAGGTAAAATAGCAAAAGTTTGGTGAAAATGGCTAAGTTTGATGAAGGGCGCCCATGAGGAAAGAATGGCAGACAAGACATGAAGTCCGCCCTACCTTTGGCATGCCAAAGGTTGGCATTGGCAAGCCAAGGCTGAAGTCCGCCATGGCATGAGAGACCTCCAAGTCCGCCCAAGGAAGGAAGAAGTGGATGGCGAAGGAAGAGCCCAAGTCCGCCATGGGGAGAAAGGGAAAGATGAATGGAATGAACATGTGCCAAGTCTGCCATTGGACAAGGCAAGGCTAAAATACGCCATGGCAAGGAGAAGGGTGAAGTCCGCCCTAGACAAATGGAAGATAAAATACGCCATTGGCATGAAAACCTTGAAGTTCGCCCCCCTTTCCAACATGGTAAAAGTTTCTAAGGCATGGAGAAGGCATGACTAGCAAGAAGACTCCAAAGTCCGCCCTCAAGCAAGATGGAAGATATCGAAGGCATGAAGTGCCTAGAGGAGAGATGTGAGATGGCAAAGAAGCTTCCAAGTCCACCCTTGGCAAGAGGAAAATTGGCAAATCTACTGAGAAGTCCGCCCAACTTTGGAGGCAAGGAAAATTTCTCAGGCATTGGCAAAGTGCGCCAAGTAGGAGAATGTCTAAGCGCTCACCAAGCTCGCCTAGTATGAAGACGGCAGGCCGAAGACAAAGTCCGCCCAAATGGAAGTGCACATGGTCTAGTCGAGGATGAAGTCCACCAAAGCATGTCTAGCCAACCTTGAAGTTTGCCATGCACTTATCCAAGCCAGCTTCAAAGTCCGCCTTGTCCAAGACACAGCCAAAAGAAAAAGAGTTGGCTTGTCAATGAGGAAGTCCGCTCAAGCACAATAGAAAATTGGCATGACATGTGCCAAAGTCCGCCAAGGTTAGAAACAAACATGGTAAAATTTGCCAAGAGGAAGCAAAAAATGGCTAAGTGTGGAATTTTCCTACAATAAAAGGATCAAATTTTGACTAAGTGTTGGAAAGAAAACAGGAAAATGAAGAGGAATAAAGAGGAAATAAATAAAATTCTTGCCCAAGGATGGAGTTTGCCCTACTTAGCACAAGCCAAACTCAAAATTGAAGACAAATCCACATGCAAAGTTCATTTGAGCATAAAGATGGCCAAAATCTTGGCTAAGTGTTGAATGGTTTACATGAAGGCATTACAAAATGAAATTGAATAGCCAAAATTTGGCTAAGTATGGGAAATAATCCACAGAGAAAGTTCCAATTTCCTCCATTTTGGCGAAAGCATAGGAGAGCTCTTCTCCAAATTCAAGGCACTTGAAGGAATTTCAAAGTAGTCAAGAAAGAAAAGTTTAATAACTTCAAGTCTAGACATTTTTCTCTAAGGGGAAACTTCCAGACCTCAAAGATTCATATGCAAGAGAGAAGAAGAAATCAAAATCCCGAAGGAAATCCAAGATCAAAGCTAGGAAGGAACAAACACAAAGGACAAAGTCGTCAGCAAAGAAAGATATTCTAAGGCAAGTGTACGGAGAAAGAACAAGGAGACCAAGGAGGACATCCAACACGTTGAGGTGGTGCCTCGTCATCTTCCAACCAATCAAATTGTTCCAAGTCAGTATGTCTAGGTTCAATGAACCTGACTTATCCATGGAGTTGGTTTATATTTAGCAAGAAGGACAAGTGTCCCAAAATGTAATTTTCTCATTGGTCGAGAGGTATTTAGTAATGACAAACCCTAATTAGGGTTTTATTTTGTAATCTCGGCCGTTGATTCAAAATCAATCTTGGCCATTGAATTGTAATTGGGGAGCCTATAAATTGAGCTCGCCCCTCATTTGTAATTTGTGAAGTGAGTTGTATAAGATTGTTGCGACAAAACTATTCCCGTTTATAAAAGCTCTTGTGCATGATTTGCTAAGAACCACTTTTATTTTCAAGTACTGTGCAAGGTTTTCATACTTCTCCTTCAACACTTAGAGTAGAGTTAAATTAGTATTTTATTTATATGTTTGTTAGTGAATGATAGATTTGATAGCAGTGGTGGATGAAATTAAGCTCATACTTTTGTTGAATGGATGATTTGCATTCAATGTGTAAAGTTAGCTTGAGCTCTTAAGTTGTGGATTCTTAACTTCAGTTTGGGTAATTATTTATTCAAGCATGAAAATCATCATCACCTCCGTTGAAGATTGCACCCGCTTTGCGTAGTTGTCCGAAGGAGGCGAAACAAAGTGTGGTTTATTCCAATTTTATCTAGTCACTGCCGTCTCTTGAGTTCTTAGGCATAGTTTAGACTTCTAAACCCTTATCCTTTTTGCCTTTTTTTTTTGGAAAATCTAAAATATCCGATAGAAAGAGCCTTCAATGATAAAATTGTCTAAGTCCTAAACTTGCAAACGAATTATAACGTAAGTCCCCTTGTGATTACCAACAAATCACAACGCCCACTGGCCTTATCCACATGTCATGACCTGACTAAAGAAACATTGGAGTTATTGCACTGTCTTCTTAGTATTTGCAATCACTTTTCAAGAGAGGATAGAGTGTCCTTGGGCATTTTATTCTGTGTTTGGTGGCGTATTCAAAACACACACCAACACCACTCAAGCAGCATTAATTTGTGAAAGCGTGGATATAGATATGCTAAAAGATAGTATGGATAAGCTATCTTTCACAAGTGGTTTCCTTGAAGGTTTTGATAAAGAAGCATCTCAGACAGTAATCAAGTATGGCCCATACAAAACCAAATTGGATGAATTTATTTCATACACATGGCCATCTGATGATGATTTTGAACTTTGGAAGAGAAAGTATGTTGACATTCCAGACTTGTGAGTTGGTATTGAGACAAGGTGGCGGTGAATTATGAATTTTTGTACACTCAGCAGATAAGAGAGTCTTCAACAAGAGTGGAGATAAAGGTTTTGCACTTTGCATACGTGGAATTTTGTCTTCACATGGCAGCTCAGTTCCCATGGGCAACCTTCAAAGATACTTGAAGAAGGGAGCGGCAAAGTATCTCAAAGGACAAAGGATTGCAAATGTAAATATAACAGTTTTGTCCTCGGAATATTCTTATATTTTGAAATGTAATTATAATTGTCAAATAAAAATGTGACAAGTGTACATTGGCCCGAAGCTTGTAGTGCTCCCTTGTTTCTATAAAAGGGAATTCAAGGCCAATTACATGGGTTGTTGATTGATCTCATGAGCAATTTTGTAATAGACAATACAAAATATAGAGTTTTAGTCTGTATCTAGGATTTTGAATCTTCATTTTATGCAAGCTTAATTTTGTATGACAGCGCTAGCATTTGAATATAAGAATGGCATAATTCTTGAGCCATTTCTCTCCTTGTGTATTTGTTATATGAATTATCAATGAAATTGAGCAAGCATCTTTTCAGAGGTCTTCATTGTATTCGAGCGAATTTATGGTTTTATTTTTGTTCTGATTCAAGGAATTAGTTAAAATACTTTGATAGAACCATAGGTTTGTGTAATTTGAATGCGAGGATATGATAATTAGTTTTGGTTTTGGAACATTTGAATATGATGTTGTAATGCAGTGTTGTAGTAGCTCTGTGATGCTAAGCCTTAAGATGCTGTTATTCATTATGGTTTGTGTTTAATTGGACTCCATACCCTAGGTTAAGGCGCTGGTCTAGGATCTGTATTTACATTGCATACTCTTGATCTTTCATGAACAATACATTCAAATCATTAAATCTTTAAATTCTTGTTGAAATGTATGTCAAGTTGAAACTTACCATGCTCCACTGCTTATGAAACGATTGATGTGTAAGGATTTGCCAAATCTTTGCATTCATTGAATTGTCAAGCAATTACGTATAGAGCTTATCTGTTATTTACAATGTACAAGGTTATTTGGCACAACGGATCTTAAATACATTGGTGGGATCACCCTCTCGGGTTTTGCAGAGCCCAAAGTGCAGGAGGAAAGTTCTTTGCAACTTTCACTCGTTCATTGGCAATCCCTCCAATTAGCTAACCATTGGAAGATGGCAATTCCATAGGCTATTTGTGAGATCCGTTTGGTATTTAAAAAACACCAACACCTATCACTGCTTGCAAGACTTTGATTGCTTTGTTTGATTCCCAAGCAATGTTTCCTTCTGGGAGTGATGCAAAGGTCCTTTTCTTTCTTTGAGTTTTGTTTGGTTCCAAACATGGAATTCTTATTCAGCAATTTATCTTGGGATTTAGAATCCATTTCTAGATGTGTTTAGCTTTTCTTTGCTTTGAGTTTTGTTTAGTTCCAAACATGGAATTCTTATTCAGCAATTTATCTTGGGATTTAGAATCCATTTCTAGATGTGTTTAGCTTTTCTTTGCTTTGAGTTTTGTTTAGTTCCAAACATGGAATTCTTATTCAGCAATTTATCTTGGGATTTAGAATCCATTTCTAGATGTGTTTAGCTTTTCTTTGCTTTGAGTTTTGTTTAGTTCCAAACATGGAATTCTTATTCAGCAATTTATCTTGGGATTTAGAATCCATTTCTAGATGTGTTTAGCTTTTCTTTGCTTTGAGTTTTGTTTAGTTCCAAACATGGAATTCTTATTCAGCAATTTATCTTGGGATTTAGAATCCATTTCTAGATGTGTTTAGCTTTTCTTTGCTTTGAGTTTTGTTTAGTTCCAAACATGGAATTCTTATTCAGCAATTTATCTTGGGATTTAGAATCTTCATTTCTAGATGTGTTTAGCTTTTACTAGATGTGTTTAGCTTTTACTTCAAATATGCAAGCATATTTGTAGGTTTATCCTAGAGACGAGATATATGGAGGAATTCCATTTTGGTTTGGATTGATGTGAAGCATCCTTAGCTAATTCTGACTTTGTTTTTACCTTTTCAAGCCTTGGACATTTCATCAAACAGCTGTCCTGACTGCTGCTTTGGTCTGATATAATTTTCTGTTTGTGTTTACTTGTTGATTTGAATGATATAATGATGCATTAAATGCTTATCTAGCAATACCCAATGATTACTAACATTCTAGGAATGAAATGCAAGTCTATTTGAGATTTTCCAAAGCAAGAAAGATGACTGAAAATGCATCTACAGCTGATAGGAATTTTAGCAAACACTTTCAATGCAAATTAACCATGCAATAAGGTATTTTTTTACCAACATATCATAAGCAACCCAAACTCCTTTATTACAGCCTTAAAACTGATTACATAGACTAAGAATGCATGTAGCATTATTACAAACAGTTGGCATGCACCCTTCAAGCTCCATGATGAAACTACAGTAACATGGCATTAATACAAACAGTTGTCTTGCATACAAAGCTCAAGTAAATAGGAATTAAATTCTATGATATGCAACTGATCACAAACTGAAATATTGAAGAACCTGGACTGACTGTCATGCAGCAATATAAACTCCACACTATGGCTCCAATGATGAACGGTTTAGTCCCCAATCTGCAGTGCCTTGTGTATGCAAAAACCCCGATCAAACCATGACTGAATATGCTGATACAATACTGTTGCAAACTCAGATCTGCAAAATATATATTTGAAACTCATCCAAATAAACCCAAATGAAGACCCAGGGTAGGCCCTCCCCAAAGGTGAACTGGGTTCTCGTCCAATCCACGATAGCCTTTGAGAGTTTTCGTTCCTAGAAGGCTGAAGCAATGCTGAAACCCTTCTCGAGGGCTCAAACCTGCAAAGTGTTTTGTAAAAATGAGAGTAGAATGCTCAAAAAGGAGCCCAACACATTGCTTTATAACCTCTCATGGACTTTTTGATAAATCATAAAAATCGATAAAATATTTCTCTGGAGGGTCTTTCCTCATACAAAGAAAAATGTTACTTTTAAAAAAACAACTTGAGTTGCTAGGATGGGGGTACTTTTCACTATTCACCTTATGATTTTCAATTACTATTCACTTTTCACGATTCCATTAAAGCAGCCTTAATATTTTCACTTTATCTCTGGATTCATCAACTGAAATCCAAATTGAAAGGCTCGTAACGCTCCCAGCTAGACTCCACAGCCCTTAGTTGGGTCCCCTAACCATGCTATTGACCTATGGGAACCCTAATATTAGGCCAACCTCTGCTATAGATTGAGTTGACTAAGGAAGGGACATTACATGATGGTCCGAAGCTTGACCAACATTTAAGAATGAGTTTTTGTTTAGCGTCTCAAATTTTCAAGTTAGAATTTAAAGTAAATATTGTTACCATGATGCTCTTGTGCTTTATTACTATAACTATAAGCAATTTGAGGTATCGTTTCTCTTCAAATTGCTTATACTTGTTATTGGACTCAATTGAGCACACTTGGTTTAGTCCTCAGTTTTTGTTTAGCAAGATCTTTATTTGGATTCATATTGAACTAAGAACATGAATAGTTATAAGATGTTTTAAAAAATTTATTTTCTCCAGAATATTGTTATATTGAATTTTTTTAAATTGTCTTTTGCAGAGTATAATACTTTCAAAAAAAAAAATCATCTGATTCTTAAAAGTTGTATCGTCTGTGTATATACAATATAATAAATTTCAAAGGGATATATCTTTATTTCAGATACATGGGAAAGTGCATAATTATTAATTGTGTTTGGCAGGGAAGACACAGCTTATCAATCATTTCTTGGTAAACAAGAGCTGGTACATTGTAGACTTGCCGGGCTATGGGTATGCTCTCTATCCAACCACTAATGATTTGGCATTGATTTTGGTGGCAGAATGTGCTTGTTTTAGTCTTTGGAATTTTTGCGTCTAAGAGAATTTAAGGTAAACAGCTTTATAGTTTCACTTGGTTCTGCATGACATCTTAAGTATGCAGCGTACACATTTTGAATATCTAATAATCTAGTGTCTGGAAAATATGTGCATGTTTGCTTCCTTTTGAGGATTTATTTTCAGGCTTTATTAGAGCTGTCCTATGTTGGACCAAATAAGTAAAGAAAACAATGGAATGTTTGGAAAAATGTGTTTGGCCTAAAACTAGGGTATACTTGTAGTGGAGACTGTAGGAAAAATGAAAGTGGCAAGAACCATCAGAAGTGCCATTGGAAGCTTCTACAGGAAAGGATACAAATTCATTCAAATTCTAAAGAAATACCAAGTTGGATATGTTCAAGTAGGTCTTCCTGAAGCTGATGTTTAAAATTGAAATAAATTCTGTCCACCATGAGATCATTGAAGGCATTTCTAAGGAGTTTCAATTATTTTTCTACAGATTGCCTAGTTCAAGAAATTGAATGGATTAGAAAGTAGGATTGAACACTTAATGCACAGTTGGTATGATTCTTAAAGAAAATGTAAAAGGAATTAATTATTTTGGGTTGGATTGGTTTATACACATGTGTTTGATGTGTCCTAGCAAAGATATGCCTTTTGTCATTGTGAATGTTCTTGCTAATATTGATTTGATTCCCTTGAAGATTTGTTCTCTTTCAAAATTTCCATAGAGAAGTAGAACATGGATTATCTATCGTGTCCAAGCATCATTGAATCTATGATTCTATGCTTGTGAATGATTCAAGAGAGACCATGGAAGTACTAGTAGATCTTATAGTGGCAGATTGACCAGACAATGATTGAATGAAAAAATAACTTTATTGTGCTTCTTATATATGTAAATTATATCAATGATCAACCAAGGATCAAATGCTTGATCTCTAGGGAGTATGACTAAACAACCACATGAAGGGGATACCAGAACACAATTCACAAACAGAAAATCATACAAAATTTAGAAATTTCAACTTCATTGGCTTCTGAAGTTTGGTGAGCGCTGAGAGCTGAATTGTGGTTGAGGGTTGATTCAATTGACGATCAACCACTTGATCTCTAGAGAGTGCTACTAGACAACCACATGAAGGGGATACCATAATACATTCACAAACAGAAAATCATACAAAACTTAGGAATTTCAATTCCATTGGCTTCTGAAGTTTGGTGAGCACTGAGAGCTGAAGTGTGGTCGAGGGCTGATTCAATTGACGATCAACCACTTGATCATTAAAGAGTGCAACTAGACAACCACATGAAGGGGATACCATAATACATTCACAAACAGAAAATCATACAAAACTTAGAAATTTCAATTTCGTTGGCTTCTGAAGTTTGGTGAGTTCTGAGAGCTGACAGTTTCTAATCTGTTTCAGTGTCATCTTTATAGCAACCTCACTATGAGGGGCTGTACATTGAGAACAATATCTGGATCACTGGGTTTTTCTTTCTGCTCGCCCTACCTTTTTCCTTTCAATTTCATGATACAGTATTTATGCATGGTAATATTCTCACTTGTTCGGCATCTTGGAATGTTTGTAGTCAAACAGAATGAGAAGCATATCACAGTTAATGTTGTTTTGGCTTCATAGGTCTAAACTGAAATTATTATTGTTTTATTCAGATTGCTTTTTTGCATGCTCCTATAATTGAGGCTGTAGGTTGTTGTTGACATTTCCCATGCTGCTAGTGTAGCTTTGTGCACATACCGCTTTTAACTGTCATTTTTGGATTTGATTATGGACTAATTCTTTATGATTAAGTTTTACTGATTGGCAGAGACTGCGAGGACTGCTTGAGATTAATTTGTAGGAGCTTCCCCTCTGCTGTTGACAGGCTTTCTTAGGGAGAAATCAGTTGTTCCACTGCTGCTTTCATGAGACAGTACACAGTGTTTTTTTCTTTCACACTGCTCATTTTTGAATAGCCATGGTGTTGCCCCTTGATGTCCTCCTTTTGGTCTTTGAGACCATTAATTGCCGGTTTCTGTCCTTTTTGGCTTTCAATTCTCTGATCCCTTGTTTTTCACAGTTGTTCACATTAGTGTATCCCTATTGAAACTTGTAAGATCCTTATATAAAACCTGGGAACTCATTTTTGCCCAAACAATATGAAAGAGATTACACAAACAATACCAAACAATTACTTGTCTAGTCTTTATTCTCACATTGTGTGATTTACAGGCTGTTTGGTAGATAGCTACTATCACATTAGGGTTTGACAGGCCATCACAACAATCCACCATATAACTTATGTTTTTCTCTTGGATCTCTCCTCCATATTTTGTAATGTGCCCTCCTAGCCTCTGAGCAGTGCACGTGACCTTTAGCCTATTCCAGAGTTCTTGTAGCCTACATGGTTCTAGTAAGGGAACTTAGTTCTGGTTCTTGGTGTTGGATTTTCAGTATTCTCGAAAACTTTCTATTTTTAGCAGGGGTCCAGTATTGAGCTTACAGTCTTTAGTGAGCCCCTTGAGCATATCAATATCTCTTCGGATTGAGTCTTGGGTACTACTTATTATTTTTAGTACTTACGAAAAATAGTAAATCTATTTCGGGTAAGTTAAGACCTGCTTAGGGTTCTCTCAGCAGCATATTCTTTAGTGAGGCATCAGGTTGCTAATGTTGAAATATTTTAATATTTGCTTTTCCCTTCGAAATTGGATTAAATATAAAGTGACTTTACATTTTTAAGTTGAGGGAAAAGAGGACATAAAAAATACCAAGGGCGTCTAAGGTGATAACTTGAAGTTGTTTCTAAAGCATCAAAAACGTTTTAGAATGCTGAATAAGAGATGGGCGCCTAGACTATAGTTGAAGTCAAAAATTTAAAATAAAAATCTAAAGCTAATACATGAGGTGTGGGTTTAAAAAAGGTTTTAGGGTTTTTCAAGGCTGGTCGCCCTAATTTGCCTTTGAGTCTTTTAAAAGTGCATCGTGAGGCCTCATTTGTTATGGATGATTTTGGTTGCATAAGGAGATGTTGCTGGTTTTTCGCTAGGAGGTATGAAAGTGAGTGTTGAGGACGAAAACCCTTAACATCTTGGATTGGTTTTGGTAGTGCAAGACCTGCCCTAGCCGGTGGAAGAGTGGTTTCATCCAGAAATCACATTTGGAGCTTTAAGTTGCAGATTTCAGTCATTTGTGATGAAGATCTTTTAGTGTTTTTGATGAGTTTCAGTTGGGTTTTGGATTGCAATTGATTCCTCTCTTTTTGGCGTGGTTTATAGTGAGTTTTGGAGTGATTTCATCAATTTTTGGGTACCTAGGCGATTGGGTCTGATTGTGAAGTTCGGCGCATAAGTCACCAAGGGTTTGTGATCATTTTGTGGGTATTAATTCCGAGTATGCTCCTCCTCGAGGCATTTCCATTGATATTTCACTTGGTATTTTTGAAGCAAGCATTGTTTTTATAAGCCAAATCGCTCCCCTGGCTGGGAGCATCCTTTTCCTGGGTGTGTTCTCTATTCTGGTCGGCCATTGATGAGAGTGTGTTTCAGACTTTGTGGCAGCTGTTAGAAGGGATTCTTTGGCTCTGTTTGCATCGATTTGAAGACCTTATTCTTGGGAGTTTGGATGTGGCAAAGAAGCTTTAAAAATCTGCTGTTAGGGGGCTTATAACCAGGTCTGAAAAATGATTATTCTGAGTTTCTAATGAACTGGAATGACTGAATTTCTGATATTGTATTCTGAGCACTTAAGTCTGAAAAATGTTTGTTTTTCAAGCTAGTTTTTATATGTTTTCATCTGCATATTATTATCTCTCTATTGGCATGTCAAAATGATGTATGGCATATGAAATACCAAGCAAAAAGCATACACAGCAAACCCTCAAACAGTAAACAAAATAATAGAAAATTGGGAAAAAAATTGGTGTCCTATACTACAGTGGTATCAGAGCACATGTGATCCTGCCATCCAGTGGGTATACTTGATTCATGAGCATCAGTGATAGGGAAAGGAGGTATCAAGAGAGGATAAGGAAGAAAGTAGAGAGTTGTTGGGAGCATTGGCCATCAACTAGTGATTCATCTAGGTCAAAAAATTTCTAGCTGTGACACCTAGATCAGAAAATCAGTCAGTAGAGTGATCTAGCTCTGAAAACATGGGAGATAGGAGAGGAGAAGATGAGACAAATGAACCACCACCGGATAGGATGATGCTTTTATTGGATGCTTTGGTTAGGGGACAAGTTAGAGCAGGGCAACAATCACTTGAAATCAATCAGTGAAAAGCACAGTTAATACGAAGAATAGATTAAATGGGACAAGGTAACGGAGTAGGGAAACACAGAGCTGGTAACCAACAGAATGGGGGAGCAATGGCAAGGCCCCTTATGCCCGTTTTTCCACAGAGGGTAGAAGCATCAGTTGAGCTCACTCTAGTTGAACAGCAAGAACAGTTTAGACAGTATTGGCATGATGCAGGGCTTGGTTGTCAGCAAGATATTTCTCTTAGAGAGTACATTGACTTGAGGATGAGGCATGCAAACACAAGGGGTAATAGGGACTAGCAAAATGATTTGTGCAGGAAGGTTGGAAAGCTATGATGGTTCCGGAAAGATGGCAGCAAGAGCATGGGTTCAAAAACTTAACACTTCACATTAAACCCCGTGTTTGAGATGGTCTATTCAATATGCCTCCATACACCTTGATGGTATTGCATACGAATGGTGGTACAATGGGATGACGACATTGGGACATGCCCAAATAACTTCTTATCGATAGTTTATTGAAAGATTTGATAAGGACCCTGAATTGCACTTCAAGGAGCTAGCTCAGCTAAAACAATGGGGTACAGTTGATTCTTACATTGCAGATTTTCAGAAGTTATCCGTGCTTGTGACATATCTTAGAAATAAGACTGATAGTGTTGTTTATAGATGGTCTATCCGATCCTCTAAGGGGTTGGATCAAAGCCTTTAACCCACCTACCCTTCAAGAAGCCATAAAAAAGGCTAGAGACGTGGAGACATCAACATTTAAGAGTAAATTTCAGTCAAAGGGTTCGCTGCAAAAAAGGGAAAAAGACGAGAAAATCAGTACAAAGGAGCATGAGCAGCCTAAAAAACAATATACCAAGATAGATAGTGAGACCTTGAATGAGATTACAAAGAAAGGGTTGTGGTTTACATGCAAGGAACCAAATATACAAGGTCATAAATGCTCAACTGAGGCTAAAGCATTACTTATTGAGTACCAATCTGATGAGGAAGTTGGATCAGAAAAATCAGATTAGCAAGCTGATACGGATGAAAGTGATGATGAAAGAGCTCCAGAAGAGGGTGAGAAGGTGGACAACGGTGGGAAGCTAGCCTAGCTTCATAGTTTCCAAAAAAATGAATCTCTGCGCATTAGAGGAGTGCTCCAGGGGCAGTGTATGGTGGCGTTGATTGATACAGGGGCTACTCATAATTTCATAGATGAGGGCTTAGTTGTATGTAGAGGCCTTCAAACACGAGGTGAGCGGATTCGGAGTTATGGTAGTTGATGGGTTTACTATTCAATGCACTAAAATGGCTCCTCAGTTGAGCATACTGTTTGGAAATCATGAGGTTACGGAGGATTTTTATGTGGATTTTTACAATTGGATGAACTACAAGGTTGGCTCAAAACACAGAGGGCAAATTTTTGAAGATGTGGGGTTTTTCCACCCCAATTTGTCCACCAAACATCTACAAAAAAAAGAAGAAAGAGTTAGAAAATTGTAACTTGTAACTTGTAATTATCAAATTTTCATTTTTGTAACTTGTAAATTTCAAATTTTGTACCTGGTGGCAGCCTAGATACTGCTCTCTTTGCCAAGTCTGAAGAGAAGAGTGCACCCCTTTTTTCCCTGTAACTTTGCAATTCATTAACAATGCAGTCTGCCTCGTCAGGTGTGGATGACATCCGTTGAATGCAAGTAGTGAGGCCCTCCATAACCTCTCCAATAGGATCTGTATAGGTGCCTGAATGGATGAAACAGGGGTTCAAGAAGTACCCTGCTGCATGGATAGGTTGGTGGAGTTGATTGTTCCACCTCCTGTCAATAATCTCCCAAATGGGATCAAACTTGAGGTTGTCCCCCTTATAATAATTTCTAATAGCCTCCTTGGCCCTATCCATGGCCTCATAAAGATAACCCATTGGGGTTTGATCCCCATCCACCAAATGGAGCACTCTAACCAAGGGCTCTGACATCTACAATATAAATTTAAAAATGCAAAAAAAGATTAGAGTTACAATTTAGTAATTTACAAATTTACAATGAAAGACATTAACTTTAAGAAAAATGTTCAATTTGAATTTAGATTCAAACTCAAAGTTTTGAAGTTACCTTCACAATCTCTGTTGCTCTTTGTGCAAAGAGGGGCTCGAAGACAATGCTTGCAACTCTTTCGCCTTCCGGCTTCTTTGAATAAGGTGAGTCTATCCATGCTTGACTCACAAACATTTGTTTCAAAGCCGTCAATGCACCAAGAATGCTTTGCAACATTAAGAAAACCGTTGCAAACCTTGTCACACCAGGTCTCACCAAGTCTCTCTCGTTGGTGTGCTCCCTCATCAAGCTAAGAACCCAAGGGTGATTGTAGATGTATTTAGTGATCCTCCTTTCATCCTCTACAATCGGTGTGACCCAATCTAATTTGCCTATGTCCTCCAAAAGAAGGTCAAGGACATGGGCAACACATGGTGTCCAAAAAATTGCGTGGTGTCTATCTTGAAGGATTCTTCCTGCTGCCACATATGCCACTGCATTGTTAGTTACGATTTGCACGACATTTTCAAGCCCAACCTCCATGCACTCTTGCTCCAACATTCTAGCCAAATTTTCTGCATTTTTTACTATGCTGGAGGCATCTACGGATTTCAAGAACACCACCTCATTTTTGTAAGAAACCAAAAAATTAATGATGGTACGGTTTTTTCCATCTGTCAACCCATCAGAAATAATAGTGCAGCCTGTTGGTGTTTCATAAATCAGATAAACAACTGAAAGCACTTATAAAATTGCAACACATAAGACAATAAACACAGCAAGATACCCTGGGAAAACCCTCCTCTTGAGAGAGAAAAACCCAACAAATATTTCTCTTATATAATGTAGAAATAAGAGCAGAAATCTGCTTACAACACAGGCCCAGCAATGGCTGAATTTGATACAATGAATAATAGCACCTCTCCTAGATGCAATGATACAAACGAATATGTTTCTCCTTGAATTTGGTCTACTGCTACAAAATAATGATCTGCTGCTACACAATGAAGATTCGCTGCTACTGCTGAAGATGATTCGCTGCTCAAGTATGAACTTGATGATACCAATTAACAACTTCGACCTTGTATATATACAAGATGAGGCACCTCCTCAATTAGGTCGGCTCTCTTAGAGAGAATTAATAAATACAATAAATGTCAAAGGGGGTCGGCCCAATACAAGACATAATATGAGAACATAAGGAGGGTCGGCCCTCAATAAATTAAATCATATCAATATAAATTAAATAGCCGAAAGGCTATCATTTAATTTATGTCTATTCTCGAATTGTGTAAGTTGGAAGAAGCAGCCCAAAGTTGCTAATAACATCAACACTCCCTCTCAGCTAGGGATGATACTTTCAGCTACACAAAGCATATCACCTCATCGTGATATCGGATGTCACCTCATCATGATATCAACCATCATGGCTACCTCCATAGATGGTATGTACAAGTGCTCATCACTCAATGTGATGTTGTCACCTCAGCGTGACTTTCACCATGGCTCCCCCAGAGGGTGAAACACAAGTACAATTAAATCATCACGAACTCCCTCACGTGATGTTGTCATGGAGTCACACACATGACATCCACCATGGCTCTCCCAAAGGGTGGAACAAGGGCTTTCACCTCAAACTTCTCTTGTAGAGAAGAATGCATTAACAAGGGCTTGCACCTAAAATCTCTCTCAATAGAGAAATGCATTAACAAGGGCTTGCACCTCAAATCTCTCTCAATAGAGAAATGCATTATCAAAACTAAAGATCACTGATATTGAGACTCCCTCTTAGCTAGGGCTTCATTCTCCACCATATCAAGTTTGTCTTGAAGGTACACAAACATTATCCTGAAGAGATGCTTGATGAGAATGACTGCCATCTGCTCATCAGTGCTGATATACCTCAACTGAATATCTTTCCTCAATACCATATCTCCGATATAGTGGTATGCTTAGTTTTGTCATGAAACACATGGAAAGACAGAAAGATTCTCAAAGCTTTGATTAACACAAAGGATGACAATTGGCTTCATTGCTTGTTCAACCAATCTTGCAAGAAGCTTTCGAAGCCACACTGCTTCTCGAGTTGCCACACAAGCTATAAGGTACTCGGCCTTTGCTATACTCAATGTCACAGAAGACTGCTTCTTACTATACTCGGATATCATCACAGACCTCAACTGAAACATCATCCAAAGCAACACAACCATCTACTTTAGGTTCAGTAGGGTCCCTCTGAATCTTCAATCACTTGCATCAACCACCTGACCTCATTGTCAAAGATTGCCTGCAACACTTGCCTTAGAGAAATGGTTTCCAACGCACACCTCTGTAGAGATTCAGGGTTGTCCTCTTTGACCGCATCCCGGATCACTCTATTCTGAATAGGTTTGTGGAGCTACCAATGTTAAATCCAGGTTGACCTGACTTGAGCAATTCAGAACCCAACTGCTGAAGAGGTACTTGAACAATTTAGCATCTGGCCTTGCAACACTGCAACCCTTACTTATTCTCAGTGAGTCATAGAACTCCCTCTTAAGGTTAATTCTTCCTCTTCGAAAAGATGTCTTCAGCCATTCACTTAGTCTCATAGCTACAAGTAGAATCTCCATTCTTCAACCTATAGGATGCATCAAGCTCTTCTTGAAAGCAATCTCTTATGCTTCTTGATTTATCGTGAAAGTATTAAGAAGAGATTACTAATAGTTCATGGAACTCTATTATCTCAAATAGACGTACCATAACTAGGAGCATACATGATTGACTATCTCAATGTTATAGCATGAATTAATAATTACAAAACAATTCATGAACATAATTCAACCATGCAATACTTATCTTATAGAATTCAAAATCTCCTGAGTAATAGATAATTAATTCATCAATCATGACATGTCTTTCTTTCAATTTCTCGGAAGAGCTAATCTCAACAAAGCAAAAGACAATCTTCACAAATTAGCATGAGACTACTTGCAATGAATAAATCTAAAGAATCTTATCACAGTGATCACTATTTACTGGTCACACATAATCCTAAGTAAATAATGTCAGATTTGCACAACTCAACAAACTAAATTTTAGCCTAGAAGGGTAATTACAATCAAAACAAGAAATACTTAAATATTATGGAGGGTGGACACAGTATGATATGCTGCTCTTGTGCTCTGATCAGTACACAACCTTCACGGCTTGAACATATGCCCATGACTAGAGTAGAAATTCACTAGAATCATTTTGGGGAGAGATACCAATCACATCCGCAAATGAAGCATGTTGATTAGCCCTGGTAGGGCAATCCTTTGCATAGTGACCAAATTTGTCACATCTAAAGCATTGAACATGAGAGAGGTCCCACTTCTTCTTGAATGCAGGAGCACCATCTGACCCTTTATCTCTATTCCTATTGAAGTATCTTTTCTTTCCTCCTTTTCCTTCCTTCTTCGAGGATTGAGTGGAAAGAACATGAATGTCTTCATTTGCAGGGCTTCGACCAATACCTCTCGCAGCCAACCTCGACTCTTTTTGAATACAATCGGCCCTCAATCGATCTGATTCCTTGAATGTAAGACTCCCAAGATGAAGGAAGACCATTAAGAGCCAACATGGTCAAATCCTTGTCATCAACAATATGACCAATGGAGGAGAGCTGATCTCTCAATTCGGAAATCTTCATGAAGTAGGTGATGACAAATTCTCCTCCCGCCATCTTAACATGATGTAGTTGTTGCTTCAGTGCAAGTGCCCGACTGGTGTTGTTGATTTCGTACATCTCTTCCAATGTATTGAACATCTCCCTTGCTGTATTCAACTTGGAGATAATCGAAACAACATCAACCAACACTTTCTTTGCCCTAGTGTCTTTCTTCCTCCACTGCAACTTCTCTTCCTCCTCAGGTTCAGGAACTTTTCTTTTCACAAACTCAGCCAAATCATTCTCTTCCAAGGTGAGCATGATCCTGAACCTCCATGATGTGAAGTTAGAAGCTCCTTCAAGTCTATCTTCGACTTTCAAACCATTCACCATCTTGAAACTCAAAAAATAAAGATAGGCAAAAAAAGATTAAAGAGAGTGCTGCAAAATAAATCTGATCATGATCTTTTTCAAATCCGCTTTGATACCATGTTAGTGTTTCATAGATTTGATAAACAACTGAAAGCACTTATAAAATTGCAACACATAAGACAATAAACACAACAAGATACCCTAGGAAAACCCTCCTCCTGAGGGAAAAAAACCCAACAAATATTTCTCTTATATAATGTAGAAATAAGAGCAGAAATCTGCTTACAACACAGGCCCAGCAATGGCCGAATTTGATACAATGAATAATAGCACCTCTCCTAGATGCAATGATACAAACGAATATGTTTCTCCTTGAATTCGGTCTGCTGCTACAAAATAATGATCTGCTGTATAATGTCCCCTTCTCGACAATGATCCGACAGTTGACTGTTAGTCTATCTTGGTGACCCGTAGACTATTCGGAAGCAAAATTAGGGTTCCCTATCTTCTAGGAGGATGTTTCAGCTTTTGTTGGAGTGTGCTTCTGGAATCTTGGTGTTTGGTTGGCAGCTCTTTTCTGGGTTTTTAGAGAGCTTCGCGATGGTATATCTGGCATGATGATCCGAATTACTTCCGGAATTTACTATTTTTAGTAAATTCTATTTCTGGCAATGGTCTTGTTGGCTTCAGTGTTCTTGGCTTGCCTCATCAGTTGGTTCAGCTGGCAGTATCGGATTTAGCGCCTGGATGCAGTTCTGTAGAGATAAGTTGTGTTAATTAAAATAATGTTTTATTTTAATTATACCCCCCCCTTGGTCTAGCTTCATAACTTAAGTCATTTTTAAAAGGGGACTTTTATGGGTTGGCGCCTGATCCAATGATTTAAGTAAATTTGTATCTTTGTTTATTAATGCTGACTTGGAGAAAAGGTACGCCACATGAGAAAGAGTGTAATAAGTAAAAAGGGGTGTGGAATTTACCTTGGGAAAAGGTACGCCACTTCTTGAGTCAATGGTCAACAGGGAATTAGGGCAACCTTGAGTGGAGCGCACCTTCTGGAAGGTTCTAGAGGTGCTTGGCAAAATTATAAGAAGGAGGTTTTGGGTCTTCATTCAGGATCTTGAGTTTATTGCAAAGTTATGCTGCCGGAATGGTGACTGAGTGCTTCGAGGAATGCATACCCCCTAGTTAGGCTTGACTTCTTGCTTGAAAGACAACAACTAGTTAAGATAGGTTGATTTATGTTCTTTGAATTTGAGTTTGAGCACATTGTAATTGCTGTTATTGCATTTTACCAGTTTTACAGAGTTGCTGAATTTGTTCAGCTGATTGTTGTTATCATTCCTAACTTGCAAAATAAAAATAGTGTGGTTCTGGGTGCTTTGCCTATTTGTTTCCTTGCCAAGGGCGACCCTACTTGCAAAGTTACAGATTTTAATATTGAGAGTTTGATTTTTAAAGGCAAAATCGCCCCTCCTTGAGGGTCGTACATTTCTGAAAGTGCATTGTTTTTCGTGCCAAATTAATAGAGGGTTTTTGGGTGGGTTTTGATACATGGTCTTGGTCGCCCTTCTTGTTAGAGCAAAATGCATCTTATTTCATGTCAATTGGTTTGGATTTGAGGGAGTTATGAGTGAATTAGTGAGGTTGCAGGTTGCTGGTCTGCGTAATTTCAGTCACTATTATGATCATAACAGTCTGTGAGAAGTCGTCTTTGTGTGATGCTAAGTATAGGGGAATCATTTACATTATTGCAGCTTTATTTGGTGCTAATCACGTGATGCTTGGCAGGTTCTATATAACAATTGTAAGCTGAACAGTAGTACTGTTAGCACTTCTTCTTCTCATACATCACTTTTGTAATTCCCACGACTATGGAAGAGACTGGCCATGATTCAGTCTTAGATAGTTTCTATTTCTTGTATCACCCGCTGAACAAGTGGAAGAGGCCGGCTTGCCGCCTATTACTTATGTACTTGCACTATCTCATTTTGCTGATCGGCTAAGCCATCAACTTACTCCTGCTGAAGAAGTGGTCGAGTTGCATTTTACTTTCAGCATTGTCCTTTCATTTCAGTCCTCCCGTTGAATAAGTGGCTGAGTGATTGTATTTTCTTACTATTACTTCAGCAAGCTCAGTTTACTAACGACCCCCTTTCGCGTATGCTCTCAACCTTGCCCACATTGGGATCTGGATTGATCAGAGGAGAGGGTTACATTCAGCTGCTTTATATTTACACTAATGCTAATGGGTGAATTTAGCTGTGTAATAAAATGAAAAAATTGGCCGGCATATTTCAGTGGTATCAAAGCTATGATTCTGCCAACCTGTGGTCCAGTGAGTTCAGTTTCCGATGAGTGACAGAGCCCACCGATACTACACCAGAAGTCAGGCGGGAAATCTGCCATATCAATTTCCGCGTACACCAGAGGCAAACACTTTTTCTGAGGCACTCAAAGAAACAGGGCAAGCAGTTGCAGAGATGGCAGAGAGTAACAAACAGCCCACGAATGATAGAGATGACAGAATGGAGAAGAAGTTTGACGGAATGATTGACATGCTGGGTCGCTTACTTGCAAAAATGGATCAGCAAGCTGCAAACAATTCCCCCCATACTCGAAACAACTCCAACGGTGAAGCTAGTGGAGTTAATGGAAACAATGGTAGTGGGAGAGACAGAACCATTGGTCAGCATGAAGCCATGTCTAGAGGATCAGCCTCTAGGCCTCTTTTTCCCACATTTACTCAAAGAGAAGAAACCCAAGTTGAAGCTGCAACAAACTTTGCAGATGACACCAGACAGGCCTACTTGGAGTATGCCTCTTTCCCTCCTGATCTTAGGGAGTAGTGGTCGTTTGACCAGTTTATGAATCAAAAGAACCGAAAGAATGGTGGAAGGAATGAATACAGAGCTCCTATGGGTCCTAGAACGGATTACCAACAAACTCTTGGAAAGGTGTCCTTGGCTCATTTCGATGGGAGTGATGCATGCACAGCTAGAGCATGGGTGCAGAATCTGGATAATTACTTATCCTTGAGACCTATGGCGGAAGAGGACGCAATTAAATTTGCCACCCTACACTTAGAAGGTGCTGCCCATGAGTGGTGCTATCATGGTTTGGTCACCCTTGGCCACAACCTAATCAGAAGTTATGAAGAATTCACCAACAAGTTGATTGATAGGTTCGACACTAAGGACCCTGAGGTGAAATTTCGGGAGCTTGCTCAATTGAAACAACATGGTTCCTTGGAAACATACATTGGAGACTTCCAAAGACTTTCCGTGATGGTGCCCAACATCACTGAAAGAAGATTAGTGGTGCTATTCTCTGAAGGACTGATGGAACCGTTGAAGGGATGGGTAAAAGCATTTGACCCACCTAGCCTTGAAGAGTCCATCAAGAAGGCTAGAAACATGGAGCTGTCCGCACCAAGACCCAAGTTTCCGTCCAAGCCTTTCCCTCATAGGCAAGACAAAAAACACTCGTCAAATCAGCCCAAGAAATTTCCTCCTAGGCTGGATGATGATGCTCAAGACAAGCTTAGAAAGGAAGGAAAGTGTTACACATACAAGGAGCCTTGGTCAAAAGGACACCGGTGTTATGGTAGAGGCCGTTCAAACCACATGGAGGCCTATTCAAACTATGGATCAGAATCTGATCACTTAAAGCAGCAATCAAAAATTGTTGAAAGTGATGAAGAACATGAGCTAGAAGAGGTGGAAGAAGAATAGGGAGGTGAGGGCACTTTTGCCCAACTCTCAAGTTTCCAAAAGAACGAGTCCTTCAAGCTTCGTGGCTCGATTGGGAAGCATCGTGTGATTGCCTTAATTGATACTGGAGCAACACATAACTTCATTGATGAAGGATTGGTTGCAAAGAAGAACCTCAAGACGGAAGAATTTGAAGGCTTCAAAGTGATGGTTGCTGATGGGTTACACATCGCTTGCACTCACAAAGTTACCAACATGTCCTTGCAGTTAGGTAACTATGAAGTTAAAGACGACTTCTATGTTGTCAACATTGGAGATACTGATGCCATTCTTGGCATTCAATGGCTGCGATCTCTTGGAGAGATTTCCCTGAACCTGCAAACCATGGAACTCAAGTTTCAATCCGATGGGAAGAAGGTAGTGCTAAGAGGGATGTCAAACGGAGGGCCTCGGATTGTCACTTTCAAAAGGATGGAAAGGTTGATCCGACATGATGCAGTTGAGTGGGCTGCGGAGTGCATGATCCTTCCAACAAGTCCGGCTGAAACAAAGAGAGAATATCCGCCAGATATTCAATCCGTGCTCACAAAAAGAAGTAAAGTGTTTGCTGATTTACCGCCAGGACCACCTTCAGATAAGGGGTTTGAGCATGTCATTGAGCAGAAGGAAGGGGCCAAACCGGTAATCACAACACCATATAGATATCCTAAGAAACAAAAGGATGAAATTGAGAAAAACATAAAGGAGCTTCTAGAGATGGGTTTCATTCGCCGAAGTAAAAATCCCTTCGCTTCAGCAGTTGTACTTGTGAAGAAGAAGGATGGCACCATCCGCATGTGTGTGGATTATCATGCCTTGAACCAAAGCACCATCAAGAATCGGTATCCCATTCCCCGAATTGATGAGCTCATTGATGAGCTGCATGGTGCTAAGTTTTTCTCAAAGATCGACTTAAGGTTAGGATACTATCAAATTCGAATGAGGGGATCAGATGTTGAGAAGACAGCATTCAGGTGCCACTATGGTCACTTTGAATTCTTAGTTATGCCTTTTGGGTTGACTAATGCTCTAGCCACTTTCCAGTCTTGCATGAACAAAACCTTCCAAAGGCAATTGAGGAAGTTCGTGCTGATATTTTTTGATGACATCCTCATTTACAGCAAGACTTGGGAGGAACACCTCCAACATTTGGAGGAAGTGCTTAGCATTCTTGAGACAGAAAGTTTCTTTGCAAAAGAATCAAAGTGTGAATTTGGTATGGAAGAGTTACTCTACCTTGGCCACATCATCAGTGCAGAGGGAGTCAGAGTTGATCCAGAAAAGATCAGGGCTATTGTGGATTGGCCAACCCCGGAAACTCTAACCCATTTGAGAGGGTTCTTGGGTCTATGTGGTTTTTACAAAAGGTTTGTGAAGGGATATTCGCAAAGTGCTGCTCTTACCGATCTAACCAAAAAGGGGGCATTTTTGTGGTCAGAAAAGGCACAAGTTGTCTTTGATAAGTTCAAGAGGATCATGAGTTCTTGTCCGGTCTTGGCCATACCGGATTTTTCTAAACCATTCGAGCTGCAATGCGATGCTTCGGGAGGAGTAGGTGCTGTTTTGATGCAAGAGAAACACCCTATCGTGTTCGAAAGCAGAAAGTTGAGAGGCATCGAAAGGACATACTTGATCTATGATAAAGAAATGCTTGCAATCATGCATGCATTAGCCAAGTTCAGACTATACTTGGTGGGGAGTAAGTTTGTTGTCAAGACTGATCACAACAGTCTCAAACACTTCATGCATCAGAAGGACTTGAACGAAAGACAGCAGAAGTGGGTGAGTAAGCTACAGGCTTATGATTTCGACATTGAGTATGTCAAGGGGAAGAATAATGTGGTGGCAGATGCCTTGTCTCGAAGGCCTCATTTGAGCTCATTATGCGAGCTTACAGCTGATTGGAGAGAGTTGTTGCTTGCTGATTATGCCAAAAATCAGTTTGCAACCAGCATCATTGAAGGTACTTGTCAGGATGAAATGTACAAAGTGGTTGATGGGTTGATACATTACAAGGATAGGATCTTTTTGGTGTCCGATTCTAAGGTCAAAAAGAAGGTTTTGCAAACTTTCCATGACATCCCACGTGCTGGTCACCAAGGTTATTTTAAGACTTACCGGCAGATCCGTGAAAGATTCACATGGAAGGGGTTGAAAAATGAGGTTTTGAGCTACATCAGGGAATGCCATACTTGCCAAATGAACAAAAATGAGCACACATACCCCGCCGGATTGTTGCAACCCCTACCCATTCCCAATCAAAAATGGGAAAGCATCTCTATGGACTTCATCACGGGATTGCCTAAGACACAAGATACTGATGCCATTCTTGGCATTCAATGGCTGCGATCTCTTGGAGAGATTTCCCTGAACCTGCAAACCATGGAACTCAAGTTTCAATCCGATGGGAAGAAGGTAGTGCTAAGAGGGATGTCAAACGGAGGGCCTCGGATTGTCACTTTCAAAAGGATGGAAAGGTTGATCCGACATGATGCAGTTGAGTGGGCTGCGGAGTGCATGATCCTTCCAACAAGTCCGGCTGAAACAAAGAGAGAATATCCGCCAGATATTCAATCCGTGCTCACAAAAAGAAGTAAAGTGTTTGCTGATTTACCGCCAGGACCACCTTCAGATAAGGGGTTTGAGCATGTCATTGAGCAGAAGGAAGGGGCCAAACCGGTAATCACAACACCATATAGATATCCTAAGAAACAAAAGGATGAAATTGAGAAAAACATAAAGGAGCTTCTAGAGATGGGTTTCATTCGCCGAAGTAAAAATCCCTTCGCTTCAGCAGTTGTACTTGTGAAGAAGAAGGATGGCACCATCCGCATGTGTGTGGATTATCATGCCTTGAACCAAAGCACCATCAAGAATCGGTATCCCATTCCCCGAATTGATGAGCTCATTGATGAGCTGCATGGTGCTAAGTTTTTCTCAAAGATCGACTTAAGGTTAGGATACTATCAAATTCGAATGAGGGGATCAGATGTTGAGAAGACAGCATTCAGGTGCCACTATGGTCACTTTGAATTCTTAGTTATGCCTTTTGGGTTGACTAATGCTCTAGCCACTTTCCAGTCTTGCATGAACAAAACCTTCCAAAGGCAATTGAGGAAGTTCGTGCTGATATTTTTTGATGACATCCTCATTTACAGCAAGACTTGGGAGGAACACCTCCAACATTTGGAGGAAGTGCTTAGCATTCTTGAGACAGAAAGTTTCTTTGCAAAAGAATCAAAGTGTGAATTTGGTATGGAAGAGTTACTCTACCTTGGCCACATCATCAGTGCAGAGGGAGTCAGAGTTGATCCAGAAAAGATCAGGGCTATTGTGGATTGGCCAACCCCGGAAACTCTAACCCATTTGAGAGGGTTCTTGGGTCTATGTGGTTTTTACAAAAGGTTTGTGAAGGGATATTCGCAAAGTGCTGCTCTTACCGATCTAACCAAAAAGGGGGCATTTTTGTGGTCAGAAAAGGCACAAGTTGTCTTTGATAAGTTCAAGAGGATCATGAGTTCTTGTCCGGTCTTGGCCATACCGGATTTTTCTAAACCATTCGAGCTGCAATGCGATGCTTCGGGAGGAGTAGGTGCTGTTTTGATGCAAGAGAAACACCCTATCGTGTTCGAAAGCAGAAAGTTGAGAGGCATCGAAAGGACATACTTGATCTATGATAAAGAAATGCTTGCAATCATGCATGCATTAGCCAAGTTCAGACTATACTTGGTGGGGAGTAAGTTTGTTGTCAAGACTGATCACAACAGTCTCAAACACTTCATGCATCAGAAGGACTTGAACGAAAGACAGCAGAAGTGGGTGAGTAAGCTACAGGCTTATGATTTCGACATTGAGTATGTCAAGGGGAAGAATAATGTGGTGGCAGATGCCTTGTCTCGAAGGCCTCATTTGAGCTCATTATGCGAGCTTACAGCTGATTGGAGAGAGTTGTTGCTTGCTGATTATGCCAAAAATCAGTTTGCAACCAGCATCATTGAAGGTACTTGTCAGGATGAAATGTACAAAGTGGTTGATGGGTTGATACATTACAAGGATAGGATCTTTTTGGTGTCCGATTCTAAGGTCAAAAAGAAGGTTTTGCAAACTTTCCATGACATCCCACGTGCTGGTCACCAAGGTTATTTTAAGACTTACCGGCAGATCCGTGAAAGATTCACATGGAAGGGGTTGAAAAATGAGGTTTTGAGCTACATCAGGGAATGCCATACTTGCCAAATGAACAAAAATGAGCACACATACCCCGCCGGATTGTTGCAACCCCTACCCATTCCCAATCAAAAATGGGAAAGCATCTCTATGGACTTCATCACGGGATTGCCTAAGACACAAGGGAAGGATTGCATCTTTGTGGTAGTTGACAGACTAACAAAGTTTGCTCATTTCTTCGCCATCACCAGTTCATTTACAACAGCTCAAGTAGCTGAGTTGTTCTCTCATGAGGTGTTTCGGTTGCACGGTTTGCCAAAGAACATTGTGAGTGATAGGGACAGCGAGTTCCTAAGTACCTTTTGGCAAGAAATTTTCCGGATGAGTGGTACGGTACTTACTCCGAGTACCAGTTATCACACCCAAACCGATGGCCAAACAGAAATTGTGAACAAGTGGTTGAGGGTTATCTCCGGAACTATGTTTCAGAACAGCAGAAGGCTTGGGTCAGATGGCTTCATTTAGGGGAATACTGCTACAATTCATCCTATCACATGTCCATTAGGATGTCTCCATTCAAAGCCCTCTATGGTTATGAGGCTATCAGCTTTGCAGATTTGGTGTTTAGGGATAGCAAGGCACCATAGGCCAAAGATATGTTACAGCAAAGTCAAGATATTCTGAAATCATTGAGGAACAACATTCAGATTGCACAGAATCAGCAGAAGTTGTATACTGATCAGCGACGTGTTGAGCGCTCCTTCGAGGTGGGAGACATGGTTTACCTTCGCCTTTAGCCATACAGACAGTCTACTCTTAAGAAGAGTGGAGCTGAGAAGCTAAAACCTCATTTCTATGGGCCTTTCAGAGTCATCCGAAGGGTGGGCGCAGTAGCCTATGAGTTAGAATTACCGCCTAGCAGTAAAGTACACAATGTCTTCCATGTGTCTCGCCTCAAAAAGGCGTTGGGACATAACATTGTTGTTTCATCTGATCTTCCCCCACTGGATGAGGAAGGGTTGTTGGTGCTAGTTCCTAAAGAGTATCAATTCCAGGGAACGTTCTTTGAGGAGGACAATCAAAGAATTTTTGGTGAAATGGAAGAATTTGCCATTAGAGGATGCCACTTGGGAGAATGAGGAGATCTTGCAGCATCCTAGTTTACAGTTGCTTGTGGACAAGCAAATTTGGGAAGGGCGGACTGTAATGGCCCCTTCTCAACAGTGATCCGACAGTTGACCGTTAGTCTATCCCGGTGACCCGTAGACTATTCGGAAGCAGAATTAGGGTTCCCTATCTTCTAGGAGGATGTTTCAGCTTTTGTTGGAGTGTGCTTCTGGAATCTTGGTGTTTGGTTGGCAGCTCTTTTCTGGGTTTTCAGAGAGCTTCGCAATGGTATATCTGGCATGATGATCCGAGTTACTTCTGGAGTTTACTATTTTTAGTAAATTCTATTTTTGGCAGTGGTCTTGTTGGCTTCAGTGTTCTTGGCTTGCCTCATCAGTTGGTTCAGCTGGCAGTATCGGATTTAGCGCCTGGATGCAATTCTAGAAAGATAAGTTGTGTTAATTAAAATAATGTTTTATTTTAATTGTAACACCACTCTCTCCCCCCCTCCCCACCTTGGTCTAGCTTCATAACTTAAGTCATTTTTAAAAAGGGGACTTTTTATGGGTTGGCGCCTGATCCAATTATTTAAGTAAATTTGTATCCTTGTTTATTAATGTTGACTTGGAGAAAAGGTACGCCACATGAGAAAGAGTGTAATAAGTAAAAAGGGGCGTGGAATTTACCTTGGGAAAAGGTACGCCACTTCTTGAGTCAATGGTCAATAGGGAATTAGGGCAACCTTGAGTGGAGCGCACCTTCTGGAAGGTTCTAGAGGTGCTTGGCAAAATTATAAGAAGGAGGTTTTGGGTCTTCATTCAGGATCTTGAGTTTATTGCAAAGTTATGCTGTCGGAATGGTGACTGAGTGCTTCGGGGAATGCATACCCCCTAGTTAGGCTTGACTTCTTTCTTGAAAGACAACAACTAGTTAAGATAGGTTGATTTATGTTCTTTGAATTTGAGTTTGAGCACATTGTAATTGCTGTTATTGCATTTTACTAGTTTTACAGAGTTGCTGAATTTGTTCAGTTGATTGTTGTTTTCATTCCTAACTTGCAAAATAAAAATAGTGTGGTTCTGGGTGCTTTGCCTATTTGTTTCCTTGCCAGGGGCGACCCTACTCGCAAAGTTACAAATTTTAATATTGAGAGTTTGATTTTTAAAGGCAAAATCGCCCCTCCTTGAGGGTCGTACATTTCTGAAAGTGCATTGTTTTCCGTGCCAAATTAATAGAGGGTTTTTGGGTGGGTTTTGATACATGGTCTTGGTCGCCCTTCTTGTTAGAGCACAATGCATCTTATTTCATGTCGATTGGTTTGGATTTGAGGGAGTTATGAGTGAATTAGTGAGGTTGCAGGTTGCTGGTCTGCGTAATTTCAGTCACTATTATGATCATAACAGTTTGTGAGAAGTCATCTCTGTGTGATGCTGAGTATAGGGGAATCATTTACATTATTGTAGCTTTATTTGGTGCTAATCACGTGATGCTTGGCAGGTTCTATATCACAATTGTAAGTTGAACAGTAGTACTGTCAACACTTCTTCTTCTCATACATCACTCTTGTAATTCCCACAACTGTGGAAGAGACTGGCCATGATTCAGTCTTAGATAGTTTCTATTTCCTGTATCACCTGCTGAACAAGTGGAAGAGGCCGGCTTGCTGCCTATTACTTATGTACTTGCACTATCTTATTTTCTGATCGGTTGAGCCGTCAACTTACCCCCGCTGAAGAAGTGGTCGAGTTGCATTTTACTTTCAGCATTGTCCTTTCATTTCAGTCCTCCCGCTGAATAAGTGGTTGAGTGATTATATTTTCTTACTATTACTTCAGCAAGCTCAGTTTACTAACAAGCCCCTTTCGCGTATGCTCTCAACCTTGCCCACATTGGGATCTGGGTTGATCAGAGGAGAGGGTTATATTCAGCTGCTTTATATTTACACTAATGCTAATGGGTGAATTTAGCTGTGTAATAAAATGAAAAAATTGGCCGGCATATTTCATGCTGCTACACAATGAAGATTATCTGCTACTACTAAAGATGATTCGCTGCTCAAGTATGAACTTCTTCTAGGAGTGCAAATATGAATGAATGAACTTGATGATACCAATTAACAACTTCGACCTTGTATATATACAAGATGAGGCACCTCCTCAATTAGGTCGGCTCTCTTAGAGAGAATTAATAAATACAATAAATGTCAAAGGGGGTCGGCCCACTACAAGACATAATATGAGAACATAAGGAGGGTCGGCCCTCAATAAATTAAATCATGTCAATATAAATTAAATAGCCGAAAGGCTATCATTTAATTTATGTCTATTCTCGAATTGTGTAAGCTGGAAGAAGCAGCCCGAAGCTGCTAATAACATCAACACAGCCATATTGTTGCCATTCTTCTTTTTGTTTTTGTATCACTGCCTTTGCCCTTTCAGTTGCATTAGAAAGCAACCTACAAGTACAAAGTGAAATTAAGTACACAATTTTAATTTGTAAACAAAAAAATAACTTAAATTAATCATAAATTAAACTTAAGAAACATAAATTAAAGAACATAAACTAAGTTCTAACCTTCCACTCAAGTCTTTGTGCGAAGGTGCCTTGTAGTCTTTCCCTGCAACTGTCAATGTGGTCACCAAATTTTCCCAGTAAGGTGAGCTTGCCACATTGAAAGGGATGTTGTTGAAGTACCAAAAATTGGCACAAGCAACATTTGCATGCTCGCGCACCTCCTTATTCCACCCAATTGCCTCTAAAGAAGGTTGTGCACCAAGTGTGTTTCTAGGCACAAAAAAATCACCAATGCGTGAACCCGTGGCTGTAGGTGTCTATGTTGATCCTACCCCTAATACTCTAGTAGAGGAAGATGAAGGCATGGCGGTGGTGGTGGGTTGCCTTCGCACATGTGGACCACGAAGAGAGCCCACTCTGCCAGCTACTACATCATCATCATTTGACAGTGACTCAAGGTTGTCTGCACTTGCAGCAGCTTGCATTGCTACTTTTGCTTTCGCTTTTTGCATCTTTTTTTCTTCTGCAACGGAAAGTATTGCATTCATTTGTCTTTTTATTTCCTCATTGGTGTTTATGCAAGCCTTAGCATCACGTCTAGGGATGCCTACAAGGTGGTATTTGAGGCGATTGATGTCTCCACGGTAAATTGTTTTACATCTAATGCAATACACTGATCCAGGTTTTGGTCCTTCATATGCATATCTCCAAGCGGGATCTCTAGCTCCTTTTGGATGAGTGCCTACATATTCCTCACTCCCAGGCACGGATGGGGCTGAGGTAGGGGTAGAAGCAGATTCAGAAGCCATTATCAATTAACCTGTTACCTACACACACAAAGTGAAAGCACAACTTGTTAGTTTTTTGATAGAAAATTAAAAAACAAGCTAAATTAGATTAAATCAAAATCGAAAATAGATTCTAAACTAATCTAAGATTCTAAACTAATTTAAGATTCTAAAGTCTAAAGTCTAAACATTTTCATCAAAAAAAAAGGATTGAAAAAAGAAAATAATAAACTAGGGTTACAAAAAAATGTGAAAAGAATGTAAAAATCAGAAAACTACTTTAATTTAGTTACAAATTAAGCTAATATATAAATTTAAACATGTTTTCAACAAACAAGAAGAATCAAAATAAAAAAAAATAACTAGGGTTTGAAGAAAATTTGAATAAAATGAAAAAATCATCAATATTTGTAAAAAAAATAGAAAAAAGTGTCACAAATTCTTGTTTTGATGAATTTAAATCTTCTTTTCAACATATAAATGTATTTGAATCTGTTTTATAGTTCATTCATGATGTTTTTTAAACATACAATCAACAAAAAAAGAAGAAAAAATGAAAAAAAAAGAAAGAACAAGAAAAATTAGAAAACCCACCTGGAAATCCAATTTGCCTTCGAAATCCAATGAAAATCCCCTTCAAATCTCGTCTCCTCGATGCAAAATCACTAAAAAATGGTGCAAAATGCTTTGGACTAGGTTTTTGCTTTGCCAAGAGTGAAGAAGAGATTAAAAAAAAAAATGAAATGGTCATTTTGCCGGCCATGAGCTTAACACACAGGTTGCATGAGTGTTTTCTAAAAACTCTTTTTCGGTGAGTTTTTTGCAAAAGTACGAACCGTACTTTCGGCGAGTAAAACTCGTTTGCCAAAAAAATGAAAAAATCGCGAGTTTTTGGCGAGTGTTCCAACTATGGTTTAGACCATGGAGCTGAAATTTCAATCTGAGGGTAAGAATGTGGTTTTGCGAGGTATGTCCAATGGAGGGCCACGTGTGCTGTTTTTCAAGCGTATGGAAAGACTTTTTAGGCATGATCAAGTTGAGTGGGCAGCAAAGTGCATCATTATGCCTACAGTCACTGAAGAGGTCAAGAGGACATATCCACCTGATGTACAAGAGCTTTTTACTAAAAGAAGCAAGGTGTTTGGTAGTATACCTCCAGGGAGGCCTCCTAATAGAGGCATTGAGCATGTTATTGAGCTTGAGGAGGAAGCCAAGCTAGTTATTACCACTCCCTATCATCATCCTAAGAGGCACAAGGATGAGATAAAGGTCATATAAGAGATTATTGAAATGGGACACATTCAGCCTAGTAAGAGCCCATTTGCTTCTTTAGTTGTTTTGGTGAAGAAGAAGAAGAAGGATGGGACTATGCACATGTGTGGACTACATGGCCTTGAACAAAAAGACCATCAAGAACAGGTATCCCATTCCTCGCATTGATGAGCTCATAGATGAGCTGCATGGGGCAGTTTACTTCTCCAAGATTGATTTGAGATCAGGTTATCATTAGATTAGAGTGAGGGAAGAGGACGTGGAGAAGACTGCTTTCAGATGTCACTTCAGACACTTTGAGTTTCTTGTCATGCCTTTTGGCTTGACAAATGCACCAACCACCTTTCAGTCATGCATGAACAGGGTTTTTAGCAAGCAGCTCCGTAAGTATGTTCTTATCTTCTTTGATGGCATTCTTATCTACAGTAGATCATGGGAGGAACATTTAAGACACTTGGATGAGGTGCTTGGTATTTTTGAGAGTGAATCCCTCTTTGCTAAATAATCAAAGTGTGAATTTGGGATGACAGAGTTGCTATATTTGGGTCATATTATTAGTGCTAATGGTGTGCAAGTAGATCTTGAGAAGATTAAGGCGATACTTGATTGGCCACCATCGACAAAATTGACATAGCTTAAGGGTTTCTTCGGGCTATGTGGGTTCTACAAGAGGTTCGTTAAGGGGTTCTCACAGGTTGCAGCCCCACTTACAAATTTGACCAAGAAAGTGGCATTCTCTTGGTCCGAATCAGCACAAAAGACATTTGATCAGTTTAAGGTTTTGATGAGTTCAATTCCAATGTTAGCTATTTCAGATTTTACTAAACATTTTGAGTTTGAGTGTGATGCATCAGGTGAAGGTATAGCGGCTGTCCTCATGTAGAACAAGCATCTCATCGCTTTTGAGAGCAGAAAATTAAGGGGAGGTGAGAAAAATTATTCTATATATGATAAAGAGATGTTGGTCATCATGCATGCTTTGGCCAAGTACAAGCAATATCTCAGTGGGGGCAGATTTGTAGTAAAAACTGATCATAACAGCCTTAAATACTTTCTAAATTAGAAGGACTTAAGTGAGAGGTAGCAAAAATGGGTAAGCAAACTTCAAGCCTTTGATTTTGACATTGAATATGTCAAGAGAAAACGTAATGCGATGGTTGATGCAATCTCTAGGAGACCACATTTATGCATTTTTTCTGAGATTGTAGCAAATTGGAAAGAGAAAATCCAAGCAGATTATGCTAACACTCTTGCAAACAACATTCTTGATGGTACTTTGGTTGATGAAAAATATAATGTGAAGGATGGATTGATCTTCTACAAGGAGAGAATATTTTTGGTGTTTGAACTAAGATGAAAGAGCAGATTTTAAAAACATTTCATATACCCCTATGGCTGGTCATCCGAGGTTCTATAAGACATATAGGTAGGTCCGTGAGAGATTCTTATGGAAGGGCATGAAAGATGACATCACTATGTGCGTGAGTGTCAAGTGTGCCAACAAAACAAAAACGAGCACACATACCCTACTGGTTTGCTACAACCATTGCCCATTCCTACTCAAAAGTGGGAGAGTATTTCAATGGATTTCATCACAGGGCTTCCCAAGGTGCAAGGGAAAGATTGTATCTATGTGGTAATAGACCGTTTGACCAAATTTGCCCATTTTTTTGCCATATTAGCAGGATATACAGCGTTACAGGTGGCAGATTTGTTCTTCAGAGAGGTGTTTAGGCTTCATGGGGCACCTAGAAATATCATAAGTGACAGGGACAACAAGTTCATGAGTTTATTTTGGCAAGAATTGTTCAAGCTTTGTGGTACTGAGTCGACTCCCTACACTAGCTACCACCCCTAGACAGATGGGCAAACTGAAATAGTTAACAAATGGGTGGAGGGCAATCTAAAAAACTATGTTTCAGGACAATAGAAGGCTTGGGTTAGATGGCTGCATTTGGGGGAGTTTTGCTACAACTCCTCTTATCATATGTCTATGAAGATGTCACCCTTCATGGCGTTGTATGGGTATGAAGCTCCTAGCTTCATTGACTTGTTATTTGGTGATTGTAGAGAGCCCAGGGCCAAGGATTTCTTGCAAAAGAGTCGGGACATCATGAGATCCTTGAGAGAAAAACATCAACATGCACAAAATCAACAAAAGGTGTACGCTGATCAACATCATATAGAGAGGGAGTTTGAGGTGGGTGACATGGTTTATGTTAGATTACAACCATACAGAGAAGTTGAAGCCACATTTTTATGGCCCATCTAGAGTTACTAGGAGAGTTGGAGAGATTGCTTATGAGATGGATTTACCTGAGGAGAGCAGAGTAACCTAAGAAGGCACTTGGACACAATGTGATACCTTCAACAGTATTACCCCCATTGGATGAGGAGGGGATTTGGAGCTTATTCCAGAGGCAGTTATTGATTTCAGGGAGAGGACCATTAGGAGGAGAGTGATCGCAGAGGACTTGGTGAGGTGGCGAGACCTACCAATTGAGGATGCTACGTGGGAGAGTGAGCAAATACTACAACATCCAACATTATGATTGCTTAAGGGCAAGCAATCTTTGGGGAGGGCGGACTGTCATGTTCCCTCCCAGCCTCTGAGTAGTGCACTTGACCTTTAGCCTATTCCAAAGTTCCTGTAGGCTTAAATAGTTCTAGTAAAGGAACTTAGTTCCGGTTCTTAGTGTTGGGTTTTCAGTATTTTGGGGAACTTCATATTTTTAGTAGGGGTCCAATACTGAGTTTACAATCTTCAGTGAGCCCTTTGAGCATATCAGTATCTCTCTGGCTTGAGTCTTGGGTACTACTTACTATTTTTAGTACTTTCCAGTGTTCCATGGGGACACGTCCCCCCCAAAAAACCTCACGTTTCCTAGAGGGGGACATCTCGGAGACTTGGGGACTTGGGGGAGATGTCCCCCCACTAAGCCACCACCAGCGCCACCATCCCATCACCAGTGTTGCTGTCTCCAAGATGCTGCTAGGACTTTGAGGACGTTGGGGTGTCCTCAAGACGTCTAGGGGACTCCTAGTTGTCTCCAAGATGTATAATTCTTATACTTATACATATTTTTATAACTTTTTTTTCAAGTACTATATGTATTTCAGCACCCTACCACCCCCTCGCTGCCGTCCCCAAACTTAGGCCCCCCGTCCCCACGTCTCGGAAATGCATCCCCCGCCGTCCCGCCGTCCCCATCCCCATCCCCAAAACCCCGTGGAACACTAGTACTTTCTAAAAATAATAAGTCTATTTCGGGTAAGCTGGACTTGGTCAAGGTTCTCTTAGCAGCATATTCTCAGTGAGGCATCGGGTTGGTAAGGTTGAAATATTTTAATATTTGTTTTTCCCTTCAAAATTGAGTTAAATATAAAGTGACTTTATATTTTTAAGTTGAGGGAAAAGGGGACATAAAAAGTACCAAGGGCACCTAAGGTGAGAACTTGAAGTTGTTTTTAAAGCATCAGAAATGTTTTAGAATGTTGAATAAGAGATGGGCACCTAGACTATAGTTGAAGTCAAAAATTTAAAATAAAAATCAAAAGCTAATACATGAGGCGTGGGTTTAAGAAGGGTTTTAGGGTTTCTAAAGGCTGGTCGCCCTAATTTTCCTTTGAATCTTTTAAAAGTGCATTGTGAGGCCTCATTTGTTATGGATGATTTTGGTTGCATAAGGAGATGTTGTTGGTTTTTCACTAGGAGGTCTGAAAGTGAGTGTTGAGGACGAAAACCCTTGACATCTTGGACTGGTTTCGGTAGTGCAAGGCCTACCCTAGCTGATGGAAGAGTGGTTTCATCCAAAAATCACATTTGAAGCTTCAAGTTGCAGATTTCAGTCATTTAGAATGAAAATCTTTCAACATTTTTGATGAGTTTCAGTTGGGTTTTGGATTGCAATTGATTCCTCTCTTTTTGGTGTGGTTTACAGTGAGTTTTGGAGTGATTTCATCAATTTCTCGGTACCTAGGCGACTCGGTCTGATTGTGAAGATTGGCACATAAGTCACCAAGGGTTTGTGATCATTTTGCAGGTATTAATCCTGAGTATGCTCCTCCTAAAGGTGTTTCCATTGATATGTCACTTGGTATTTTTGAAGCAAGCATTGTTTTTATAAGCCAAATCGCCCCCTGGGCTGGGAGCGGCCTTTCTTGGGTGGGTTCTCTATTCTGGTCAGCCATTGATGAGAGTGTGTTTCAGACTTTGTGGCAGCTGTTAGAAGGGATTCTTTGGCTCTGTTTGCATCGATTTGAAGACTTTATTCTTCGGAGTTTGGACGTGGCAAAGAAGCTTTAAAAATCTGCTGTTAGGGAGCTTATAACCAGTTCTGAAAATGATTATTCTGAGTTTGTAATGAATTGGAATGACTAAATTTCTGATATTGTATTCTGAGCAACTTAAGTCTGAAAAGTGTTTGTTTTTCAAGCTAGTTTTTATATGTTTTCATCTGCATATTATTATCTCTCTATTGGCATGTCAAATGATGTGTGGCATATGAAATACCAAGCAAAATACATACACAGCAAACCCTCAAACAGTAAACAGAACATCAGAAAATTGGGAAAAAAATTGGAGTCTTATACTACATATTTCCATATACGTTCTTCTTGGCTCGCCAGTAGGGTTTGGTCAAGGAACAGCTACAAGTCTACAATAAATCAGACACACCTTTCTGAACGATGAATTGCCTTTCTGCCTTAGATCTTGTTGGCATTTGAATTTGCACCTCTGGAGTGCGTATTGGAAATGGACAGCTATGCACAGATAAACTGCTCTTCAAATTTGGAGGGGAAGCTCCCTCTTTGCTAATTATGCTTTTAAAAGGAACAACTAAACTAATGGCTGATCTTTTTGTTCTCAGCTTGAGAGCACAAGGTTTATAAAATTCTTTGTGTCATAGCTGAGATTTTCTCTGGTTTCGCAAATCCAAGTACAACTAAGCCTACGCTAAAACACTCTTAATTTCTCAAGTAAATTCAGAGCAAGAGAACTTAAAAGTAAACAAATATGATTTTCTGACACAAAAGCTCAAATAAACTTGCATCCAACATTCACCCGAAGACTCATTGTACTTTCGGTTGTAAGCTGAAATAAAGATTACGGAAGCCAATTACTGAAAGAAATGAGACATTGAATCAAAGCACAAAGGTGTGAGATTTATTTCCTCAAAGTTTTCTTAAACAACAATAGCACATCTAGGACAGCAGATTGTATGATGAAACAAACATACAATAGACGATCAAACCAACTTTATCACATGACATTAAACAATAAATTGAACAATGATTTGCAGCCACAAGTAAGTATACAATCTTGTTCTTACACAACGTGAACTAACACTGAATAGCAATATTGTGGGCAAAGTGGTGCAGCAATTTGTTATCAGAAGCAAAAGTTAAACAATAATGAGCAAGGTTGCTCTTATTTATAGAAGCTCAAAGGAGCAGGGAACCCTAAAATCTCCTTGAGTTATCATTTAGTTCTTGCCAACATGCAAGATTTATTCCTATGTCTAAATGCAAGTAACTTAACAGTTAACTGGAAAAACTACTTCAGTTAACTGATTCTAAACTAAACTAGAACTCCATATGTACATAGGTATCTCCAAAATAGACATGCATGATTTGTGGGACGAGCTAATTTGGAAAGAGGCATCAAGTTAACTGTTGTGTCTAATGTCTATTTGGAAAAGGTGGGACGTCCATGACTAGTAGTTCATTGGCCTTGATTACAAGCAATCAACTCCTCCAAGAAGTTGTTAATTTCCTCATCATCTAGAGATTGTCACATGCTTCAACTGTCAGTTCACTGCTTGTCAACAACTTGAGCAATCCTAGAAATATCTGCATACTTGAATTGGCAGTTCACTAACTGGTAACTTTGGTGGCTCTGTAATTGGGGTGATGATCTCTATTCCTTTTGCAGTTTTATGCTTCTGACGCTTTTCTTGATTCGATGGAAGAATGTTGCACGATGAAACCGTGAAGTTTGACCGTGAACACTCTAGCTATGAGAAATGCTTATGAGCTCGCTGTGCATCCAGAATTCCAACGGTATTCAACCCTCTAAAATTGGCCTTGAAAGGCTATCAGATATACGAGGTATGAAACCATGTGGACTTTGAGTGTCTACGCCTGTCAAATTGTCTAAATCAACCATCAGGTGCACTTGATGCAAATCGGTGTCAGCCGTTCTCAAGGAATCATGAAGCAAGACCGATTTGGTTTTGAATTCAACCTGAGAGAATTGCATTCTAAAAAACTTGATTGTTGACTGTAAACACAGATATGTTAAGGCAACTTTTCCGGTGAGGATAAAACTAGCTTCTCGAGGGGCAATTTTAACGAAATTTTTTGAGACGTGGGTTTTGTAGAGAATATTTTTTTGAACAAACCCACAACGTCAAAAATTTGAAAAAGTGATTTTTTCTTTGACATGCAATGACCTCTCAGGGCAGAAGCTGCAGGGGGCAGCGGGGCTGTAGAGGCTATTTTTTCTTGAAAAATTCTAGCATATGGGTTTTGTAGCCTCTTGCGTGCTGATCAAACCCAATTTCTTTGTTTTTTGAAATGATGACTTTTTTGAAAACCCTAAAAATAGGGGACAACGGGGCAATATTCTCAAATTTTTTTGGCACGTGGGTTTTGTTTCCAATATTGTGTTGAACATACCCAGAAGGCCAGGTCTGTGAAAAATTGTCGTTTACTTGGACATGCAAGAGAAAACCTAATGTTGCAAAGACGGCTACTGTTGCACCAAAAGATCGATCGGTTAATGCTTGATACAATTGTTGGATTTATACAAGATCCAAGATCCATAGGAGGCAGTTAAACCATGTCATGAAGCTCAAGCACCGTGTTGGCCCACGTCGAGGAGACCAAGGGCGACACCTTGCAACAATCCCCCCCCCCGGCGCAAGCGAGGGGTTCGAACCTGTGACCTAGGCTCTGATACCAATTGTTGCAAAGACGATTGCCGTTGCACCAAAAGATTGACCTGTTAATGCCCGATACAACCGCTAGATTTATACAAGATCCTAGATCCACAGGAGGTGGTTAAACCATGTCACGAAGCTCGAGCGCCGTGCTGGCCCACACCGAGGAGACCAAGGGCAACACCTTGCAACACCTAAGACAGGGACAGAAGAAATGTGAGGGTGAAAAGATAGAAATTATAAACTACCTCTTTCAATCCTCAACAAAATGCCTCTGTATGAACCCAATTTGATGAATTCCTAGCAAGAATGTATTGGAAAGATGAAGCATGGAAAAATATTCCTCTGTGCAATCTGAACCTAGAACTGCGAAGAACATCGAAAATGGCCTTTGTTAGATCCTTCAAAATGTGTTGGAGAGAAAATAGCTGATTTTATCTTCAACCTGCAAGAAATAATGAAGAAATGATGCCTATGCTTGAATAAATATCCATTTTGCAGGTGGGAGTGTCAGTTAGATGAGCGGCCCATAGCAACAAAAATATTTTGGGGAAAAAATCGGCAAACCAAAAGTTGGATTTAAAAAAAAATGTAAAAAATTGTAGAATAAGACACAAAAACTGTTTTTTTTTAAGTGAAAGGAATTTCCATAGCAATAGAGTTATAGAGAGCAAATAAAATAGAGAGTTTAACTAGTGAATCATAGAAAATAGATTTTGTTGTTTATATTCATATCGCTGATTACATTGCATTCCACATCTTTCAAAGCATTAGTTCACAATGCATAACTGATAGATGACAAAATTTCAATTACAATATAGTTTGTACAAAGTCAACCTATAAGTTGAGTACAAAGTTTCAAAAAATCAAAAGTAGCCAATGACTCTTGCTAGTTGCTACTATAAATAGAGCTATGGTAGAGGGATTCAGGTCATGATGATGAAGCTCTCGAGGCTTTGCCTCTCCTAAGTCGTTTAGTCAAATGACCATCAAAGTTGGACTCCACTAGGATCTCAAAATCCTCAGCCTCAAGAAATTTATCACTAGCAATCCACTCATTGTCTGGATCAAAAATTGCCTTGAAGAAATGTAGTCTCATGGTGATGGAATGCCATGACAATCAATAGCAACCACATTTCTTTGAGGCAAATTTTCAACCAATTCATTGCCTTGTCTATGCTACCACATTTTTCATACATGTATATCAAAGCATTTTATCAAACAGGTCACTGCCTTGTTGCTATGGCTAAAAGCCTAAAACAAGTGCTTTCGAACAAGCTATGGATGCTTAGAAAAAAATTATCAAAGCATAATAGTAAACAAGAAGCTAGGGTCTCATTTTTTTTTCCAGATTTTTGTTACTATTAGGGTTTGCTCACCCTAATTGAAGAGTCAATTTCTGTGATTGCTTCGTTAGCTGAAAGTTCTCTAATTTTAGGACACCATATGCAAGAGGAAGTATGCAAAAATCGCAACTAAGAGTCAATTGGGCCCACTTTGACTTCTGGCACCCAAGCTTTAAGGAGTTAGAAAATATCAAAAGATTTTCAACTTCTGTTGTGACAAACTGCCTTCTGTTTGACCCTAAATTTTGGATGCCCGGTTGATCCGGAAGCTTAGTTGACAGATTCATCATGAAGCTGGATCAAGTTTGAAGAGATGTTGTTGGGAGCTGAAAACCTCATAAACTAGTTTCGATGGCTTGAAATCTTGGGTGCCTTTTGCCAAAAGGGTGCTTTTTTCACCATGCTTAGCCATTTTTTAGATGCTTTTCAATCTCGTCAATTTGATCCTTCGCGCTTCAATTTGCAATCACCGTTGACAGATGACTCTCGTGGACGTGCTGAGATATGGAATGGAAAACCAATTCAATTCTGGAAAGGATGACTGGTATTACACGTTCGGAAAATTGATCAAAAGTACTCAAAAGTTTGGGTGCCCTTGGCTTGTAGGGGTGCAGTTGACCTTTTAATCTATAATTTTCACTTTGCAACTTTTCACAAACAACTCTAGTTTGACCCTCGTTGCTAGGAGTTTGACTGCGCTGATGCTCGTGCTGACGATTTCATCATGGAGATTGACCAAAATAGAGGACTTTTTGGAAGTCACGAAGTCTAAAAGCTGCATCTGAGACCTCAAAAAGTTGGGCACCTTTTCCAAGAAGGGTGCATCCTTTTCAACATAGCCAAATTTCCACATTTTTCAACTTGCCTTCGTCTTCGGCATTTTACGCTTGATCTCTGTTCACGGGCGTTTGATAGGTCCTGAGAGCTTGTTGTTGGATTCATTGCATAGCTGGAAGGATTCTGAGCAAATCTCTTGGAGAAGACAACTGCTGAAAACCTCATCTGGCTGACTAAAAGTCTAGGCGCCAATGCCCTGCAAGGGTACATTTGACCTTTTGACTTTCATTTCATCCTCTATTTTACGTGCTCGTTTGATCAATTGTTACTGTTGTTTGATACATCTCGTGGACTGGCGAACGGGTTCGTTGCAAAGCTAGACTGAAGCCGAGAGGATCATCTGGAGATGGTTACTCCAAAAACTGACATTTGAGAGCTTTTATTCTTGGGCTACAGGAGTGCATTTTCCATAACAGATCACCATTTTGGATGTTTGTTGACCTTTAGCATCTTCTGCCTTTGTCGTCGTTTGCCGGTATTTGACAAATCTGTTGGATTTGCTTGATGATTCGCTAAAAAGCTAGTAGTTCCGAAGAAGATGATTGGTTTTGCAAACATTAACAACTATATTTGTCTTCTCAAATTTAAGGGTGCCCCTGACCAACAAGGGCACTTTTGGCTCCAGACTTGATCATTTTATGATAATTTTCAACTTCTTCACACTTTGCGATTATTGTGTTGCTAGGTTACTTTGACTGCATTGAAGCATTGTTGCTGCTAACACGAGTACGTTCACCATTGTGTTTGCATTCACCATTTTGTGTGTACAAACACTGCAAAGTTGACTTGGGCATTGACTACAAAAGCATCTCCCTTGTAGCAAGGCGTAGTGTTTCCAAACTTAGAATTTTTTTACATTTTTCTCCTTTTGAAAATCCCCTCTGTTGCAAAGCATCTTTCGCCACAGAATCTTTTGTGATGTGTTTGAGGCTTAGATTTTGACACCTGTTATTGGCCATCTGCCATTGTTGACCTCGAAGGTCCTAACTTTTCTCCTGAAAAAATGTAGACTCACTAGAGCTAAATTGACTTTTTCTTGATTCTGACTTGACCAATGTGATCGTGAAGTGAAATAAGCCAATCAAAATTATTTTCAGTCAATTCTGGAAAGATCCTATTTTTTAGGGTTTTTCCTAAAAAACAAGGGCCTGAAACCCTAATTTTCAAAATTTGCCAGTATCCTCTGGACAATAAAGTTATAAACCCACAAAAAGCTCATGCTTCGTTTGACCTAAAACTGATTTTTGATGACAATTTTACAGGATTTAGACCATTTTAATCAAAATGCCATATTGAAGCAAATATTTTATTTTGGGTACAACAGATCTCCTTCATATTGGTTAAGCAGTCTTTGTACTTTCATTGTGTGTACACATGCGCATGTGTGTGATGCACTTTTACAGTGGGTTAGATTTTTTTGTTTAAACTGCAATATTTTTTGGGAACCCTGTGGGTTACACCAAGGTGCAGCCTGGTATTTCAGACATACCCGGGCTGAATGGCCAGGGCTGGACCCTGGCTGAATGTAGGCTGATCCTGGTCTGATCTGTATTCATCAAAGGTTATTGGCAAAACCTGGTTACAGAGTTTAAATTTGCATCATAATGTTCTTTCTGTAAGCTTTAGAAAAGATGAACTAAAAGCATTGACCTAGAGGTCCATGTGGGATACATCAAGTAGAATGTGGAGCTGGAAAACTTTCTTTTCTGCAGAGGGTATTGGATGTAACAATCCTGTATTTATAAATCGGAGATAGAGAGAGTGCTTTGGAGATGTCTTAAACTGAAATAAATTGTGTTGACTATGAGATCATTGATGGCATTCCTAAGAAGTTTCAGTTAATTTTCTATAGATTGCTAACTGCTAAGTGAATTTTGTGTAGTTCCAGTTAATTGAGTGAGCTGATAAAGTAGGTTTGAAGTTTTAGTCTGTTGTTGGGATGATTTTTGAAGTTTGTAAACTATGTTACCGGAAACAGAAAGTACAATACCAACATGATGAAAATAATGGTTAGCAAATAAGAAACAAATTTGGTGTTACACAGAAACATATATAAGCTAATTAAAAATTCAGGAAATGTTTTAAAGATTCATTAATCATGCACATTGTTAATGGTTTAGAGTTTATTACATCTATCGAGTCTTGGATTTTGTATTATGGTTTAGACATAAATAAAAATGTTGTTAATGCATAAATGAAGATACATAGAAGCTAAAATTTGTAGAAGTAATAAAACATTGAATAAACATCCATAGTTTTTATGAAAGAGAATTTAATGAAAGAAGATTACAAGCAACCTTCTTTTTGGTGGGGGATTATTAAGAAAATGTCATTTCATACATGCTAGATATTTCTTTTTATGATTCTCTCCAAGAGCATCATAAATATCTGTATAATTTTTCTGTTTTTAACTTTTTTGTATACCAACTGAATCTTGAAGGAAGATGAGAGAATAATTAGGACGTGGAAAGCAACTGCAAGTGTTTTTTTTGTCTTTATGTTGAAGAAATCCATGCGATTAACATAAAAGTAAATATATAATTGAGATTGTTTGTAGTTAAATTTTGTTGTTAAATATTTTTCTTTATTATTTAGTAATAAAAATGTCCATTATTTAATAATAGTTTTCTATGACAGTCTATATTTTAGGCTAGTTTATCCAAAAATTTATAGCTCTTTTTTAAAGAAAAAGAGTTCATATTATTCGACTCAGTTGTTTAAGTTTTGTAAAATGTCGGACAAAACAAAATGGACAAAAGAGCAATCATTAAAATATAATAAAGGATTATTCTAGGTCTTCCAGTGAAATGACAGTACTGATACAAGAGTATGCATCATGTGGATGTGATGCATAATCCAGAGGGAATTCAGGGACAGCTAAATTGAATGGATCTTACAATTGCCTACCAAGTTCTAGTTCGATGTATCTCAAAGACTGTTTTATTGCAATGCTGGTAAATTATTTCATTGCTGTGTGGAAGACATTATTAACCTGTAGGTCATCTCTGGTATAAAATCACAGATTTGTGATCATGATGGCAAGGAGCCATGGAAGCCTTGTGATTATGCATCAGAAGGGGATATTTGTTGAACAGAGGAATATTGTGCAGTGTCACGAGAGCATACAAAAGATCAGAGGGATCCTTTTGATGTGGAATTGAAGGAAGATATTGCAAAAGATTAAAGAATGGTCAACATGAGGTTTGTGTCAGAAGATGGGTATCAGAAGAAAGGAATTATTTTTTTCAGGGGTTTGTGTGGGTGCAGAATTTCAGACACTGCAAAAGGTAATCAGCATGGGCGGTTTCATGGGATGGTAGGAGGCAATTTTTGGAGGGTTTCAGAGATGGTAGAATGTACATAGATGTGTTTTTGTAGACTGAAATGATCCTTAATTCTACTGAATGTGGTTGTTACAGAAGCAAAAATCCTGCAACAAAGAGCCCTTGAAACAACTGTTCACAATGCTTGTGTTCTTCTGCGTGTTAAAATGCTCAATGGGGCTCTCCTGTCGTGTTTTTTGCAACATAGTTTTTGAATAACTTAAGAGGACTATAGATGTCATAGTAACTTCTGGAGCTTACAGTGGCATATTTACTAGATGATGGTTAGACAAATAGTACAAACTACAACGAATGAACAACATCGTTGAATGTAAAATTTTGCATGCATGATGCTCTTCATCCATACATGCAATCCTTTTTACAGTTTCATCTCATTCTTAGAGGTGCAGACCTGAATATGTCATATTCGTTCAATCTGAGTAACAAATTATTATTAGAATAATTATAGTTAATATTATGTTCGATACATGATTATCATAGATTTATAGTTCTTTGTTGTTTATTTATTACAATTAAGAAATAGGTTTATATTAGAAATGATATAATATACATCTCTAACAAGCAGGTGGTGTATTTTGCAGTGTGTCAAATTATGCGATATTTTATCAGGATTCAATTGCATAGTTTTAGAGTCAAACTTATTGACACATACTTCATGAGTAGCTGTTCACAAGAACCCATCTCTCATGAGCACAAATAGTCCTCTCAGCACTCATTGCATCTAGGTGATGCTCATAGGGGTGAAGCATTGGGACTTCTTGGGAGGTCACTCATCCTAGTACTACTTTGACTCAAGTGTGCTTAACCATGAAGTTTCCCCCAAGATCAAGTCCACTTAGCATATGTTACTCCGTATGCAAAACCTTCAGCAAGTGTTGTGCCTCAAGAACCATTTAGTATAGGGCTCCTTAGCTCATTCATTA
Source organism: Sequoiadendron giganteum (assembly GCA_007115665.2). Taxonomy (NCBI): domain Eukaryota; kingdom Viridiplantae; phylum Streptophyta; class Pinopsida; order Cupressales; family Cupressaceae; genus Sequoiadendron; species Sequoiadendron giganteum. The sequence continues at coordinate 81,886,480 of CM021107.1, read as the reverse complement.
ACAAGTAGGTGATGTTTTTTGTAGTGTGTCAAATTATGCGATATTTTAACTTAATTCAATTATGTGGTTTCATGAGTTGTGGTTCACAAGAGCCCATATCTCATGAGCCTGAATGGTCCACCTAGCATTCATTGTATCTAGTTAATGCTCGTAGGGGTGAAGCATTGGGACTTCTTGAGAGGTCATCCATCTCATTACTACTTTGACTCTATCATGCTTAACTTTGGAGTTTCCACCAAGATCAAGCCCACTTAGCTTGCTACCTCATTTGCAAAACCTTCAGCAAGAATTGTGCCTTATGAACCATTCATTATAGAGCTTCTTAGCTCATTCATTAACAAGTGTTTTTTGTAGCATGTCAAATTATGTGATATTTTTTTAGGATTCAGTTGCATATTTTTTGAGTCAAACTCACTTATAGGGAGAGAGTTTCTCTCTTTAACTGCAAGATCTTGCACTTGATAGATATATGATTTATGGACTTGGCCTCTAGGATGTCAAGGTCGTTTATGTGCCCAAATGAGAGGTTGAGGAGATTGACTATAAGGCTTTGAAGGAGTTTGATTGATAGAATGAAGAGGTTATGGGGTTACATTAATTAGTAAATATGAATTTGTAAAAAAAATTCATGGATACCCTTGAATATATATTATATTGAATGTTTAATTTTTTTTTAGGAATTTTTCGAACTCCATTCTTGTGCACAAAAATGATGAATTATTCTTGAAAATATTTTGTCGAAGCTTGTTGGCTGTGATTGAGAATTTGAGAGTATTGTAGAAAATGGCTCTACAAGATTTGTTGGTTGTTTTTGGCATTTTAGGCAGTTTTTCTTATCTCTTTGATGACAAAATTCATGTTGTTCCATTCATTTCAAAATTTATTTTGTCCACCTTTTCTCTTGTTCCCCTTTGATTTAATATTATTTGCTACTACTTCTGTAAGGTTTTGGTGCACATTTCATAGAATTTATTTTGCCAAGTTATTCATGCACAAGTGAGTTGCTTCTGTGAAAGAGATCATGCCTCTTCTTGGGTTTTTGGTGGTGTTATTTAAGTTTTAAATTTTAAGAAGGGTGCAAACTTAATGGAGCTGTTGCTTAGAGATGTATTACTTGCTCTGATTGAGCTATTTTAGGACAACCAAATAGTGAATTCATCCTTGTGACATACATTTGCCACTCATCACTTCATGAAAAATGGCTGTAAAACTACAAGGTATGTTGTTTATAGCAATGAGTCATATCTTTTTAAAAATTCTGTGAAGTTTGAGAAAAAATACCACCGAATAATGGTGTTTGGCACATAATGAAATTTATGTTACTGGATCAGATTATAGGAGGAAGACAAACACAACCATATTGAAATATCAAAATCTGAGGATCAATTTAAGTATTTTTATATTGGTGTTGATGCATACAGCTTATGTCGAATTACTTCTTGGAAGATATAAATTAAATCGTAGCCTTACGACTATTTAATTTATACAACGATTTTCTTCTTATGAAGGGGCGCTTCATTATTAACATGATATTGATTTAATAATTAATATATTAGTGATTAATAATTAATTATTATTTTATCATTTATTCATGGGGCCGACTTTCTTGAAGAGGCACAAATTTCTTGAAGCACGTCTTTTTCTGGTTGAGGCCGACTTCACTTGTAAAGAGGTGCGAACCCTAGAGCATTTGTGTATATATACATGTTCACCTTCATTCATTTCACGATCAAGTTCATTGAGCACAATTCGCATTCCTAGAGGAGTTCCCACTTGAGCAGCAGACCTTCAATTGGTAGCAGCAGATCATCATTTCTGTAGGTGCAGATCATCATCTCTGTAGCAGCAGGTCAAGCTCAAGAAGAAACATATTCTTTTGTATCTTGCATCTAAGAGAGGTGCTATCATCTGTTGTATCAAATCAGCATTGTGCTGTAACTGAGTTATAGCAGATTTCTGCTCTTACTTTATCAATATATAAGAGATATATTGGCTGGGTTTTTCTCCCTTAAGTTGGAGGGTTTTCCCAGGGTATCTTGAGGTGTTCATTGTCTTATGTGTTGCATTTTCTGATTGCTTTCAGTTTCTGATTATCTGATCATTAAAAACTAACAATTGGAAGATCAAAATCTGAAAATGAATCACTGAGTTTATCATTTGGTTCAATCTTGTCCTATAAACGTACTGAACTGTTTTGATAGACACTGATTCTTTTTGAGTTAAATAACAGGGACTCTATAGTACCATGGTCTTGTGAACTTGGGTTTTTATGTTCATCTCTTAAGATGATCATGATGGAAATGTCCGAGGTTTCTTTAATCAATTGCATTGGTATCAGGACGTGTGTGCTGTAGAAGGCTGTTTGTTCAAAAGTTCTATTTTTTGACTTAAGGGTTTTGTCTATAAATACAACCTAACCCCAATGATCATTTTACAAGTGAACCTTTTTGTTTCAACTTTCCGTAGATCCACATACTCGTTCTTTACTAATAGACAAACTTGGTCTATTTTGCTATAGTTTATTTGCTGTATATTTTTATAGCACATCACTCTATGTCCTCAAGTATGGAGTATGCTTTGTGGTTTTCACCATAGTATGAATGGATCTCCAAATGTTTGCATGTATGCCTATGCTAAAGCATGTCACTATATTGCATGAGATATCCTGGAATATAGAGAATGTTTTTTGGTTTCACCAGTCTGATTGGACATCTGAATGTTTCACAGGTATGCCTATGCCCCTGAATCAGCACGACTTGATTGGAACACATTCACAAAGGGCTACTTCTTGAATAGAGATACATTAGTTGCCGTGTTGCTTCTTGTTGATGCCAGTGTCCCACCACAGAAAGTTGACCTTGATTGTGCTAATTGGCTTGGCCGCAACAATGTATGTAGAAATTTATCTAGATAGCGTGATTATTCTTTTTATGTTTCTTGCAAATAGTTATTGATGTTAATTTTGATACTCACTATGTATTTTATGTTGCAGATTCCATTAACTTTTGTGTTTACAAAATGTGACAAAAAGAAATCAGGAAAGAGTGGTCTAAAACCACCTGAGAGAAACATAAAAGATTTTCAAGATCTTATCAAGAAAAACTATCACGACCCCCCTCCTTGGATTATGACTAGCAGTGTTTGCAACCTTGGAAGAGACGATCTTTTGTTACACATGTCTCAGCTTAGAAATTACTGGGATAATTAATGAGCTGGGTATCATTAGATGACAAGGAGTCAATACATGACATTTATGATTATTCAAAGTTGTACCTTGCCAGTCTGTTATATGTATCCCAAGGTGCTAATTGAGATTTTTGCTTCAATTTTACCCCATGTATAATATATTTTTGGTTTGGCATAGTGTTGAGGTTTGTTGAAATAAGATCTGTTGGATTACTCTAAATATCTTATTCCTATTTCGAGTTACATATTTATTTCTTGTGGAGAAATTAATCTTATATGGTCATCACACTGAGCTTCATATCCATTTCTAGCTCAACATATGTTTCGATTTATTGATAAGCCAGCCACTTTGCTTGACAGCAAATTCACATGGAAACAAATCACTTGTGTTCGTTGCAAGTTATAGATTTACTGCAGGACAAGATGGTTGACCCATCACCCTAGTGTGGGTTTCAACTTCTTCCTCTCTTCCCTTAAAGTTCTTAAGAAACATTATTCTAGTTTAGTATTTGTGTACAGTCTACAAAAACTCAAGGAAACTTGTGCTCTGAAACCTAAATGTCGATCTTAAAGTTAAACACCTGTGCTTCTGTGATGAAGGCTGGAAATGAAAATCATAATTTTCCATGCTAGTTGCAGCATGCCATTTGCAATTGAACTTGGGAACTAGGCAAAAAATATTCTCATCAAGAAGATTGAGACCTTGTACACTCTCCCACAATGTCATGTTGTATTATGCCTCACAGCAAAATCGTAACATTAAGTTTCTAATTTATATGGAACGTTATAAACTTATTCCTTGTCAAAGGTTACTGCAATTACAGTAGCAGTTTGGACACAATTATGGTACATACTTTCCTGTAATTGCTGAGCATATCTTCTTATATCTACTGCATTATAGGACTTATTATTTTACTGTCCTATAGGAGGACTATTTGAGCTGGATAGAGAAGAAATGGATACAGTACAGAAACTTTCCACGCAGTTAGACATTATATAATATATATTTCCTAATACCTATGCATTGTGCTCTACTGTACAGGATCTTAAATGCAGGCATTTCTTGTAAAAGAATCATGTCACCATCTGGTTTTCTATCCCCAACTTAAGTTTTAAAATGTAAATAGAGAGGCTTAACAACTCAGTGTTTTCATTATATTGGCAGATCTAATATTAAAGAGCAGTGAGGTTGATACGATTAATTCTTGTGTCTGAATACCTTATGAGATTGGACAAAGACAACATGTAAGCATCATAGTTTATCTGGTAGTGGGAAGAGGCAAACTACATCTCAGTCAATTATAAGATGGTTCTAGTAGACCTTTGCAAGGAACAAGTAAAAAATAAGATCAGGGAAATTAATAATCATGTCATGGTTCATTGGGCCAACATGAACTGCTATGTTGAAAAATATAGTTAGAAAACCAAATGAAATATAATTAGAAAACTAAAATGAATGTTAGAATGTTAGCACATACACGTTTTTAGTTGGATTTTGATCCTGATCTCATACGACACTGCTGAAATCTTTGGAATTTGTAAAGGTATTCATCTGGGTCATGAACATAACATCAACAAAATTGTTGTGGAATTGTGTTTAAATATCTTGGTTTGGCCCCCTATGGCAAAAACCAGATCTTCCTAATGTCGGGCTTTGGAGCAAGCCTTAGACTCAATAATGGTGAGAAAGCCAACTAATCTTCCAATTGCTTCACTATAGTTAGGAATGATAAGGATTGAGACCACATAAAATCTAACGGGTCTTTTCTTAGCACTCGATGATATTGTTATTCCAACAAAAGAGTTTCAAAATTTTGAAGGCAAAATAGTGTTTTGGGAAAGCCAGCAATTTAATTATCTTCAACTGTGGAAATTATTCTTAGGATTTTGGGGTGGTAGCACACATTTATGTTCTCTGCTTTGGCACTTGTCTCTACCATGATTTGGGTCCTTTCGAAATGGAATACCATTATTTATTGTAAGAAATTTGTTCTCGACTTGCTTATGTGGTCCTATTAGTTTTCTTTCCTTACCCCTGTTCACAATAAAGACTTATCCATCCTTGGCACTGTGCTCAGCAAGTTCGTTGCAGTTTTCTTCAGTTGGTTGTGGTTTACTTCAGTTCATTGATTTTGACAAGATTGTTTATTTTCTTCATGAAAAGGACTAAGCCTGAGCTATACAAAGAACAATAGTTTGCATACTTCGGACTTGACTCAAACTTGGTAGACACAAATAAATTAATAATTGACTCGACAAAACTTGGATACTTGAAACTTAAATTTTGTAAAAATTACAGTTACAAAATGTATCAAATAACTTTGGTGGAGATCTGTGGGTAGCACCCCCTTGCGGGGTTTAGGGACAATGCCTTCGTGTGTTCTCTATTGTGGTATAGGGTGGGGTTGAGGAGTGGAGGCCTTGTCACCGAGCCTAAATAAAGGTTTTCAAGACCCCACATACCTTCAAATCTATTATAAAATTCTACCAATTTGCTCTATAATGTTGAAATGCGAGTGCGGTTCTTCATCTTGGGCAGAAAAGGGCTTAAAAAGCCAGATATCAATGTTTTTCCACATTTTTCCTATGCTCTGCGTGTTATTCCTGTGGGTGGCAAGTTCTACACTGGACTCACCAAGTACTCGACAACAACTTGGTCAAAATGCACCAAAAATTTGTGACTGCAACTTGGCAAGTTTTTCTTGCAAAAACTTGGTGTTGGAATTATTTGTTGAGTGCTCGACAATTCACTGAGTAGTAAAACCATGCAGAGAACAATAATAAGAGAGAGGGCTTTGCATGTAGGAAGGAATACAAAGGACTCACTTGTCATTCTTTAAGGTATGGCATGTTTTCAATGCTTTGTACATTTTGGGGAGTCTACTCAATGTTGGGAACCTCTCATTTTTTTTTCGATGTGTTAAAACATGTTCCATTCTATCCTCTTCTCCACGGTTAATGACAAACCCTTCTCCAACCTAGATAACTGAAGGGAAAATTTCAAAATTATCTGCTTGCACTCCTAAAGACGAGAGCTCTTCAAAGTCTAATCCTTTGAAAATTCTTGTTTTAACCCTCGTGTCAAATAGCTTTCTAGATGTCACATTTTTTTTGCTCTCATTGAAATCATACCCTTAGAATGTCAAAATAATTGGGTATGGCAAAAGGTCCCAACAATTTGATGGTTTTAGATGTTGCCCCATTCCTATTTGTTGGAGTTGATAGTGAATACCACGGTTCCCAAAAATCACTTGCAACCAAAATGTCTATTACAAACGAGAGATCAAAACAACTGATTTGCTATGCTGCCAAGAGAGAATGATTGATCTAGAAAAATAATTGTATATGCAATGAATTAATCCGAGTTGTATTGAATTGAATACTTGGATGATTATAATGTACAATAATGAATGCTTATAAAAGCAAAAGTTCAAACCCTAGATGAGGATTTGATTAGATTGTGACGAGAGTCCTAATCCTATGCAATGAGACAACTTGACCTACAAATAGTCTAATTTAATTATAAAAAAGCACTCCCAAGTTTAACTTAAGCAATTAAAGCAATAAGGAACCTAATAATTAATTAATGACTAATTAATTCTTAGGTGATTTTCCTAATTACTCCAATGTTTGCCCCTTAAAATCAACTTAGGGAGAAATTAAACAATCCAATGAAGAATGCAATGATGGATGCATGGATGGGTCCTAGCTACAAAGTTTGATGAGGTACCTATGTACAAACAAATAAAATCTCTCATTACTAGAGAAAAGGAGAAAACCACATGGGAAAAAAATATTCTCCAAAAGATTGTCTAAAGGAGATATTTGGGATGAATTCCAAGCTACTATTATCAATACCTCTATATGCTTGTTTGACTTGGGATGAATTCCAAGCTATTGTTATCAATGCCTCTATATGCTTGTTTGTGAAAGAAGGATAAGAGGACTCAATATAACCCCCCAAGGACTGTTTTTGTCACACAAGTACAATAGATGTCCCTCCAGTAGGAGAAAAACAATAAGGATATGAATCCCCCCCATAAAGAAAAAGCTTGTGTCAATGATGAATGCTTGAAGATGAACACAATCCATTGACTACAAACATTTCTCCCTTTAGGAAGAAACAAATCCATTGGTGATTGGAAAAGCCATTCCCAAAATATGGAAGAATCAAGAATTCAAATCCAAATGATGTGTGCCTCTAAAAACTACACAAATGTCCACATGTTGGAATGAGATGATGTCAATCCGAAAATTTGTGAAGATTGATGTAGAACAACCTCGAAAGACAATGAAAATGATAGGCCAACAATGATGTGGTTGTCAACAAAGAGAAGATAAATGTCTACAAAGTAATCCTCCAAATTTGCAATCTAAGGCTCTACAAACAAGCATAATATGTTTGCAAGATATGAATCCCAAGTAGCTATGTTTGGAAGAAGATGGATGTCTTGCTACATTGAACCAATATGGGCCAAGGATGTGGTGATGCCAAGCTAATCGAGAACAACAAAAGATGGTTTCAATTTGAAGATTAGGAACATGAAGACAAGCCTTTGAACTAGTCCTGTGATATGCTCAAGCTCCTCTAAACTATCCTCATCAAAGGGGTATGCAATCCGCATCTGCAAGAGGAATGAAACAATATGCAATAGGATCCTCTAATAATTGAGAGGTATGAGGGTCTCCATGGATCTCCCAAAGTTGAGTCCAAAGTGTGTGGGGACAATTGATGTTCGATACAACACACATAATGTTAAGATCAACACTAAAAACAAATCATTCCAACAACATGATCACTGATAATAACCCATGTTGATCTACTCTCTTGTGTATCTAAAGTAGGTATGAGTCCATATATAAGATAAAAGATCAAGCCACGTTAGATGTGTCAAGATGCCATTTCACCAAGATTTATAATTATCCATTTCCAGGATGACCACATAAGGATGAACAAAAAAAAGCCATGCTACTTCCTCAATTGAAAAAATTAGAGATTGGTAGTCCTAATGCAAGTAAAACAAATCAAATGAAGTCATCTCATGTAAATATATCTTTTCCAAGTGCCAAGAAATCCAAATAATTAAGCACAATGTGAAATCACAAATAAAATTGAATAATATGTACTTGGGGCATATTCTAGAAAAAGTGTACGAATAGATCTAAGAGCTCTGAAATGCCTTTCCAATGTCACAAGAATCACAAAAATCAAAGATACAGACAAAAATTTATGAGCTTGGAAACAAAAAATGAAGATCTGACTTTGATTGAGAATAATAAGAACTAGTAGAAAAATCTGATGATGAGACCTACACCATTGGAAAGTACATGAAACTAAAATTTTGACAATATCTTGTTTGGTCTATATCGACACCGTATGCCCAAGTTAATTGAAAAAAAATCTCCTTCAGGACAAATGGGGGCTAGGAGGTTGACCATACGACTGACACCAACAAAATATTATTGACATATTTCCTATCTCTAGAAAAAATCATCGGTTTCCTAAAAAATTCACAGCGTCGATATATGCTTTGTACATTCCAAAACATAATGTTTGGATGTTGACATAGGTGGTAGAGCTGGTTCATTGAAGAAAATTGGCAAGGGTCAAATTTTGGTGATCAACACTGGTTTCAAGTTGACAATCGATGTTGTTTTTGTTGGCGACCATTTAAACTACTACCATTGGCAAGAAACACGACATGGCCATTGCCCACATGGGATTGTGGTAGACTTGCTAGGGTACTGCATGCATAGTATAAGAACCACCCTTTTTATTTTTCTTGCTTTTTTGATTTTTTGTTTGTTTTGTTTTTGGAAAAATGAACAATTAAAAACCTAGAAAGTTTTTTTTTAAAAACCTAAAATGTACTTGCACAATGATAATGGTGGCATGGATCCATTCGATCGTATGAGAATTCTCAAGCCCTATTTTTTTGCTTTTTTTGCTACACCAATATTGACCAAATGGCAAATGTTCCTTAGGTTTTTAGCCATTGTGGACTCAATGATAATGCCTGTTTCACTCCACGATGAGCTGTTTTTTTCCTCAAGGCTAGATCTCTCATAATTCAAATAAGAAATAACAAATCTAGTGCTTTGATACCATGTTGGAGTTAATAGTAAATCCCATAGCTCCTAGAAATCACCTGCAACCAAAACACCTATCACAAATGAGAGATCAAAGCAATCAATTTGCTATGCAACCAAAAGAGACCGATTCATCCAAAAATGAAAATATATGTGCAATGAATTAATCTGAATTGTATTGAGTTGAATACCTGGATGATTACAAAGTACAATAATGAATGCTTATAAAAGCAAAAGTGCAAACCCAAGATGAGGATTTGATTAAATTGTGACAAGTGTCTTAATCCTATGCAATGAGATAACTTGATCTATAAATAACCCAATCTAAAAATATAAAAATACTCCAAAGTTTAACTTTAATAAAATATGGGACCTAATAATTAATCATTAGGTGATTTTCCTAATCACTCCAACAATATCCCAATCTTTCATGACCTTTTGAGTTCATGTTCTAGGCACTTTAAAACAATGTTGTTGCTATTACCAAGTTCAATCAAACTTGGATTAGAGGGGTTATCAAATCCAATTGGTTGAATGTGAAAGATTCCATTGTAATTAAAATTAGATCTATTGTTGATGAATTTTGTCTCAATCAAGCCACACGATCAACATGTTTAAGAATAAATTATCTTGAGGCTATGCAAATTACTGCTTAACCAAGCAAAAAGTCCTGAGGTTTTCCCCAAACCCATGAACGAAAAGAATAAAAAATGAGCTTGAGTGAAATTCAAAAACAACGTATGCCAAGGAGTGTCGCCATGAAACCCTAGCACACAGTAAAATCGAACAACACCATTAACTAAGTTAACAACTTTTGGTAAATTTTCTTGGTTAAATAATTTTGTGATTGCACATCGGATTTGGTAGATGTGGCCATATGGATCCAAAATAGCTACACATGGGACATTATGGAAGCCTAGCAAATTTTTAATCAACCCATTACACAATTTTGTGTGGGCTCTAAAATGAGATTAAAAATGGAAGCACAAAGAGCAGTAGGGGCTCAAACAAAATCTTTGGACAATCAAATAGGAGATGTACTAGTAGCCACCAAGGCTAACTTTGTGCATTCGTCCAGAGTGCAAAATAGGTGTGATTTCAAAAAAATAAATTGGGGCTTCTTCATAAGCGAGTTAGGACCTTAAAAAGAAAAAAAATGGCTTCTGGGTATTTAAAACGTGCCTTGTGGAACTCGTAAAACGAAAGGTGTTCAAAAATGGTGTTTTTAAACCTTCATCCCAGACATCTTTACCACTTCGCCAATACCCGTTCATTAGACAAACAATAAAAACCCACAAAAATTTAAAGTGTTTTCAATAGTTAAAAAGGTGTTTTCAATGGTTTTCAATGTGTTTTATTTTTTTTGGTCAGCTACACATTCAGTAGTGAACATATATTGGTGTAATTTGTAAATTTTTATTGGCATGATTAAAACAATGTAATAACTAAAATGTAAACGGTTATTGGGGGGTCAGGTGAACAAGGAGTGAACAAGTATTAGATCATGGGCAACAATTGGGTCTTTTCCCCTAGATGAAACCCTAAATTTAATGAAATATAATGAAGCCAAGAATTGTGAAAAGATGAATGACGTCGATATGGGTGGAGTAAAGACAACCAAATCCATCGAAACAACTAAAGAGAAGATATTTATAAAATGGAGGAACATCAAAATGGGGATTCAGGTAAAACTATAGAATTTATGATTTCTAATGATGTGGTTGATTGTATAATTGAATGTCAACATAGATTTTTTATTCTATTCTTTTTAAGAGGAATCCCATCTGAATCTGAGTTTTACAAATAGGCCAAAAAAAAAGGAAAACAAAGGTTGGGAAATTGAAATATTGAGAGGGATAGGGAAAGGGTATGTTTCTTGTAAATTTATAGAAGATGATCATGCACAAGTTGTGCTTCAATATGGCACTTGGGTTATATGTGGCCAGATTTGTTACTTGCGCCTGGACATCGGATTTTCATCCTGAAGGTCCCTCTAGTTCCAAATATCCTATGTGGATAGAGTTACCCTTTTTAAACCTCGCTTTTAGACCCTTTATAAGAGAGGTTGTTTCACAACTTGGAAGAGTTTTATGGTACAAATAACATAAAAAAAATTTACAGCCTTAGAGTTCACCCTAGATTTTGTGTAGAAATGGACCTAACTATTCAATTACCAAAAAATATCAAATTAATAGGTCCAAGGTTTGAGTTTTATCAACCATTAGTGTATTTGAACAAGCCTAATGCATGTTTTTTTGGTCGTCAAGACGACCATTTAATGAGAAACTATCCTATAAGGAAGAAAAGATATATTCAACCCCAAATAGTTGCTTCTCCCAGTATACAAAATTTTCCAAAGCTTCCTCAACCTTCTATTATGCCTACAATTTCTCAATCGAATCAAGACATGTTTAATGATAATGTTAACAAGATTGATAAGTATTCTTCATATAAAGATTAAATATGTCATTATGACAGATGGTTGGAGGTTGATTAGGAAAAGGAAGGAACCATCGAGATCTTTTGAACCTCAAATGGTCATAATTCTTCACTTAATTATCCCTCATCTTCTTCTCCCCAGTTGGGAGAAATATTGAATGTGCTCCTTCACCACCTCCTATGAGACATAGATCTGCATCTACATCTGTTATTCAAGAAGTTCCATCAACCACTATGAGGCAAAGATCAAGATCTCCTACTCCTATTACAAAGATAATGGACATTTTGAGCAAACTATTACAACTAACAATCATTTTGATGTTTTGCCGCACGAGGAGGATTTTCCTACTTCTGCTTAACTATGAAGTATAAAATTATTCATGGAATGTTAGAGGGATTTCTCTCCCTCATCACAAATATGAGGTTAAGGAAGCTATAGTTAAATGGAAACTTGACATTTTCTTTCTTCAAGAAGTTAAAATACATGGTTCCTAACCCGGTTCTTCTCTATCCAACACATGGAGAGATGCAAATTTTTGCATATGTCACATAAAGAAGGAAGGGGAAGGGCAACTATTGGTTTAGCCCCTTTGGCTAGAAAAGTTTATCATTGATAAAGGGGAGGATCTTTCACATAGTTGTGTTTGGATCCTATCATTTATCAATGGAAATACCATTGGTTTCTATTATATTTAAGCTCCTAATATTACGAAAGAGAGATGTGAATTATGGGAATGGATGAATAGGAATTTGGCTCATACTGATTGGATTATTGGAGGTGATTTTAATATGGTGGAACACCAGGCTGATCATAGTTGGTCTAATTTTGTAAAGATAAGCAACAAGGAATTCAATAAATGACTATTTTGCCAAAATTCTATGTGGGTTATAGATCCTATTCATAAAAAAAATCCAACCATAAACATAACTAGTTTACTTGGACTAATCGTAGATGGGTGTTGATAAGAAACTTAGCAGGCTTGATAGATTTTATATCTCTCCCAATCTACAATTAATTCAAGATTCTAATGGGTGTTGTGTAAAAGTCGATTACTCTAGTTGCCTCTCAGATAATTTTCCTATCCTCTATGTTTTTTCAAAGGAAGAAGCTCATAAAGTGAATTATAAGATGCCTTTAAAACTTAGTACTTCACATCTGAAAAATTCCTTCCTGTGTTGTTGCATTGGTTGGCATTTGGAATTCCATTCCCAAACCCAAACAAGAGGAATCTTATAGAGAATGGTGGCAGGATGCTATTTCTCAATGTGCTACATTTTTACGCTCCTTTGGAGAGAGATTTGCATGGCAATGAAAACATAAAGATAAATCTCTCAAAGGTAAGCTATAATTCCATAGAAGTATGATTAACTCAAACCCCACTAATATTTATATCCAATCATTTATAGCTATTATTGAAACTCAACTACAAAAACTTGGTATGTATAAAGGGCAAGGGGCGAAAATCAGGGCTAGATTGCATTGGATTAAGGAAGGAAATATAGGTACTAAATATTTCTTCAATTATTTAAATTATAAACATAGGAAGGAATATATTCAAGCAATACTCACTAAACCAGAAGAAATTAAAGATATGTTTCATAATTTCTATGAGAATCTTTGTAGGGAGGACCTTCATTGGTAGGATGTTCAACTATTATTGAAAGATATAATTAAAGATCATATTCCAAGAAAGGTTGATTATGAATATAGTAAATTCCTTGATTGGGATATTTCTCTAGAAGATTTGGAACATGTTGTTTTTCAATGGACCCTAATAAATGTTTGGGGTTTGATGGGTTTTTATTTGAATTTTATCAAAAAAATTGGCATCAAATTGAGGATGATTTTTACCTTGTTTATTTGAATTTTTTGAAATAAGGTTCATTAGGACCTGATATCAACAAAGGATTAATAAAATTCTTCCAAACAGGAAGAATATTGACTTTATCTTTGGATGGTGTCTTATAGCATTGCTTAACAACTCTTAAAAAAAATTGTGAAAGCCTTAGCTGCAAGAATCAAATTGGTGGCTAAAGGGATAGTTAGACTTTAGCAAGTAGGGTTCCTAAATGGAAGATATATCCTTGATAATTTAATTATGGCTTTGGAAACTTGTGAATGGGTGCAACAATCAGGTCCTCATGCTTCATTAATAAAACTTGATTTCGCCAAATCCTATGACAAAATACGGTGGTGATTTATAATCAAAATGTTGTAATGGCTGGGTTTTGGTCCCAAAATATGCAAACATGTTCAAATACTATTTCAAGATACAAATTCCCAATTGGTGATCAATTACCCTACAACATTCCATCAGACAAGGCTATCCTTTATCACCATTTCTCTATGTGCTTGTTGTCGATGCACTTGGTTATTTGATGCAAAATTTAAATCATATGAACTTGATCAAAGACATTTCTATAGACATGGAAAATATACAATTCAATCCAACACACTTGATCCTGATTACTTACGTCATTTCTTCCTAAATCACACTCTCAGCTTATCATCACCTTTCGTCTCTTAATTAGATAAATCATTATTTATTTAATTAGGTCTTTTTCCTCTTTTGATTAAATTAATCAAGTTAATTCAATTAACCCTAAATCCCTCTTTAATTAAGTAATTCATCTTATTTAATTAAATCCCTAAAGTCTTCCCATTAAATTGAATAAATTAAACCTTATTTGATTTAATCTAACATTATCCCCTTTAGTTAAATAAATCAAAAACATTTATTTAATTAATCACTTTCCTCTCAGTTCTGATTTAAATCAACTCATAAATTTGAGTCAAAATTGTCAAATCATCTAATCTCTCATTAAATTGATCAAATCTTGATTAATTTAATCTTAATCACTAAAATCCTCTAGAGAATGCAACTTGCACAATAAATCAATTACTTTGATTTATTAAATGGCCTATTTTTTCTCAACATGGAATAAAGGAGGAATATTCCCTCAAATTTGAATTCAAAATTCAAGTGGATTTGTCTTTCCAACAAAGCATTCACTCCTTTTACATTTCCTTGTGCATTGAGCCAAGTGGCATTTATTTCATTCTTTTTTCCCTCTCACATGTCATTTCCCCAATTTCAAATTCCACCTAATGACATTTATTGGCACTTTGGCCAAACTGTGCACAACCTTCAACCATTCACATCTTGACAAGTGACACTTGGCCATTGGATGTTGAATGATCCCACATTGCTCAATTCCACTCTCTCTTCCATTTTGAAATCTATAAATGAGAGACTCTTCCTCTCATTCTAACATCCACAATTTGAGTAAACTTACTATACTCAACTTCATCCTCATCCACCATTTTAGCAAAGTTACTCTCTTCACATTGAGAGCTAATTTTATCCATTTCACCTCAAGTGTTCATCACTTTCGTAATTTCATAGCTAGTTTATGCCAAAATTCATCAAGGAGATTCAATCATCCATAAATTATCACATTGTAACAAAGGAGTTGGGAAAGGGCCAATTTCGACACACCAATTGACACCAATTCCCCCATGGGATCAAGAGTTTGCATACTTAATTAGGATTTCACTTGTCTTTCATGTTTTATTTCTTCATTTTCCTATTTTGAATATTTGTAAATGGATTTCATGGGGAATCCTTGTTTTATCTTGCATATGAACCTAACTATGTGTTTGTTTGTTGTGTTTGTGCAAGAATAGGATTGGGGTTCACATTTTGGAACTAGGAGGGTTGATTTGGAGAAATTCATCACATTTTTCCAAAATTTCGTTGTTTTTTTAAACGATTTTTGTGTTCACAGGAAACTGCATCGCTTATAGTCACGCGACACCATATTGCACCACTTTTAGAGATGCGACACCATATTGCACCGCTCAAAGCTCAAACTCTCCCGCACCTGTTTTCCTGCTCAGGAATTTCAAATTTCAAACCTCGCTACGGATCTCTTGAATCCAAACTGTGTCACATGCTCAAATAGCGCTGCATTTGCACTCTCTGTTTTCTGTAGAGCGCCGCACTCAGTTGAGGGGCGGCGCTATATTGCATCGTGGGGTTTCCAAACTGCGCCGCATTTGTTGACTGTGCCACTAGCTGACAGTGGAAATTTTGAATTTGATTTTTTTTTAACATGTGTTTTTTTTATTTCTAACTTTTTGATCATCTAACTTATTTACTATCTCTACATTTTTTGGTTTTGATCATTTTGCAGGTAAGAGCAAGGAAGGAAGCAAAATGGAAGGCTCTATTGTGACATCAATCTCATACTATACAAAGTGTTTTTGAACACTATAGTGTTGTTTAACACTTTTAGGGAATTCTTAATCTTCTTTTAAGAAATTAGTTATCTTTCATGCTTTAGGGAACAATAAATTTTCTTTTGGGTTCTAAAAACAACACAAATTACCTTTCAAAAGTTTGCAAACAAAGGCTTAAAAAGAACCTTATAATTTTTTTTACTAGATTTGGTTGAGGTTTAAAAATTGAACAAGAAAAATTCCACACTTGATTTGGTGCTTTAAAAAGGATTCACTTTTGCTTTGTGGACTTCAAATAAACAAGTGTTGTTTTGTTTTGTAATTAGTTATTCAAAATAATATCATCAAAAGGACGTATGCACTTCTCTCGCACCTCACGGTGATCTTGAGAATCAAAATCTCTTTTGGTGATCTTAAGTTGAGTAAAATAATTGCCTCCATATTTCATTTTGGAATTAAAAATTGAACCAATCATGCGAGTGTGAGCATGGTATATTGTGAGTGTCCTCCCTATTTTTTTCAACGAAGGTCAATTGAACTACGAGATATGCTAGCTTGCTTTTGTTTATCTTAGCGGGCCTGCTTTGTGGAAAAAAGTAATCACCCAAGGGAATGACCCAACCGGAAACACGCTAAAGCCAAGCGACTTCCACCCGGGATATAAGTGAGGATATTAAACAAAAGCCAATATTACGAGGATTATTCCGATGAGAAGGGAAACAATGGTCTCTCGTCGTACTGGATAGTCCCCCACGAACGAAATGCCCGCATTAAAATCCCTTGTTTAGCAAAGGCCAAAATCCTATCTATTTGTTGGTGCAAAAGGTCATGTCCTTTGAAGTCTCCCCACATATACATGTGGTTTTGTTGTAGATATGAAAAGTATGCCATGGGAGATTCATGGGTACTGATGCTTGGTTGACTCGAGAAGCGAGTGCACTGTAAGTGGGAGCCTGTGTGGTCAAACATCTAATCATTCACACTGAATATGTGCAGCTGGATTCGTCTAAGTGGGAACCCAACAAATATTGTCTTTTCAGCCTAGGGATTGTACATGTTCTTGAAATCAAAACGCCTTGCTTGGATCTAAAACATTGAGAAACAAACATTCACAAAAGCTTCAAAATTTCAAACCCTTTGGAGGAAACAAATACCCTTGACAAATCCAAGTGCTCTTGCTTTCCCTAGGGATTCTATCCTTAGAGGTTTCTAAGTACTTGGGTTTAATCATCATTTGTTTCACTAAAGTCAACCTAGGAAACTGTGCTCTTGAAACCTTGATTTTCACATAATGGACCTTATGGAATGAAAAGGAATTAAGACATAGACATTTAGTTTGAAATCATAAATCAAGAAAGTTCTTTTGGTAAAAAAAACTCATTAAACAAAGATAAGGACAATTGGACCTCACATGTGTTCTCTCAAATGATTTCCCGTAAAATCAAAATCCAAAAACCAAAGTTCAAAAAACTTAGTCTAAAAGCTAGTGAGGAGCATCTTGAAAGGATTTTTGAAGTTAGAGAAATATTGGTGTATAATTTCTACAAGAAGGCTTCAAATAACAACCCAAGTTTGTACGATTTCTATTATCAACAAAATCCTGAGCTTTTTGAAAGGTTTTATTTTCTCACATAAGAAGTATGGCATGTTCTTCAATACCGAGGTCTTGTAAGAAAGAGTCTTGTCTAGGTCAAGTCTAGGATCAAAATCATCACTCTCATCCACCCCTCCATCATCAACATAAAATCTCATCTCACCAACAAACTCTTGAGAACTTTAAAACATCATTCATGCTAAACTTAAAGGCAAAATCAACATCACCTTGTTTGACTTAATGCACCTAGTCAAATTATCAATCCTCTTGAACAAATTTACCTCTAGGATAACGCAACTTCCTAAGGTCTACTAGTTCATGATCACTTTTATTGGCTTAACACACTTAGTCAATTCTTTCTCTTGTACAAGTCTTCTCTAGGATAACACAACTTCCTAGGGTTTACAAGTTTACCATCATCTTGTTCAGCTTAACACACCTAGTCAAACTATCAAAATCAAATCAATTCAAACCCTAAAGAAGTTTAGCATCACCCCCCTAAAATTTATTCAAAATTTTCACTCATCCACATCATCCATTTATCTCATCCCCATTATCATCCTTTGATCCTTGGAATCTCCTAGTTCTTCTCCTTTTTGTGCCTAAAGATCAAATCAAACAATCTTTATTTTATGGTCCAAACAAGATCATAACACAAGAGGAACATGGAAATAATCAAGGAAACATCAACTTCAAGTGACCTAAGCCAAGAAACTTCTGAAGTAAACCTTGTGGGATCAAGCAATCGCCCAAACAACTCCTCTCTACCATCACAAAATCCTCAAGAGGAAGGCTCTCAAGAGGACATCATTCACGATGACTTGAGAATGACACAAAAGGAAATAACTGAAATGATTCAAAATCCAGAGAATCGTAGAATTATCAATGCCATGTTAAAACCTAACCCCTCTCTATATATACGCGCGTTAACGAAAGGAGGGGCCCAACTCCCTTCTGATCTTGACGTAAGTACCAATATAGAAAGGCCTCTTGCAAGCATACCCCCAATGTCAATTCCAAGCATCACTCAGGAAATTACCCAAACCACATCAACAATCGCATCAACCTCACCAGTTGTTAACAAGGGCCATGTTTCGTGAACTACAAAAGCATCGCCTTGTAAACAACAGAGAGGTAAACATCAACACCACAGCCGATAACTCCGTCCTAGTGAATCCATCACACCCTTATGTCCCGCTTACTTTCCATAATCATGCAGAATCATCCTCATTCCATACAACACCAACCTATCCACTGAACATACAAACTTCTCTCCCCATGATTTCCCAAGGAGAAGATGGTTTGTTCAGAATAGGGGGAGTCACTGACCCATTCTCATCATCACTTTTCCAAGGGAGCATACCATCATTCCCTCCATTACCACTCACATCTATATTACCTCTTGGGTTGGGTCTTCCCCCCTACCCGCTGTTAGTTTCTCAAATCAAGGCAATCTGGGCATCACATCAAATCCTCTCCTTTTTCCAGTAGTATCGCAACAGAAGGTGGAAACCATTCAAGCTACTATGGTCAATACATCAACCATTCTACAAATCCCTCAAAACATAGCGTCGTAAGGACCAAGCATCTCAATCACACCACCAACAACCCAAGTATCGACTAACAACACAACCCCTCTACCTACCACAATGGCTAGCACCATTCCCAATCCACCACCAATCCCACCAAAGGCTAAAGTGACGAATTCATTCATCACCATGATTTAGGCAGTCCAAAAGGCCACCCATCAAAGGGTACTTCAACAAAACCAACAAGTTGCACAACAGGCTGCACAACAAGTGCAAGCGCAACTAGCTACCCAACAAGTTGCAAAAGCCCAACAAGTCGCACAAGCTGTACAAGCAACCCAACAAGCTCAAGCTAAAGCCCAACACCAAGCTCAACAGGTGCAACAACAATACCACACACAACTACAAGCAATTCATCAACAAGCATACCAACAAGCCCTACAAGATTTTCAAGTACAACAACAAGCTAAACAACAAGCTTTGTTGGCACAACAAAAACTAGACCAACAACAATATTTGTTGTCGCAATGACAGCTAGACCAACAACAAGATTTTTTGGTGCAACAACAACTAGACCAACAACAAGCTTTATGGGAACAACAACAACTAGACCAACAACAAGCTTCATTGGAACAACAACAACAAGATCAACAACAAGCGTTGTTGACACAAATGCAGTCATATCAACATGCCTTAAATGCACAACAGATCTTGCAGCAAAGCCCCACCAATATTCCTCTCATCAATCAAACACCTCGAAACACATTCATCCCACCTCCTGATCCACAAAACGATGTTGGAGCACAAATCAAATTGCTCTTGCAGTAAGTGTTGGACCTCCAATCAGGAAAAACAACTAGAATTTTGGGCAACTTGTGCCCCTATCCGTTCGACAGAGGTCTTACAATGGTATCGTTCTCAAAGGGATTTGAGATCTCCAAATTTGTTAAATATAATGGGACGGGAAACCTTGAAAATCAAGTCAGGGAATTTCAAGTACATTGCATGGAGGTTGCATACGATGACACATATCTAATGCAACTTTTCCCTCAAAGTCTGACTGGTCCTACCATGGAATGGTTCTCTCACCTACCCATAGGCATCAAAACATTCCAAGAAATCATGGAAGCATTCCTTAAAAACTATGCATTTAACATGGGTGTAGATGTTAATTTGGAAGAACTATCAACACTTAAACAAATAAAAGGAGAGCTATTCGCATCCTTCTTGCAAAGATGGTGATCCAAGGCCAATTAGAGCAAGTGGACCATTCCAGAAGAACAACAAGTTTGCACAATCATATCCAATCTAGACAAAAACTTCGCGTTACCTAAAAATGCAATGCATCACAATATATGATCAATTGATCCCAAAGGCGCTCAATATCGAAAGGGCCCTTATTGTGTGAGGAGGCACATCAACATTTCTTGCATAATAGGATAACCTCCCATCCACCAATTATAACGATAAAACTTGAACATGGTCGAGGAACAAAAATATCACAAATGATGGAGTGGTCGACGTTAAGGTGGTCATCAATGCTCCTAAACAAAACATCCAGACCCATCACCAGCCACAGAATCACAATCGCAATAATGTGCAAACTAATATGGTGGCACAAGCACAACCACTTCCTAACAACCAAATCAATAACTTGAGCAATCAAGGAGGACCACCTCCCCGAAACAAGTATCCTCCCAAGTAGAAGTTCACGACCCTTGGAGAATCAATTGAATCCATAATGAAGAAGCTAGTTAAGGAAAACCTTATCAAAATCTCCAACTCTAAGCAATATGCGGAACCCATGACAAAACCACTATGGTATAACGAAAATATCCTCTGTGATTTTCACAAAATCAAAGGACACACAACTGCAAATTGCATGAGGTTGAAAAACATCATCCAGGACCTCATTGAGGACAAGATCACAAATGTCGAACAACCAGTTGGAAATCAAGACCTTAAAATATACACGAATCCAATGTTGAATCATAATCAAGGAAATAAACAAGGGAACAACAAAGGGAAGCAAAAGTATGCTAGTGCAAACCTTGTATATGAGGACATTGTCGAATGCGTGGATGAGATGGTCACTATCATTAGTGTCAAAGGAGCCAACGTTGATTGTGGATTCACCACACGTGGCGATAAGGTTACTATTGTAGGGGCATCACAACCATCTAAGACCCCCATTTCAAATCCAAAATTTGTTCCCTACGATTATAACGTCATTGACCAGCTAAAAAGAACCCCCACCCAAATCTCCATCATGGAATTATTGAAAATTTCCATTGCCCATAGAAAAATCCTTGATGAAGCATTAGTTGCATCCTCTGTCTCCACTACCCTTGATACGTAACAAGTTTAGGCTATGGTTGGTAACATTGTTACTCCAAACCTCCTACCTTCTTCGACCAAGCTTTCCCTGCCCAACCATCTCACAATTGTGCACTTAACCTTCAAGTGTTGGTTCACAAGAAGAAAGTCAAAAGGGTCCTGGTGGATGGAGGCGCAAGCCTCAACATTTGTTCGCTAAAACTCATAAAGAACTTGGGATTCTCGGAGGACTCCATCGACAAGAAAAAAGGCATCGCCATAAGAGAATATGATGACCAAGAAAGAGTGTCTCAAGGCACTATCAGAATCCCAATCCAAGTGGGGCTAGCTACCATGGAAACCACATGTTAGTTCCTTGACCTCGACCCGCCCTACAAAATCCTCCTAGGATGCCCATGGATCCATGGAATGAAGGTGGTCGCCTCAACATTCCATCAATGTGTCAAATTCCTATACCAAAATTAGAAGATCACAATACATGGCGATCCAAAGCCGTTTTCCAATTGCAAAAACTTGGAAGCCAAGTTTTACAAAATTCCCCAAGTACAAAAAATTGATGAATGCCCATCCACTCCTTATATAGATCCATCTAACCTTGCCTCCACTTCTACAACAAAGATACCCTCCATCTCGGACATATCCGATATCAAGCTCATGATCCAAGATAACGAGTGTGGAGATTACATAATGAAGAAAAATGTGTTTGTTGTAGGAGAGTTACCACAATCTCCTAGGTCACACGAGCAACCTCAATCAGTTGAAAAACCTATCCACACTTTTAGGGAAGACCCTTCTATATTTCGCCACTGGGGGGACCTAAGTCAAGAAAATGTGGATGAGGAAGAAATTTCAAGAACGCTATACCATGATGAAAGAACCACACCCACTCTACCCATGGATGAAGCCAATAGAGGATTGTAAATAATGCTTGGTACGGGCTACAACATGAATGCAATCCTTGAAAGAAATAGTGATGGACAACTAGAGCCCATAATTGTAGAAAGAAGAATGATAAACCTTGGCCTCAGATGTACCCCTCCGATTATAACCTTACGTGGCATAGGTACCCCTAGTAGAGCAATTAGGTCTCCTTCTCAATTATTGGCAACCGCCCTTTGACTACCCATATCCATAGGTCTACCTCTAGATAATTTCACTTTTGACATAACTAATTTTTGCACCAGTAGTGATGATGAGGATACCATAACTAGCCTTCCCATGCTTTTTGAAGATTCCTCCTTACTGATGATTAGTGCCTCACCCGTTGAGTCAAACCACCAAAATTACAAAGTAAACCTAGTTTACCCACAACTCATCGACTATGACCAACGAGGACCACCGGTTCTAGACACATTCAAAAATGATGAGGCACTCTCATAATTCATGGGACTAAGGGATACAGTTCCATGCGAAGATCACAAGGCTAGGTTTGACATCACACTAGATACCCTTGCCTATTATGGGGAGACAATTGAGTCCTTCAGTCGCAAAAGAAAAAGAATGAGAATAAGCTAAGGGTCATTGAGTGAAAACCACACTGTGGCACTCTCTAACCAAAGAATAGTAAAAATAAAGGACACATCCAATGGTGAAAAGCTCTCTAAGGCACTGGAGGATGAAGGATTCAATCTCCCCCCTACTGCACTTCATCAGGAGAAATCAGCAGTCTTGGCAGAACAGTGCAATCCTGTCAATCTGGGAATGAAAGCAACACCACAGATCACTTTCTATGTCGAATCACTTCTAATGGAAGAACAAGAACTATTGGTGATATTTCTAAAATAAAGAAAGGTGAACTTAGCTTGGACCTATGCCATCATGTCGAGTCTTGATCTGAAAGTCGTGGTTCATCATTTGGTTGTTTACCCTGGAGCAAAGCCAAGAAGACAAAAACTAAGAAAAATGCACCCTCAGATAGCCTTGCTAGTCAAGGTGGAATTATAGAAAATCTTGGACATTGGATTTATACATCCAATTGATTGTCCATAATGGGTATCCAATATTGTACCAATTTCAAAACCAAATGAGGGCATCTATATCTACACTAACTTTAGAGACCTCAATAAAGCGTGTCCCAAGGATGATTTTCCACTACCTAACATTGATATGATAGTGGACATGATGGTCAGACATGAGATGCTATCACTGATGGATGGCTTCTTAGGGTACAACCAGTTAATGATCACAAAGGAGGACCAACATAAGACAACATTTACATGTCTATGGGGCACCTACTGCTAGAACATGATGCCATTTGGGCTAAAAAATGTAGGGGCAACATATCAAAGGGCCATGACACTAATATTTCATGATATGATACACAAAACTATCATAGATTTTGTGGATGATATATTGGCCAAATCAAAGAAAAGATAGGATCACATAGCAGCCCTAAGTGCCATTTTTGACAGATTGGAGAAGTACAAGGTCAAACTCAACCCCAAGAACTGTGTCTTTGGGGTGCAATCAGGAAAGCTTCTGGGATATATAGTATCAATGATGGGAATAGAAGTAGATCCCACCAAGGTCAAAGAAATCCTTGACATGGAAGTGCCTAGGACACTAAAATATCTCAAAGGCCTACAAGGTAGACTCCAATCCATCTAAAGATTCATAGCACAACCGGTGGATAAAGAGATTGCATTTTCACATCTACTCCACAAGGGAGTAGCACACAAGTGGGATGACAAGTGTGATCAGGCATTTGGTAAAATAAAATAATATCTACTCACGCCACCAATGTTAATGCCACTTACCCTAGGAAAACCACTGATTATATATATTTTACCAACCATGGCAGCTCTCGGTGCTCTATTAGCCCAACATGATGAAAATGGAAGAGAGAGAGCGATATACTACATCAACAGGACAATGGTAGGGCATGAGCTCAACTACACACCAATAGAAAAATATTGCCTAGCAGTTGTGTTTGCAGCCCAAAAGTTCAAACACTACATGTTGGCTCATCATATCAAGTTGATCGCAAAGAGAGATCCACTAAAATACCTTCTCTCTAAGGCCACTCTCACAGGATGAACAATCAAGTGGGTCATGATATTAACATAACATGATATTGAATATGTAGCATGCAAGGTTATCAAGGGGCAAGAAATTGTAGACCAACTGGCATAAGCTCCAATCTATTCAAAGAATCCACTCATATCAGAGTTCCCAGATGAATCGATCTTTAATCTCAACATAGTCAATCACTAGAAACTCTACTTTGATGGCTCATACACACAACATGGATCAGGAGATGGTGTATTCTTCATCATCCCAAGGGGGATTTTATACCTAGATCCTACAAACTAGCATTCCCTTACACTAACAACATTGTGGAGTATGAAGCTTTAACCATAGGTCTCAAGATTGCAACATAGTGGAGGATCATGGCACTAAAGGTTTATGGGGATTCACATCTTATTATCAACCAAGTCAACGACGAGTACCAAACTAAGGATGATAAGCTGACACCATACAAAAAGTTAGTAGAGAGCCTCAAAGAATCATTCATTGACATCACCTTTGAGTAGATACCAAGGGCTAACAACATAGTAGTTGACGTCATGGCAACAATTGGATCCTTACTAGATATACCTCGCAATGTCTCAAAACATGAATTCTTGGTAGAGTAGCTTATCGTACCCACATTCAAGGTACTAGAGTCAGAATATGTGTGCGAACTCATTTTTCCTAATGATCCTTGGTATCACGACATCTATACCTACCTAAGAATAGGATTACTCCCAGTTGACATAACCCCAGACCTTAAATGAGCCTTTTTCGAAAGGTCCTTACGTTTTGTCATCCTAGGAGAAACCCTCTATCGTAGGAGCATTAACGGAACCCTATTACATTGTTTGAATTCTGAGGAGGCCTTGACTACTCTGACTGAGGTACATAATGGCACTTGCGGTTCACACTCGAGTGGTATGACCTTCGCCAAGAAGTTGCTAAGAACTGGGTACTACTAGCCAACAATGGAAAGAGAGGCACATGAATTTGTCAGAAAGTGTTTACAATGCCAGCAGCATGGAGACCTTATTCATGCACTAGCTCAAGAGCTTCATCCTATCGTTAAACCTTGGCCCTTTTCACAATGGTTGCTTGATCTCATAGGAAAAATCACACCCACCTCATCCAACGGCCATAAATTCATCATCACCGCCACATAGTACTTCACAAAGTGGGTTGAAGTAATTCCCATGACCTACATAACAGGAAAGCAGATTTCCAAGTTCATCCTAAACTATCTCATTTGTCGTACGATATCCCCCAATCCATTATCTCTGATAATGGGACACCTTTCAAGAATCAAGATGTCCATGACTTATGCGACAAATTCAAGATCCAACATCGCTTTTCCACTCCATACTATCCCCAAGGCAATGGCCAAGCAGAAGCTACCAACAAAACCATTTTGAAAATTCTTAAAAAGATAGTTAATGACTCTGGTCATGACTGAAATCTGTAGCTAAATCCCGCCTTATGGGCCTAGCGCACCAACATCCACATGTCAACAGGTGCCACCCCATTCTCCTTGATCTACAGATCAGAAGCCATCCTCCCAATCGATATCGAGCTCCCATCACTAATAATATCTTTGAAATACCTCATCACAAATGAAGAATACAAGGTCTCACGACTACATGAGCTTGAGTTATTAGATGAACAACACATGGATTCCCTCAACCATCTACAGGTCTATCTGAATCACCTAAAAAGTAGATATAACAAGAAGATCAAGAGGCGAACCTTCCAAGTCGGTGAACTTGTGCTAAAAGAGAACCAAAAGAACGTGTCAAATCCAGAAAGAAAAGGAAAATTTGAGCCCAACTGGTTGAGACCTTTCATCATCACAACTAGCTATAAATCAGGAGCCTATCAGCTATCAACACCAGAAGGCAAGCCTCTGCAGGAGCCCCTGAACAACTCCCATCTCAAAAAGTTTTATGCCTAAAATCTTGCAAGGTATAGAACCAAAAATACAAAAAATAAAAAAAATGTCCTCAAAAAATGGTCACCCTGATGAAAACCTAGTAAAAAGGTGTCTTGGTGACAACAAAAAAATACAAAAATACAATAATTAGAAAAAGGATTGAAAATAGTAAAGAAAAAATCATCCTCTAGTGAAAACCACTTCGATGGCGCTTTGGACAAGTACCTTGGTGAAAACCTGGTAAATAGGTGCCAATCGTAAATAAAGCACTCTCTATCCACTAGGATCATCATGACCTATTTCATGCACTCACTTAACCATCACATCCCATTTATCCTCCCATCATCCATTCACATTTGTACCATAGCCTAATCGTGTGCTCATACCATATTCCACCATAGTACTACTTTGAATATTCCTAAGGTCAGTTTGTCCAACCTTTATCGAAGTAGTCTATCACATTACGCTGGGTGCATGTTCCTATACTTGCATCAGAATGGATTCGTGTATATTCTTGGGGATCTTCCTTAAAATCGAAAAAGACCAAAACATTCAAAAAAATCTCAAAAAATCCAAAAACATCGAAAAAATCTTAAAAGTCTTCAAAAAATTCATCATTGAGTCTTGTCAGTCTTTCAACTTGTCGAAATACATCGTCTTTGAGCTTTAACTTAGGCAAGTTTGATCTTTGATCATCCCTTGAGACACCCTAGGTCAGTCCTTTAGGCGTTTGTCACAATAATTTGGCAATCCGTTTGCCCATCTTTATCACCATCGAATCGAGTTTGTTGTCAGTCGAACTGTGTGGTCTCTGCATGTATAACGTAGGCAAGGATAATCTATGGATCAACTACCGAGACCCCTAGGATAGGTCTGTAAGTTAGTCTCCTCGGCATAAATCTCAAAAATCCAAAAAAGTAAAAAAATCTAAAAATCAAAACATCCAAATATCTAGAAAAATCCAAAATGGTGCACCTGCCTCATCTCACTTTCACCCGTGATAATCATCACCCATAATAAATCAATCGTCGCTTTCATCCTTTGGTGATTCAGTTAGAAGCAAGTCTAGTAGGTTCTAAAGTGAACACCTAATCGTCAAAGTCTCAAGTCTAGGTCAATAAACAAGCAAGTTGATCAACTCAAAGTATCAATAGCTTATCATCCAATCAATCTCATCAAAACCCTGATCACAACATGTCCTAGGATGTATCTTTCCCACGATGGAAATAAGCATCAGGTATCTCACATTAGTTTAGCCTTGGCTAGCGGTATGAAGAACATTTGCTTGTTGTTTTCTTTATCTTGGTATTTTAGACTTATCTTATTTTGTGCTCATTCCAAGGACCTCTCAAGGACTAGACAAAGTAGGTTTAGAGAGAAAGGAATGGGGAAATGATCATTATCTTTTTTATCTGTTGTGCTTGTGGATTACTCTTGTAAAATAAATTAGTCATGCACACTTTGTTCGCTGTGTGGACAGGATGTTTTAGATATCTTATTGACCACATAGGAAAGCTTGCTTGCTTTCCTATGTTTTGGCCCGAGATGTTTAGAATATCTTAACTACATCTTGAATGAGGTTTTGTGTGCTAAGTGTGAACAAGAATACTCCTATCTAATTGTCAAGTCAAATTCCATCACACTAGGAACAACACCATCCTAGTTATTTTACTTTGATGCATTGTACCTATGTGTGTTATCAAACATAACGTAATTAGCCCTTTGAAAATCCTGACTCCTAGTAAGCAAATCACCATCATTCTAAATAACTTGTGGGATCTCTTGTTCTTTTATCTTCGTTCCATACTATCATGGTATCATGACAGTTAAATTAGAACATCGCCAATGCATACACCTTGCATCCACCAAATCATCAATATAAGTGCATATTATATCATGTAGATCATAACACATTATTATCATCTTAATTTATGAGAAATAATATAGATTCGTTATTCTAAGTACCTTAAGAAATAATTGCATTATATTCATTTTACATCATACATGAATCATTAAGGACATAATAAAAATCATTAGCATCCATTATCATCATTTATCATTTGCATATTAGTTATCATTTGCATATCGATACATTATCAGTAGCATACATCATATCGCATGAACATAGAATAGAAGCATCTCATAAAATATCATAGAAAATTTAAAATGAATCCATACATCATACATCATAAGACATATCATAAATTGAAACATCTCATATATATCATCAAAAATGTATGACTGTCATGATACAATATCGGATCAAGTGTACATCAAAATTCATGATACAATAGGGGCAATGATCAGAGCCCATGAATAAAAAAATAAAAAAAAATGAAAATTGTTTGTGATCAAAGGACTAGCCTTGTTGGTTGTGCCCCTCACCCTTTGGCCTATCACTGTGACCCTCTGGTGACCTCATCCCTATCTGCTGAGAGTAATTTGGCACCCGATCTACTGTTGGCACAACCTGTCTATAATGTTGTCAATAATACTTGACCTCTTTGACTACCTCTCTATAGGTGTGTAAGGAAATTGATCAGCCCTTGGATGATGAGATCGTACTCTCAAGTTGCCTTCTTCGACCAATCTCCTGATCCCTCTCGGATCGAGGCTGGTCCCTCTCGGCAATAACTCTCAAAACCTGCTGTCAAGCTTGATCCCTCTCCGCAGTCAATATTTGAACCTGACCCTGCAACTGTTGGATCAGTGCATTTCGGTGATCTGGCTACCTTGGTGGTTGCTACTGCGGGACTGATCTGTCCCCATCTCTAAGTTGGTCATCTTGTGCCCCTACCCGTGGAGGTGCCTGATCTCTAGGAGGTGTCTAATGAGGAGGTGGTCCACCTCCTCCTCTATCCCCATCCCCATCTTTGTCACCTCTGCCCCCCTGTCCTCTACCGGTTGATCTTCCTTTGGGCCTATGTCGTGGAAGTGCTACATCGAGAACTGTCAATCTCAAAAGAGGCCTAAACCAAGCTTTGTACACCTGGGTCACTCTTGCATTTGTTGGCCCCTGATCATACAACCACGACCAAGCCACTAGTTGTTTGAAAAAGGACACTGCCTCAGCTGTCAAGATGGGTTGGCCCCATGTTGTCTCCCTCATGCTACAAGTGAAGATCACCATGTACTGATCATCAAGCCTATCTTGGATCTCACCAAACTGACGAGACACCCTATCTAGGAGATACCGCTCTATCATGGTATGCTCCTGACCCTACATCCATCTGTCCTGTCAGGTGAAAAACAACTTCTCAATATCATCCTACCATGGACCTATGCCCATCCAAGGCTTCCAGATGAACTCACTCATCTCATTGAGAACCTGTCACCAGTGGGTGATCCCACCTTTTCCAGTGTGAGTAAAATTGATATGTGCCCCGCCATATTGCCAAACAACGAGGTCATCAATATCAAGGATGATCAGTGTGACATCTAGACAAAGCACTGGAATTTTCTCCCATGCCCAGATGTGTAACAAAGTAACTCCTGCCCCAAGGGCTCGACTATCCAGATAGGAAAACTCATGTAAATCCCTGTATAGAGAGGCCAACATCACTAGCCCCCAAGCAAACCACTCTCGGGGGACACACATCTACTCCCATGCCAGTCCCCATCCTAAACTGAAGTATCGACCTCGTCGATCAGGTGCCACAAGACTAGAAATAATAGCTACAATGATCAACCTGTAGGTGGGCGCTCTACCCCGGTATCACTCCAAGTCAATCTGTCCATCAGAGAGGGTGAGCTCATCAACACTCATAACATTAAAGCAGGCCTCCCTGCCCTCCTCTGGATCATAAATCACTCTGGCTCTATGGATAGGCAATCAGAGAATGTGTCAGACATCCTCAAGAGTGATGGTGGCCTCGCCTGTAGGAAGATGGAAGGAGGAAGTCTCACTGTGCCATTGCTTGGCCAAAGTTGTCATCATACCCAAGTGTGTCTAAACAGGAGGGACGTACACAACAAACCAGAGGCCAAGAATACCAACCTACTCCTAAAGGTACACAAGCATACCCTACAATTTGCGGAGCACCGACCATCTGTGCTCCCTCGAATGAAGTATATCGAGCTCCTCCTGCACAAGGAAAGCCACCGCGTCAAGTCTCATAGAGAAATCTGCCTCTCGTGTCGGATTTTCACATTTGAAACAACAAGTACGGTGTTGTTTGCAAATGCAGTGTAGTTTGAAAAGTTCTAAACTGTGTCGTGCGATGGACTTTGACAAACCTAAAACCCTAACTGCATCGTGCGACGAACTTTGACAAACCTAAAACCCTAACTGCGTCGCACGACACTATTTTTGCACATGGCGACCAGCATACCCTAATCTCCTAAATTATGTCACACGGTGCTATAATCATATGCGACCTAGTTTAGAACCGCGCGGTGTCGACCGAGCATTTGCAACAGCGCTATATAGCGTTGCTCAGCCTAAAGTTTTCTTTTACCCTATTTAATGCATGAAAAATGAGAAATTAAAAGTTAGGATGGCGGTACATACCACAGGTCCTACACCAACTGGTCGTTGGTGTACTCGTACTCTCTCCAACACGTGCCTGGGAAGTTGTTGTTGTGCCATCTCGATCGGGGATCAGAGCTCAAGGTGCAGAAAATTATAAAGGCTAAATGTGCAAATGTATTGAAAGTGACCCCTCAAGGTCTATTTAAGCCAAAAAATTAGGGTTTGTTGACCTAATTTGGGTCGTCTGACTAGATTTTTGGTCCCCCAATCCCATTTTTGTCCAACCGAGGACCATTTCACATCTTTTTTGGCATTCTAACGTGTTTTCTGGCATCTTGGGGCATTTTTGGACCTGTCGAGCACCTTGTCCTCTTTTTTTGTGAGATCATCCAAAAATTTAAAAAAATTGTCCGATCTCTCGAGGGGGCAATATACCGACATAATCCTTCCACTGGGGTAACAGTGGGGCATCTAAAAAAATTGAGAAATTTTGAACTTTGATCACAACAGTTTATTCTTTGAATCAATGCAACAAGTACATTGCTTTAAAGAGGGGCAAAATGTAGACATGGAAAATATACAATTCGATCCAGCACACTTGATCCTGATTAATTACGTCATTTCTTCCTGAATCATGCTCTCAGCTTATCATCACCTTCTATCTCTTAATTAGATAAATCATTATTTATTTAATTAGGTCTTTCTCCTCTATTGATTAAATTAATCAAGTTAATTCAATTAACCCTAAATCCCTCTTTCATTAAATAATTCATCTTATTTAATTAAATCCCTAAAGTCTTCCCATTAAATTGAATAAATTAAACCTTATTTGATTTAATCTAACATTATCCCCTTTAGTTAAATAAATCAAAAAAAATAAATAAATTAATCACTTTCCTCTCAATTCTGATTTAAATCAACTCATAAATTTGAGTCAAAATTGTCAAATCATCTAATCTCTCATTAAATTGATCAAATCTTGATTAATTTAATCTTAATCACTAAAATCCTCTAGAGAATGCAACTTGCACGATAAATCAATTACTTTGATTTATTAAACGGCCTATTTTCTCTCAACATGGAATAAAGGAGGAATATTCCCTCAAATTTGAATTCAAAATCCAAGTGGATTCGTCCTTCCAACAAAGCATTCACTCCTCTTACATGTCCTTGTGCATTGAGCCAAGTGGCATTTATTTCATTCTTTTTTCCCTCTCACATGTCATTTCCCCAATTTCAAATTCCACCTAATAGCATTTATTGGCACTTTGGCCAAAATGTGCACAACCTTCAATCATTCACATCTTGACAAGTGGCACTTGGCCATTGGATGTTGAATGATCCCACATTGCTCAATTTCACTCTCTCTTCCATTTTGAAATCTATAAATGAGAGACTCTTCCTCTCATTCTAACATCCACAATTTGAGTAAACTTACTATACTCAACTTCATCCTCATCCACCATTTTAGAAAAGTTACTCTCTTCATATTGAGAACTAATTTTGTCCATTTCATCTCAAGTGTTCATCACTTTTATAATTTCATAGCTAGGTTATGCCAAAATCTCATCAAGGAGATTCAATCATCCACAAATTATCACATTGCAACAAAGGAGTTGGGAAAGGGCCAATTTCAACACACCAATTGACACCAATTCCCCCATGGGATCAAGAGTTTGCATACTTAATTATGATTTCACTTGTCTTTCATGTTTTATTTCTTCATTTTCCTATTTTGAATATTTGTAAATGGATTTCATGGGGAATCCTTCTTTTATCTTGCATATGAACCTAACTATGTGTTTGTTTGTTGTGTTTATGTAGGAATAGGATTGGGGTTCACAATTTCTATTCCAAACAATGTCGTGGTGATTAATCCCATTTTATTGATGATAACATGCTCTTTGTTCAAAATATGAAAGAAAAATAAGTAATGTCATGGCAATCCTAAACTTGTATTGCTTTGTCTCGGGTTCAAAGCTTTCTCATCACAAAATCAAACTTATCATGATTCAATTTGATCAGGTCCCACACTAGATTCCCAAAGAACAATAGAAAATTAGGCATGGGAAGATTATTTGATACTTGGGTATGTGGAATGGGGGTTACTTTGTCTGATATGTGGAATTGGTTCTTAGCCAAGTTGAAAAGAAAAATCTTTAATTGGGGGAACAAATTTCTATCTTTGGCTAGAAAAAACCAAGTGGTAAACTGGATATTATTAGCCTTATGTTTACTTCTCCTCTTGTTGGATGCCCTCCAAAAAGGGATATGATGACAAATAAAATTATTCGACAATTTCTATGGACTAATTGGGATGAAAATATTGGTTTTAGATCATCCTCTAGGTTACATTGTATACAAACTAAAAATAAAGGGGTATTGGTTTTTTTGGATCCTAAGACACAAGGGTATTACTTAACGACAAAATGGATAATTAGAGTTGTCTTAGGAGAGTAACAATAGAAAATATTGGTTCACCACTATATTATTCTTGCTTCTATGAATAACAAGTTGCAAGGTGTTGGGTGGTTGGATAAACTTTTGTTTGTCCCTTTCTTTTGTATTAAAGTTTCATTCACTTTGCAATCTATTTGGAAGGAATGACAACAAGTTTGTAAATTTTTAAATTGGAAGGACTCCTTACAACATGGTTTTAGCTTCATGACTTCATCGATTTGGTGGAATATACTAATACAATATGACATACAAACATTGGCTATTACCTTCCCTAAATAGGCTCATTATCTTTTCAAGAAATGTGTGTAGCAATTTGGTGATTTGTGGGACTTCAATTCCCTTGACTAGGTAGATTGGCAAAGCTCTAAAAATTCATTTAGTTTAAGTAATAGGTTCAAGGGTTTTGTGACATTTGTGAAATCATTGGTTCCTATGGATCTTCTTATAAAAATTTGCACTCCTCTAAGATACAATCTCTTCAAATATTGGTTATGGCTTGAGAAATATCCATTTTTTGTTTTCTTAAATGAAGAAGATTTATTTAAAAATCCAAGTATGGAAGTAAACCCAAGGCTTAATATCAAATGGAGGTGTAGATTTCAATAAAATAAATGGAGGAACCTAATGATGGCCAAATTAACACAAGCAACGCATGCATAAATAATATATCTTACCTCTTCTGAAAAATATAATCAATCCTAAAATCAACTACCTTCCAAGGTCCTGGGAGTTGGGTCACAACTATGTTATCCTGCAAAGTGGTCTATATGGTTGTAATGTTCAAGGGGCCTATTGATATTCTATGGAAAACTGGCATATTTCTACTACTTAACCCTCTCTAATAGTGAATGAAATAAATATCTAGAAGATAGAGCAAGGCATCCAAGAGAGATAAGATGCATATTAATCAAATTAACCAAATTTATTATCCTTCAAAGATTTTTTTTAGAAAATTATAGAATAAATCAACTTGTATTACACACAACTATATTTACTCACAGTGCTAGATTTAAGAGGCATGTTTCATTCCATTCATTTTAAAACTCATTACAAATCGACTTACTTCTTTGAAGAATTAAAGGATAACAAAATAAATAGGTCATTCAAATGTGAGAGTACATTCCAAAGACAACTAAATGTGGCTAATTTTTATTGAGTTTGTTTATGCAAAAACTTTACATATCCAACAAAAATTCACTGGTGTATAGATCCAACTTCTTCAATCTAACTCTTTGTACAAACTAATGCAATAAAATAAAAAATTCTAGATAATGCCTATTTTTACTAGACCTTAAGTCTAATCTTCAACTTATGGACCCTAAGAATGAGAGGGAATTTACAAAATATAGACAAGAAAAATAAAATTCCTCTCAAAAGAGATGTACAATACATCCAATGTGCCCAACATGTAGTTCCACAAATTCAAGAAAATCCATAACTAAATTTAGTTGTCTTGATACAAAGTTGATTTTCTAGAAAACCAATGCCAACTCCCTGTTGTGTCTACTAGTTAACTTCATCTCCAAAAACACACCCCCTATTATAGGAGAGAAGTCACCAAACAACATCTACCTTGTTTGATCAGTCAAAATATAATATTCCTTTTCAAAATATTCAAAATTTATATTCTTTTCTACTGCTTATACTCATCAAAATCAGCTAACAATTGAGCAAGTATCTCCTCTCTTTAAAAGTTATCCTTTCAATCTATTTGTCCTTCTTGGGTTCTACCTTGAACTCTCCTCTCCTTTCTCACTCTCTCAAGCTTGCATAGCTCTCTCTACAGCTTTCAACAAAACTCTCAAAGTCTCTTGGCAACTCTTTGTGCAACACTCTCAAGGTCTTATAACGCTCTTTGCAGCTCTCATGGCTCTTACAACTATCTTTGCCTCTCTCTTTGGCTTCCTCAAGCCTTTCAGCTAATATCTCTCTTACATTGTGCTTGTGAGAATCCTGGGATTTCACACATCCCCTATCTATTTCATCTATATTTTGTGATACAGGTTCTCCTCCTCGAGCGGGAATTGCTTTTATCACTCCTTGTTCATTTCTCTATCTATTTGGTTGTCTGTGGAGGTGGGAACACCAAAATGGGAGTTTGACTGAGGCAAACCCTATACAACCCCAACATTTATCTCTCATTACTTGGGTTTTTGTGAGTGTCTTCTATCTCTCATCCTTTTTAACTTTATCAGTTGTCCTTTACTTGATTTTAGTTCTGTTATATTCTATTACCTTCCTACATTCTGGAAGTTTCTAGTAATCAGGTCGTTAGTAGTCACTTTGCTACTTTCTGTGATATTATCGATTTTTGTCCCATACGAGATGTCAACACGTCTCCAAGACTCTAGTGCACTACGATGTCATCCTTATTCTGCATTTTCGTCCTTCAGTCAAGAGCTTGTTAATTTGTCCAACAAATCGATGTGACCTGCCCCTTCAGATTCTAGAAATCTTGCTTTGTTCCTTGAGGTAGTTTAGGGAAGTTCGCCCCTTGGGAATCTCTTGAGAATAAAGGGACTCATGAGTAACGAATCCCCCTTCTCTACAAAAGGCTTATTAGAATACATATACTTTGCCTCTGAATGGTTTGAGTACAAGTGCAGAAATCAAGGCGCATGAGATCAATGTTAAGGAAAGATTTATAATTGTGAATAGTCTTTCAAATACTAAATTAGTTAAAGTTATGAGTTTAAAGACTACTAAAGAATTTTGGGATAAGTTAGAAAGCATTTATGAAGGAGATCCGAAATTAAAACAAGCAAAGTTGCAGAACTTGAAAGGCACAGTTTGAAATGATGCATATGTCTGAAGATGAAACAATTAAAGGCTACATACAAAGAGTTAATGAATTGGTAAGTAATATGAGAGGCCTTGGTGCAACAGTTAAAGAATCTAAAGTGGTGAAGAAAGTTATCAGATCTCTTCCAAATTTTTATAGTGAAAAGGTATCTACTATTGAGGAAACTATTGATTTTGACAATTATTCTAGAGATTAGTTGATTGGTACTCTAACTGCATTTGAAATGAGAAAAATGAAGAAAGGTACAAAAGAAGAGACTGCTTTCAATGCTGGTAAATCAGATAAGGTTGAAGATTCAAGTGATGAATATCTTGATGATTTGGAAGCTAAATTTGTGAGGAAGATTAAAAAGGGCACCAGTAAGTACAAAGGTAAATTACCTTTCAATTTTTTTAGTTGTGGTGAGATAGGTCATTATGCTTCTAGATGTTCAAAAAGAGCTCTAAACAATAAGAACAAGGAAAATAAAGGAAATATGATTAAGAAAGCTTACTATGTGAAAGAAGATGTTATTTCTGATGATGAATCTGATTATGGAGATTTTGATGATAATGAATGTCTGATTTTATCTATAAAAGAAGAATCTAGTTCTGCTAACCCTAAAAGTTATGTGAAGGAAAGTATTTTGGAGATGAAGGATAAAGTTGAAGGTACTTTGGTATCTTCTTTTCATGTCAAAGAGGATAATAATTATTGGGTTGTTGAAATTGGTTGCTCTAATCATATGACCAGAGACAAAATTAATTTTGTTAAACTTGAAAATTATGATGGAGGATTAGTTAAAATTGGAGATTATTCTGGAGCTAAGATTTGTGGAATAGGCTCAATCAATTTTGATGGCAAGCATAATATTGACAATTTTTACTATGTTAAAGGCTTCGGACATAATCTCTTGAGTTTCAAACAAATATTTAGCAAAGGTTATCATCTTGTGTTTAAGGATGAAGCATGTGAGATCCAAAAAGGGTCTGAAATTGTGATTGTTGTTGGTAAGAAAATAGATGGAAACATCTATTAGCTTAAGGGTCTTGATGGTCATTGATTCATGCATTAGATTAATGATAATTGGTTATGGCTTTAGAAGATGTGTTAGATGAATTTTGATAACTTGGAAAGAAGTAGTTTAGTTCATGTTGTGAGAGATTTACCTAGAATCACAAAACCTATCAATGTTGTTTGTGAGAGTTGTCAATTTGGAAAACAAACAAGGAGTAGCTTTAAGGGAAATGAACAATCTGATACCATATTACTGGAATTAGTGCATACAGATCTTTGTGGTCCTCCAAGGGTGAGAAGTCTACAAGGTGACATGTACTTTATGTTTTTGATTGATGATTATTAAGAATGTCATGGGTTACTTTTCTTAGAGAGAAAAATCATGCATTAGATAAATTTAAGGTATTTAAAGTTGTGGTTGAGAATGAAATGGATTTGAAAATAAATTTTTTAAGGTTTGACAGAGGTGGTGAATTCACCTCCAATGAATTTAACATGTTTTATGAAGTTCATGGAATACAGAGGCATTTGTCTACCCCTAGAACTCCTCAGCAGAATGGATTTGTTGAAAGGAAAAATAAAACTATTCAAGAAGTTGCAAAGACTATGATGAAAGAGGAAAATATATCGCAAGTCTACTAGAGAGAAGCTATTCATATTTTTTTTACATACTTAATAGATTCCAAGCTAAATCTAACAACACAAAGACTCCTTGTGAGCTAAGGTATGGAAGGATTCCTACTGTGAAGTACTTTAGAGTGTTTGCAAGAAAATGTTACATCAAAAGAGAAGAAGAAAACTTAGGAAATATTGATGCAAGGTCTAATGAGGGTATCTTCCTTGGATATTCTATTAGAAGTAAAGCTTATAGATGTTACAACAAAATATTGAGAAAGATAGTTGAAAGTGCAAATGTTAAAGTTGATGGAAACATGTAAAATTTTATTACAATAGATGGATATGTGTTAGATTAACATGATTGTAGAGAAGTAGAAAATTTTGATGAGCAAGAAGTGTAGAATGAAGAGGAAGAAGCTTTGGGGAAGACCCCTAAAACCCCTAAGTATGTGCAAAAGAATCATTTTGAAAATCGGATCATTGGAGACAAAAGGAAAGGTGTATTGACAAGAAGAAAAGATGTTGAAGTTGAGGTAAATTTGTATTTACTTTCTAAATTTGAACATAAATCAGTGAGTGAAGCATGTAAGGATGAGAATTGGATGAAGGCAATGGAATAAGAACTTATGCAGATAGATACAAATCAGACTTGGGAATTGGTCTCTAGACTAGCAAACAAAAACACAATTGGAACTAAATGGGTATTCAAGAACAAGCTAAATGAGAATGGATAAGTAGTAAGAAACAAGGAAAGACTTGTGTGTAAGGGTTACTCACAAGTAGAAGGTATATATTTTGAGGATAATTTTTCTCCTATGGCTAGGATGGAAGCTATTAGAATTTTCTTAGAATTTGTAGCACATAAATATTTTAAGGTCTATTATATGGATGTGAAGTTTGCTTTTCTGAATGGAGAATTGGAAGAAGGGGTTTACATGGAACAAATGGAAGGCTTTTAGTTGTCAGATCAACTAGATATGGTATGTAAGTTGAAGAAGGAAATATATGGTTTGAAGCAAGCTCTTAAAGCTTGGTATGCAAGACTGGACATGTACTTGATACAACAAGGATTCAATAAGGGCTCTACAGATAGTAATCTTTACCTTAAAATTGAGGAAGACAAAATATTGATAGTAGTTTTATATGTGGATGATATTATCTTTGGTGGAAATGAGGCTATGTGTAAGAAATTTATTGAATAAATATAGAAAGAATTTGAGATGTCAATGTTTGGGGAGATGAATTTCTTCCTTGTGCTACAGATCAATCAAACTGATAAAGCGATTTTCATTTTGCAGTCTAAGTATGTCAAAGAAATGTTGAGGAAGTTTGGAATAGATGACTCCAAATTGGTATGTACTTCTATGGTGATTGGTTGTAGATTGAGAAAAGATTACGATTCACCTAAGATTGATCAAAGTAAGTATAGATTTGTGATTGGTGGACTGTTGTATTTGACTTCTACTAGATCAGGTATCATGCATGCAATTTGTCTTGTGGCTAGATTTAAAGAAGATACTAAAAAAACACATGTTACAACAGTAAAAAAAATATTTAGATATTTAAGAGGCACACCGAATTATGGGTTGTAGTATCCTAAGGATATTGATTTCACATTGAATGCTTATATAGATGCAAATTGGGTCCATTTTTTTGATGACATGAAAATTACAAGTAGTGGTGTATTCTTTCTTAGATGTAGATTGGTATCATGGCTAAGTAAGAAACATGATTCGGTTTCTTTATCCATTGTAAAGACTGATTATATTGCAACAACATCATGTTGTACACATGTATTATGGATGAAGGATATCAAAGTTGTATATGATGAACCTATATCTATCTTCTATGATAATACAAGTGCAATTAACATTTCAAAGAATTTAGTGATGCATTCAAGGACAAAGCATATATCTATCAGGTATCACTTTTTGAGAGAGAAGGTCATGGAGAATGAAGTGAAGCTTAAGTATGTTCCTACAAAGGATCAGATTGTTGATATATTTACTAAGGCTCTTCCTTAGGATACTTTTTTAGTATCTTCAAGAGAAGTTGGGGGTTATTACCCCTCCTTTCTTGAACTGGATGCATATGGAGATGCATCGATCCAGTGGATCTATGGATCTATCTCTTTTTTGGACTAATGTTGGTGACTACCTCTTAGGGGGAGTAGGTAGTGTCATTGTATTGTTGTTTTAGTTGGGTGTAATCCTAAGGGGGAGTATTCAGAGTAGGTATTCTTGGTTTAGTGTCAAAGAGGGAGAATGATGCAAAATATTTTATCATTTTCCATTGATGTCAAAGGTGGAGAGAGATTCATGTGAAAAAGAACTTATCTACTAAAGGGGAGAGAGAATCATGTAAGGTATCAAGAGAGAGTGTCCATAATTGTTGTGTGGTATTTGGTGGCTTTTCACATCTTATATTTCCATCAATGACAAAGGGGGAGATTGCTGCAAGAATTATGGTGTTGGCATTGATGTCAACAGGAAGTCTACTGATTGGTATTGTCATTGATGTCAACTATGGGATGAAGATGTTGAGGATATTGATAAAATTGTGAAAAAGAGGAAAACAAGTTATGCATGTGTAGTTGAGAACTTGAGGAAGTTTTGTGAGTACATGGAGCTATTCTTTTGTTGCAGAGTTTGAAGATGAGTTGGAATGAAGTAATAATTTGAGATGATGTCTCTAGTACTTGGTTTTTAGGTTCTTTTGAGAAAATTTAATAAACAGAGTAAACAAGACCAAATACATCCATATATATGATTTATAATTTACTCTTTTCTTTATAATTTCCAAAAGAAAATGATGATATATTTTGTTTGTCAAACACACATCTCTCATAAAATTTAAAATACTCATCAATGTAGGAAAAATCATCAACCAAAATTTCATTCATGTCTTTAACCTTTTTTCACCTATGTGGTATAATCTACAATGCCACAACCTACATGCAGTTTTTAGATTTTTTTTGTTACATAGGTGGAATTAAAAATAGTAGTAGCATTCAACCTAAACAAGGTTCCTACTCTTGACCATTATTTTATTACCACATTTCCTCTCACCAACCTATAACCAATCTCATCAAATGCTACACATTTCTTGAATCATTCAATTTAGATACCAAAATTAAATTTATTGCTAGTCCAAGAATATGTAAAACACTTGGGAGAGTTTTTATCCTCCCATCATCAAGACATAAGTTTACCTTTCCTCGTCCAACTATTAAACATGAACTATTGTTCCCAAGGTATACCTCCCCACCATCAAATTCTTGATATGAGGAGAACCACTCCTTATGAAGATGCATGTAGTATGAGAACCACTCCCTTTTTTGCATGTCAAGGGGTCAGTAGTTAATTTCTGTTAACCGACAAATAAAAATTAACTTTATGAAACCCTGATTCTAGAAGCTTCCAAAAATCTTGTTATAAGCGGATGGGATGTATGTTGCGGAATGGTTTTTGCGAGATTGTAATCTATTTTACACTAGATAATAAAATCATTGGATGGTTGAGTTTTTGTGTATGTATCTCATATTGGGTGAACCACGTTAAAATTTTGTGTTGATCTCTTTTGTGTTATTCTTCATTGCTATATTTGGGTTATTTAATCTGCATATAATTGTTAATGTTTATTGCTTTAATATTCCTACACCCTAACAATAAGGATCTTGAGTCAAGTAACCAATGTTCATCAAACATAGTATTGCAAGAAATAAATATGGCTTCATAAATAATTTTGAGGACTTTTCCATGGAGGAATCCAATTGTTTCTTCTTATTTGTGTATTCATTCTTCACATGTCCCCTTTTACCATACTTCCAACACTTCACTCTATTATTTCCAAGAGCTTTAAATTGGCCTCAAGACTTAGACTTCTCCTTAAATTCATTTTGTTCTACCTTAGATTCTCCTTTTTCCTTGGAACTTCCCCTAAGAAGATAAATTATAGTACTATCCATAGTGTCTTTCTTCCTGCTTTCCTATGTCACAAAGTTACAACAAGGGCATCCAACTTGGGACCTAATAAATTAGCACTAATAGCAAGTAGCATATTCTCTCTTAACACAAGAAAATAACATAGGTGCATAATAGACTTATCTTCCTCATCTATATTTACATCTATAGAGGATAATGGACTCAAAACTAAATTAAATGAATTTAAACATTCAACTGTTGATTCAACTTTATTCATTTTTAAAGAAATCAACTTTCTTTCAAAATATAATTTATTCATAAGACTTTCATATTGATAAATCTCACATAACATTTTCTATATAGAATAAATAATGGACTTGTTTGCTACATTTAATAGGATAATGTTTACAAGACAAATCCAAATTTTCCCCCAAAGGTGGTCAAGCTCTTATACCAATTTTTGGGAATAATAAAGGTAAACCAATAGTAGATGGATAGCTAAAAATAAATTTTAAAAATATGAAATTGATTTTTTTTAATCATGAAAATCCATTCAACCTTAATTGTAGAATAACATATGGAGTTTAAATAAACAAATAAATAACATAAGAAATCAACAAACCACATGAAAACATCACAACATATATTTAAAATGGAGAAATCCTTATGGGAAAATAATCTACCAATAAGAGAGGTCAAGTATGTATTATTTTCCAAAACAAGATTACAATACAACATTCATTTATCCTTCCTTTGTCTTCAACTTGATAGCTCCCGTGAACATGTGAAAATTCAATATATGACATTTATCCCAAGGTTCCAATTTATATATTTATTGGAGGAGAGAAATAAATAGATGGTTTCCC
The DNA here is from genome assembly GCA_007115665.2 of Sequoiadendron giganteum. Lineage (NCBI taxonomy): Eukaryota > Viridiplantae > Streptophyta > Pinopsida > Cupressales > Cupressaceae > Sequoiadendron > Sequoiadendron giganteum. Next base: position 81,843,986 of record CM021107.1, on the reverse strand, counting down.
ACAACAAGAGGTACACCCAAGATCTCTTGCAAAAACTAAAACCTTGAATTCTTCCTTGGAAATGAAAGGGTCATCAAACTTGGCACCACAAATGACTTTACATTCAAAACTAACAATCACCTTCTTGAACACCAATGAAAACTCCTTTCAAAGTGCCCCCACTTGAGGATTTAACTAATATTACTTACAAATAATTATGTATGTTATCAATGAACACCTACATTCCTTATGAATACATTTATAAACTATAGGTGGAAAATTATTACACCAATAACACCCTAGGTTCCTAGAGACACCTTGAAAAGGATGTTAGAACAATAAATGAAACAAGATTTGCAAGGTTGATGGTACCTTAATCCTAACATGTAGATGCAAAGAAAGTAGGTAGTACATTTGATGACCACATTCTAGCAAGCACTCTAGACTATTTGATGCATGGTTCAAGAATATACTTTCCAAAAACTATGAATATTAGCTAACATGGCTTGATGAGATAAGAATGAAGTGCTTAGGAAAAATAAGTTTCTAGGGCCTTGGGTTTAGAAAAAATCTATTTAATATAAAAACACACAAGAAATTGGTCTAAAATGACATCTAGTAAAGCCTCCAATGACAAGGAAAAAATAATTAGGAAAGGAAAAGAATGACTAGCCCAACATGCCTCTATCGAGTTGTGTGTACACCCTATTAGTGTAAATAATTAGGTGTTTATACATCTAATTAGCTAGTCTCATTTTATAGGTTAGACCTATTCACACTTTGTTTAAGTTTACTTAGAGGTTATTCTCTCATTTTTCTCATTTCATACAAAATTTACACATTTCCTCACACTTGTCCCAACTATTCTAGCATGTGCCACACTCTTGGAAGGTTAGCCATTTGTCTACTCCTACCTTCATTCCTCCTTGTCCTACTTATACAAGGAGCCCTCATTGTATATGTTTCACTCTTTCATGATAGTTATCATTAGCTTATTATGCCCATAATTCATTTGTGGGAATTATCATTAGATTCTTCATTATGATATTGATTTCTCCAACATGGTGTCAAAGCCATGAATTGTAGGTCTCTTCCCAAATTTTGGTGAATTGAGAACTCAACCCTATTATTAGAGAGTCATGGAGCTAAATAGACATTATTGTTGATCTAGAAGGCTTGAGAAATGAAATATAACCTTTTATTTCATCAAATTTGGTAATAGTGATTTTTTTGCAAAAATATTTTTCCTCTTATACTCTATATCATACAAGCATACCTTGTACAAATTTTTAACCAAAAACAATATATCATTTTTTATTGAATTTTTATCCTTTTTGTAAGCTTTGGTCATGGTTTTAGTCCCAAATAACCTAGTTTTCAGGCCCAATTGACTCTCCTTTTAGATCCCTTGGCTATCATTAGTCTAAATCCTTGGTGTTACATATGTTCTAAGAATTACCCTTTCTCTTTGTGCAACCTCCTCTTGGCTCTTGAGCACTCTCAACCCTATTGATCCACATTTGGAGTCTCTATCCTCATCATCTATGGTCTCCAACATCTTTTTCCTTTCTTTGGTTCATTGTATCCTCCACAAAATCCCAACTAACCTTTGACATCTTTGATCACCTCAGTTTTCTCCTCCCAAACATATCCCTTGTTCATTAGCTCTTGTAAGACTCCTAATCTCTCTCGACTCCTCGTTTTGAGTTTCCTATTTGTCACTTCCCCACAACATAGACTCTTAATTTTATCCTAGCTCATTTAGGGCTACATTTCCTTTTTCCATCGTTTCTATGCTAGGGGTGGCCAATCACTAGTGCACCACCAAACTCCTCCACATTGCTACAAAGTGATTTTTTTAATTTTTCTATAATTTTTCAACTAGGTGGTCAATTTTAGAAAAATCTATAGTTGCCATAAAGATAATTTTCTCACCTACATGATGGTATCAATTAGTTTTGAAAATTGTATTTTTTACACTTTTTAGGTCTCCAAAGTCTATTTTTTGTACTAAATTTTGACAAGGCATAACTTTCACCCATATATCAAAATTTATAGAATTATTTTTTGAAAACTATCAAAAAATCTCATGGATGTCTAACTTGTGATTCATTTTCAGATTTGGATAGATAATTTTATCAAAAAAAATTAAAAATGTCATGTACTATAAATTATCAATTTATGTGGGGCAGTGGGCCTAGCTCGATTAGCTAAAGCTTCCTATTGTAGGCAAGAGTTCACGAGGTTCAGTCTCCCCATCGTCCCTGTGGTACCGAAGGGTGTGTCACGCTAGTGTCATCGGTCACGTGAAAAAAGTTTACCAAGCGCATTGTAGTTTATAGGGGGACGGGTACCCGACTAATTCCTACAATCTAGAAAAAATGATCATTTTATGCATCCAACCTTAACCAAATTATATTTTATCTTGCTTATTTTATAGGGGGTCCTAGTTTTTAAACTTAATTAGATCAGGGGGGTTGCATTGTGTCTTTTTTTGTTTTTTCTACAAATAGATTTTAACTTAATTCCATTTAGCTGCTAAGAGTTGAAACATCAAATTAAAATCCAACTCAAGAAATTAGGGTTATATCAAGTCACAATGGGTTTGAAACATGAACCAACATTAGCTATTGAAAAGTGAAAATGGTATTATAAAATTGATGAATCCTATAGAACCTTGTGTATGTCTATTTCTCCTAATCTTATTTTCCACGTTGAATCTACCATAACACCTAATGAAATATGAATTACATTAGAAAAGCTATTTGGAAAGAAAGATCTAGTGAGAGGGCATCAATTGAAGAATGAATTAATAAGTCTTAATTTAAGTGACTTTAAATTTAGGACTTCTTCACAAAACTTAATTTACTAAGGTTTCAACTCAAAAAATTTGGACTAGAAAGCAAAACAAACACTTGGTCTAAAGTATTTTATCAAAGCTAGGTCCACATTATTTATTGTTTCTTTCTACTTTTCATGCTACAAAGATTACGTTTGAAATATAATTCACTATGCCTTTACTTGTTGATTTTGTTCTTTCTCTCAGAAAGGAGCAAGATAAACTAACTCTAATAGGTACTTTGAAGTCTACCAAACAACAAGCTCTTGTTGCTATTGATCCAAAGGATTCAAATAATAAGGCAAAGAAACAAAAAAAGGATCTAGATAAAAGACCAAAATCATAAGCTCCAACTAATTCGTCTTCCTCATCAAAAGGGAAAAATTCTAAGGAGAGGTCCACATGTTATTGAAAGAAACTTGGGCATGAAGAAAATCAATGTTATAAAAAGGAAATTAATGAATTGAGGCATCTTCTTCCAAAGAACCACATCAACTTTCCTACACCAAAGAATGATGATGTCTCTTCCTCATCTCATTTGGAACACCATCACAATAAGATATATAAGAAAAATGGAATGAAACTCTTTTCTTCTACAAATATTGTAACACAAAAGTAGCTTCTTGATTTAGAGGCTTCACATCACATAGTTGTGTCAAGAGAAATATTTTGTACATTGGAGCCTTGTTCATTCCCACCAAATCTAATGGGAATAACACCTATATGTCATCTTATGGAAAAGGAACTTTTGATATTGGTGAATGCACATTTAATGATGTAATTTATGCTCCTTCCTTATCAAATATTCTTATTTTCATTTATCAAGAGAGATAGAAAATAATTGAGCTCACACCAAATTCAAAGATCATAAAGGATTTTCAAAGTGGAGACAATATTGCTATTAGAGAAGTTGATCATGATTCCATATTATACTATTTTCCCTTCCTTGGTTCTATCAACCTTGAGAGTTGTTTGAGTGATGATGAAACTAATACATCTAGCATGCATAAGGAGGTTTAGTTTGGTTATTTGAACCTTGGATTTGTTTCCTCCTTATTAGTTCCTGGACCTTATTTAGATATCATATCTCCTTTATCTCTTACTTCTTCAAAATTGTTACTACATCTATAGTTTCCAATGATTCAATATAGTAGGATCTTCACATTTGTATTTACAATGTAGTTTTTTTAGAAGATTACTTGACAAGCATATCAAACTTTTTTAGTGACTATCATATTATAGAGTTGGTAGACACTTTTGATGACAACCAAACTAATATTTTTCTTCCCACATTTACATCTTTAGATCCTATTCTATATCAGCTTTCACATGGAGCATCTCAATAGCTTTTAGAGACTTACATTCATCTTCTCACATGGGAATATTACATTCACCTATATGTAGTTCTATTTCTTCCACAAGGGAGAAATGTTATTTTTACATTCATAGATCACCTTGTACATTCTTCCTTGAGCCACAGTTAGCACTACATGATCTATTATCTTATAAGAGGGCTCCATAGTCTCTCTGTTTTCTCTTGTAGTGGGAACATTTAATGTATTTATGTGATAGAAGTAGTGCTTGGGGGGGTCACGTTGAGTCCTCCTTTTTTCTTCACTTGTATATTTTGTTATGCATCTTTTTTTCTTTTGTAGAGGTTTTTTTATCCTATATTTTATTTATGAGAAATTTTTTTGTACAAGGATACCTAACATGGCCTTGTAGTTGGGAATTATCACCATTATCATTGTATTTATTCTCCCTAAATTTCACTTAGGGGGGCATGCTATTGTAAATAAGGCCTTTATGCATGTAGTTAGCTAATCTCATTTTCTAGGTTAAACCTATTCACACTTTGCTTAAGTTTATTTATAGGTTATTCTCTCATTTTTTTCACTTCATAGGGACTTTACACATGTCCTTTCACTTGTCCTAAGTGTTCTAACACGCATCACACTCTTGGAGGGTTAGTAAATTGTCTACTCCTACCTCCCTTCTTCCTCCTTGTCCTACTTATACAAGGAGCATCATTGTATATTCTCTTTTATGATAGTTATCATTACCTTATTATTCTCATTATTCATTTGTGGAAGTTATTGATGGATTTTGAATTCGGATATTGCTAATCCAACACACTTTAACAATGCTAGCTCTAAGATTTCTCTACATGTACCATGTCATATGATCATGGTGACAACCAAGATAGAAATAAAAAAGGCCCAATTTATTATACTTGTGGTACCAAGCATTTATTTTGCTAGTTCTCCATCACATAAGAAAGGTACCACATTTATCATGGACCATCTCAATCATATTAAAATCTCTACACACAACCAAGTGGTGGCAAGAATTGAATCAACAATCCATCTCCAAAGGCGAGATTGTTCAACAACATCATTAGAAGCATAAACATTAATAGTTTCAAATGAATTATTATAAATGTTGAAAAGAGCCCATAATGCTTAGTTGGGGAGGTTACATCCCTAATCAATTAAATATCACTACCACTTAGGAAAGAGAAATGTGACAACACCACCATGACCCATTTCATGGATATCGCAAAAAAATGACTTGGTGGCCATATAACATGACATGCAATAGAAAGCAAAAAACTAAAAACTTGAACTTCTTGCAAACAAAGAATGTCCAAACTTGGAAATATTTTTCAAGTGTCTCTCATGGAGTATTTCTTGGGAGGTATATCATACCTCAAACATTCCAAGAGATGAAATCCATTGACGAGGTTCAAGAGTCATGCCCTCACTATCTAGCTCACTAAGATCTACATAATTGTTCTACAAAAATCCTCATTTAAATTGAAGCTACCTATCCAATTGAAAGGTTGACTATGCCACCGTTTATCTAGAATATGATTCCTCCCTTCCAAATACCCAAATAGACTATTAGATATGTTATTTTGTAACTAACAACAATTAACCATCCCTATTTTCTTGTAGGAGCATTTGCAATTTGTTGAGACCGCGTTTGTTATGGCAAGTTATCAAAGGGCATTCTCACATCTTTTGCTCAAAATATTGGCAACCTAAGCATGTAATGGGAAAGTTCAAATAGATAACACATTGCGAGTGCTTCATTTGAAAATATGTATGTCAATTGACTCCTTCGAATCTTTGGGGAGTTCAATTTTGATGTAGACTTGCTTTGAAGGATGAGCTAAGAGAAACTTATCAAGATCAACACATATGGCATTACCTAATGAGGAGGCTATCTTTGTCAAGGAATTCCAAAAGGCAAAAGGCAACCCAAGAAACTCCACCCAGATGAGGACATAGAGGGATCTATCATCAAAGATGGAAAACTCTCGTGCCAAGTTGGAGAAGATTAATAGAGACGTATGACAAACTAGGGGCCACATTTGAGAATGACCTTTGCATGATTAGCTCCAACAAAACAAAAAAGAAAAAGAAAAAAACACTTTTGTTAAGTTTTGCACAACATCAAGGTGAATCCCATGCAAGACTCAAGCCTTAACTACCCACTCATTATGCTTTCAAGGGAACCCCCCCCACAAAGTATCCTATTAGATAAATTATTTAGCCAACAATAAGCACTATCAAACTTCAAGATGGAAAGAACCACATTTAAAGGTGTTTTAGAAGACATACCTCATGAACACCTTAGGTACAAACTTCTTGGGTCGCTTTGTTGGAGGAGCCATTGTCTTGCGTCATCAACAACTGCAAAGTTACAATAGGGTGAGACCATTTATATGGCAAAAAAATGTTTGCAAGCATGACAAACTAATAGATGCCACAATAAGTATAGAAAAACAATACCAATTTCTACTTTAGAGAAGCAATATAATATCATAAAAGACATAAACCAACCCTAGCAAAGCCAAGACCAATCTTAGCAACTTCCATATATTAACTTTAATGTGTTGTAAATATGCACATCTTTATGTTATATTTCATAGTTAATAGTTTACTCATATTTATCTATTGTGGATAATTAGATTTGAACACTTTATATATATACTTTTACCTCATCTATTTTAAAAAAAATGTAGATCCAAAAAGATATTCAAAAACCTAATAATTGTATTATTAATAAAACATCACCTAATCCAAAAACACTAAAAATCATCCACAATTTTTTAAAAAAATATATATATTTTTTAATTTTTGTTTCGAGGCGATCACATCAAATTAAATAGGTAACGAAATTTTAATCGAGTGAACTTGAGCCGAATTGTTTTCGCTAAAGACTACCTACATATATAGGTCAACCTAGCATATTTAAGGGAAATATAAGGTACAGATTCATTCCAGAGAGCTTGGATTGAATTTACACCGTCCGTACGCCAGTTATTTAGGCCTTTCTAGGAAAATCTATTTAATTGAAAAAATTAAAGCTATTCTTCCAAAGACTTTATGACAAATAAATATATATTATATAATAAATTATTGCGAAAATAGTCGTAATGATTAGGACTTGTAATTTCTGGAGTCCTTATTTTTCGCTTGCTATTTAGTTGGGTTTGTATTATGGTGTACTTTCCGCCTACCCCTTTTCTTTCCAACTATGCATGCCAAGTGTATGACGAAATTCCTTCAGGAAATTGTGCAGAGATCCGATTGTGGAAACCCCGAACAGAAGACTAACGATATTTCGTATTAGATTATATTGATTCCCTGCATATCCAGCGCGCTCAAATCTGTTATACATGTGTGACGCTCGAATTGATTAGATCCTCCTGCTGCAGAATCGGGCAACATTCAGGTTAGATCTCCGTATTTGTTAGTAGTACAGATTCGAGTTTTTCTGAAGAAAAGCGAGCATGTATTGAAGATTTTCTTTTCATCTGGCAGTGCAGGCTTGTATTATGTTTTATAAAATTAGTACTTTAAAACCCACTTGTCTATTACAGAAATCTGTAAAAAGCATGCCAGTAAATTTATCTGAAATATGTCTGCAAATTCTTTCTGTTTTGGGGATGGAATGTTTGAAGGACTTGCTCGGCGACGTATCTTCAAGTAATTCTCGATTTTAACTCTTTTTGGGGACGAAACACATCAGCAAATTGTTCTGCAACATTCTGCAATGAAATTCTTCATTTTGACCTTTAGGGGTTAAAATGGGTTATGCTGCAACACGTAGGTGTTGGTGGGTTTTAAAATTTTCCTGAATCCTTGCCCTTTTGATGTGCAGAAATAAGCCCGAGGCTGTTTATATGTCAGATATGGATAAGCTTCCTGTTGAAATTCTTGGGAAAATTTTGTCTTGTCTTGGTTCTGCCCGCGATGTCGTAAGAGCATCCTTTGCATGCAGAAAATGGAGAGAAGCAGCAAAAAATCACCTGCATACTCTTTCATTTCATTACGCAGATGGTTCTTTTTACAGGGAACTCAGTGCCAGCAGTCTTGAGATGCTTATAACCCAAACCATTTTTCAAACAAATAGATTGCAAAATCTGTCCATTTGCATGGGTGATTCAGTTGAATTCTCAGCAGCCCCTGTGATTGCTTGGCTTATGTACACCAGAGAGACATTGCGCAGTTTGGTATATATGGTCCGTTCAAAACCCAGTTTATGCATTCTGGAAAAATGTGGCAGACAGAAGCTTGAAACTTTAGTTTTAGGGCATACTATAGTATCAGGTGTGGAGCCTAGTTACCAGAGATTTCCTTGCTTAAAATCTCTATCCTTGCACTGTGTTAGTATTTCTGGCATAGAATTGATGCTTTTGTTGACTATATGCCCGAAGCTTGAATCTCTCTCTATTGTGAACCCTGATCTTACAGTTCCAGATGTGGCAAGTTATTTGGAGTTGAGCAATCCTAGCTTGAAGAATGTGTATATGGAAGAGCTAAGCTTAGACAAATTGATTCTTGAAGCAGATAACCTGGAGAGTTTACATTTGAAGGAGACTACAATTGAGCTTTTCGAAGTCATTAGTAAGGGAAATCTTAAGCATCTAAAATTTCAGGATGTGACTCTTGTTAATTTTGAACTGGGAGAGGTAATTGAGAGCTTGGAAGTTGTGGATGTTAGCAGTTTTACACTTATGTGGCCAAAATTCCACCAGATGATACTGAAATCAGCTAAATTGAAAAGACTGCGTATTTGGGATGTAATGTTTGATGCTGAAGACGAGGTTTTGGATCTGGAGACAATAGCAACCAGCTTTCCTAAATTGACCAGCCTTGCTTTGAGCTATGATCTAAGGGATGGGCTTCTCCAGTTTGGCTTAAAAGGATCATCTCTGCTGGAAAATGTGACAATATTGGAGTTAGGTTCGATAGCAATGAATGACCTCTTCAGTCAATGGATAGCAGCAGTTCTTGAAAGATGTCCAAGACTCAAGCAGGTTGTAATCCACGGGAACATTTCTGAGGCAAAACTTCGTGATGATTACAGAATACTAGCGAGATTCACCTCTTCCATTGTTAGTATTATGAGAACGTTTGCAGATGTTGATGTACAGTTTGAATTCCAATAATACGCATTTCTATTATCTTAGACATGATATTCCAGCCAATCTCAACGAGATTATAATGTAAATATGATTTTTTCCAGTTCAGAGTCAATGTTTCAAAGGAATTTTTTAAGTTGGTCTTGGTTTAATGTTGCTGGACTCTTCTGATCACTATGATGAACTAGCATTAGAGGTTACTTTGCCCATGCTAACTTGCCTGACATATAATAGTTTAACCAGTTATTATCCTCTGTATTTGGCTTACTGGAGAGGTCCTTAAGGCCATTCTGACACAGTGATCTTTCATAATAACTTTCTTGCTGCCTTGCGTGGGTGTCATAATCATTTTAAAGGTGTCCCTAGGATGGACCCTAGGATGGAGTTGCCCCAAGATTATAATGCGTGTGTTTTCCAGTGGAGACATTACGTAGTTATATAATGTTATTCCATTGTTATGGCTCTGATATCTTGGTCTAAGTCTCAGCACTTTAAATCGCTAAATGTTTCCTTTTGTCTCTTTTTAGGCCTCTAGAGAAAGATTTGCAAACAGTAGAGGTTTTGTCTTTGAAACGAAATTAACTTACGATATATAAAATTCAAGATAACACTAGGTTTCATATAGATTTTCAATATTATGATTATCTTAAAACTTGGGTAAATAACTGTGATCAAAGCTTGACAAACTGCACAAATGATGCAGCTTTTGCAGATCATGCTAATGATCTTGTATTTCAGTTTAATGCAAGTTTAAGCCAAAATGAATAGCCAAGGACTATAGAGAAGCATAGCTAGGCTTCCTTCATTTAATTTGAATTTCCAACTGCACAACTGATCTTATTTGTGCAGTTAAATTTCATTACAGTTCATTAATTTTTTTCAGTTGTACAATGATTCTCTATAAGATAAAAAAAAACTCAGTTCTTGAATGCAGCTGTTTATTGGATTTTTTGATATAACAAATACTTCTCTTAATGATATCAAGTTTCCACAATCTATATTGTTGATAAATACTTCTCTCCTTATAGGACATACTTGGAGACTAAGCTATGCAGAAGAGAAAACCCATTAGGTGGGCACCCCTATGTTGACAGGCTTGCTATGCCCATTTAGAGGCACACCGATGAACCAATTTTTTCCCTGAAGCAAGAATTTTGCTCGAGGCATTTAAATATTGTGGAAGGCAGTTTTTAAGGCATTAGCAGGCGGAGGTTTGAAGTACAAAGAAAATAAGATTGGCCTATACTTTCACCCATGTGTCATCACATGATTTGCTATTTTTATGACTTGATGTGACTGCTTTTTATGTATACACTGGTTTTCAAAATCACAATCTAATAGCATCTATTCAAACAAGAAATGGTTCTTTAGTTTCCAAAAGAGTTTCCAAATATCATCACAACCATTGGACGTGACTCCATTTCTGCCTCCTCTACCCTATACCTTTTAAGTTTTATTGAATGTTACTGAAAAAGATACTTATCAACGACTGGATCCGGTTTCCAATGAAAAATGTGTCCATCTTAGGCTATGAAGTGTAAAAAGCCTAAGATTGTATGTTCAAAAGAATCTGTTCTATAAGCATGGTGATACCTTGTCAGATTCCTGAGTAAAAGCTAGTGGAGATTATTTTGCCATTGGGATTAAGAAAGCAGAGATAAGAGAGTTCTGCTTCCCTAAATCTTTTACCCTTCTTGTAAGCTGATGCAATGTGGCTTGATTAACCCTGTTTGAAACTGAACAGTAAAAGGAGCAGAGGTGAAATATGAGATATTATATATGCTGTTCTGTTGAGTGATTAATGGACTTGACTACTAAAAATTATATGAAACAGCCTATCTATTCAGCAAGTTTATTATCATCAATGACATATTAAGATCATTTGAGGGCCTCCTCACACCATCCCTATCCAAATTCAAGTGTTTTCATGCAAGAATATTATTAATATTAAGCCTACTAAGCATGTTCAAGAACCTCCTAGCACTACCATCTCCATGAGTCAATCCATGACGAAAGTTACATATAAAAATTTCATGAGATCCATAAAACCCATAAGGTCCAAAAACCTCCCACTAGCCAAAACATACTTTTCGGGGAATATATAAAAGTCATAATCAACATATCCATGATATCAAATAAAAACAAAGTGCATCCATCAGTAATTAAAGCTATGTCAAGAACTCATTCTAAAGAATAATCAAACTTTTTCCCAACCAAATCAAGATCAAAGAGTTCAAGACAATACCATCCATCATGCAATAAAATCGTAAGAACAAGAAACCCAAATTGATCCTATCTACCATCCAACTACCTCTCCTTTACATCATGATACACTTGATCCCTTAAAATGCGTAGTAAATGATGTTGATCACATCGAGCATAAGGATACGCAAGTTATGATTGATCATATTAATTATATAATTGATCAAGGTACCACAATTATGAATAAGGAGAAAGAGCAACAATCATATCAGCTTAGCCTAACAAACATTATTCGATTTGGTCTTCTTATAGAGGAACATATTAAAACTTATGATAAGTCTTGCGCATATAAAGGATGGATTTGTATTTTATTTTCAAAGTGACAAGTATGCTATTGCAAATAAAATATATCAAGTCATGAAATATCAATATAAAAGATTAGGCCATCAAGAAAAGGGAATCCTAAAACCCATACAAATCAAATTTTTCAAGGAATTAGCTAAGTCTCTTGATGACCATACTAAGGATGTCAGCGACACTCATGTAGATTCCAAGGAATCTTCTTCCAACATTCAAGTTGGAGAATATTTACAATGAAAACATGACTATTATATTTTGTTAATCTAAGACGGACTATTTAGTTTAAAGTTGTATTGTGCATAATTATTTCTTAATTCAATTAGGAATCCCAATATTTCCAAACACTCTTAAAAATAAATTTTGAATTGTTTGAGATCATAAGATAATAAATTTCTTAATCACAATTAATTTGTAACTTTTTTAATTATTGATTTATTTGTCTTCAAAATGGTTTTATTTGTTTTTGTTTTTGATGTACATTTATTTTCAATTTATTTCACTTATTTTTCTCTTGAAGTTGCAATGTAAGTTTGATTAGAAGATTGTCACTTCTTCTTTTTATGTGCATATGTAAATTTTGAAATATTGGTAATCTATAACTGTTGATTGTTTGAAAATGGAAAAAAAATCAGCTATGGTTGAAACTTTTGTTTTCCCTTACTTGTTGATTATAGTATCCTTGATAGTAACTTGAAGTTGAAGAGTTGTTTGATCTAAAGAGTTGTTTGGAGACTAGTATTGCTAAATGAAATGTAAAACATTATAATAGTTATGATATATTTATAAATTCAAGTAGAAAAATGAAAATGCAATTTCTTTGTGTAAAGAAACTTAGGCTTGGATATAAATAATTTTATTTTTATATTTAATAATAGTGGTTTAAATTTAACATAAGAGATCTTGGGGATAATACTGGAGATAATAAGGTCACCAGTTGATGGAGCGAAGTGGGTGTTTGGGTGGGAGGTCGCATTTGAATTCCAAAGGTGTTTTGGAGGATGCCTCTGATTCTGAGGACGATGAAGATGTGGATGGTGTTGAGGGCTCTCAGGAATTTGTTGCTGTTGTGGTGCCCTCTTTCTGGTGTTTCTTTAGTGGGTAGTGGAGTCTTGTTGTGGTTTTTGGTGTTCTTCCCTCTTCGTTGGGCTATGTTATCAGCCTTTGTGTGTCATCTAAGTAGCTTTTGAACTTTGTTGTTTATTCTGGCCTTGGTGCGACTTTTGGATGGGATTTGTTGTGCTTTTTGGGTGGGGTTTGTTCTTGTTTCACCCATTGGCTTGTGGTGTTTTTGTTGCTTGATGGTTGGCCCCTATTCTTTCTTGTTGTTCCTATTTCATTTGGGGTTTGTTGTTGCCTCTATGGATTTTTATGGTCTGGCCTTGGGCCTATGCTTCTCTCAAAGTTCTTTGTCTTTGGTGTCCTATTATCACAGGACTGGAGGCTTCCACTCCTCCAAGTTTAGGGCTCTTGTTTTGTTCTCGTACCCCGTTTGGTCTATAAAGCATATGTTTATGCAAGGATCTGGTTTTTGTTCTCTCAAGTTGCTTAAGGGTGCCTCTATGGTCACCATTGAAGTGTTTATCTTTTTGGTTGGGTTTGTTTCAAACTCTTATCTGTCAACCCAGATATTATTGATTCTTTGTATGTTGTGTGCTTCCTTTGTGTCCTGTTTTCTCTTGTTGGGAACTTTCGGGTCCTCTTCTCAGAAGGTGTTGTTTGTCTTTTGGTGCCCCTTCTGGTTCTCTATGCTCTTTCTTCTTCTAGGGCTAGGTTGTTTTGGCTTGCAACTGAGTTTCAACTTGTTTGGAGCTTTGTTTGGGCTAAACCTAGAATGTGTTCTTTTGGTTGGGTGGTCTCCAAGCTTTTATCCCAAATCCCAGATGTTGTTGGTTCCTTTGGAAGTGCATTTTTCTCTTGAAGTGTTTTGCCTTCTCTTTTGGTGGAAGGTTTCTTGTTGGTGGCATTATTGCTTTTCTCATGATGTTGTTTAGTGGTCAATGGTTGGGTTATTTTTCATGCTTTTATTGAACACCTAGATGAGTTTAAGACTGAAAGTTGTTAAGGTGGATTTGTGGCTATTGTTTGGGATTCTTTTATTGCTCCACCTTATGTTCCTGTTGTAGGGTTTTCCAAAGGATGGTACAGTTGCATGTTCTACTGCTATCCTAGCTTTCTCCTCAAATCCTATGGAGGTGGATTCCTCTCCTATTGAGGTGGAGTTGGGGGTGAAGGTTTATGGTTTCCTCAATTGTTGATCCTTTTGAGGTGGACGCTTCTCCTATGGAGGTGGAGGTTGAGGGTGTTGTTGATTTCAGGCTATGGTGGAAAAGCTAGTGGTGACATCCTCTCCAATAGAGGGGAGCTCTCTCCTTTTGAGGTGGAGATTGAGTTGGTATCCTGGTTTGAAAGGTGTTCTAATGCTTCTTTATACTATGTCTTGCCTTATTACTCCCTTATTGAGGTAGGGATTAGGGTTGGTATGTTGACTCTGAAAGGGAACTCTTGCTACCCTCTTTGTTTTGGCTCAGTGCTACTTACATTGAGCGGATGGTTTGTTGTGGTCTGGTGGTTGTAGACTGTTGGGTTTTCGGTCCTTGAAAAAACCTAATTATTTTTTTGGGTTCAAGGTCCTTGTAAAAACTTGGCTATATAGGGTTTTTGGTTCCCCTCAAAACTGTTGTTTTGCAGCTTGGGTAGTCTAGTGCATCTTATGTTTAGTTGTTGTTGATGGGTTGCTGATGGTTTGTGTTTCTATTTGCTTGCAGTTGTCCTTTGGGTGGGGTTTCAAGTCCCTTTAAAACTTTTTTATAAGGGGTTTCAAGTCCCCTCATAACCCGTTTTCTCAAAAATAGTGGTTTAAATTTAGTGAAATGGAACAATAAGATGTATCATGTATATTTGTTTTGTAAACAAGGATTCTACCATTAGTGGAATGCTACGTTTTGAGCTATGGCGTATTTCCTTATTGATTTTATGCAAATGATGTATGTGCTTGTTCTAAGGGTTTTGTTGAGGATTGTGAATATGTGATTTCTTGTGTTATGTGTTGTTCCTTATGTGCCTTATAGGGGATTTGATCCCCTCTTGCGAAGAGGAAAATTTTGGTCCTCCATGTGCAAGGGGTTGAGTGGGCATGACTCCCACAAAAAGGGGTGTCTTTATTTTTCAGGGTATGAGTACCCATGCTTATTCAAGGATACAGGTATCCCATATCTATGCACATATTGGCTTTGTTTTTGAGGGATAAGGGTGTTTGGATGGTACATTGTGGAGTATGGAGGTTTTGAAGTGAGATTGGATTCTAGGTGAATGTGATACACATATTTTTTCCCTAATAGGTAGAGCCCCTAATCCCCCTATGTGGAATTCCTCTTTGGAAATCCAATGTGATAGTGATGTGCTTGGGTGTTTTGTAACTGTATGAAGTTTAAAACAATTTGTACATATGTGTATTGTTGGTGTTAAGTGATCTTGATGGATACCTAGTTATCTATGCATGCTAAATCTATTTAAATTGTATATATATTGCTTGAACATTAACTTTTGAAGTTTAGTTTTGACATGATCATTTTTTATTCATAAGAGAGTTATATTAATTTGCCAAAAAATTACATAAAATTGCCAGTTGGGCAGTGACATCAATAGATTTGACATGATCATTATTGTGTGTAGAGGTAAGTATATGTTAGTAATGGTTAGTTGGAGTTTTGATTTTCTTTGGTTAATTTCAATTGGGTCTTCACATAGAAATAAATTGTTGCAACCGTAATAACCATCATAACATTATAATTTTATTAACGATGTTTTATTGATTAACTTGAAAACCGTTTGGGGTATCATTTTAATGATTATGTTCTTGCTAGGTTGGGTTGTCTTTATGATATAATGTTTGATTAAATTATCGTTTATTAGTAGTATAAAGCGAAATCACATAATTTTCAAGGGGTCAATTCTTCCTAATATTAACGAGTATATGGTTAGAAGTTATGCTTCCAAGAAATGTTTATAAGGTAGTCTTTAATTCAGTAAGATATGGTGGAATTGTTAATTTTATGGCTTCATGAACGCTAAGAACTTGTTACTAGGTTTTGTAAATGCATGTAAATATTGGTAGAAGGTTTATGTTTGGTAGCCTTATTCTTGTCACTTGTGGTTGGCATGTTTGAATCTACCATGAAATCACATTTCCGTCAAGTGGTGCATAGCCAATTTGTTGTTGACATTAAAATAAATTTGGTGGTTGTGTTGTTACACCCCAATTGTGTAATTACTATTTACTATTACTATGTAGGGTAAATGTGAATTTTGAAGATGAATAAATTGTGCTTGCACTTTGTTATCGATGCATTATGAATGAATGTTATCTCATTTAATGTTATGCGAAGAAATGCATATATGTGAATGGATGGATATTGATTTGATATTCTAACTTTGGAGATGTATTATGTGTAATGCATATTTTGTTGAATAGTTGACTACCTTGGGCATATGTTAATGGAGGCAGGTATAAGTTCAATTCCTCCAGGCGAAGGGGAAGTATCACTCAGGAGAAGATCTTGGTTGGGTAACTAGTAACGTAACCTATTTGAGCTTACACACACCACAATAGAATAATTGAGTTGATTTCTTATGTGGGAAGTTGGTAAGTCATCCTTAGTTGATGTGTCTGCATTAGTAAGAGTCTTGTTTAATATTGAGTGCATTATTGGGTGATGCTTATCTGTTTGAGCTTGTGAGTACTTTCTTGTATTACTATACTTGTATTGACGAGTAGGACATACGTGGAATATGTATATGTATATACATGCATGTCAAAAGTAGACCATACGCATGAAGGAACACATGCATGAGGGCACATAAGTAGACGTACCTATCCACACTTATGGATGAGTTGCTTATGCACATGGAACTATCAAATGGACCTAACGACATGTATATGTATAGATATATCACACATAGGTGCTTATCAATACAACAGTAATTGTGTATGACTTTGGTGTGTAATCGAAGGTGTATATATATAATATATACATATATCCCTATGTATATATGTATCAATACACGCGTGTGATTGGAAAATGGATATGCCCATACAAATGTATCAATATATGTATACATACATATACATGTACATAGAGGAATATATGAATATATATACATGTACACAGTCGATATTATTGTTAATACTATGTGAATGACATCTTGTTTGTATTCAATTGGACATCGAATGTATATATACATAGTTGGCATAAAATATATATAAATATATATATATATATATACATATATATATATATATATATACATATATATATACATATATATATATATATATATATACATATATATATATATATATATACATATATATATATATATATATATACATATATATATATATATATATATACATATATATATACGTTGATATACATATATATGTATTTGAGATTATATATATTAATATATATTTAAATATTATAAATTGCTTGGGAGTTGATTAACTTATACAAAGCTTTGAGGCTGATTTATTAACTAAATCAAAGGTCGAGTATATAATACGTGTGGTTGTATTTAGAGGCTGAATGTTACTCATGTTGTCCATGTATAAGGAATGAGTAATCTGCAAAGTAATTCACGGTCATGAAGTTGATATAAGGAATAAGACTTGGCCAATGCCTTGTGTGGAATTATCTTTGACTTAGTAAATTGTTAAATGCCTTGTCATTTAGTAAATATCACAACAATTAAATGCATGCAAGGTTATGTGACGGGAGGTCAACAAATTGGTCAAAATGATTAATGAGACAAATCGACTCATACTAGACTAAGTCGACATGAGCTATGTGTTGCACATTTGATATTGATTGATTCAAATATGTATTAAACCATGCCAAGTCTATAGGAGGTTTATGCTTGCTTTGGTGCCACCTTATGAATCCTACTTGTTGTAGATGTTCATTGTGAAGAAAATTCAAATTACACCTTTTTCATCATGTGCTGATTTGAAATGGTCTCAAGCTACTATTAACTAGTGAGGTCAACCTGTAGCATTGTTTTGTTGAGTATGTTTTTATTTGTGCGCCACCTTTTAGCTAAGTTGAGTGAGTGGTTATACATGGTGATTGTTGTTAATATTCATGCCTATTCTGTAGGATGAGAAGTCTCTTTTCTTTTGTATAAATAGTAGAGAAAACTCACTTGTTTGGGATGCATTCCATACACATTGTGCTCAACATTTTATGCACTTTTTCTCTGCATTCTTATATGATTTATTTTGTTACACTTTGAGAGAGAGAGTTCTAAGTATTTGTGAGAGTATAGCATATTGAGTTAAGTATATTATCAACTTGAGAGATAGAGGTATACTATGGCATCACTTGAGAAATCATGGTTAAGCTAGCTACTATTTTGAAAAGTTGAATTGCAATCAATCGATTGGATAAGAAAAAATAGGCATGAGGATAATTCTCCTTTATTTGTCTTAGCTTTTGAAAGATTGTTTCATGAATGCTTTAATTAGTCTATTGTGAATTTTGCAATTAGAGGGAAAATAGTATTTCTTTGAAAAGGAATTAGAAGTTGTTTATATTGTTTGTGCATTGATTGTATGTACTCCATAATAGGAGGATTATGTTTGTCATAAGTATTACATACTAGATATGATAAAACATGGGTAGCGTAAGAGTTGCTCGTAGCTAAGTTATTGATTGTAATAGATAGCTAGAGGGTTACTCCTGGGATTGTGAGTCCAATTAAGGGAGGGAATCTTTTACATTTACTTTAAGAGTTGAAATACCCTAGAGTGTGTGGAATTAATGATAGGGTAAACCTAGGGTAAGATATTATCCATGGGAGGGGTTACCTTTGCATAGAATATAGTGACCTTAAGTCAAAATAAGTTTAAGTAGTGTAAGTGAATAATGACCTTCACTCGAAGTACTGAGTGAGAACACTTTGGCCAAAGTAGTATGATTGCCTTTGGCTCCACTGTTAGTTCATCATGTCCATGTAGTGCATGCTAGTTGCAGGTTGTAGGGTTACAAGTTCTATTCATGTAGGGCACAACACTAAGCTCAATGTGGTTTGTCATATGGGGTTACTCAACCAATCTCTTCGTTGAAGGGTAGGGCCATCTATCAAATGATAGATGTGTGGGGGACCGCATATGAGTCTGAGGTTGGCAGAAAAGCACTTGAGCGATGTTTCTCCTCCTCATCAGGTGACAAAAGACCAAGTTTTGAAAAGTGGATCTTGGACCATCTATATCTTATGCTCTGAAGCTCATTTGAGCTATGTATGTAATTGTGTATATTCTTGGAATATTGTAATTTGTGAAATTACTATATCGAAATGGAATTATTACCATATTTGTTATGGCATCTTTGTTCATATATTCTCAATTAAAAAAATATATTTTTATTGCAATGGTTTGTTACATAGTTTATTTACTCTCACAATGAAAACTTAGGATAAATTTACTTCAATGAATGGTTGGCATGTTACATGTGTAATGTTCTAGGCGGGTAAAATGTAGGCATAGAAATTTCCTCTCATCAATCTTATGGAGAGCTTGTTGTCACCAACCCTTTTATCGACAACACCATCCCTATTACCAAACTTGACCTTCCATCACTTAAATTTACCAATCAAGACCAAAAAAATCACAAACCATTTGACTTATTATATAAAGTATGAAGAAATCATGAAAGATTTGAGATTCCAAGAGGATATTTCCCAAAGGGATCACAAAATAGGATTTGAAATCAATTTGGATGCATTAACATATGAAACAACAATTCCATAGAAAATCAAGGATCACCATGATACAAAACATTGACATGTAATATCAAATCAAAATCATATTAAAAAACAAAATTACCCCAAAGGGCCGCATGGCTCCACCAACAAAAAATTGAAGCAAACAAGCAATATGGATCACAAAGCAAAGATAAATAATGAATAAAAGTGAATTTTATAAAACATGCACCCCCCATCTAAATTCCACTATCCCAATCCTAAATCCAAAAGTCCTAAATCCACGTGGATAACAAAATCCCAAATTCTATAATCTAAATTTTCAAAATTCATGTGGATCCCCAAATCCCAAATTTTGAAACCCAAAAGTTTAAAATCCATATGGATACCTAAATCCCAAAATCTAAAATTATAAAATCCACTTCACAAAAATTGAAATCCCAAGGTATAAAATATTTTTGGATCCATAAATTCTAAAAGTCGGAATCTATATGGATCCCTAAATCCAAAAAATCCCAAGATTTTATCATCAAAGCTTCAAAGATATAAATCCACAAGCCCATCCAAAAATAATCCACTTATTGAATGCAACATGGTGTGTGGAGTTGTTGATTTTGATTCCCCTTTCTCCTATATCATTTACTTGCACGTCTTCACAACCCCATCCTTTCATTAATCCTTTTCACAACCAAATTCATAACCCAACATATCTCCATAATTGTACCCTTTAAATCCAATCTCTCACATAGCCACCATACATCCTTCATCTGGTCCACCTCTCATTTCATTTTCCATGGCAACATCCTTTAATGTAGGAGATATGATGACACCATGATTAAATTGTATACATTTAGGAGAAACCAACTTATCAATCAACAAAGTTCACAATAACATCCATTGAGCACATTACAATAGCATGATCCATGTGAACTAGTTCTTAGTATAATTATTGGTTCACCATAGAAAGTGATGATCAAGAGTTAGAAGAACCAATTAATATTATGCATCTCAAGTGTATCTATGCAACAAAAAATTAGAGGAAAAAATAATAGAGAAAGAAAAAAAGGAAAAAAGAGAAAAAAAATATTTAAAAAATTAGAAAAACAAAAAAAAGAAAAAAGAGAGAAAAATCAAAAATCAAAAGATTAAAGAGAAACATTTCATCCAATGATGTAAACCATTCCTATGGTTCCTTGGACAAGTACCATGATGAAAACATGTTCACAAGTCACAAATAAACCAACTATCTATGTCCCTGCATTTGGGGGTAAGTTGTCTCATCCTCTTATATTATCCATCCTTTAGAATTCCTATCCAACCATCCATACCATCCCCTTATACATGTCATCATATCTACATACCCATTTAATTGTACACATCCATCCTCCCTTCCCAATTTTGATCATGATAAGGATATGGGAAATGACTATGAAACATGGTTTGGACACTTCTTGACATATTCATCTCATACAGTAAATACTCCCTCCTCTAGTAAGCATCATAGTTTAGCATCATACACGAAATATCTAGAGTAGGGGCATGTTATTCCTATGTGGCATAGTCCTTACATATCACACCTTGAACCTCCCATCCACCCATCCAAAATCTCAATCCCTTCATCATTTCATCTAGTTTTCCTTCCATATTGGCCACTAGATTTGGTTTTCCTTTATTGTTGGTTATAACATTGAGATACCAATCTCATTTAGCAACAAAAGAGAAAGAATACCTAGAAGAAATCCATCCAAATGAAAGTGAATCACATCCATGTGGCTAATCTAAAATCCAAAGCTCCTAGCCATCTAAACACAATAGTTAAGCATAAACAATCCAAATAAATCTCACCAAGTATCCCAACACCCATCCAAAAGCATCCATAAGATTTATTCCTTGTCTTGCTACAAGCCTTATTTAGTTTTGAATAGATCATTACATTGTTACTAAGATATATCATTCCTATATCAACAAGGCTATCATTATCATCAATCAATATTTTGATTTAGCTTAACTAGAGAAAAAATATTGTTTATTCTTTAGATTATTATCTATTTTCTTGCTTGTGTGTTTTCTTATTTTAATTATTTTTATATTAGTATTTGGGGCATCTTATGACCAACAACATCATGGTCTTCCATATCTTGGAGTCACTTTATCAAATGCTTTCTTGTGACTTCTTTTTATTTTGATTTTGTCCTATAACACATGGAAACAATGTCATCATGGTTTTCCATATCATGTTGTGTCATATCATGTTATAGCAAATATTAGGTTACTCAAAGTCAAGATTCATAGCATATACTTTAATGATCATTCATATTCTCCACACTTCTCCCTTTTAACCAATTCCATCCTCTCTATTCAAATCTACCTCTTCCTCTCATTCCTAACCATTCAATCTCTCTTTCATCCATTTTGAGAGCACACCTGTAAATCCCTTCCCATTTGTAGCCTTGAGATGTTTGGATCTCGACATCATTTTGACTATGTATAATTGGATGCATAGGTCTTGTTTGTGCTTGTTGCTTTGAATGTGTAATAATGTTCATTTTATAGCCCGCATGGGTAGCAGAGTTGGCTTGGGTCGTGGGTTTACTCCCCATTGGTTTCGAGTTCGACTCTGCTCCCGGGTTAATTGATGGACCTGCTTGCAGGTTGTGGTGTCCACCCGACAGGGGACTAGTCTCATCTAACTCGCCCCTCTGGGTGCTGGGTTGCATCAAGGTGATACACTCATCAAAAAAAAATAATGTTCACTTTATCTTTTTTAATTGTTACCCTTGTTTGTGGCCTTGTTATTTCTATGATTATTGTGTGTTTGGACCACCTGCATGTTTTAAGATGTGGTTCCTCAACATGTCGTTGGTGTCTTTCTAGCATTGATATGTGTGGGTGGTAATGTGCCAAATATCTCATAGTCTTGGTATTTAATGAGATTGCTTTGTGATGTGTATGTGACTAGTGTATCATAATGTTGGTTTTCTTGGACACATTCAGATAATTATTCTTTTTGTGGATAATGTTCATGATTATTTTACATGTGAATGTATTGATTTATGCCTTTATGTTGTTGTACCCTATTGAGTGTGTAATACTCTCAAATTTGCATTTTGGATAGGCTTGTTTGGACTATGCCTTTTCTTATTTTAGTGATTTATTTAAACATATGTATGTATGGATGGTTGCTTCTATACTTTATGATGTTGTACCTTGCTCAAGGATATATATTGTGCTTCAACTATAATATACATGTTGTAAGTACACTTGATGTGGGAATTGAGTGTGTAGGTACAAGGAATTTCTCCACCTAATTTTCAAGTTTGAGTTATCCTTGACAATGGTTATATGGGAGATGTCACACTAGGCCTTCCCTTCTTACCATACCTAGTCCTACTTGACTCGAGTATGATTTATGTTGTATTTGACCAATGTTGACCTAACTCTAAATTAGAAGCGATTTCATAATATGTATTTGTCATGAAATACCAGCGAATGTCTAATTTAAATAATTTCTTAAGTTTCAACTTTTCATAAAAAAAATATATATATTTTTTTTTGAGTCACATGTATATATGATTTAATAATATTTAAATCATGAAATCAGAATGGGGTAAAAATTTTAATTGAATTCTAAATTATTGAATGGTGCATTTGGGTTTGACAAATTAAAATGAATTTAAATTGATTTTTAAATTAAAAAAAATATTGAAAAAGGGAAAATGAGTTCAAAAGGGAAAAACATTGAGCCATTTTTTGAGGCATTGTTGATTTTGGAAGAATTTCTCTCCAAATCCTCTTCAATCTAATTTGAAAATTTGAATTTGTGGGCTCAATTTATAATGAAAAAGAGTGGGATTTATTTTGAATTGGATAGGAAAGGGAAAGGGAATGCTTGGATTGTGTGGATTCTTCCTCTCTCTTGGAGTTTTACAAGTTGTGAGTGATTTGGTTGTGGAAACATAATGGATGTAAGTGTCTATTTCTCCTTCCTTGCTCATTATTTTTTCTATTTGATGTCATGCTTTTTTTTAAGACTACAGGAATTGGGTAGCCCCCCTATTTTTTTTATTTTTTAAAGTGCGCCTGGTAAACTTTTTAATGTGACCGGCGGCGCTAGCACGACACGCCCTCCGATACCACGGGGGTGGGGGAGACTAGACCTCGTGACCAACCTCCTGCAACAGGAAATATTTAGCCAACCGAGCTAGGGCCCCAACCTCGGGTAGCCCCCCTATAAACTGCAATGCAGCTGGTAATTTTTTTTCATGTGACCAGTGACGTTGGCACAACACACCCTTGGGTACAATGAGTTCAGGGGGAGAATAGACCTCATGACCACTTGCCTGCAGCAAGATTCTTTAGCCAATCAATCTAGGCCCCCCACCCCTACTTAATGCCATGCTCACCCTTAAGGGAGCATAGGAAATCCCCAATGAAATTTATATCTTGCATTATAATGTAGAATTTATTTCTTGTTTGCAATTTTTAATTTTGGCCATTTTGTTTCCTCATAATGCCCATTTTTTTAAAAATGCATTAAAAGTGAAATTGATTTCAAGAAATGGTTGTTGTTCATATTTAGAGCCAAATGACACTTTATTTTAAAAATTCATTTTTTTAGAAATTGTAAAAAGTTAAGCTATTTTAATGGAGTTCTTTGAATTTGCTAGTTTCTGGTGTTGAAGAAAAAGTTACAAAATTTTAATTCTTGAGTTGATTTGTGATGTCCTTGGATGGGGGAAAATATGTTTCCTCCATGATTTTTCAAGATGAACCTATTAAGACTATGTTGAATTTTTTTGAGCCAACTTTATGCATTATTTTTCATGCCACATTTCTTTTTGGTGAATGTGATGAGCCTAGGATGCAGGTGCTAAAGAGTAGTATGGGAGTAGCTTCTAATGTTTGTCAGGGCATAAAGGGGCCTAAGGATATCTTGTACAAAAATATCTTAATTAAGTGATAACTAATTAAACACATGGGAAATTATAATGAACCAAGATAATAGTGCCATGTCATGCCTGAAGTGCTCACATAAACTTGGGATGAGTGTGGAAGACATACCTACTTGGGGAGTGTTGGACTTGTATGGTTGAGTAACCTTGTCTCTTGTGAGAGGTGTGCTTGATTTCACTTGCCTTAGTATTGATGCCATTGTGATGACACTCCTTAACCTCTCTCTAAGATCCATTCCTCATGTCATTTGAGTTGTGCATATGAGATCTTGTACTTCTTTCTCATGATGTCATTATTGGACCTTGCATGTTGTGTATGATGTGTGTAATATCCATATTTGGCATGAGTATAAGACCCCCCATTATATGTGGTGTGAGTGTGTTTGGGCTCGTGTGTCCATCTCTTAGCATGGTTGAAGTGGATCTTTGGATTCTACAAGGTTGGGTGGCGTGGAAACCATCATTGGTGATCAGAGGATCATGGACAAAATTAAAGATGACAACTTGATGGTAAAGGTTTTGTCATATTTTATTCTTTTTGTATATATGATGTAAATGATGATATAGGACATTTGAGTCCTCATTTTATATTGTAATTCAAAATCATTGTATCTCCCTTTAGATATGGATTGCAATATGCCACTTAAGTGGTACCCCTATTATATCATGTTTATGTGCATGGGTGTTGGTGTCAAGCATGCATGCCATCCTCTATGCCTTCTATGCTTTCATGTTTTGGAAATAAAATAAACTTAGGGATCTTCAATTAGGTTTTGAAATGAACATCATGTTTAAGAAATGGTTTAGGAAGATGTTGTAATCCTTTTATGGTTAATGCATTCTTAGGTGTTCCTTCTTAGGAATTTGACTCATCTCGGGGCCATTTTAGGGTCTCTTGGGTGCTCTTGGAGCAAGTGATAAGTGTGAAATGCATCTCCCCTTTGTATTTATCTCTTAGGGAAACATGTTGGAGCCATATGGACTTCACCAAGTACTTGTGAACCTTCTCCTTCATGCATCTTAGGTGTCTTATGCTTGGGGAGATATAATCTCTAGTTGACCCGAGTTATTTCTGACATTTTAGAATCCAAATTTTGTTGTAGGCTCTCCTAGGTAGTCCCTTGGTGTTTGGAATGTCCTAGGGACCAATACCTACCTTGAGATTTCTCACTAGATGAGAATCCAACACCAAGATTGGACTACAACGCTTAGGAAGGACTACAATGCTAGTTTAGAACTATGATGCCAAAACATGACACTTGTGCTAGTTTGGGACTTTTGCACCTACATTGCTATTGTCCTCCTTGGGCATTAGTGTCTCATATTGGCACTATAGTCCTCGTGGGGCGCTGTAGTCTGCCTAGAGCATAGTATTTACTCCATTCATCAAACAACGTGTATTTCTAGACCTCATATGAGAAAACTGTGTGAACAAAAGTTGTTCCTGATGGTCTTGTGGGTCCTAATTTTTATATCATGTCCATAGGTGTTATTATTGGAAAGTTTTGTTATAATTTTTCTTGGGACATGTGCCTTTCCAAGGTGTCCCATTGTCGCATCTTAGCTCGAGGAGCTCATTCTCCTAGTATTGTGGAGCTTTGTAAGTGTTGAAACCTTGTCTTTATGACCCTTGTTATTGTTGGAAAAATGTGTCTCGACCTTTCAATTAGACAAGGTTTATTGTCGATAGGATGTATATATATATATATATTTCCTAGTTACACTAATAGGTGTATACATTGGTAGCACAGAGCGAAATGTGAGTGTGTTAACTTTTTTAGGAAACTCCTAGAATGGTCAACATACATTTAATAATGATAGATTGTAAATTTGGACCGTTTATTATTAGGTTTTAGATCTAATGGAAGATATTTTGTTGCCCTGTCTTGCCCTAGAATGTAACCCTATTTTATGAGGGTGTTGTATTACAGTTGTTGTAGAGTGTGATGTTTTCTGAGAGTCTGATAGCGGTCATGTTGTCTCTTGATATTTGGTGGTGATAATCATGTGAGGAGCTTCTCTGCAAGTATATTGTAATCTTTGTGATTTTTGAATAATATATTGGGCATATTTTGGAGTGTGGGGTTTTCTCCCGAAAGGGTTTTCCCCACATAAATCACTGTGTTGTGGTATGCATGATATTTATGTTTATTCTTTTTAAGTTTTTGTAACTGTTAAAGATCTAAATTTGTTTTACATTATTCTCTTCTCAAGATTAGTGTAGGAAGTTTTTCCACTACCTTAGCTTCCTTACAAGTGGCATCAGAGCTTGATCACCTTTGGTTTCAGTAGTGGGTTATTGGGTTTTTTGAACTAATCCTAATTTGAGTGAGAGCTTGTGTAGAAGACACTTTGTGATCTTGTTATAGGAATTTTCAGATGACAAGTTCATCTGGGAGAATAGAGGTGGAGAAATTCTCTAGAAATAATTTTGAGATGTGGAAGCTAAAGATGAAGAATCTGTTGATAGATCGAGATTTGTGGGATGTTGTTGATGAGAATGTTTCAAGGCCCGTAGATCCTACTCAAGCTACTCAATATGATGTTATGGACCATAAAGCCAAGGGTCTAATAAGACTTTGCTTGACATACTCTGTTTTAATCAATGTCCACAAGGAGAGCTTTGCACAAAAACTATGGAAGAAACTTGGAGAGATGTATCAAGCCAAATCTTTAGTGAACAAGATTTTCTTGAGGAAGAAATTGTATTCCTTGAGAATGGAAGAGGGTGGATGAATTATAGACCACCTAGAAGCATTTAATATGTTGGTAACTCAGTTGGCATTAGCTGGTGTTAAAATGGATGATGAAGAGAAATGCCAGGTCCTACTTTGTTCTTTGCCTAATTCATGGGATTCTCTTGTGATGCCTATTGGGAGTACTTTTGTTATTTTGAAGACTGAAGATGTGGCACTGGTTCTTTGCTTTCTAAGGAGATGAGGAGGAAGGTATCCATCACTACCAAGGAGGCCCTAAATGTTTGTGGAAGACCTAAGGAAAAAGGCAAGAAGAATTAGAAGCGTGATAAATCCAACTCCAAGAGGAGATCTAAATCTCTTGGAAAGTCCAAAATTATTTGCTGGAACTACAGTAAGCCTGGACATGTTCGTAAGGAATGCAAAGAAGAAAAGAAGAAGAAGAACAAAGAGCTTTGATTCTGATTCCAAGTCTGAGAAGGAAGATGGTGACGCATTCATTGTATCTTTGGCAACTCATACAGGTAATGATGCATGGTTAATTGACTCAGGTGCATATTTTCATATGACCTTTAATAGAGATTGGTTTTTTGAATATGAATAATTTGATGGAGGTAAGGCGTACTTGGGTGATGATTCTCATTTAGAAATTATTGGACATGGTAAAGTTAAAATCAGGTTTCCTAATCGTAGAATAAAAAAGATTTATGGTGTGTTGCATATCCTTGGTTTAGCACAAAATTTGTTATCTGTGATCAAACTAATAGATGTAGGTGTGTAGGTAGTATTTTCCAATGCAGGATGCAAGATGGTCAGAGGTATTATGGTGATTGATAGAGGTGTCAGATATGGCACATTGTATAAGCCAGATGCATTCACTGTTGAGTGCAACATTGCTTCTATGAAAAACAAGTTTGTGGAAGAAGTGAGGGTTTCACTTTCAGAAGATGGTCATGGATTTTGGGTACCCAAGGGTGCTCTTTCTTCTGAATCAAAGTTATCTACAAAGAAAAATATGTTATGGCACTAGAGACTTGGTCACATTGGAGAAAAAGGTCTAAGGACCTTGAAAAATAAAAACCTTGTTGAAGTTCTATTTGATTGTAATCTTGAATTTAATTTTGTGAGCATTGCATTTATGGAAAATAAAACTGTGTTCAGTTTTGCTCGAGTTCTCATAAATCTTGTGGTGTTTTGGATCTTGTTAATTCTAATGTGTTTGGTCTTGTAGATGTTCCTTCAATTGGTAAATCCACATATTATGTTTCATTTATTGATGATTATAGTAGGACATGGGTATATTTTCTAAAGAGTAAATTTGAAGTTTTTAGTCGATTTAAAAAATTTAAAGCAATGGTTGAGTTGTAGACTAGAAAGAAAATAAAATATTTGAGGACTAATGATGGCAGCGAATTTTGCTTTGATTTTGATAGATTTTGTAAAGATTGTGGTATTCATAGACATGAGACAACTTCGTATTCTCCACAATAGAATGAAGTTGCAAAAAGAATGAACATGACACTGATGGAGAAGGCTAGGAGTATGTTGAGTGGTGCTAGTCTAGAACAAAGTTTTTGGGTTGAAGTTGTTGCCACTACTTGTTACTTGATTAAAAGGTCCGCTACATCAACTCTTGTTGATAAGACACCTATAGAGGCATGGTTGGGCCACAAGACTTCATTAAGACATCTTAGAGTTTTTGGTTGCGAGGCATAGGCACATGTGCCAAAGGAGAAGCAAACAAAATTAGAGAACAAGGCTATGAAATGTATCTTCATCAGACATAGTTATGGTGTGAAAGGATACAAGCTTTGGGATCCTATTGCACAAAAGGTAATATATAGTAGAAGTGTTATTTTTAGAGAAACTAAGCCTTCTTCTGTTATATTGCAACTAGAACAAAGTAAACAAGAAGATGTGTTTCAATTTCCTTCTACACCTGAGAAAGTTGAATTGAGGCCCAAGGATACACAAGAAGCCGAAGAGAGCTTGAATCTAGCTCTAGATCTTCAAAAGAGGAGGAAGAGACTCTAACTCAACTTTTTCGTAGGTTTACAAGGCATAAACAACCACTTGAAAGGTATTCACCTGATGATCTTGGAGATGCATTTTTGCTTTGAATATTAACATGGATGGACCTAGATTCATAGAAGAGGCACTAGGTATGAATGATGTGGAATCCTGAAAGATTTTTATGGATGAAGAAATGACATCTTTGAAAAATAATGATACATGGGATCTTGTACCATTGTCTGAAGGACGATAACCTGTTGGTTGCAAAGGGTTACTCTCAAGTTGAGGGTGTTGATTATGGTGAGATATTTTCTCTTGTTGCAAAAATGACATCTATTAGATTTTTGCTTTCTATTGTTGCTACTTATGATTTAGAGGTTGAGAAAATGGATGTGAAAACTGCTTTCCTTCATGGTGATTTGGAGGATGATATTTATATGAAACACCCAGAGTACTACGTGGTGAAAGGTAAAAGTAAATTGGTTTGCAAATTGAAGAAATCTTTGTATGGCCTAAAATATATTCCTAGGATGTGGTACCAAAAATTTGATACATATGTGTTGAGTTTGAGATTTGAGCATTTTAAATCAGGTCATTGTGTTTATTATTAAACTGATGGTGATCGTTTCTTGTTTACTGCATTATATGTTGATGATATGTTATTTATTGGTAGAGGGAAATATATGATTTCAGAATTGAAATCTCAACTTGCTATTAAATTTGAAATGAAAGATCTTGGTGCAGCTAAACTCATTCTTGGGATGGAAATTAAAAGAGATAGAGTGAAAAAAAAGCTATGGCTTAGCCAAAGTAACTATGTCAACTCAATTTTATAGAGGTTTGATATGCAAGATTGTAGATCATTATGTGTTCATGTTTTAGTTGGAAGAAAGTTATCTATTTCGGATTGTTCAACATCTCCATCAGAGATGGAAGACATGAGCAGAGTGCCTTACCAGAGTGCAGTTGGAAGTTTGATGTATGATATGGTTTGTACTAGACCAGATATTGCCCAAGCAGTGGGAGTTCTTTCCAGATATTGTCTATTCCTAGTAGAGTTCATTGGGATATAGTTAAAAGAGTCTTTAGATATTTGTGGGGTGTCGGCCTCCTACAATGATTTTAATAACTAAGCCTTTACAACCGTGATTCAAAGATTGGACATCTAACCTGAATAGCCATTTTAACCTGTGAACCCCAATCCTATACCTGCACAAATACAAGAAGCAAACACATTAGTAAATTCATATGCAAGTTAGAACTAAGATTCCCCATGAAATTCATCTACAATGCTTAAAATAGGAAAAATGAAGAACAAAACATGAAAGACAAAGAAATCCTATTTAAACAAGCAAACTCTTGATCCCATGGGGGAATTGGTGCCAATTGGTGTGTCGAAATTGGCCCTTTCCCAACTCCTTTGTAAGCTTTGTGATTTGATGGAGATTGATCCACTTTATTGATGAAGAACAAGATGAGTTCTTGAGAAAACCTACAAATAATCTAGCTATGGTGATGGCAAATGGATAAAATTAGCTCTCAATGTGAGGAGAGTAACTTTTCTCTAGATTGTGGATGAGGATGAAGTTGAGTATAGTAAGTTTACTCAAATTGTGGATGATTGAATGAGAGGAAGAGTCTCTCATTTATAGATTTCCAAATTGGAAGAGAGAGTGAAATTGAGCAATGTGGGATCATTCAACATCCAATGGCCAAGGGCCACTTGTCAAGATGTGAATGGTTGAAGGTTGTGCACATTTTGGTCAATGTGCATGATAAATGCTATGAGATTCAAATTTGAAATTTGAATGTGACATGTTGGAGGAAGAGAAGAATGGAGTTAATGTCACTTGCATCAAGGAAAAAGGACTTGTAAGGTGTGTTAGAACCAAAATTTTCAATTAAAATCCTAAGCCTTTTTATCCATTTAAGCCCATATTTGCCTATCTTTTCATAAAAATTCTTCATTTTATTCCCCGTCCACTTTATCATACACTTCAAATCCTTACCACTCCTTTAGAAATAATTTCATATGTCCTTCACCAGTTTATCGCGGCCTCCCACAATGGGCTTGCGGTATGGCGGTAGCGGTTGGTAGGCAAGCGTAAAGCATTTACCGCACCACCGCACGTGATCTAAACATAGACTGCGGTATTGCGGTGGGGGATGAGTAAGCAGCGGCAGTAACTGTCAAAGGCAAACAATTAGCGGGTGGTGTACAGCGGTAGCAGCTAGGGACGAGGCATAAAGTGTTTACCGCACCACCGCGCGTGGTCAAACCACAGACCGCGGTGGCCGCAGTGAACAGGTAGCAGTCAACGAAACAGTCAATGGCAGTGTGGAAACGGTCAAAGTAGGAGCCATCGTGGTACCGCAGGGGGTCATCTTGTAGACCACGATGGATGGCGAAGCGATTAGCAGACGACGAAGGGGGAGCCACCGCGTTTCTGCAAACAATCATCCGATAGACCGCGGTGACTACGGTGATAGGGTTAGCAACCGACGAGACAACAAAGTGGCAAACGAAGAACGGTTACCGCGATACCGTAACCACTAAAACAGTGACCGCGGTGATAGCGGTAAGTGGCTAGCGGTCAGCAACGAGCATACCGAGGTACCACTCGCGGTTAACACATTGACCGCAGTGGTGTGGTAAACAACAAGCTTTGAACGTGGCAGTCAGTGAATGGCTACTGTGGCACCGCGATGGGATAGAATGTTGACCGTGGTAAGGCGGTAAAAGGAGATGGACAGTGAGCGACGGTCAAACACCGCGATACCATGGTGGGAAAGTCAAAGCCCACGGTAAAGCGGTAAAGTAAAGACAACCACAAGAAATATTAAAGTGAAATTTTAAAAAGCTCAACTATAGTCAGAAATATTTAAATTGCCAATAAGGCAACTTATTTAAATATTTCTTTTTTATCAGAATGCAAAACGGTTATGGCGGGTAAAGTGAAAAGTCGTGACTGTTGAGTTTTGTTGTATAAATGTTTGAGATTCTCAGTCTGGGGGAGTTAGAGGTAGAGTCAGATTTTTCTAACTGTGAATGTAGTAATGGACAGATTTTTCTTGAAACAGAGCAATGGAAACTAATGTTTTTAACTGGTGAAAACCTTCTGGTTCAGTTGTTGAGATGTTATAATTTTTATTATTTTTATCTTGGTTCTCTTCATTTCAAAGACTTTTGATCATTTGAGTTAATGTATCAAGCATAAATTTTGATTCATCAAGGTGCATGTTTTCACTTTGTGTGATTTTTATTTGCTGGTGTCTCAAGTCAGAATTAAAACCCTTCAAGTAAGTCATAGTGTTTGAGAGATTTCTTTTGGATGATTTAAGTAGAACCAGGATACAAAAACATCCCAACATAATTTATGCAAGCCATAAATAAATGAAATTATATGCCAGTCATAAGATTTTATTTTATAAAATGCCTAACAACTTGAAATTAAACCAGAGAAGGAAAACACATATAATTTTCTATTTTGACTCCATTGCCCATGTGGATAGAAGGCACTGATCTGCCTCAACCCAGAGATAAGATTGTTAGAAATCTTGAATAAGATTAATAACCAAGAACACCTGCAAAAACAATGATAAATCTTCCACAAGAGGATATGCAAGAATGAGCTTGCTTGATATTAAGACCTCTCAAATGATGAGGTAAAAAGGATGTTTCAAATGATATAATAACCCTCCTTATATAGGAAAGGGTGAGATACAAGATTTATTAAGATGTTGTCATGTGTCTTGATCTAACAACATGTGACAACAAGGAAACCCTAACAACATTATTAAAAGATTAAATGCAACCTAGGGTTAATATGACCTAAGTTAACTTATGCTAGTGTAATAAATAATATATTACACTAACACCCCCCCATAAGTGCAACTTAGGGAGGAAAAGAAAATGCAATGATTATGCATGATGATGATGGGTCCCGGTTGATGGCCATATTAGGTACCCATGTACATAGGATGAAAATGCAACTAATCTCCCACTAAATGGAGAAAAGGGGAAAACCCAGTGGGAAGAAAACCCCTCTCCGAAAAAAGGAGATGAAATGCAGAAAGGTGATGAATGGAAGACTCAACATCATCCCCCCAAGGACAAGAATCATCACATGGATACAATACAATCAATGCCCCCTCCCATAGGAGGGAAATAGAGAGACAATATAGCCCCCCCCAAGATATGTGATCACCTACAAAAAAGGTAAGTGTATGTAGACAAAACATGATCCAATGTCGACAAACAACTTGTCTCCCTTTTGGAAGAAACAAAACCAAGTGCAAGTGTAGAGATGCTTCCCATTCCGAATAGGAATTGAAGGAAGGATGGATGTATATGAATGCTGATGATGTCTCTGAAAGCTACTCATGTGTCTCCTTGCCTGATGAAGATGAAGATGCCACAACCCACTCAGGTACATACCCAATCAATGTAGAAGGTGACAAATCAGGACGATGCGGAAACAGATGCTGAACAAAATCCAAAGACTGTGATGATTTGACAACAGGAGTGCAATGAATGTCATCAAATAGGAGAGATATCCCCTCAAATATGTCCTCCAAATCTGAAATGTGAGACTCCACAAACAAGGATGCAATGTTTGATAGATAGGAATCCCAATCAGAAAGACAAAGTGATACTAATTGTAATGAAATCACTGAAGGTGAAGGTATATCAACTGTCTCTGATGGAGAAGCAGGAGCATCGGAAGAACCCTCTTCATCCTCATCCTCATCTGAAGATTCAAAGTATTCCAAATATTCAAACTCCTGCATAGTATCTGCATCATAGGGTATCCTGTCGAAAAGATGAAGAGGCACAAGATAATCTGAAAGAGGATCATCTGGGAATGGTTGAATGTCATGATCTCCATGTATCTCCCAAATTTTAGTCCAACGAGTATGAGGGCAATCACAATGATCAACACTTTTCAAGGTGGAAACATCAATATGCATTGCAATGACTCCTAAGACATGATCCCTTTTGCAATTCCAAGCAAATTGCTTACTGTCAGTACCAGGAGGGGGAACAATATTATACAAATTTGGCAGCAAATGAAGCCATCAGAGATGTGTGATGATACCATTTCTCCATTGTGTGTAGTTTCCCCATTTCAACATGATCAAAGCAGGATGAAATGAGAACCCCATAATGAACTATGATGCATAAAATCATGTTTCTAAAAGAGAATATGTGCTAACAAGAGTCAACACATTGAACCCCCCCTTTTTACTCAATCAAAGAACCCCCCCATGAAAATATGATTTGGCACTTTACATTAGTGCGTTTACAACTTCCACCAGCAAGAAATACTAAGTGGTCTTGATTTCAATGCATTACAAAACCCTCACAAATAGGGTGTAAACTGAAACTACAGTATTGGAACTTAGACAAGTAAAACTAACAGCACCACTGCAATCTACTCAAAAAATCATGCACTTTCAAAAAAAGAATCACCTCGATACGAGGTCGTATGAGAAAGTTATGCTTCTTCGAAGTTCCCAAAACGAGAACCGTGCAATGTCACGACTGAGAATCTGCAATTTCTGAAACATTTATGCATCAAAACCAAAAAAACGTCTGCACTAGTGCATAGAGCACAAAAAAATAGCCAAATTCAAAAAAACATTTGTGAGAAACGGAGTTCGTATGAGCAAGAACGGAGCATTGGAAAACTGCCTTCAAATCTGAAACTGCCAACAGAGAGGGGTACGGCTGAAACTTTATGAGTTCGTTTCTGCAAAATATACAAACTGCATGCAAAAACTAAAAAGTACCCAGATGGTTTTTTTATGCGGCAAACAAAACCTAGATGGTATTTTTTCTTGCAGATGTACAAAAGATGTAGATCTAGTGTAAAATAGACACCTTTAGCAACAAAAAATGATATGCAAATGTTGAATCAGCTACCTAAAACATGAAAAGACATGCTGGAACTTGCAATGTTGATTAAAAATGCAAAATATGCAAGTCGGTTGTCAGATTTGAACTTAAAACCCCGATTCCGCAATTGTGTATCACGATCTTTGTTTCGGTGAAGCAAAAGCCAGATCTGACTTTCTTGACAGCCCTGGACTCGGATATGAGCTCAAATTTCCTCCAACATGCACCGAAAGTGACCTTCCAAGAAAATCTTAATATGGAGACAACCTCAAAGAAGATCTTACAGCCATAGCTCAATCCTTAGATTTGGGAAGAGTCTTGCAGGAATGGCTCTGATACCATGTTAGAAATCTTGAATAAGATTAATAAATAGGAACACCTGCAAAAACAATGATAAATCTTCCACAAGAGGATATGCAAGAATGAGTTTGCTTGATATTAAGACCTCTCAAATGATGAGGTAAAAAGAATGTTTCAAATGATATAATAACCCTCCTTATATAAGAAAGGGTGAGATACAAGATGCATTAAGATGTTGCCATGTGTCTTGATCTAACAACATGTGACAACAAGGAAACCCTAACAACATTATTAAAAGATTAAATGCAACCTAGGGTTAATATGACCTAAGTTAACTTATGCTAGTGTAATAAATAATATATTACACTAACAAGATTTCATACAAATACTTTTTTTAAAACCTTTCATTCGTGCAGTAGGAGTAGGATTAGTTGTAGTGGTTTTCATCTGTTCACTACCCATTGCCATTGTGGATAGATTGATCAACCAGGAAACATATTTCAATCTACATTGTTCATTTAGGTACACCCGCCTTGGTCTAGCAGAATCTAAAGAGCAGAAAGTACAATTGCATCAATTGGCCTTGTACGTTGGCCAAAAGTGTAGTAAGAGCTTGGAAAACTCTTCTGGTTAAAACCTGCATTTTTGAGACACAAGAAGGTGAAATAAATGCCTTGTTGGAAGGACCAAGCCCACTTGAATTTGAATTCAAATTTGAGGGAATATTCCTCTTTTATGCCATGTTGAGAGAAAATAGGCAATTTAATAAATCAAAGTAATTGATTTATTGTGCAAGTTGCATTTAGAGGATGTGGCATAGATTAAGATTAAATTAATCAAAGATTAATTAATTTAAAGAGAGATTAGGGGATGTGATAACTTTGACTTGAATTTATGAGTTCATTTAAATCAAGAATTGTTAAGAAAGATTTAATTAAATAAATGATTTGATTTATTTAACTAAAGGGGAAAATGTTAGATTAAATTAAATAAGGTTTAATTTATTCAATTTAATAAGAAGACTTTAAGGATTTAATCAAATAAGATGAATTATTTAATTAAAAAGGGATATGAGGGTTAATTAAACAAAATGATTTGTTTAATTAATAGAGGAGAATGACTTAATCAAATAAAATTGATTTATTTAATTAAGAGAGGGAATATGATGAATTTCATCAAATAAAGATTATTTAATTAAATTGGTTAGTAAAGGAGATGATTCAGGATGAAATGGTGTTAGTAAATCAGGATCTAGTGTGTTGGATCGAATTGTATATTTTCCATGTCTACATAACCATCATGAAGGTGCATTTAAATTGTCAACCTAGGAACGTGAACTTGAAATGGGTCAGCACAATATGTGCACTAGGAACTTCAAAGTAGTCATCTTCATTCTACAGCTAAGAAAGATTCAATACTGAAAGTAAATTGCATGGAAAGGAACAAAGCAAATGTTGAACATCACTCAACAATTAAACTAAGTTGAACATGCATGACAGGAATGAAAATATGAACAACAAACAAGGAACTACTCTCTCTGCTTTGGCTGCAAGAACAGACACATAATGGAATTCTAGTGGTTGCAGGAACAGTCAGTGCCGAATTATGAACTAAGTACTAAACAAAACCTAATAACTAATCTAACTAAACTAAAGGATGGATTACTCACCAAGTGAGCCCCCTTGGATAAGTATCCTCTAAAACTAATGTAAACTCAAATGCTCAACTCAGAACTTCATCTTATTCATTGGGAAATGCAAATACAAAAGAGTAGCATGTCTGGAAATGTTAGTATATTATCAGATACAACATCAATAGCTCAACAACTCGATAACCTTTGAACTCTTGAAGAAGGAGAATTCAAACCTTATTTATCCTACCAACTAAACAGGGCAGTCAACTCCCACTAACTAAGAGGACACCATTTAGGGAAAGTAGAGAAAAGAATGGAAGGGCGGCTATACATGCAGGAAATCCGATCAGACATGCAAGTCCAAACATAGACTCAACACTGCAGTAACGCCCGTATCTTCTCAACATCGTGAATGATCAATATAAGGCGATTACATGCAGATGAAATGGGGAATCTTCACCATCATCCTTCAGTTGACCTTCGAACGATTCCTCTGCATGATCAACTGGTGGCTGCATTTCTCAATTTAGTATCCTCAAGTGTGTCTACATGGCAATGTTAGTACACATAATAATTGCACATCTATAACCACCTTAAAGAACATTCATTAACCACATGCAAAATTAATATAGATAGTCCACATAATGGCTAATGTCATTAAAACTGGCAAAAATGGAATTAAACCCAATGTCTATGGTTTGAGGGAAACTATATAGAAATATTAATATTTAATATCAAAGTCCATGTCAACTTCAACAAATAAACTATAGATTCTACCCAAATTTGGACCAAAAACTAGGCTCATCACTCCCCCCAACTTAACTTTTTGTTGGTCCTCCAGCAGGGGAAGAACTATTTTTCTGTTTGGTCAAAGCTCTAAAATTTGCAACTGATAGCTATCTAATATCAGTGTCTATTGAGCACGAGTCAGGGTCCTAGTAGAATCCTCCCAATCTGTCAAGTCTTTTCCATCTTTGTCTTT
Source organism: Sequoiadendron giganteum (assembly GCA_007115665.2). NCBI lineage: Eukaryota > Viridiplantae > Streptophyta > Pinopsida > Cupressales > Cupressaceae > Sequoiadendron > Sequoiadendron giganteum. The sequence continues at coordinate 81,805,937 of CM021107.1, read as the reverse complement.
CTTCAACAATGTCATAGCGATAGAATCTGAAATTTGGAACAGGCCACAAGAGAATAGGTGGCTGAAAAGTCAAGGGAAGCCACTCTCGGCCCTTTGCTCTCCCAAGCTGAATGTACCTTCCAATCCTCTTTATTGTTGCATGATAGTTCTGGATAGAATGAGGTTCAACCTGTTTCAACTCATCAGTTAAAGTGTTCCATCTCTGTGATAGATATCCTTTCATGTTGTCCTCTTTTGCTGTTGTCTTTACCTCATATTTACTGTAAACTACCTCAATCCAAGACATAATTATGTTACCATAACTAGGCTTGAAAAGCATTATGTTGCATTCTCTGTAAATATCCTTGGGGTTTTTTTGATTATGCTCTAATGGCCAAAGGGATATTGGATTCCCTCTTCCTATAAGCATTATATTTCTCTCCCTAGCTAATCTCATTTTGCACCCAAGACATGAATGCTCTCAGTTGGATATCTCCAACATATAGCAACGGGTTTCAGTCTTGGTCTTGAGTTACAACAAAATTATGTAAATAAAACTCACATAACAAATTCTTCATTTAAGGGGAGGAAATCCTATAAACATTGAAAAATTCAGTGGAAGTCTCAATTAAGGGATTCAAACCTGAGATGTGTCTTGATAGTTGAAAAGAGAGATATTTTTCCTTCAGGTGCAAAGCATAAACTCTTGGAGGGGTTTTGCATTCTAAAATCTATGGCACCAGGGTTGCAATGTTTCCCACCCTCTCTTTTAGAGAGGCAATCTCCTCATTCTTATCTTCAATAATTTCATCCCTCTCTTGAATTTTCTTTTTCAATCTTTTCTTTTCTTTTTTCCATTCTTCCTCTCACCTTTGTATCTTTTTCCATAAATTCAAAATTGTTGAATGCATTGAAACATTAGGAGGATTATGAATTCCTACCAGGATTTTTGTCGATAGTTGCACCCCATATAGTACTATTTGCATAGATTTAGGCTGTCTTACTGGCTCAGGCTATAGAGGTACAATTTTTTCTCTCACTTCTTGTTGCATGGCCTCTTGTTCTAGTTCTTGTAGTTGTTTGTAGGAACTCCTGATCTAATTCATGGTCTTGCTGCAGGAACTTCAGATTCTCTTCATGCTCTCAAGTTTCAACTTCCTCTACAATGACAACAAGATCTGCTAGGGCCACTTTTGCTACCTCTTCGAATACATTTTCTTGCCCCATTGGGGCTTTTGGCTCTTATGTGATGTCCTTCCATGCTTAGGGTTTTCCTGTGAAGGCATATCAACAACTGGTTTTAATTTCTTAAGAGGGCTATCACATTTTCCTTTGGCTGTAGGATGAATAGTGTCAACCTTTCTCTTCTTAGGACCCGACACCTCTCTTTCCACAGGCTATGTTTTGGATTTTCCTTTTCCTACCTCTGCCTCCTTCTTATATGTCCTAGTTCTCACTAGGGTTTCAAGTGGAACATCATCATCAAAGTCCGATGAAGAACTTTATTTTTCAAAGTGCTCTATTTCAGAGGAACTAATGTCTATGGCCCTTTTTGTTGTAAGAGGATTCATACTAGATTGCAACTGCTCAAGTCTAAATTGATTATTTACAAATTCCTCCCAGGTCATCTCAGGTGCTACATCATGCAAATATTTTTCAACCAATAATTTAATGAGGCAATGGTGTGAGACAGAGTTGTTCGCACCTTTTTGAGTTTCAATTGCCATGATGGAGAGAAGGTTATATAAGACGTTAGGCACATTCATCCTTCTCCCATGCCTCATGTGAATCAAAAGTTTGAAATGCACTAAATGTAGGTTTGACAATCAACCTTCACAAGTGATGTACCTGATAATGTAGATGGTTGCCTGCTTCCATGGCTCAGGTAGGGAGGTTCTTTTGGCACCCTACTTGTCTATACTAATTGGAGGGTGACCATGTATTGTGAATATGGCCCTTGTTGACCTAGCATCTCTAGAAATAGGGTAATGCTCGCCATTAGCAGATAAACTTGTAACTTCTACAATTCTTTTCTCAGTTGCCACAACCTCCAGTCCTTTTACTATGGCTTTTCCCTCTGAAAATGTCCAGACGAACTCTAGTGCAATGCCTTCATCGAAACTGTACAAATTTAGGAAGTAGTCCAACTAGCCATAGTTTCTAAATTCTGGCAGACACTATGCATCCTACAATAAGGTATCATGAACCGAAGGCTCATTTCGAATTAGTTTGCCTCCCATTTTCTACAATCACTATCACTCTACAAAATTCCTTTCCTGTAATTCCTGTCTGAAAACAAATTCCTTTCTGCAACACTTGTTAGCTAAAATTATCCTGCACCAATGTCGACTGAATTTTCTTTCTTTGTTTTTTTACCTTTTGCAATTTGAGATTATGATGGGGTCAATAATGGCAAAAATGAGGTAATGAAAAGGAGTTATGATGAAAAGAAATAGCGGCGACAATTTAGTGTCACATCACAGGTGCGAGCCATCCTTCACTTCAAATTTTAAATCGGCTCAGCTAGATTTGCTAACACAAACAAGCCATGGACTGACATGTGGGCAATGTACCTGCATCTTTTCTTCCCCCACCAACCTAAATTTTGACATGTGTCCACACATGCGGGATGGCAATAGTGATTTGATAGGGAGCTATGCAAATTATGTGAACGTCGATACTAATTGTACAACGATTGAATGAATGCACTAAAAAGATAATTAAGAGAGAAATTAATACGCACATACTTGAATTTGTGGAGGATATGCTACAAAGATTGTGGAGAAAGTACCGTTCACCTTTTTAAGAAATAAATTGAGCAATCAATAATGATGAAGTTGAATGATGTGAGGTGGAATGAAGCGATGGAAGAGAGAGAAAGGTGGTATGAATGGGCGGATGGGTAGATGGGTGAAGAAATGGAATTCTACAAAAGTAGAAGTCTTTATTATGACAAGTACGTACCTTAATTAGCTAGAAGGAGGGACACTAGGTCCACTGCCTTCGGTTGCAGTTTGGGTGACTTGCTGCAGGAACTCTTCTTTGGAAGTTGGCTTGTGATACAATTTGAGACGATGACCATTGACTAGTAACTTGAATCTGATAGGGCCAATGGTGGTGAGCTTAACAACTCCATTGAGAAAGACCTCAACAATTTCATATGGTCCTAGCCACCTTGTCTGCAATTTTTCTGCATTGCCCTGATATCATGAGTCATAAAGCAATGTCCAATCACCTAGCTGAAATTTCTTCTCTTTGATAAATTTGTCATGCCATTTAATTCTTTGATTATGCACGACTTCAGTGTGGTGCAAGGTTTTCTTCCTCATCTCATCTAAAACACTTAGTTGGATGATTCTTTCTTTTTGTGCCTCAAAAATATTCATCCCTAAGTCTACTGCAGTTCTAAGAGTTTTATGCTCGAATTCAATGGGCATCATAGCTATTTTCCCATACAGTAGCTCAAATGGAGTGAAGCTTGTAGTAGTTTTCCAAGTGGTTTTGTAGGCCCAAATTGCTTCTGATAATCTGTTTGCCTAATCCTTTATGTGAATAGCCACTATTTTGGTTAGGATGGCTTCAATTCCTCTGTTGGTCACCTCAACTTGTCCATTGGCCTGAGGGTGATAAAGAGTGGACTTTCTGTGTCTTATGTTATATTCATTGACTAGTGCTGTAACAAGTGTTGAGGTAAACTGAGCTCCTTGATCAATTACTATATCTCTTGGGACTCCATATCATGTGAAAAAAAATTCATAAATAAATTTTGCAACCGTGTTATTTCTTGCATGCTTCATGGCCTTGACTTCTACCCATTTAGCTACATAATCAATGCATACCAAGATATACAACTTACCATTTGATGGGGGATTAATGGGTCCCACAAAATCCAATCCCCACTTGTCAAAGGGAGTGAATACTACTTGGGGGTAGAGTGGCATCTCATCTGATTTGGTTGGTTGACCCATTCTTTGACACCTATCACATTTCCTTGTATATCTTCCTGCATCCTTGTGGAGTGTAGTCCAATAGTATCTTGTGTTCAAAATATTCATTGCTATCCTTTTGGCTGCAAAATGCCCTCCACAGGGTTCATCATGACATGCATGCAGATTGTCATATGTCTCATCTTCCCTCACACATCTTCTCATAACATGATCTGGTCTAGTATAAAACAAACATCCAACAATCCATGTAAAAGGAAAAGATTTTTCAATGAGCACTCTTCTCTCTTTTGGAGAGAAGTGGGGAGGAACTCTCCCTGTCACCAAGTAATTAGCTATGTCAGCATACCAGGGTGTGTGCACACTAATGGAGAATAGATGCTCATCAGGAAATGAGTCATCTATGACTTGATTATCTTCTGATATGGTTAGTCTTGAAATAAAATTTGCAACAACATTGGCTTTCCCTGGTTTGTCCACAATGGTTATATCAAACTCCCGCATCAACAATAACCATCTGGCTAACCTTCCTAAGATCAGGGGTTTATTCATGAGATATCTAATGGTTGCATGATCGGTGTGCACAAAGATTTGGTAGCTTGTTATGTAGTGCTTGAATTTGTTCAGGGCGTAGATTATTGTCAACATTTCTTTTTCTGTTACTGCATAATTGAATTCAACTCCTTGTAAGTTTTTGTTGATAAAATAAATGGCATTTTCAATGGCTCATTCTTTCTATCCTAAGACTGCTCTTATAGCATAGTCTGATGCATCAGTATGGATGTGAAAAAGAATTTCCCAATTAAGTCCCTTAAGTACAAGAGCATGAGTCAAATTTGCCTTTAAGTCATAAAATGTTATGGCACAATCTTCTGCCCACTGGAATTCAACATCTTTGGTTAAGAGAGTATACAAGGGTGCTGCTATTTTACTGAAGTCTTTGATGAAATGCTTGTAATATCCTGCATGTCCCAAGAAACTCCTAACATCCTTTTGTTTTGCAGGTGTAGGCAGATTAGTAATTACCTCAATTTTTGTAGGATCTACTTGAATTCCTTGGTGGGAGATGTAGTGGCCAAGAACTACACCTTCCTGCATAATCATGAAGCACTTCTCACTGTTTAAAGATAGATTTTGGTCTTCACATCTCTGTAAGACTTTCCTGAGATTCTCCAATGCTTCGTCAAAATCAACACCATAGGTGGTAAAGTCATCCATATAGATTTCCATGCAGTCAAGAGAGATGTCTGAAAATATTACGATGACTGCTCTTTGAAAAGTTGCAAGTGCGTTGCATAAACCAAAGGGAAGTATTGAATAGGCATATGTACCCCATGGACATGTGAAGGTTGTTTTCTCCTGGTCCTTAGGTGCAATTTGAATCTGATTGTAGCCACTGAATCTGTCTAGGAAAGAGAAGTACTGCTTTCCTGCAAGTGAGTCCAATACTTGATCTACAAAAGGAAAGGAAAAATGGTCTTTCTTAGTAGCAGCATTGAGTTCCTTGTAATCAACATAGACTCACAATTTTCCTCCCTTCTTGGGCCCAATCACCAATGGAGACACCCACTGACTATTTGAAATAGGATAGATAAATCCTGCATCTAACAACTTTTGCAGCTCTGTTTTGTCAATTTCTCTCAATGCAAGGTTGATTCTTCTTTGTGGCTGCCTGACCGGTTGACAATCATCTTTGATATATATCCTATGGGTGCAAAGATTGGGGTCTAGGCCTTTCATATCATGATAATCCCATGCAAATGTATTTTGGTGGGCCTTCAACAAATTTGCCAATGAGAGTTGTTTTTCTCCTAATTTCCTGTTAATATTCAAATATTTTCCCTCGGACACCTGTATTTGTGTAGTTAACTCTATCATAGTTGTTCCATTAATACATGGTACCTTAAGTTCATATGGAAGCATTGTATGGAACATACCTGTTGCTGCAGGAAGTTTGTCTGTGGGAAGAGTGGCCGTAGGAAGAGTGGCTGCAAGAAATCTGTTTGCAGAAATAGTGGTTGCAGGAAGATCAGGTAGAGAAAATAGGAGTGTGCTCATGGAATCAGCAGAACTAGACGCATGAGAGAGTGGCACCTCCTCTATCTCACAATGGTTTTGAATTATATTAGATAACACTTCATCTTCATCTTGAAGTTGCAGGAAAGGGATTCTACCTAACACCATAAGTTGCACCATAGAGTTAGCTTCCTCGGCCTCTTCACCTACATGTGGCCATACAAGATTATCCTCACCATGGGATGGTTGAGCAGGAGGATAAAAAACAAGCTTTTTGGTGTTCCTGCCATCATAAATGGTCATGTCACCTGACCAACATCCAATATAAGCGTTTGTTGTTGCTAGCCATAGCCTTCCAAGGATGATAGGATATTCGTCTAGTGTAGCTTTAGGAGAAAGAATCATGAAGTCGGCTAGATGCTCCCAAGAATCTAGAATCACCACAAGGTCCTCTGCTATGCCATCAAGCTTAACCGTGGAATTATTAGCAAGCTGCAAGACAGTAGGAGTGGATCTCATATTTACAACATTTAGTTGCTGCAAGATGTCTTTAGTCATCATATTTATTGCTGCACCCAAGTCAATCAAAGCATTCTTTATGTGTATCCCATTTATAATAACTTCAACCACAAGACTACCTAGATCATTGTACTTGGGGATAGTTACTTTTCCAAGCATGATGTCAACCAATTGTCTCACTACATGAACTATAGTTGGGTCTTTCTTTTTCCTTCCCGACTTCTTGAGGCATGCTTCTTTGATTGCTTTGCCATATATAAGAACATCTTTTATGGCCTGGAATAGGGGTATCTGGACACATATATGCTTCAGCTAGTCTAGAATGTCAAAGTGGTGTCCTCCTTGTCTTCCTTTTGTTTGACAACTTCCAATCTTTGGGGGAATGGTGGTTCTTGTGCCGTCTGTTCAGTTGGTACTAGTTCAAGATTTTTAGGTGCACTAGGTTGAATGGGAACATCCATAGGTTCTTCTTCTTCCATAGGAAGCTCAGTGATGATGGGTGTGGAAGGAGTTGGCAAAGTAGTTCTTGAACGCAAACGTATGTTATTTAAACTCACAACATATGCAATAAATTGATTTGGATCAATAGAGTATACAGGCTGCTGTTGTGGCTTATTATTTGGGTTAGGTGTGGGCTGAGCTGGTAACTGAGTGGGTCAATTGGTTTGGGATTAGTAGGGGGAGGCATGATAGCAGGTTGCTAGGGTTGAGAAGGTGGCTGCATGTAACCAGTTGTTTGATTTGGCCTTTGTTGTCCACCTCTCCATTGGGATGTTTGTTGCCAGTTTCCTGGAGGTGGATGCCAAGGTCCTTGAAACTGCTGCCAATTCACCTAAGGTTGCTGCCATTGAGGTGAATTTTTTTGATAATTGGGCCAAGCATTTGGAGGGTTACCCCAAGACTGTGGTGGATATCCTCCATAGTTGGATGGAAATGGGGGTTTCCACTGGTTACTAGATGAATAATAGTTAAAATATGGCCCAACAAAAGATAGTGGATTTGGTGGCATACCTTGTCTTGGAGCCCATGGCCTTTTTTGTGCAACAAAATAAACTTGATCTTTCTCAGTTTGAATTGGTTTGAACTCAGGTGGAATTTGCTTGTTGTCAATGTTAGCTACCGTCTTGCATCTACAATCCTTCTTCTTTTGTCTATAATGAGGGCAATATTCTGTCAGCATTGCCTCTGCCTCCTCATGTTTCTTCTTGGCCTGAAGTGTATCCAACTAGGTAGCTAGATTGTTTATGATATCCTGCTTGAAATCTGCTAGTAAATGAGTAATCTTCATTCTTGAAACTCCACTGGTGGATGACTTACCCATAGAGGATTGGTAAGTTCTCCCTTTCTTTGAGGTTGCCCTAGAATAGTTCTGGCATATCTTCTTGATATCCTCCCAAGGAACTTGAGTGACATCTCCTCCTGCCATCAGGTCCAAGGCATCAGTGCAACTTTCATTAATTCCTCTCAAGAAAAACAACTTTTGTGAGTCTTCATTGAGTGTATGGTGTAGAGATTTCTGCAAACAAAACATAAACCTTGAAATGAAATCCCCCAGGCTTTCATCTTCCTTTTGTTGCATTTTGAAAATGTCACCTCCTCTCATATCATTGCCCCTACAACACTCTTTGTATTTCTCAAGGAACTTTGTCTTCATGTCCTCCCAAGTCTCCACAGTATCTCTGCCAAGGCTCATAAACCATCTCAATGCAACTTCTTTCAAAGTGGTAGGAAATAGCTTAAGCTTGTGGGCATCAGTGGTATAGTCATAACTTATGCAGAGTATATCAAACTCAAACAAGAATATATTAGGATCTTCTGTGACAAGTCCATAGAACTTAGGAAGGACTGAAGCAGGGATATTTTTGAGGTTGTCTAGTTCATTCTGTTGAGCAATGGGAAAAGGAAAAGCTGGTTGGTTCTGCTTGTTAGGCCTATTTCCATTTGCATCAGCCATGCCTGCTTGATGAAGTTCCAAAGTAAAGGGTTCTTCAAATGGATTTTGATCTTCAAGGGAAACTTCATAATTTGTTAAGTCAGGAAATGTATCAACAAAGGGGTGTGGTTCTTCTTCTTCTTCGTTTCTGGGAAGATTTGGAAGCTCTACTAGCTGAAATGGTTATGGATTATTAGGAAGGAATCTCCCATAAGCATCTCTTCATTTCTGAGAGTCTAATAGTGGTTGTGTTGTCTCTTTATCTCTAGTGGTGATACTCCAGTGAGAAGCTTGCTCTGCAAGTATATTGTAATATTTGTGATTTATGAATAATATATTGGGCGACTTTTGGAGGTGGGGTTTTTCTCTTGAAAGGGTTTTCCCCACATAAATCACTATGTTGTGGTATGCATGATATTTATGTTTATTCTTTTTAATTTTTTGTAACTATTAAAGATATGAAAAGTTTTGCATTATTCTCCTCTCAAGATTAATGTAGGAAGTTGTTTCACTACCTTAGCTTTCTTACAATTATATTTATTGCATCCATTAGATGTTAAGGTGTGCTTGGTTGGGTCGAAGTCTTCCACTTGTGTGATGCCACTTGGCTCTAGTGGCATCATGGTTAGTCATATTGTACACAATGGAACCATAATATCGTTAGTGTTGTGCATTGTTGTTTTAAAAAAAATTATGTGTGCTTTTCTTGATTAATGTCTGATGGGTCCTTAGTGGGGCATTACAACATCCGTGTTCTTTAGATCCACTTATCCTCTTGATGAGGCATCCCTAAACCATCTAATTAATCTTAAATTTATTAAAATCCAAAATTTTGGGACATGCCCTCTTTTTTCATCGAGTGCCCATTTCTAACTTTTTTTGAAACACTATTATTTCATAACATTATCTCAAAGAGGGACAAAATATACACTTATTTCTCATCATTGCCTAACATTACACCTTAATACCATAGCCTATTCTAATTTCCACTTCCCAGTCCCCCTCTAATTCTCCGTTTCATTTTACTCACATATAACTTAAATAATCCAAAACAATTAAATAAATCCATCATATTCCAAAATAAAATAAAAATCTCCATAACGTTTTTTCAAATAAAAAATGAATAATAATATCCATTATCCATTTCCTTTGGAGTTCTGGCTGTGATCAACTAATTTGGTGCACGTGGCCAAATCCGACCATTACTCGTAAGATTAGGTTATATTGTGGCCAGTTCAGACATAGCAAGGGGTTAATGGTCCAAGGATTTGTGCTGGGGTGCAATTTTTTTACCAAAGGCAAGGGCTTTCTCTTGGACAACATTGCACAACAAAATCCTCGCTGGGGAGAGACTTCAGAGAATTGGCATTGCTATCCCCCATCATTGTGTCTTGTGTAAAGGACATGAGGAATCCATAAATCACTTACTCCTCCAATGTAGCGTAGCACAATAGTGTTGGGCTCACTTCTACAATAAATTGGCTTGGTCAGGCCCCCTTCAAAACAATTTGGTGGAGGTATTCTTAGCTTGGACTCGACTTAACAAGGGGGCTTTATGGGAAGGTTTGTGGTCTAAGACTCCTTCCCAAATCATATGGAATTCATGGCAGGAACACAATCAACACATCTTCAATGATAAGGAAGCCTCGATTAGGAAAAAGGCTACACAACATACAATCTGGCTATTTGACTAGATTTATTAATTAATTAAAAATAAAGATAACATTGTATCTTTATTTTTAATTAACTAATAAATTTGGTCAAATGACCAGATTGTATGCTGCGTAGCTTTTTCCCTTGATTAACTCCATCCTGAACAAAATAGAAATAAGCATATGTGAACATATAAACACAAAGGTCTTGAACATAAAATGCAAATTCTTCTATGCTTGGGATGAGATGAATAGAAATAAGCATATGTGAGCATATAAACACAAAGGTCGTGAACATAAAATGCAAATTCTTCTCTGCTTGGGATGAGATGATGCTTAAACGCTGCTGCATCTCATCAAACCAAAAGGGAATATCATCATTCCAAAATCCAGGCAAGGAAACAAACATTGGAAGTTGTCCCCGACTAGTAGACAAATTAAATTTTGATGGGGCCTCTAGAGGCAACCTGAGGCCTTCGGGTGCAAGCTTTTTAATACACAACAAAAATGGTGAGGTGATCTGGGCAGGTTCAGTCAAACTCCCAATAGGTATGAACAATGAGGTTGAGTTTGTTGTTCTGTATGAGGGACTCAAAATTTGTAATGTTAAGGAAATCTCTCGCATTGATTTGGAGGGCGACTCTATGGTTGTAGTAAACGCAATCGCCAAAAGATTAGCGCCCAGCTGGAAATCTCAGGCATGGATCAAAAATATTTGCCCACTCTTAGACAGGTTGGAAGATTACACAATATCACATATTTTCTGCGAAGCCAACATGGCTGCAAATCTCCTTGCAAATCGAGCAATTGAGCAGTTAGAGAATGGGGTCTCTTCAGCTGTGGCTTCTACTTGGGATGGCCTCCCCAATATCATCCAGAGCGATAGGTCTACAGAGTGACTCACTCCCTTCGCTGGTCTGAGGAATTCACCTTGTTGCAAACTGTTGCACTAACCTTGGCTACGTACCTATGGTCTCTTTGTACAAATCTCTAAAATTTCCCCCATTTTAATATATTGGGAGCTGTCCCCTTGATAGCATTCGCCTAAAAAAAATCCATTATCCATTTTAAATAAATAGATAAATAAAATCCTAAAACACCATTATAGTCCCTCCATTTTCTCCTCTATTTTTATCCCATGCACATTTGTTTATCCAAAATAAATAAATAAATAAACATATTTATTTTCACCTACTAGAAACTCTCTTGACTTTTCTTAGTTAATGAGGATTCCCCACTCCTCTCATTCAATCTTCGTCTTCCGTTGAGATTAAATCTTCATTATTCACGTTCCCATACATTCTGTAAATTCACCCTCATTCTTCATTTTTCATATACACAAATGATCAATTTGTAGGTACATGCTATCAATTTGAGAAACCTACATTTCAATATGATAGAGCATATCCACGCCATCGTAGAGGTTTTGGTGCGTTTTATTTTCAATTTTGTATTATCTTTTTATCTCCATTTGCTCTATTTGTGTTATTCATTATTTGAGTTTTTGGGTTTGTTAGTAGTTCTAATTAAAATTTTGTAGTTCAAATAGGGGCACACATCATCACTAGTATGGTTACTCGTTATCTTAAATCATTGTACCAAAATGTAGAATCAACAAGAAGGGTTTAACCAAAGGAGAACACTCTAATCCTAGCAAGCTCCTAAATGGTGTCTATTGACACCACTCCCTTGCAAAAGTAGGTTCTAGACATCAAGGCAAGCAAGACCCAAACATTAGAATCAATAAAGTTCAAATATGTAGGAAATGTTCAAATTCAAGGCATGGAGATCAAATTTAAGGCATGGAGATCAAATTTATAGTTGTGGAAGTGAACCCAAAAAACAAACATAATTTTTTTTGATACCAAGACATTTATATAACATTAGCTGGGCTTCAACAATTATTTGGTGAAACAATTGGTAACATTTGCCACTAGGAATCACCATCAAAATTTATAGCTAAGTATTGTTTGTTCATTTGTTTAAAATTTGTAAATTTGATTTAGTAACATTATTAGTTTCAACTCATTAAATAATTTAGGATCAATTGATTGTTCTTGCTTCATTGCTACATTGATAAGTGTAACTACAATGGCACCATTGTGGAGTTGTAATGGAGTGAACGGATAAAAATACCCTTTAATATAAATTTTGTAGTCATTTATATGAAACATTTGACATAAATTTAATATAAATTTGTGAACCACTACTCATGAAACATGGGTCAATGAGTTTGACTCGAAAAACTACACGGTAGAATCTTGTTAGTAATATCATAATTTGACACGCTGTGGAAAATACCTACTTATCAGTCATTTATATGCCAATCATTCATTACACCTAATTCTATATACATCTAGATAGAATCCTAATAAACTAGTATAGATATTTTAAATACATTGATCTAAAAGACATCCAAAAATATCAATCTAATTTATATCACAAATCCAATATAAATATTTCAAAGCTAATATCTCTTAATATCTTTTAGATAAAGATATTTAAAATATTTAGACTAATTTAATAAATTTATTTGTAAAAATTGTTTATTTTCAATTTCCATTTTTAATATGGTGCAAAGTGATATGGAATCATTAGCCTACCATTATCAGTCGTATAGGCCAAAATGGTACGTTACCCCCTGTTTACATGAGGTCGCAAAATGCAAAAAAATCTTCCTCCTCGCTCACTTTTGGTTTCTTCTCAAAATCTGAGCAAGATCAGTTCTAATTTGTGGAGTTACATCTCATTTAATGAAACAGCGTCCCTCGGGGAATGGGGCCTTGGTTACTCAGCTAAATTATCTGTTTAGTCGTAAATTATTAGGCCTGCAAGGTAGATCCGCACGCATTTTTTGCCCATGGCGATGAGCTCTATGTTTTGACTAGTTACAAATAAAATAACATACGACTTGCCTAAATAGTTTATCTGGGGTCCTTTTAAAGTCCACAAGATCCAGTCTAGCGTCGAAGCCCCCGCTTCTTCCCATTTTAGATCGCAAAGAAAATCCAAGTCCAAGTGAAAATGGAGATGAATAAGAAGGCAATGATGTGTGTCCTGAGTATACTTGTGCTATTAATATGCAGTTTTCAAACTGGATGGAGTGCATCAGATCACAAATTCAAAGTGAGGGATGAGGTGTCATTGTATGCGAACAAAGTCGGCCCATTTCAGAATCCCAGGTACTTTTTCACTCCTTTCCTGCATTTGTGTTTCGATCTCTATATCTTCCTCGTGTATGTTGCAAATTTGCAGATATAGCTAGTCTTATGAATCTTTATTATCAATTAGCATGCGTGCCCCTATAGATCTCAACACCCAATTCAGATTTGTGCGTTATTCAATTTAGCCTTCCTCATTTACATGTGGACAGGATCGGATTTTTAGATCCAGGAGACCATTATGAGTGTTATCTTGTTTTAGCATAAGGTACGGTAATTATTGAATAGTGAGTATGAGCATGATGTGTGTGAAATGCATGCGTTACACTTGGGGAAAGTTGGGTGGTAGTGAAAAATATGCTATAAGCGTGAATGTGCTTATTGTAGTCAGAGACCCATGGTTGAGTGAGGGAGGGAATGGCATTATTGCGATGAGACCCAGGATCTAATCTAGTGGACATTGTAATCTACAATTCCACTGAAAGATGTTTGGTGTACCCACTGAAATGAACTCGAGTTAGTTGGCATTAACCCTGAGTACTATGTAATTACCATAGTCACCATGACACATGCCATACTGGTATGGGTATGGGAGATGATTTCCAGCTGATGATGCTATGGGCTTAATCACTTGCACCCGTTTTTAAGTACATCTGGGTTTGGACCTCGATCACCAGGTTGGTTTTTGGAGTTGCCACAACAGATTGGCAATCTCAGTGTACGCTACCACATTGCCCGCACCCATAATAAATGTCGTCCTGTTCACCCCGGGAATCTTGCATATCACAGATGAGAGAAGAGGGGTCCAACACTGGATAAAACCTTTTACATTTGTGAATTATAAAAGCTCAATTCTATCACATCTGTGTGCCTGGCGAGAGGGTTTTCCCTACCCGAATGGGTGTTGGCACAAATAAGGGAACATAATTTCCAAATAAGGAGCATTAATTAATTAATAATGGAATTGGGCCATTGGCTATGTTACATGTAGATATAGGCACTAGGAGATGTGTGCATGGGCCTGTACCTCAGCCGATTATGCTGCCGAACATAGTAATTGCTAATCTTGCAAATGAAAGTTTCTTTGACAGCAAAAGGGTTTCAATGCTTGTGATCGATACGAGAAGAGCATAGGCTGTATTTCTAACAGTATAACCTACATGGGTTGTGATGTGGTTTGATTTGCATGACTGCTTGCCAAAACTTTATCGAGCATCTAGCTGAGCTGTATGAGACCACAAATCAACATATATAGAGAAATGATGCATGAAACTAGGAATTAGCCAATTAGGATTAAAAAATCCTAGATTGTAGGTATGGATCTACTTTTCTAGTTTGTCATTGATTTTACATGTAATAAATTTTTACTTTTCATGCAATCAGCATCAGTGCTGCTGTGGAGATGGTTGTTGCAGCGATAATTGACTGAACCCAGATTGGCATTGATAGCTAAGAAAACATGAAGCTTGGCGTGGTATACATTATTTGTTTCCATTCTCATAACGTTTTCACTTCTTTTTAGTAATAGTAGGCCCTTGTACTGACAGAGATGACAGAGATGCCCTACAAATTTCTTCTATAGTCATTTTCTATGACATGTCAAGAAACATTATGAGCATTCCTTTCATTTTGGGTTGAGGAAAGGTAGCATAATAACCGGTATTCATTATTTTGAGTGTTTGTAGAAAAGAGAGTTCAATGCAGGTTGCCCAAAATTGAGCTTGTAGTTGTATCTGTGAGTTACAAGCAGATGAAGGCAATATGAATATTTGGCATTCCATTATCCATGACTTGAGGCCAAATGTTCTAAACAGGTTATGTATTCTTGTTGTTTTCCCAGAGCCAAGATTAACTAGCATGATTGGTATCTTAGTATCTTACCGATATGGGTTGATGTGCCATCAACTTAGAACATATAGGCACAGTGGTTAATAACCAGAGCTAGTTCAGCAAGCTGCAGTTCTTTTCTTTAATGATCTAATCCATATATTTTTTATTAGATTTAGTAAACCATCAATTAATTTGTGATTAAATGTCAGTTTGTGCTGTTGTTGACCATCTCATTCTATAGTGTTGAGACTCAGATTCAGGGAAAACTCAGCAAACATCTTTTTGACTGGGACTTGGTGAAAAAACTCAGTAAAAACTTGCAATTTAAGAAAAATTAAAAATATAATATGTTGATTTTTTTAATGGTTTTTTATAAGTATATTCTGTTTTTCTTGGCAGACTCGGCCAAGTCTGTGAGTCTTGGCTACAGACTTGCAGAGTCTGACTGAGACTCAGATCTGTGAGTCCTTGCTGAGACTGACCGAGTCTCAACACAGTCTCATAATCCTGAGTGCTATTACATTTTAGGTATTTTGCAGTATTTACTGCACACCCTCGCCCACATTTTGTTTCTCTTCTTGTATATGCCATCTTCACATAACACTTTGGCATTTCTTGCAATTTCTGTTTCTGAACCATGGGAGGTAGTTTTGATACAGAGTTCTCTCTGTCTGTGGTCCTTTATTCACTATTGCTAAATGCTAGGCCATATAGAGGGAAAACATAGTTTAGGCAAACTTTAGCGGGAAAGATTAAAGCATTAAATGGAAACATGGTGTTGGGCTTGGGTCTCTGATATGATGGTGCGGTGTGTATAAGCATTGCTATAAGTTCAACCCTGATCTCTAGTTGTTGATATAACTGATCCAAGGTGTCATAAAGCCTGTGGAAATTTATTCAGATTATGGTGTGAAATTACTTATTTCCACCGCTTGCAGTTGCCTATATTCCTCTGGGTCTTTTAAACCTTTTTAAATCAATCTTTGGAGCATTATTGACTTGTTAATTAAGCATTAATGAAATTCAAATAACTCCATGACAAACAGCTGGAGGCTCCTTTGTTTTAGTTTGTCTGTTTTCCAGAAGGTATCCATTTGTTAGACATCATATATCTTCTATTACATGTCCAACACATAATATCTTCTTTAATCAATTATTAATAGGATCAGGTTATCGTCACATATGGTTTCTATGTAGTGAAATGACAGCATGTACATATACAGTCTATTATGCGAGGGAAGACCCTTACATGTGGCATTAGAGTTTTTGGAATATTTTTTTTCGATCTGTGAGGATAGAACCTTACGTATATTTTGTGGTATTAGTGCGGAACCCAAGCGACAGAAGACTTTGGGCTTGTTGCCAAATTTCATAGGCATGTTTGGCACTAATGTTTTGGTCCTAACTTCCATCTTCTCAACATGTTGTGCTGTGCATCAGTTTGACATGACAATAGTGGTGACAGCATTTTCTACAGAAGACATTTGGTGCTGCAACTTTTGATGCCAATGCTGACTACCTTATGGTGTAGACCATAATAGCATTACATTTTTATGGTAAACTGAAAGTGTAAATGGAATTCAATTATTCAAAATGGGAAAAATATGACAAATTGAAAAAAGTTAAAATATTCATAAAAATATGGAAAAAGAACGGCAAGTTTAATTTCATGTCAAATAGTGCATAGAAAGAGATTCACAGTTCAAAGTTCAAACATAAAACATATATAAAGATTCAGTGGTGCCAATTACTCTTAAATTGTTGTTAAGTATCAAATTTCTAGTCTTAGTACATTTTCAAATCAAAAGTTGAGAACACAATTAGCCTCTAAGGTTCCTATACTCTTAGACTATAGAATGTGAGTTGGAAATCAATGCACCTACATCCCTGTTCTCCTCCATATATGTTCAGTCGTAATCATCCAAAGCCTCATTCTAGATAGCCAAATCATCTTACTAAATGAAGGCTTCTCCTTGGCTACTATCCTTTCTGAATCAGGATCAACTTTGTGCAGTTGCTGTAGGACAGCAGAACAACTTGCAACAGCTGCAGGAAGCAACCAACAACGTAGAACATCTGCGAGACAACAAAACAACCTTCTGCAGGAGCTGCAAGTAGCTATATCACAAGGTTTGTGTTTGTGTTCAAATTCAGCAGAGTGGGGAGAAATTCGAAACAAATTTGTAAACTCATAAAATTCAAGAAAAATTTCGTTATCAAAATTCAAAAATTACAAATCTGCTATTTATTTTTATTTTTATATAAATATATTATATTAAACTTAAAATAAAGAATATTAGGGGGATGCTCCTTAATTCTGTTAGCTATGTTGTAGTCATTACTCACTACTACCATGTATTTCCTACCTTCTGGCTCGTTAATTCTGTTAGCTATGTTGTAGTCATTTCTCACTACTACCATGTATTTCCTCCTGAGTTCTTCAGGTTCTTTGTTATTGTTATAATAGAACAGGGTTATTGCCCTTTTTTTACTGAAAACAAATAAAAGTTTAAAGCTATTAAAGTTAAAATAAATTTTTAAATATATAAACAAATAAATTTTAAAATTAAAATGTAATCTAAATGTATTAAGTATTAATAATATTTATATAACTATAAATGTAAAATAAAAAAGTAAACGCTGAAAGGTAAAACTAATATACAAGTTTTTATAAAAATAAAATAAAAATAAAAAGCAGGAGGAACGAGAAGAAATATTGTTGATTTAATAGAGAATATTGCTAAAGAATCCAAAAATCCCTTGGTCACCTAGTACGCACAATAAGCAGCTTTAAGGGCAATGGGGACTAACTTCCAAACTCGTTCCTTTTCAAGGATTTTTCGGGATGAGATTGAAATTGATCAAGTCAAGGAGGAAGTGGCCTAAACTTTTGTTGGCAATGGGAAGGAGAAGACTTTGTGATGAATCAAGATTATCCATAAACTCTGTCGCTTGAGCCCAACTAATTGTAGACTTGATGCCAATGCTTCTATAGCCATTAGATCTGGAAAACCCTTGATGCCTACTGCAGAATTGATTCCTCCCTTACTATTTTCCTAAGTCACAAGCTGGTATTTCCCTGTTATAAATTGTTTCACCTCATACAGACGAATTTAATGTTGATTTTCTATGAATTTTAGGGTTTTCAAAAATGTTTTTTGGATTTTGAATTTCTATTATAAAACTTGGCAAACTTTATGACTTAGACGAGAAGCAATCAACAACCTACAACAGCCATGGGATAGGGAATTGACCTCTTGCAACAACTGTAGTAAGTTGTTTTGCAGTCCCATAGTTGCTGCAAGAAGTAGTTTGTTGTTTTGCAACTGTTGCAAGTTGCCTAGCATAAAAATGACAATTTACCTTTAAAAAATGTTCTAACCTTAAAACTTGAGGTTAGGGTTAGGATTTATGCTTTGTTAGAGTTTAGACCTTATTGACTAAGTTGCCAAATTGGAATCAGGTATGGGTACGGGTACATGGGTATGATACATCAGTATGACGTTTTTTTAGTCAGGCTGGGTACATTTGGGTATGCCTGTACAAAAAACATAAATTAAGTTTAGAATACCATAAATCATGAATATGCTAAACAAAACCATCATAAATATTACAAAATTCAAAATTTGAAATGCAATAATATTAATTCAATATCAATTTGTCAAACTTGAATGTCATGATATATAATCATTAATATTAAAACAATACAATCACTAATCAGCATCATATAGGTCATTATTAAGAATAACATCATCATGATCATTAGCATTAGTAGAACCACATGGAACCCCATTGCCACTTGGATTAAAAGTATGTTGGCTACTTAACTCCTCAAAATCTTAAGATAGTGCAACAAAAGAAAGATCCAATTCAGTTTGCTCTGGGTCTACATCCCACAACTTCGTTGCCCCTTCCTTATACTCATCATTTTTGTGAGTAAGAAGGTGCAAGTTGGAATGCACATAAACCAGGTCCGTGGTTTTACTCGCTGCCAATCAGCTGTGTTTCATTTAGTGGATGAAGGAATATGTACTCCAATTCCTTTCAAATGAAGAAGACCTAGCAACCTATTGAACAAACGTTGGTACATGATTTTGTTGTCAATACATAATATTGCTAATAGGTTTGTTGACTGTTCAAATGGACTTTCTTGTCCATTTAATCATGTGGTCTATCAAATTATTGATAAGCTGTAAATTTACACTCTATGGTGCCGCTATATATAGGCTGGCAGCCTCAAAATACAAACAATACCCATGTAACAAATTTTTTAAGAAGCTTCTGATAGGCGTAACAATCTGCCCATTATTTAGCAAACTCAAACAGCTATTTTGGTTAAATATTCTAGTGATATTTATGATATATCTAATACCTCTTTAATGATTAAATCAAATACAATCCCAGTTTATCTCTTCCAAGGGTCTTAGTTATTATTTCATCAATCTGCTTCTCTGTAGGACAATAATAAAGATGAATGTTTCTAGTATCAAGTTTCAACCAACAACACGATGTAATGATGATGAATTTCAATGTGCATGGTTTTGGCATGATAGACTGAGTTATTTACCATCTTGATCTTACTCTGATTGTCATAGAAAAGCAAAGCTGGTGCTGTTGGGTCAATTTGAAGATCAACTGTGTTTGTTGTAGTTTCCTCTGCCAAAAAATTACTTTGGATCTAAGAGTAAAAACATAACTTGTTGTATACTTTTTAGTGTCAACTGATCCATCCCAATTGGAATTCTTATATTCAGAAAGCGTGAAGTTTGCAATCACTAGTATAGAATGCCAAAGTCAAGATATCTTTTGACATATAAAAGAACTCACTGCAAAACATGTGTTGTAGGACTTATGAAGGTTGGGTATCACTATGTTCTTTATCAAATCTCCATTCTAACTTGATTTTTGTGATGTTCTTTGGTCCAAGTCTTGTTTTATTTTAACACCAAAACTTGTTCCAGAATTATCAGCAGTAGTTATCAATTCAATACTGTATATAGATTTACCATTACTTGAGAAAAAAGATATCTTCTCACGTACAAAACATCTCTACTAACAACAATTTTGTTTGTAGAAATCAAGTAACTGGCATGCCTTTGATTGGTCACTATAGCCAGCAAACCTATATATTTTGCTCTATACATCTAAATTCTCATTTCTAAAAGAATCAATGCTAAATCAAGACAACCGAAAACATGACATTTACTCATGGATGATCTCCTGCCTGTTCATATTTCCTGGGAGTGATCTTCTACAATGCTTAACATGGACTTGGGCTAAGGATGCAGACAATTGTATTTATAGCTTTTACTCAGTACCAATATGGCATAATCTCATTGTGCATTGTATGCATCGCCATCCCCATAACAGTCCTATTCCTTCGTTCCATGATTCCATTTTGCTGTGGGGTGTATGGAGTAGTATACTGTTTGTATATACCATTATTCTTGTAGAATTTATGACTCTTTAAACTCGCCTCCTTTATCAGACTGAAGAGTCTTGATCTGTCTGCCCGTTTGTTTTTCCACCAAAGCTTTGAATGCTACATGTTGACTTGTTTTTAAAGAGATACAACCAAATTTCCTAGAAAACTCATCAACTATCAGAAAGAAATAATTTGCTCTTTGTCTAGTGGGCATCTTCATTGGACCATTCAGATCAGCATTTACCAGGTCCACAATTTCTTTGGCACACCATGCTTTATGAGTATCAAATGGGTGTCGACTCTACTTTCCCATATGATATCCTACACATCCTGATTTTACTGAATGGATCCATTGACCTGTTAGTATTAGTATAGATAAATATTGATAATTTAGGTGTTCGTACCTTTCATGCCAAAGTACACTACGATTCTCTACCAATATTAGTGCTTGAATGCTACTGGTTTATGATCAACAAGTTTATACAATCCCATCTCATCAATACCTATTGCAATCACCTTGTTACTATCCATGCTCCACAGTGACATGTCCCCGGGGTCTAGGTGACATCCTGGATGTCTTGGGGACTTCGACAGGATGTTAGTACTGGACAACCTGTTCTATTTGGTGCATAAGAATAAAAAAAGGTAATTTTTTAAGAACAATTTGCTAAAAGCCCCAACATAAACTAAAGGGGGATTGTCATTGCAAATGTGACACATTGTATGAAAAGTTAAACTGCTTTTAATTTGTTTTAAGTTATTTGGCAAGTTTTATGCTATTCCCAAAATCTTGACCCCTTTCCTCACATCCCTTGTCCTGGAAACTCGGAGAAACATTGGTTATTATGGAGAGTTGTAACCATACATTTGTTGCCTTGAAAATTCATTAGAAGACTAGGATTCTCTGATATTTCACTAATAAACAAAAGATATTTATTCATGTCTGGAACATATCGAACATTTTCGAAATTGTAACTCATAGTATTGTTCAATGGGACACAAACATCACCACATCCATAAACATAGTGAGTCCAACCATCATCTAATGAAAACAATTCACTTCTACTCTAATCATCAGCAAAGATTACACACCAATCTCCGCATCATGTATAGCGTCTGGATTCACCTGAGTCAAAATACTAGGTTGTGGACTCGATTGATTACTTTTTGGTTGCAACAAATGCAAACTCTTTTGTGACCTCTTGTTCGTCAGTTTTGGCAACATTTGCCTACTTTGATTCCCATTGGCTGCCAGATCACTCTGACTTTTTCTGACAAGTTTTATTTAGAAATCCATGCTTATTACAATCATAACATTTCCATTTTGATCTCTTGGAATTATTGCCACCTTTGAAGGAGCTATTTGATGAACTGTTAGTATTGTGCTTGCCTTTGCCTTTGATCCTTGCAATGAATGCACTTTCTGTATTTTCAGAGGTTGATGCTTCAACATGATCTTGCCTCTGCTCTGTGATGTCCCCGCTCTAGTCAGTTCTCGGGAACAGTGTGTTAGCCCTTTATTGGACCCTTGTGGGCTAACTGGATTGGTTAGAGGGTCAGTGGTACTTTCTGGAGAGTTGGATCGTTCTCGTGTTCAGAGCCCAGTATTGGTTCACAACAGGCATTAGCAGACCAGGAGTCGACAGCTTCTGACGGCACGGGATTTTATGAAGAATTGTGGAAGTTATGCCTATTTGAGTGATTTAAGTTATTTATTAACTTAATATTTTATTATAAAGTCAAATTGACTTTATGCTTTTTAAATCACTTAAATATTTCCTAAAAAGTGATTTAATACTTAATCACTTAAATTAATAAAGTGCGCCCACTTTATTTAAGTCAAACTATTGAAAGTGACTTAAATTATATTTTAAAAGATTTAAATTTCCAAAAGTGGCGTATCTTCTTGGAAATCGTGCCTTTTGGCATATATAGGCATTTTGGGCAATGAGAGAATCATCTTTTGAATATTTTGACTTTTCCTTTGGCTTTTTCCTGTGCTTCTCCTGTGATAGGGTTTTGAGCATTTTTCCATTGGAGAAGGGAATCTCTTCAGTGTTGAGCACCTTTGAGGTTGTGGAAGATCAGCTGAATTTGTGCAGTTTGTGAGGGCTTCATACAGAAGTTCTATTGTGCCTCATCTGAGTTTAATTTCAGCATTTCAGTGTTTTGGGAATAAAAAACAGGGTTTATCTTCCTTGTGGCGCTTTCTTCTTCAGATCAGTGGCATCCAGCAGGGTTAATACTCATTCTTCTCCTTGGCCGTATGACTTGCATTGGGAATGGTGCATTCTAGAGAGGCGTGTGAAGGGTTTGGTTGAAACGCCTTCCTTTTTGGTTGCCTTTTGACTTCCATCCTTGGCGTCTAGTATTTACAGAGACTTGTATCCAGTTTCGAGGCAGGAGAACTTAAATCTGGAGGCCAGGCATCCTTTACTGTCAGTTTCAGCATTCTTGGCTGGCGAGCTGGCTTACTGTTTTAAATAAAAAAACTGGAAACATTCTGGTATGTTTATCATTTGCAATCTATTTGTTTCAGTTAAATAATGTCTTCTACACTTTCATTCTGAAGAAAATAGTGCAAATTTACATTTTATAAGCATTTATGCTGTGCGCCCCTTCTCTTCTGTCTATCAAACTTTCTCTAAAAACCTAAATAACACTAAAAGACTTAAGAAAATACTGGGGTTTGAATTGAGAGCCAGTAGGGCTCATCACATGCTCCTTTTGCAAGAGAAGTGTCGGTAACTTCTCAGGGTTGAGCACTGGAGTCTCTGCAATCAGATGCAGGGATTCAGCAAAAGAATCATGGGATGATGGCAAGCTTTGTAAGACCAAAGCTTGTTCAATCCTGACAAAAATTAGGAGATTAATTCTCCTTTCAACTTAGATGAAAACAACAGATTCTTTGGATATAAGGTTTGTCCAGCATCTAATGCCTGGTATTTGTTTTTAAGATTCTTCAATAGTGTTAATGCTTCATCTGGTATTATTTCAGTTATATTGCAACTGTTGTTTTACCTGTATTAATTGCTATTCAGAAAACATAACTAAATATATCCAATTTGTCTTTTGCACTCCTTTTATCAATTTAAGATTTTATTGCCCTTCTAAATAGGGGGCACTTAAATAAATGTGAAACAATTATGAATGGAAACATATTGATCTTTGATGCAAGTGGTAGCTAGATTGCTCTGCATTTCCATTTATTTTAGGAACTATTTAGTAGATGGAAATTTAGTAGCTTATCTTCATATGAACTTGACTTTTTCTGCTTAAAGCCAAAGGTTACTTTATCTTCATGATAGCTTACACTTTTAGGTTTATTGCAATTAGAACTGGATACTAGCCACTTACATAAACTATGTAATTTGAAGACGTTTCCTTTTCTAATGTGGTCATTGTGATGTTTTGGCAGTGAGACATATCGGTATTTTGATTTGCCATTCTGTCCTCCAGGTTGGTTATAGGCTGAGTGACATTTTCTCTTTAAAAAACTTCTGTATTTTGTAAGATTTCATATCACAATTTTCTGAGCTTTAGGATAACATCTCTCATTACATTTTCTGATCCTGAGAGCCATTCTGCTTTTATTGATTAATAATTGCAGATCATGTGATTGAGAAGAGGGAGGCCCTTGGAGAATTATTAAATGGTGACCGTATGGTTGATGCTAGGTATCAACTAAAATTCCGGGTGGACAAAGACTTGGAGTCTCTTTGCAAGAAATTACTGACCAAAGTGGATCTGGCAAAGTTCCGAGATGCAGTTAAGAATGATTACTACTTTCAGATGTACTATGATGACTTGCCTGTATGGGGTTTTATTGGAAAGATTGAAAATATGAAAGGAGAAAAGAAGGATCGTAGGTATCTGATTTACAAACATTTGCAATTTGATATTCTATATAACAATAACAGAGTGATAGAAATTAAGGTGAGTGCAGATCCTCAGTACACAGTGGATATTACCGATGACAAGGAAATTGAGGTTGAGTTCACATACTCTGTCAGATGGGCAGAGACTGACATTCCCTTTGAACGCCGAATGGATAAATATGCAAAATCTTCATTTTTACCTCAACACTTGGAAATCCATTGGTTCTCTATTATTAATTCATGTGTAACTGTTCTCCTTTTGACGGGATTTCTCGCAACAATACTCATGCGAATTCTGAAGAATGATTTTATCAAGTAATGTAGCTTGATTTTTGGTATTGCACATAAATCATAATTTTTTTAATCTTTATGAGTGAGAGTTCTTAATTTTTTCTTGCCCTTGAAACTTATAATCTTGGATAGGATTTACAGTATTGGACATACCTTATTTCTTTGTTTTAAAATTGTGTCTCCCATCCTATTAATGTGAAGATATTCTCGTGATGAGGAAACAATGGATGATCAAGAAGAGACAGGATGGAAGTACATTCATGGAGATGTCTTCCGATATCCTTCACACAAGTCTCTGTTTGCTGCTGTTTTGGGATCTGGAACTCAGCTGCTAGCACTGTAAGTAGGTTTGAATCAATTTCTGGATAATTTGTATTCCTTCACTGATTTAAAGTTTCATTCTGTACATTCTGTATCTGAGTTTTTCTATAGGAAATAAGCTTCTGCTGTTCTTGCTTCCTTTCCTTGATTTTGACTTTGTAAATAGCCATTGCCTATAGATCTTTGACATTCATTGATACCCTCAAGTCCAAGATGATGCTGGAAATCTTTTTCACCATTTATAAGCTGCATGGTAGATTGAAATAAGTGTTCTATAAACATTAACCTTTTGCTAATACTGTGCTACTCCATCTTTGCATTGCAGAGCTATCTTCATCTTTATGCTTGCATTGGTGGGAGTTTTCTATCCATACAACAGGGGAGCTCTATATACCGCTCTTGTGGTTATATATTCTCTTACGTCTGGCATTGCAGGCTATGTTGCAGCCTCCTTCTATGGTCAACTTGAAGGAACAAACTGGGTATTGGAAAAATGTCATTGTTTCTCTTTTTTTTTTTAAAGTGAATTTATATGTTTTTGAATATATCTTTGTACTCTTTTTTTGTTGGTGAACATCTAAGGTTTTCATGCTGCAGGTAAGGAACCTGTTGCTGACAGGTTGCATATTTTGTGGGCCTTTGTTCTTAACCTTTTGCTTCCTGAACACGGTAGCCATCGTGTATACCTCTACAGCAGCCTTGCCATTAGGGACTATTGTTGTAATTCTTCTCATCTGGACACTGATCACTGCTCCCTTGCTTGTCTTGGGTGGCATTGCTGGTAAGAACAGCAAAACAGAGTTTCAAGCTCCATGCCGTACCACAAAGTATCCCCGGGAGATTCCTCCTTTGCCATGGTACAGAAAGGCTGTTCCTCAGATGGCTATGGCAGGGTTTTTGCCATTTAGTGCCATTTACATTGAGCTATATTATATTTTTGCCAGTGTATGGGGTCACAAGATCTACACAATATACAGCATTCTCTTCATTGTCTTCATCATCCTTATAATTGTCACTGCATTTATCACTATTGCATTAACATACTTTCAGCTTGCAGCAGAGGACCATGAATGGTGGTGGAGGTATGTTTCCTGAAAATCTTTAAGCATATATGTTTCATAATATAGTATGAAATGCATTGTTTCTATTCTGTATTTCTGCATGGAGAGATCACTTGACAGTTGACACCACTGCAGCTGTCAAGCTTCATGGGGGCAAAACTTGTTATACGTTCTCTTATTTTCTTTTTCCTTCAAATTGCTTGATTTGCAATTAAAAAGTAACTTTAGGAGTATAAAGCATTTACAAAAAAATATTTGGACCAGCAAATGCAGGTTTTTGAGTGGAAAAACAAGCTCTGTTAGTAGCTGGAAAGTACTACGGAATATACACCGAACAACAACCACTCACCAGAAATGTCCTCTTAAAAAGAAATGGGAGCCATGCTAAGGAGAATCATGTACCAGAAAAATCAAATTAAAAAATCCCTAACAGAACATCACCAACAGTCATATGGGAGTGAATATGATCTCTAAAATAAAAGAGAGTCAATTACAGAAAACATAGAATCTAATCTGCATAAAGGGTGAACAATTAGTTAGCAGAAGTTTACACAGAACATGAAGCAACAACAAATATTCCCATATAACAAAATAATGACCAGATCTGGGGTGATAGAGATCCTTAGCATGCAGACTGAACAGCAACTCTATAGTTGAGAAGATGAAGTTCAAGTCATAAAATGGCACCAACAGGGGAATTGTATGGTCAAAGACTCAAAACAAACCTCTGCCAAAGACAAAAGTGAACCTAAAGGGCATCAGCCACAAGTAGTGCTTTTTTTCCATAAGCCAAAACAACCATTGAATGCCCATTAGAGAACCTCAAGATTTGGACTAGCATCCTCAAATTGCTGCTACAACACAAGCTTGACCAAATGTCTGCTGATGAGGCCATTAAACCCTATCTCTCCCATCCTTTGGGTCGGCTTAGGGCTAACAACCACATAAAGCTACAATTGACATTAATCTCTTCCAAGATCTTTAATAAATCGAAATGAGTCCTAAAGAATGCTGTGATATGTGCTATCTGTGTCTATAATGCAGCTGCTGCACACTTCCCCAACCCTTCCTATCCTTTCTCCACTCAGCCAGTAGAGTGGTTACCAGCTCATTTTGATGAAACTTTACTAGGATTTTAGATAAGGGAAGGTGTTGCAAACAGAGGGAGGATGGAGCCCCTTCTCCTTCCTTCTACCTTTTCTACTACTCTTAACAATTCTTTTAAATGGCAGTATTACCTGGACAAACAATATCACGTGGTCATAATACTATTTATATCTTCTCATAACCTTGGTGCATCCTTGTAGGGTTTTATTTTGTTACCAGATAGCCTACTGTAAATTGAATTGCTTGCAACCCTTTGATGGTATGCGTTAACTAATTGTAATTTTATGTAGGTTGTTTGTGGAGACAAAAGAGGATAGTGGTAGACGGATAGAAACAAATTTATGTGCTAGTGGCATTTTTGTGCCGTATGGCAGATAATTTATTAATAGTGGTGTTCTAGTGATTAAACAGTTCACGGTGAGGTTTAAAAGAAAATTGCCAAATTGTGATCAATTTTAATTGTACCTGATACGTTTTTGTTGCTAGGCTTGTACCATGCCCCAAAAGACTCATCTCCCAGTGGCAGATGAATTTACAGTCGAACATAGCAGATGCAAACACATCTAAATATGATTGGATGGAAAGGCATTGTTATGATCATTTAGTTTATTGATCAATCATATTTACAGATCATCGTAACCACTTGAGCGGTTGCGTAATCCTGATTCGATTCTCCAATAGAGCAGAGTCAGCTTCTTGCTGAGTTATTGCTGAACTCCAAACTAATTATGAAACTGGCATCAAAACCAATTATGGAACTTCATTAGTTTGAGGTAGATGCATTGAGTTGGCATTTTCTCAACACTTTACCGAATAACTGCTGAGCAACCTACTCAATGCTTCTCTTCATGCTTCAAGGTTTAGCGATGGTCTTAACTAATTGTGAAGCTTTGATACTAGTTTATGTTAGGTAGTTTCAGTTGGCATTTAGTCAGCTCTTGCAGACTTATCATCTAGTGCCGAGTCAATTCCTACCATTCTGGTTGTTCAATTTGTTGATAAGTCCAAGACGTGTGACTGTGATTACCTCCTTATGGATGTTTGATGATGTCTAGTCTTTTCCAAATTAGGGGGCTCTCTAATAACCGATCTCTTTGAGCTTTGGGAAAATAAATCCAATTCTTTTTAAACAATACCCCTATTGGGAAGCCCTTCATGTAAATTACTCAATTTTCTGATCTCTTTGGGGTTAGAGAAGATAACCAACTTATTTTTAGTATACTCCATATTAGAAAGCATGTTTATAGAATTATCCTCTCTTAAGAAATATTCAGTCCCTTCTTGAAACACAGGTTAGATTTCTCTATCTAGAATGGAATATGCTCCAGCCTATACTAAGTTCTGATAAATTAGGCTTTTAAAGATTCTCCTTAGGGTTACTGTATCAGGGACAAACAAAATCATTGAAATAATGCATTGGATGGCAAGTCCAAACTATTAATCATCGAATCTTCTCTAGACAGTTTCCCATGTTTCACTTTATCATGGATTCCATGTGTGCTATGAATACCCCTAGTTTGACTTTTGGACAACGTTTCATTTGGGCCTTCAATTTTTCATTAACAACTTTGTCTGGGGTATTTTGATGACTACCTTCTCTGATCTCCATTGTTTACCTCACAACCTGAAGAACTTCTTCCTTCAAGCATATATACTGGGAATTACAAAATTATTGGGCCACTTATAACCTTGTCTTATGTTTGTCCTATAGTCTACAGAGAAAAACTGGGAAGAGCTTTGTAACTGCATCTATACTTAAACTAAGGAACACTTTGAATCTATATTTTCCTGGCATCTTTTTTTGAAGAATTTAAAAACAGGCGAGTTCTTGGTGTGGGAATGGTCTTTTAATACATTTGATATTGTACTTGGGTCTTTGCTATCCATGGAATTGTTTTGCCTTTCAAGTTATCTATGTTCATTCCTAAGCTGATAAAATTGGCATTGTTGTCCAATTTGCAAATTCATAAAAAGGCCTACTACTTGTGCAATGCAGTCCTAGTATTTCATATTGATCGGTTGGTAACTTGGTTGCATGCATGGAAAATGTATTGGCATAATGATATTACATAAGAGGCAATATTGTCTTTCTCATAAGTTTGCTAGTTTGTTCCCTTGTGAAGTTATTTTTTTCTGTCTTTGCTTTGGTAACTTTGTCTTCTAGGTTATTCAAATAGCATTGTTGTATATCCCAGATCAAATTCAGAATTTTTTCCTCTAGAAGGAATCTTTTCATGGTTCAAAATTTTGTCTTCTAAACATTAATGAATACAAATTTGAAGGCTTCTTCACATGAATTAGGATTCTTTTCTTTATCTGATCTAATGGAGCAAAGGGATCAGCTGAAATATTCGTATGATACTGATGCAGGTCTGTTCTATGTGGAGGATCGACTGGTTTGTTTATCTTTGGATATTGCTTTTACTATTACTTTGCACGATCAGATATGACTGGATTCATGCAAGTGTCATTCTTCTTTGGGTACATGGCTTGCATTTGTTATGGCTTCTTCTTAATGCTTGGAACAGTCGGTTTCCAATCATCTTTACTGTTTGTCCGCCATATATACCGCTCGATTAAGTGTGAATAATTTATTTTTATAACGGGGCAGGCGCATTTGCTTCATCTTCCTCTTCTCCCATCCCCGTAAAATTTATGGCCTTGCTGTCAAGAAAGGAGTATAGAAGTAAGCTTCAATGCCCGCTTAAGCTGAGGTGGTCATTGAATAGTTAATATATCATTACAGAAGCCGTATTCTTAATCTGAAGCAGCTGCTATCTGTGATAAATGTATTTGGCGACAAGCCAATATTTTTTTACCTCAATTATATAAAGTTCTAGGATGAATAAGAACCCAACAAATTCAGAGGGAACTGCAGTTGTTAGCTTTCCATTAGTGTGAACTCTATTTCTTGCCCAATTTAATTGAAAGCATTCGATATGTTCCTCTTGTTACCGCTAGGCTTGCAATCACATGGCCCTGTAGCATATTTGTTTTGCTTCTTTGTAGCAACTGTTTTATCTATACTAACTATGGTGATTAATTGTATGCAATTCCAATACTATACCTGGCATACCCATACTATCTTTAAGGGACTTGGTGTGATCCATCTACATTACCAGAAACTTAGATCTTCATTTGTATCAGAGCCA
This sequence comes from Sequoiadendron giganteum, assembly GCA_007115665.2. Lineage (NCBI taxonomy): Eukaryota > Viridiplantae > Streptophyta > Pinopsida > Cupressales > Cupressaceae > Sequoiadendron > Sequoiadendron giganteum. The sequence goes on along the minus strand of CM021107.1, from coordinate 81,775,668 downwards.
CTGGCACTAGTTTCATATAAAATTTATATGATAACAAGCTGCATTCAAGGATTTCAAATTGAAGCTGTGTCTTGAATTGAACAACTACAGTTTGAATAGAGAGTAGAGCTGCAACATAGAAGCAGATGAAAGATTCAGTTGATTCCCAACTACAATTTTAAGTAGTTTATTTTAATTCGAATGTATTTTTAAAGTTAGAGAACTCCATTTAAACATTGTCTTGATTAATTGCCCTCTCTCTGTAAGACAAGGGCCTTGCATTTAGTACATCAGTTTTGTTGGAATGTAGGTAGATAAAAATATAACCTTTTTAATAAGATTTTAAACTTTATTTATCTTACATTTAACTTATTGATAATTTATGTAAAAGGCAAGTTTAGTTGGAATGTAGGTAGATAAGAATATGACCGTTTTAAATTTTTTTATAAGATTTTATACTTTATTTATCCTACATTTAACTTATCGATAATTTATGTAAAAGGCAAGGCAGGCTAGATCTTCTCAAATCATGTTATGTATGAATTTATGAAGATTATTAATCTAACATTTAATGTGTTACTATATATGATCAGGCTTCTCTCCCTTATTAATAAGGAGGTAAATGTTCGATATAAAATTATATGACTGTTTTAGAATATGATATTTTGTTTAATTGTGATCAATGTTTAAATTCTTAAAAGTGAAATTTAAATTATAACTAAAGGTGTATTGTATTGCTGAAAAAAAACAAGACTAACTCAATAATATCACTAGGATATAGTATATGTTTTGAGAAAGATGTTTTAGAGGAATTATGATTTCTATTAGCCTCTTAAGCTTTATAGTTATGCTATTCTTTGTCTTTTTCTAGAAGTTTAAAGAAGGTTAGTGTTGTCAATATGTGAGGTGGAGTGAACATGTGTTAATATATATGATGATATTAATTAACTTTATATTAATGTTAAATCTAGGTTATACAAATATATTTTATGTCACAATACACCTTTGTCGTTATCAAGTGCAAATAATTTTTTAAATAAATATTGTTTAAAGTTTGTATTTATATTAGTTAGTATTAATATATTATATAAGTATATTATGTTTTTTTTTTTATAGATAAGAGCTACCAAAAAGGGGGTAGCGCTTGCGTACAACAAGAGGGGCAAAAAATTGCCATGACAGACTAGCTAACTTAATTTACCAGAGATTGATATATTACTGCCAAACATCTACCTAACTGAATGACCCTTTCCAAGCTCTGATCTCCAAGCCAAGGTTGACCCTGGTGCATGATTCTAGTGAAGGCACCCAGATTGTTATTCTTAACCCCTGCTCTGAAAGTTTCCCAAGCATCTGCCATCCGACTGACTTCCTTTTCGTAGTCTGTGTCTTGGGCATTCAGGTCTACTTTGTATGAGGGGTCGAAGTACATGCTTAGATAGTTGACCATTCCTTCCTTGGCTAAATCCAGGGTTGAACTGGCGATAGATTGAGCATAAGTAGCAGAAATGGAACCTTGGAGTAGTTCTGTCGCCCTAGCCGGGGATTCCACAATGTCAACGATGGCATTGACCACTGTCTCAAAGATTTTGCAGTTGCACCAGTGACGATGATCTCCCAGAAGTTTCCTCACCAACTGAACCACCACCACTCTTACCTCCATATTACGAAAGGAGAAGAGTCTAGCACATTGCTCGGCCAGAGTTTTTGTAGCACAGTGATAGCTAAGTCCAAATTGATGCACCATCTCGCAAACTTCCACTCCCACTCGGTTAACTCTCTTGGAGTGTAATAGTCGAGCAAACAAACCTTTCGTAATATAGCCTCCCATCCAAAGCTAAGAGGACATTCACATGGGTGGTCGATGATTAGGCTAGCTCACGAGTCTTGTTCGAGACAACCCTCTCCTGACTGCCGAGTTGATAGTCGGTTGGAGATAGTCACATGCCATTGAGCATTTCAGTTCGCAGCTCCTGATAGATCATTTGTCAGGATTTCCTGTAGACCTGGTCATCAAGTAGGAGCAGAGTTTGAGATGACCTTTACCTCTTGTAGTGGTCCCCAATTTGCCAAAAAGTTTGCCGCCTTGTTTGTTTCTCTATAGACATGTGATAATGTGTAATAAGTAAGCCTGACTAATAGTTTCTTTATTGGTGAGATGCAGTCATCGATGCGCCAACATTGTGTTTTGCCTGCGGTAATCGCTTGGACACAAAGCAGAGGATCTCCCTCAATTTCGACCACGTCAAATCCCTGTTGTACACACAACTGTAGACCAAGCCATAAGGATTCAATTTTTGCCACGTTATTGGAGCAGACCCTCAGGCTTTTTGACGTCGCCCAAACACAGTTACCTGAAGAGTCCCTAATTATGCATCCTGCCCCTGCTTGCCCCATCAAAATTTAGTTTCCATTTGAGCCTAATCGGTTGCAACCAATGAATTTCCTTTCGGTTTACCTTGACTACCCCCATGTTTGGTACACTTGGTAGTTTGAGCTCATTCCAGGTTTTCTTGATATCCTCATCCCACTTGGAGAATTTTGCCTTGGCCTCGATTTTAATTCTATTGCTTGCTGTTTCGATTATGGCTACTTGGATTTTGTCAATTAACTGGGAGCGGTTTAAAGCTTTACCCTTGAAAATGCGTCTATTCCTCTCCTTCCAGATGTGCCATATCACCAATGATGGTGCCAGCGTCCACAACCCTTGCCAGTATCCACATTTGTTCATATTCGGCCAGCTGGATAAGAACTCTTGCAACTTGTTTTGTTTTGGACACGTGTAATTAAATGTCGATTGTAGCCAGTCCCAACATGTGACTGCCACTGGACATGAGAGGAACAAGTGGTCACCATTCTCCTCATCCTGTTTACATAGTGTGCACCTCGTGGGGCCAACAATGCCTATTCTTTTTAATCTATCACCTGTAAGACATCATTGATACACTGCTACCCATAGAAACGCCCCTGCTTTGGGTAGCACCACATGCTTCCAGCACAACCTTGCCATCCATGTTTTATCATTTGCTTGTGTAGACTATATCTGGTATCCAAGTTTGGCTGAGTAGTTACCAGAAGTAGCCCCGCACCAGATGATGGAGTCGTCCTCATTTCGTAGGTGAAACTTCCTATTATGGATTTCTTGAATAATTAGTGCTACCAAGTTTTGGGGGATTGGTAGTGAGTCTAAATTAATCCATTTGCATTGGCCAACCAATGGGTCGTCGCGCAACTGAATATAGTCTGCCACTTTTGATCCATACTCATATTGCAATCTATCCACATATTGGTCCAGCTCGAAGAGGTCATTCAAACTTTTGTGGCCGTTCCATGAGTCTGTCCAGAAGAGTGCCTTTCTCCCGTTGCCTAACCTCCATGAGATATGGCATGTAATAAGTGGTCTGCATTTTAGTAGATAATTCCAAGCAGTTGATCCATCCCTTAAGTTGTCCGTAGTTAATATTCTTGTGTTGTCCGAGTTGTCCAAGTATTTTGATTGCATGATTTGGCACCAAGGTTTGTCAGGAATCTTGAACATCTTCCAACAAAGTTTTGCCCCCAAGGCATTATTTCGCCATTGACTTTGTGGAGCCCAACTCCACCAACCTCTTTTGGTTTACATGCCAAGTCCCACCCAATTAATGGGATCTTTTTTTCACCTTTTGATCCTTCCCAAAGGAATTTCTTAAGGATTCTTTCTAAATCAGATTCTATTTTCCTCGGGACCTCCAAGCTTGACATGGCATAAATTGGGATTGCGGACATAACAACTTTAGTCATAGTAATTCGACCCGCGAGAGTGAGCCAATTGTTTTTCCAAGACATGGCCTTATTCTGACATCTATCCACCACCTCCCCCCAATGCTTTGCTTTACAAGTTCTTGAAAAAATTTGAATACCAAGGAACTTAGCCGATAACTTACCAGAATTGTAGCCCAACAGTGATGTTATGGCTTGTTGCAGGCGAGCTCTAGTATTGAAGTAGATACATGATTTTTCCTTATTCATCCTTTGACCCGATTGTCCTTCGTAGTCTGTTAGTAACTGTTTGATACTTTTGGCTTCTCTTAGGCTTGCCTCCCCAAAAAGAGTGGTGTCATCGACGAACTGGGAGTGGGTGATGGGATCCAGGGTTGGCGCTACATTCACCCCCTACCAAACTAGCCGCTTGCATCTATTTTTGATTGCACAACTGAGAGACTCAGCCATAATAACAAATAGGAAAGTTGACATGGGGTCTCCTTGTCTGAGTCCGTTGGATGCTTGGAAGAAACCGTGTAGTGATCCGTTACAAAAATTGAAAACCGAATCGTGGAGATACATTGCAATATTAGAGCGCATCATTGATCATTAAAGCCTAACTTCCTCATAATTGCCAGTAAGAAATCCCAATGAACTTTATCGTATGCTTTGCTCACATCTAGTTTAATGATTATGCTTGCTTGTTTACTTGAGTTGAGGGAGTGAACGACCTCTGAGAGGAGAAGAATGCTGTTTGTTATTTCTCTACCAGGCACAAAGCCATTTTGCTCAACAGAGATAATGTTGCCCAATATTTTTTTAAGTCTATTGGCCAATACTTCTGCCAGCACTTTGTAGATTGTATTGCACAAAGATATTGGTCTGTAATCTTTGAAAGAGGAACATACAGGTTTTTTAGCAATTATTACAATGACCGAGTTGTTCACATCCTTGACAAACCTCTTGGTCCTTCTGAAGTCCACCATTTTCCAGAGGTCATTCCCAAGAAAGCTCCAACAATTTTGGAAGAATCTTGCAGGGAATCCATCTGGCCCGGGAGCTTTGTCTAGGTGCATTTGGAAAAGCGCGCAATGGACTTCCTCCTTTGAGATCTTATTACAGAGCATTTTATTGTCCGCTTCGCTCACTTGTGCTTCTAATGCGTCAAGGAAACCGTTGCTGTATGCCGACTGGGAATGGTCAGCCAGAAGGCTGGTAAAGTAATCTACTGCGGCCTTGCCAACCTCGGCCCCTCCACGAGAAAGGGCCCCATCAGGAGCTTGAATTTCTTCTATTTTGTTGGTGTCATGTTTGGCTAAGACAAAGGCATGGAAAAATTTGGAGTTTGCGTCCCCTTCTTGGAGCCAAACCTCACGAGACTTGTCTCTCCAGAAGATCTCCTCTCGCTTTAAAAGCTCTATGTGTTTCTCCTTTAGCTCTTTTTCTTTGAGGTATTCCTCATTCCTCATGCCATTTACTATCACAAATTCATTGAGACTGTCCAGCTCGGTTTCAATGCGTGCCTTTTCCGTGAAAATGTTTTGGAATTTTTCTTTGTTCCATTCTTTGAGTTTGTGCTTGATTATCTGTAGTTTCTTTACTATCTTGAAGCTTATGGACCCTCCAACCCTGGCTTCCCTCCACCAACCTTCTATAAGTTTCAATAAGTTGGGGTCTCGCCAACACATATTTTGGAATTTGAAACTTATTTTTTCCAAACTGTTCCCATTGATGATCGACAGCTCAACTGGGAAGTGATCAGAGATTGAGTTTGGGAGGATGCTAGAAGACACTTGCAACTCTGAATTGAACCAACTGGTGGGGATAAGGAACCTGTCCAATCTTTCTGCTATTGCCGTGAAATCCATACGCCTATTATGTCAAGTGAATGTTTCGTTCCCTGTTGGGCAATCTGACAACCCTACATTGGATACAAAGTTCCTGAAATCTGTTATGGTCCGTGTCACACTTTTGAGCCCACCACTTTTCTCTGATAACTCCAGTAAGGCGTTGAAATCGCCCCCTATGATTAGGCCGTCTTTAGAAAGAGGGCATACATAGTCTAGAACTGCGCCCCAAAGGGATGCTTTATCTTCAGTTTTGGTTGGGCCATAAATATTGATTATTGTTAGATGATGGTTCAGCTCCAGGTCATAAACGTTCGCCGCCATCCAATTTGCAGATGAGTGATATATTTTAACAGATACTGCCGCTTCTTTCCAAAGTAGACCTAAACCCTTGTGGCGCCTAAAGAGTCTTGAAAATGGCCTTCCCAATATCGACAGTATTTTAGAAACTTTTGATAGTCCTCACTCGCCAGTTTAGTTTCTTGTAAGAGGATTGCTTGTGCTTGTTTGCAGTTGACGCCTGACTAGGCGCCGCTTGTCAAGGGCCTTTAGGCCCCTGACATTCCATGTGGTGATCCTCATTGCTTCCCAAGGGAGGGACGCCCCCCCTTGGTACACATAAACTTGGTAATGCTAGCATAGTTCCTTGCCACTGCCTCTTCCTCCCTTTTAGTTGTTTTAAGGACTTCCTCCCTCGTGTGTTGCCACCGGTGCTGATTTTTCCCAAACCCAGATGTTTGATTGCAGATTGAGATATGCATCTTTCCTCTATTATGTCTAGTTCGTTCTCTGGTTCTACAATTGAGTCCAAGTCATCACTTTCCCCAATGATTTGTTCGACCACCTTAGTTGCCATTTGATCATCCTTTTGTCTCAGGGATGCCTGTTTGTTGTCTTCCCTATTTGTTTCTGTAGGGACATCCAAAGTGGTGTGCGTTGTGTCCAATAGCGCCATCCTATCATCCATGGTGGTGGTTGTTAATAATCGCATTCCTTTTGGAGATTCCTTGATAGGCTTTTTGGTGGGGGTGGTTCTTTTCCTTTGCTCTTGCCTTTCGCGATGTTCCTTTGGCTTTTTGCTGCAATCCGCAGTCATGTGGTCCCACGATCTGCATTTGATACAAAATTTTCTTATCTCCTCTACCTCTATTTCCTGAAACCAGCGCTCCCCATTCACCAGTAAACAAATACTTGAGGGGATAGTGTTGATTGCTGCAATTTTTAGCCTGGCGTATTTGTAGAGGTCGCCATCCGTAATCTCCATGTCAATTCCTACCAGGGCTCCCAAGGAGCGACTGATTTTTTCCAGACAATCTCCTGTCCAATATTCTATTGGCAGATTGTATAATCTAACCCAAACCGCATGATCATAAGGGCTTAATTTGACTGGATTGAAATTCTGGTTCCAGGGTTGCATGTATAAAGGTTTGTCGCCCATGAACCACATATCTCCCTCTGTGATTCTGCATTTGGTGTGTTCATCTGCGAAGACTACGATGAAAAAACCTTTTGGTAGGAATCTTATTAAAACCTCCGTCTTCCATTTCTCTTGGATCCAGAGTTTGATTGCAACCCTACTTGAGTATTGTCCAATGAAATGACAGATGAAAGCGAAGTCCTTTAATATCGCGATGTTGGTTTTGATCTCTTCTGAGACATCAATTTCCATTATTTCCTCCTTGGGTTTGCTAATTGGGTTCTTCCTTTCTTGCACTCTTCGAGCCCTCTCCTGCCTTGGTGCCCACCGCTCTTTTCTGGTTACATTTTTAACATTCGTGCTTCCGCTTGCCGGAGGCACCTTCCGACCCTGTTTCCTGGATGCGTGAGTCCGTCTATCCCATGGACACCAGGTGTTGGGTGTTTCAGGAGTATCGTACCGAATTCGTCCTGGCTTGATTTCCTCCCACGACGCTTCAATTCTTCGATAAAATGGATGGCACTTGTCCACCCATTCCCCATCCGTGAGTACCCATTAGCGGATGTGTTTTGTTGGACTTTCCTTCTCCCATTCCTTATTTGCTTCATTTGCTCATCGAAATCTTGGGGTTTCCACGCCCCTCTCTGTAGGTTCGTTCTTTTTCACCTCAACCCTAACCTGCGAGGTGACGCCAATTCGACACTCCTTCTCCTGCTCTGCTCCGCTTTTCATAATTTTTTATATGGCTACTCATATCATAAGTTTTACTATTATAAGTATATTATGTTATCGCAAAGGATAAAAGTGTATATATTATACTTATATTTTTTTTGATTTATGCTATTTTATGTAGATGTTGTAAATGTATGGTTTTGACACCTAATTTATTTTTTATGGTTTATTGATTGATTTAAATTTTGAACTATTATTTTGTAAGGGTTAAATCTATCATTGTAGAATATGTTTGGTTCAAATTTGTAGGTTTTTCCCTTGGATTAGGTTATCCATGCAATTTTGTTCCTCGGAAAAAATTGCACTCATGATTTAGATCTCTTGTGTTAAAATAAAAAATATTGCTTTTTAGGATTGACCATTATTTGTTACCTTGCATTTTAGAGGTCTCAAGTTATTTTTAGGACTTATGTTTAATGAGATCATCTTAGGTCATTTTGATCATCAAGAGAAAGCATCTTGCATCCTCATAGAAAACATTAGTCATAATTTGTACACTAGTTTTAGTTGTATTAGCATCAACATCCTTTGATTTTGTGTGATTTTGATCTTGTTATATTGGGAGCCACAAAATTTGACTTCTATCAAGAAATGTAACGATCTACCTTTTGTTCTATGGTAGGCCCTCCTATGTGCTTTTTTACCACTACTCATTTTTCAAATACAAGGATAAAGATAAATGAACAAGTTCTATAGCTCTTGAATGTAACAAATGGTACTAGAGACAACCATCTGGAAGTGAAGTGTCCTTGGACTAGATCATGTGTGGCCCATTCCTAGGCATCATAACATTTAGAATCCTTGTCTTAGATTCTTGAATAATTGATTTAGCACAAGTTTCTAATTTCCTTTCATAGTATCTCAACTAGTCAAAGTGGTCAAAGTCAACGTTGCATAAATTAGATAAACTCTATTGCCTTGCCAACATGCCCATTTTTATTTATCATTCTCAACTCTTAAGATTTTAGGATTTTGATCTATCTAGGTTTTTATCCTTATATTCCTTTATGTAGGATGTAATTTATTTTCCTACATCTTGGTGAACTACGAAATTTTACATCTATCCTATAGGGTAGATCTTTGTTCTTTTTTACTAATAAATTTTCTATTGTCAACCTACTTTGTGTCCATTTATTGCTTTTCATGCCATTGTGTTTAGCTTTGTATGTTCTAAGAAGCTCTAAAGCCTCTTAGGTCCTCTTGGACAAAGTGTTGTGCTAACCCTAATCTTGTCACTATGGTTACCTATCTTCCCTACATCTCTTATGTTAATCATGTGTATTTTAATGATGAAAGATATTATGATCATGATGCGTTCATTTAAAGTGTTGAAAATGGAGAGAAGTATGAGATTCTTGATAAGTTGACATCTTTACACGATAATAGATGAGGGCACACCCACTTCACTTGATGCCTTTATAAAGGTACTTCTCACTATACAGTTCATGATATTGATACAATCAAGCTATAGGGAAAATTGTTGAAGATACACAAGCTCCTCATATGGTGGGCCATAATTCTTTTCATCTTTCCCAATCCCAAGGTTCTCTACATAATTTACCTACCCATAACTTACCAATGAGTTCCCAACCCTTTTTAGAACCCTTAGGGGTTCTAATAATTCTACCTATAGCTTATTTATGAGCATCAAACCATCCTCCATGCATCCCACAACTATCCTCCATCCCTACTTCTTTCCCATTTCTCACATTGCTCAACCATTACATACATCCATAAACACCTTCCATATGTATACCTATGTTTCATCATACCAACCTTATGTCTCAATGCATATACATTCCCCCATTGATTATGGATGATTTGTTATTTCCTACCACTCCTTTGTCTACTTATAATCACCTTCTCTCTTTTACTTACCCTTTGTCCTCTCTCATTCCTCATATTGTTGAAGCCTCACCTACCACATCCATAATCGTGCCTTCCATGCCTACACACATATTTCACCATACCAAGCTTATGTCTCAACCTATATAAACTCCTTTGACTATGCATATGCCATTATTTCCTTCCACTCATTTGTCCACTCATATGCATTTTCTTTTTAAACCACCCAACCTTCTCCACTAATTGACCCCCATTTTGAGTGAGATAAGAGATATGAAGATATGTATAAATGATTTGCAATTTTTTTTGAAAAAAATAAGTGAGTTACTACATAATCCAATAACCTAGTTTTGCAATGTGTGATGGTTGAGGCCACCGCTTTACTCACATATGGTCTTTAAATGCAACATGTTTACATTACATTTATGATAATAGATTACTGTCAACAATAAAGTTTGAGAGAATGAACTCAATTGATTATGCTATTTACCTCATGTTTCTATTCATTCATTTGGAGACCTAATCAATGGTTTCATCAATAGTTTGCAACATAATTTGAGTTTAAATTCATGTTTACAATATGAGAACAATGTATTAAGGATCCAATGAGATAATCAGTGATTATGTTCTTAGATTTCAACCTAGCCTAGCTAATATAAGTTATCAACCACCATACAATAATGCCAAAGAGATAGAGGGAAAAAAATTGCAGCAAAAGTAAGGATAAAAAAGCCATGCCCTAGTTGGAGATAGAGTTTTAGAGAAGAATTGGAGAAAATAATGTAGATTTGGTGAAGACAAGCACTTGGGAAGACGAGTTGGGATGCCCAAGAGGTTGGCTAGAGGATTTGAGGTTGATTTTATTGCTATAGAAGGTTGATTGTGGCCTCTTGAGTTTGACTTGAGGTTGTTGAAAGTGAATTCCTATTTGTAGCCAAGATTTTGGATTGTTCTCTCTCAATTTGTTGCAGAGATTGCAAACTTGAGGATTGAATAATGAAATTAGTCATTTGATTTTGAATTTGTTGTTTCTAGTCCTGTAAAGTTTGAATTTGATCTCTCATAAAGTTTCCTGTAATTTCCAAAAGCTAAGTTTCTTGTTGTTGAGTGTAGAGGCTACAACAACTAACAATCCAATAGGATTCTCGGTTGTTGAGCTGCACCAAGGAAGGGACAATGGAAAAAATGATGTCTCAATTGGTCTGGTCTTGTTGGTGTGGCAAAATTGAAAAGCTTCTTGCAATGCGCATTCTTGGGAAGGGGGTTCATGCTAGATGGGAGAAAGTGGCCACACATTAGGATAAGGTAGAGCGCTTTGCTCGTGTCATTTGTGATATGGGGTGTGGGGATGGCCATAGTCGGGAGGAGAAACTAGGCAAGGCTGGGGATCAACTTTCTCAGAGGCTATGTGGAAGGGGTCATGGAAGGAGACAAAGATTGGACCTTCACTTTGGTGGATAACGAGGAGAAAGTGAAAGTGTTGAACATTCTCGAAGACTGGAGGGGAGGGGTGGGGGGTGAATTAGTCTTGAAAATATAAACCCTTCATCAAACTCAAACTTCTTTATCAGATCATAAAATATCAAACATATCAACAATAGAGAGAGATATAGCAATTTAGTTCCTTAACAAGGTCAACAACCATCAATAATGAAAGATACAAAAATACAACCCTTGACTAGATCAACCGTAATGAAAAATGAAACAAGGAACACCCATCCACAAGATAACATTAGATTTACGTGGAAAATCCAATGAGGGAAAAACCACACTGAGAGTTAATTCATAATAAATAAATCTCACTGCTTACAAAAGTTACAACGAGGCTCACTACCAAAAGACTTGTAGATTATAAGGCGCACAACCTTAGGGCAAGATACAAAGGACCTGTAGACTGAAGCGAACAACTCTAGGGCAAGATACAAGGACTTGATGAGATTCACTATCTCAGAGTAGGATACATGAAGATTTAGACTTTAAAGCACATTTGATCTATCTTCCACACACTTTCACACTTCTTCTACGAGATCTTCAATACATTCCACGCTCACACTCTTTGCAATTGATTTTATCTTTCATTTATATGCATCGTAAGACCACAAAACATCAATTAGGTCAGAACAAGAATCTCAACAAGTCAACCACAAAACATCAATGCGGTCATATCCAAAAGATAGAGAGGACCAAAAACAATCTTATTACATCTTCCATGTGATCCCAAACAATTCACACATTGCCACATATCAACTCAAGTCGACAACATGGAAAAGTGTAGATGAAGCATGAAGCACATAACCAGTTGGCCCAAAAACATACTTCCAATTGAATTTACTCAGTGCAATCCTTAACAAGATAGGTCAAGACCCAAATACATCTTAACAAAACTTCATATGTTGGTGCAAACCCTCAAGGACATAGTGCAAGCAAAATGCCAAGCCCTGTCGGCCAAACATCCACAAATAACCCAGAGACACAACTCAAACACAATGCAGCACCAAAAGAGATCAACCATTGATGTGCGAATCACAAAGGGATGTTCCATGAACATCCAACAACACTTCCATATAATTCTTTCATACTACCATGCCACCAACAACAATTGCAGACCGAACACGAATATAATACTTCATCCCAAAAGCACAAAATACATAATCAAGAGATATAACATTATCAAAACATCTTGCGGACCACTTCAACACATGAAAATTGAACTGAGACACTGCACAAACACTGAGAGCATATTCACCAAGCCGTAGGAGTAGAAATATCTATGTGGAGAAATGTGAAACATTTTTCGGACCAATCTAGACAACCAACATCACTGCCAACCTTCTACAATTAACAAAAACCTCCTCGACAACACTGGTGACTTGTAAATATAGGAGTGCAACATCCACAAAACAAAAAATCCGAATCCTAGACCACAAGGCCATATCTTCAACAACGGAGAAATGTAGAGCATTCTCCCAAACAACCTTCAACACAACTTCCCGGAACAAAAGTTTTTCATTAGCTTGTGGAGGCCAAAAATCTTGCAACAACACATACTTCCTCAGGAGCAACAAGAGAGAGAATACAACATACTATAGACCATCAATAATAATTTCTCCACCATCAATATTACTTCTAATCCTCATCTTAATATATCATCATGATATCAACTCTGCTGACAATAACCATACACAATACTTCTTTCATTATCATCGGACAATGCATGACATCCAACCATGAACATCAACAACACATCACCATACACAATGATAACACAAAATGAATGTTGTCAATAATGACAACCAATGCCAAACAACAATGCAACAATCTTCCCAAGTGTTGACAACCATGACAACAATACAACCAAGTGTTGACATCACAACAAACTCCTCAAGTGTTGACAACCAATGCCAACAATACTGCAACAATATCACCAAGTGTTGACATCAATGACAACTAACTCATTAATGACACCCAATTTCAAACATACAACAATCTCACCAAGTGTTGACATCAATGACAACCAATGCCAATAGAAAGAGGATGCAAAGGATGAAGTTGGCGGGTAGGCAATGGCTCTATGCAAAATAGTATTATACATAAATTATTAATATAATATCTAGCTAGGAGTAGGGTAGTAGGTTTCTATTTTCACTATAATGTAAATCGAAAGGGGAAATTTGAGCCAATTTTGGGAATCTATGGCTCATTTTGTTTGTAGGGGGAAAATTACATAAATTCACACCCAAAAATAGGGGCTAAGAATATATAATCCTTTTTTGAAGAAATATACAAATGACACCTAAAGCGTCACATTTATTGATTAAAAAAAAATCTTCTTTTGATAAAAATATCTTTTAATATTATCTTCTTTTGATAAGAATATTATATTATATTTTGATTTTTAAAGTTTTGAGAAGAAAAAAGAAAGGATTTATTTAAATAAAAGAATAATTAGTTTTATTCTTCTCCTTATTTTTCTTCTTCTTTTAATGATCAATTTTTTTTATGTGAGGAGAATAAATGAATCGGGTTTAAGATTGAAGAATTCAGAAGTGCTTTTGTGGATAAACCAAAATAATTTTGTTTCTATAGGATTATTCAAATTCTTCATTTTAGTTTCAAATTTCTATAGGATTGAGGTAGGGTTATTTTCATGAAATTATTTTAAAATATTATATATTTATTTTAGATTAATAATAAAAAATAGAATATTTGTGGAAGAGGTTGTGTTAATTGATTTCTTATGCAAGAAGAAAATTATGAAAATATTAAATGAGGATTTGAGTTTTTCTCATTTTGGTATACGTAATTTGAAACTACAAAAAAATCACCAAAATTTACACTTTTATGTGTGATATTTTTATCTTTTATGTTTAAAACAAGTTGGATGCTTTGATGTGAGAAAAACTAGTATGTTTTGGTGACTATAAATTTATTGATATGAACTATTTTTTTCTAAAAATTCTAAATACGATGTACGGATATATTTTTTAAATCATATAAAAACATTTAACTATACCCATTTTATAAATAATTATATATTTATTCATATGATATCCTTGGTATTATGATTGATTATGTTATGAGTTTTAAATAGAATTTTAGGATTTATAATCCTAAGAATAATATAGTATGAAATTATAATACTTTTAATCTGATCTATTATCTTTCTTCCTAAAATTTTCTAGAGTTGTATACAAATACCTAAGTGTTTGTAAGTCTATTTTGACTATTTGAATAGTCTTGGGTCAATTAATTATAATATTTGATTTATGTCAGTGTGACATATTTTGTGTCATGGTTGATTTGTGACATATTTTATGTCATGGTTTATGTGTGACATCTAGTATATCATGGTTGTTTATGTTTTTATATGACTTATTTTGTGTCACGATTCTACTTGTGAGAATAGGGTTATATATAAAAGGATAAGGTGTATAAGAAATTCATCTCATGGATTCAATTTGAAAGGATAAAATACAATTTTATGAGAGGTTTATCTCATAGATTCAGTTTGAAAGTATGGAATGTTATGTTTATGAGAGGTTTATCTCATGGACTCAATTTTGAAAGAATGGAATATGGTTAAAATCCTATGGTTTAGGATGGTTAAAGTCCTATTTTCTATACTTGGGTACATTGCACAATTAGTAGATGCTCTCTAGATAGGATTTGGGGACCAATTGTGTTTGCCATATTTGAGGATTTATTTTTTGTTTTTACTTATGTGTGTCATTGTTATTGTTTGTTTTGTAATATGTGATTTTTTTTTGTACTCTATGCTTATTCTATTTGTTTGCTTTGTACTTGTTTTTGTGTGTGTTTCTATATATTTGAATTATTGTTATTGGCTTAGTTGGATAATTTTGTTGTTCAAATGCTAGGATTCATGTAGTATGGGATGCTTGTAGTCCTACCTTAAGGATGTGTTATTGAGAAAACATATAACAACACATGGATAAAGCTTTTGTATTATGGGATGTGAGTAGTAATTCGTGTATATGTTTTATATGGTTTTAGATTTGTTATTAAGTCAAACATTATAAGGTTGAAAGGACTTTTGACTTTTATTCATGGTTATATTTAGCTTGTTCATGTCTTGGCAGTCATATATTTAGGAAATGTTGGAAAGGATGTGTTATGAATATTGGCTATATTAGAATGATTATTTGGCATATGTCTATTTTTTAGAATGTGCATTATGAAATATATTCCATGTTGTTTGAAATTTTAGATCTATGGTTTCATGGGTATGATATTTGTTACTAAAGGAATGGACTAAGAAGGATAAACATTAATATTATTTGTACCACACCTATGGATTATCAATGGTTCTTCTTCACCTTGATTGATAGATGGGGAGGAAAGGGACATACTCATGGTGGGTTCAACCCTTCCCCAATTAGCAACAAGAGTGTGAGATCTTGGAGGATTAGCTCGTAGAGTTGACCTTGGAGTTTTTTGGATACTAATAATGATGTACATTATTTTTTATTTGGATTCATGGTATTTTATAATCTTATCATGGATGAAGGTTGTATTTTTGACCCCTTGATCTCTTGGTTATGAAATTATGTTATCTTCATTGTTGATTACTGTAACTATGTGAATTTTCCTAGGGTTAGCAAATCAAATGCAAAACATGAAAACCCAAAAGTGATAATGAAGTGCAAAGGAATAAAATGAAAACAAATGAAACAATCTCACCAAAATGTCTTCATCCTCCATGGCTGACCTCCATTATACCTTCTCAACTTGCTGAAAATGTGATGTTGCCCTCAAATTTATGATGAGCAATCTAATGATAATGACAAGCCCTAAGAAAATGTTGAAGGATTTAAATATAAAATTGCAAGAATGCAAGATGATGAAGAAGAAGAAGTTGATAAAATTAAGAGACTAAGAGATATATCAAGATGAAGACAAAATTGGCATTTTATAGATAATGCAATTTTGTATGGATAGATGAGATTAAAGATTGATAAGTGCCCTAGAATCTGTGGTCAAGATTCAAAATAACAACCCACAATTAGGGTTAGGGCAAAATTAGGTCAAATTTGAAATGAATGGACATGATTAATTTTTAGAAAATCAAATCAAGGGTTGATAATGCATGTGACAAGAAGATATTGGGCACATAAAACGAAGTTGCTGGAGAATCAAATAAGAATTTAAAATTATTTGATTCAAGAAGTGATGTTGACCTTTTGAATTAAAAATTAATTTAATTCAAAAGTGGTGGGGTCATGTGACAATAAATAATTAATTTGAATTATTTACTAAAAAGAGGGAAATTAGAAAGTGGGACTATTTTAAATAAATAATTTTATTTAAAATAAGCACAGATAAAGAGGTGGCTGGAAAATCAAATAATCTTGATTTTTGGAGGAAAAAGACTATTTTGAATTAAAAATTAATTTTAATTCAAAAGGTGGAGTCACATGACAATAAATAATTAATTTGAATTATTTACTTGAAAGAGGGAAATTAGAAAGTGAGACTATTTTAAATAAATAATTTTATTTAAAATGAGGGAAATGTAAAGGTGGCAATAATTAAATAAATTAAAGGATTTATTTAATTATAAGAGGACATTTTAAGAATTAGTGACATATTAAATAGATAAATAAAATTTATTTATTTAATAATCAGGAAAACATAATGGATAAAAATAATTAAATAAATTAAGAAATTTATTTAATTATAGGAAGACATTAGACAATTAGTGACGCATTAAATAAATAAATAAGATCTATTTATTTAATAATCATGAAGAATAAAAAGATATGAATTAATTAAATAATTATGAATTATTTAATTAATAGTCGAAAGTGAGTTAGAAACATAATTAAAATGTCATAATTATGCTTGGACGAAAAGTGGTAAAATAGTGCTTGTAGGCCTAGGTCATTTTTATGTGTCTACATTTGCCCCTCTTTGTCATAATGCAACCTGTCGCATTGTGGCAAAGAAAATAAGTAAAAAATATGCCCCAGTGCAAAATAGGATGAGGAAGAATGATGAGGAGGTAGCGGTATGCCCCCTCGAAAGGACAGTTCAGTTCAAAGGACACGAGTGTGCTCTCAAAATGGAGGAGAAGACTAGAAGATGAAAGATAAAAGAAATGTTAGTGTAAAAGATATGGATGATGATATGGATGCAATGCCTATATGAGATGAGTGAGAGAATATGACAAGATAGAAGGAGATGCATGTTAGTTCCTAGACCAAATCCTTCAACATATTACCATAGGACTTCAATATTTATTGCTCTTAATCATCATTGGGCGGTAAAAAAATGACACAAATGGACAACAAACACCATGGTATGACATAGACCAAGGTGTGCAAGGTCATCCACTTGCAAAATAGACAGTCACAGACAAAGAATGTCCTGACTCATACTAGAGACCCATTTTCCCCAGTCTTTTTGTCAAGACAATCCATAGACAACAGTCAAATAAAAACATAATAGGTCATGAGACGTCATCGCACCTCTAAATCCTTCATGGGACATCCTTGAGGTAGCTAGTAACATGACCAAAAGACAAGTCAATAAAAAAATAAGACAAAATAGCCAAAAATTAACAACCATTTACTTGTATTGCCAATGTTTGCTTGCCGAAGATTAATTGTTTGATAGTTTGATAGTTTTGACGGTTTGACGGTTTGATGGTGCCTAAGGTCAGGAAGGACACATCCTGAAAAGGAAAATGACATTTTGACGAGGTCCAAATCCAAGAAGGGCACATCTTGAAGAGGACCAAAAAGTGACGAGATTGACATTTTGACTAATGTTTTGGCAAGTTGACTAATTTTGACTGTATGATTGATTGGCTTAGGTTGTCTGATTTTGACCAATTTTGACATTGATGTTTCAAATGACTGCCTTGCGTCAAGTGCGACTATGTATGATTTATTTGACTAACGCGACCATGTTTGACTTATGATTTTTATTTTGACAAACCTAAAAGGACTGACCTAATGTCTCGAGGATTCGAAGATAAATTTTGCCTACGTAGCAAATGCACAGAGACAACGTAGTTCAAACCAGGACAAAGATTAATTAACGTGACTAACTTGACCAGAAGTTACTGACTGAATTTGACTCTATTTTTTGGGATTTTGACATTGATTTGGATGATTTTTTGTTTGTTTTCTTCAAGAAAATTTTCAATTTTTTTCGATCTTTTTTCAGGACTTTATACGATTTTTAGGACTTTTTCTAATTTTTATGACTTTTTGATGTTTTACAAAAATTGTGACAAAATGCATGTGAATGATACCGACGCACATTAATCCAAGGACAACCATGATTTTGCTGCTAGTCAAGCTGAATACCGATTGACAGGTGATGATGACAATGACAACGTTGTTTGACATGGGAAGGGTACATCCCGAAACAACGTGAAGATGACAATGATATGACAAGAGGATAAAAGTCTGCAGCAGGGCCAGGGACAAAGCCAAGGAATGTTTTGGATGATGCGCTAGGTTTTCCATATTGTTGCATTTTGAATGACTTGATGAGGACTAGATGGGATGATGAGGGATCTTTAGACCATTGAAAAGGGAGACTAGGATGGGCGATAGGTATAAAAGGACAATGGATGACTTTGGTAAAAGATAGGAGACATGGATGGCTTGGACTAGGAGAATTATCATATGATCTCCAAGGATGATGTTGCATAGCGAAAAGGAGGCTATGAAGGTAATGACATGATATTCAATGAATTAGGTATGACCAAAAGATAGACATGTCAAAAGTTTTTCCCAAAGCATGATTTATGTTTGTACTGTAGTCCTTATGAAAATAAAAGTAGGTGGGAAAATGGACGAAATGATAGGGCTTAGATGGAGAGATGAAATATCAAAAATGTCATGTGAAGGGTATAGGAAATGAGATAACTTGCCCCCAAGTGCAATGGTCCACATATACAATTTATTTACACATGACGCCTGTTTTCCAGGTTTTCATTATGGTACTTATCCAAAGTGTCATAAGAATGGTTTTCACTATTGGACGAAATTTTTCTCTTTACTATTTTTGTCTTTTTCAAATTTTTTGTATTTTCGAATTTTTGCGGAATAGCCTTGATTCTTTAGATGACCACTGACTGTGTTGAAGCCTTTGACGGTGCCAATGTAGAGATTGGTGCCATGACATGCCAATAATGACCTTTTTGAAGTAGTTGCTTTGTCAGGATCATAGCACTTGCATACAACTGATTGATGCCATTGTGATCCTTTTTGATACTAGAGTTGGCCTTATCAAAATATGCACATCGTGATAGAGTGTCATGAGAGTCCTTATGATAAAGCATTGCTGCCAAGATGCGATGGATTTGTGACATGGGACGTTTGGACTTTAGGTGAGATGTAGGATTATGATGGATGGTGGTAGACGTGGATGGGTTAGTTGGATGTTTGGATGCATTGATTTTTATTTTCCAAACTTGGGGTGTTGGATGACGAAGTTGGAAATTTTTATTGGGATAGTGTTTGGAACCAACATTTTTATATGTCTTTCTTGATGACCATTTTGAAGGAGGTGGACATGTATTATATGTGGGAGTCCTGTTGTGCTGTGGCTCCACATTTTGATTGACTTTTGGATTTGGCATATTTTCTTTGCCTGATTCATTCTTTTCTTGACTTGATCCATTTTGTTTTGGGATCCATTTTAGCTTTATTTGTCCACTTGACTTTTTATCCAATTTCTTGGCCTTTGACATGTGATTTTGAACTTTGGTTTTGTAATACTTTTGTTGGTTCCAAATGGAAGGTTTATTCATGATGGAATGATGGTTTGGGGTGTGGAGGGAAGGGGTGTTGGCAACAATTTTATGACAAGGACTATTCATGACACCCATTTTGATGTTTGTACTTGATAAAGTTTCCCACAATATCAAGGAGGGACCACTAACATCGTTAGATTTTACGACTGAGGAGTAGCCAAGACATTCATGTCTGTAATTTTCCTGAACTTGTACTGGTTCAATAATTCCTTGCTCATGTAGGCCTAGTCCTTTTCCTTGATAGTGCATGTTCTGACAGATTTTGTTGGCGATGGGATACTTGTTACTTTGGAAGCAAGATGCTAACCCATCCTTATTGTGGAAATTAATGCTTGAAATCTTCTCCTCTGTAAGGAAGCCTTCTCGAAAAAATATAGATGATCCTAATTGATAGGATGTTGTAGCTTTATTGACATGTTGGACAGATTTTGATTGACATCTTCGGTTTGATTTTCTGACATATCAGATTTTGATGATTTTGATGGTGCTTCCAAGTCTATGTCAAAACCGTCTTCATGGTCATTGTCATAGAGCCCACTGAATTCAGTTATAGCTTGATCATTTGCAAATATGTCCATGCTAGGAGACTCTTGTTCTAGTGGTAGATCCTCTATGTGTCCCATGGAGGCAAGTGTCTCATTGTTGGTAGTGTCAATGTTGGAATCTTGGAGAGGGTCATCTTCAAGTGTTTCATCATGAATGGCATATAGGTCACGAAGTGGATCGTTTTGAACTTCTGGATCAATGGTAGGGTCTTGGTCAAAGATGGGGTTGTCTTGAATGTCATGATTGGAAATAAGATCTTGACCAAGGCTAGGGTCATCTTGAATGACATGGTTGTGGATGGAATCTTGACCAAGGATAGGTGTACTTGGTATGCCATGATTGTCTAGGAGGACTTCTTGAATGGATGTAAAGATGGGGTCCAATAGACTACTTTGATCTGGACAAGATGGTGATGTTATGATGTCATGCTTTGGACTTGCCTCTTGACATGTATCTTCAAGTGTAGGTAAGAAGATGGGACTTTGGAGACCATGACTAGATATGTTTTTATGACAAAATGTATGTTGGGATGGAGTGTCTTGGAATGGATTGGTGTACAATGGACTAGGATATGACATGGAGGTTTGGACTTGGTTGAGGGATGATGGGCTAGGATAGGACATGACTGCATGACAAGGATATGACGTGGATGGAGGACTAGGATATGACGTGAGTGGAGGATTAGGATATGACGTGGATAGTTGGTTTGGATTGATGGATGGCTGATTTCCCTTGTCAAAGTTTGGGTGGGTATGACTAATGGAAGTTTGTTGTGAATTAGTGCCATGGATGGTGTTAAGGGACTCTTGATAGTAGATGGATAGAGGACTAGGACTCATGGATTTTTGATAAGATGGATAGATGGATGGAGGGCTAGGGGTTGTAAATTTGGACTTGGATTGGAGGTATAGTGTTTTGAAGTCCCTAGCAAGTTGTGCTTGACCATTACTACTGAATTGGCATTCAATTCGAATAGCAAGCATGTCATAGTGATTTGAAGACATGATAGTGGATGGAATGAGACTAAGGCTATGCAAAGTGATAATGAGGACAAAAAAGAATGTTAAATGCAAAGTGGTAATGAGTGCCTTATGTCAAATGACCTTTAGGAAATGTTTTCTAACCACTCAAAGTTTGGCCAATGTCTCGATTTGGATTTTCAAAGGACTGGTTTGAAGGACAAGATGACAAAATGACAAGGTGAGATTTCCACACTAGACTTATGAGTTGGAAGTAGCTCACCAAAGGACAATGACTAAGGATTGATTTGTTTGACTTGGTCCAATGACAATTTAATTTTTGAGACAATGGTTTGACAAAGCAAGGAAAGTTTTCCTATCCCAAAGTGTGCAAAATTGAGGACTTAAGACTTTGCCTATGTTGAAGATGATGATGGATTGCAAACTAAATGCAAACTAAAAATGCAAAGATGACTAAATTGGACAGTTGTTTTCCTAGTTTCAGACAGAGATTGCTGGAAAAAGATGTCAAGAAAATCTACTTGCAAAATGATTGGCCTCAGGTTTCTGATAGTAATAATGTTTTTGGAGCTGACAAGCAAATGCATCACTTCAGGTTTCAAATGCGTTGCAGGATGGCAAATGCATTGCAGGAAGTGGTTTGACAAAATTTTAGGCCAATCGCAAAGATTTGCTTCAGTTTGGCAAAGTTGTTTTAGATTTTGGCAAGTTTGATGATTATTTGTTGGAATTGTCTGAAAACAGTTGGCAAACACATGGTGTTGTAAAAAAAGAAAATAAACCACATAGAAGTCATTTTACAAAAATCCTATGGCTGCAAGGACAATATTCTTATGGATCCCACTAACCACATATCCTTAGCGGATGAATTCAGAAACTTGGCCCCATGGGCTCCCCCTTACAATGCACTCACTTCCCAGGGCAACCAAGTTTCCAACCTCCATGAAACTCCCATGGCAAATTGATCATCTCTACTAAGAACTGTGCAGGTACAGGTGCCTTGGCAATGACCGTTGCTACACCAAAAAATATAAGGTTTGTGGTTTTCTAAAACAAAGGATTTATTTCGGGCACCCGTTCAGAAGGCCACACGAGAGGCATTATCATCCCAGTCTGCAGAGGTTACACTCTATAGGTTTTGACGCACCACAAGGGTACTAGGGAGTCAATTTCTGGTTTGCAGGAAGTTATGTAATGATAAGCTTTCCTTAACAATAAAATTTATATATCGGTTGGGCGTCGCTTGACTTTAGCACATTCTCGGTTTGAGTCGCTTTGGGGTGAGTACTTTTCCCCACCAAAGCAGGCCCAATTCCTAGAGTCAATAACAGTTTCTCTTACACCTAGGATTGCACAAGTGCGCAAGGGGAAAGGATACTTCTATTATTGAATCGGGGTGACACAAAAATAGATGGGTCTTGTTTTTTGATCACCTAGTTTGCACAAGGTGAGAGCATAATCACCTACCACCTTCAAGCACAATTAAGAAAAGTTCTTTAACCCCCTAATTAAATCTCAGTGAGACAAGGAAAGTTTCTTTTTAAAACACCAATCAAAGTGTTTGCTAATCTAAAACAAGCACAAATGGTTTTAGAAATAAAAGCCTTGGACAATCGAACCTACAAAACCACTTGTTAGTAGTCTGAAAAGATGTCTTGGACCCACGAAAATTTAGAGCATTTTTTTTTTTGATCCAATTTGTCCTTTGAAGTGTTTATTTTTCCTGCACATT
The DNA here is from genome assembly GCA_007115665.2 of Sequoiadendron giganteum. Classification (NCBI taxonomy): domain Eukaryota; kingdom Viridiplantae; phylum Streptophyta; class Pinopsida; order Cupressales; family Cupressaceae; genus Sequoiadendron; species Sequoiadendron giganteum. Next base: position 81,752,558 of record CM021107.1, on the reverse strand, counting down.
CACAAAACCAACAACCAAGCCAAAACCCTAACAAGATAATTGATCACTAATATTAGAGGGTTAGCTAGTCAAAATAAATCTGACTTTTGGAACTATTTTTTACATCAAAAGTAAAAACACAGAAAATAGATCCTTACTGAAATTTAGAGAGATTTCCAGAAATGTAAAGAAAATCCGAAAATTCACTGTTTTGCATCCAGAATTATTTTTTAATGAAAAATCATAAACAAATTATTAAAATTTCAAAATAGGTCCAAAAAATTCAAGTTTTTTACTAAAGGTTCCTGACATCATTCTAAATTTGAAAATAATAATTTGTGAATAGATCTGCAACTGTTTGTGAGATATAGGCAAATCTTTTTGAGACCCTAATTTTGAAAGATCTATTTTTTGTCTAATTTGTTTGCAGGAAAATTAAAAACATAAAAAATATACCCCTATGTAAATTCCTAGAGCTTTCCAAAACTATAAAGAAATCCGAAAAATTTGCTAATTTGCTCTCAAAATTGATTTTTCATAAAAATAACAAACAAAATTATAAAAAATTAAAACCAAATCCAAAAAATCTGATTTTCGAACTGGAAGCTCTTGATATTGTCCCCAACCCACAAATTTTTTTTTGTCAGAAAATATGTAGCTGTTTGAGAGATATGGTCGAATCTTTGAAAATGAGGGTTTTGTCCCCAAAATGATGCAAAACTTGCAATAAAATGCTAACAAAACCTGCAACAAAAAAGATTCAACTCCAAAATTCTTCAAAATTTGTTAAAACATGTCAGGTTCACCAATGTAACTATGGGAATTTTCCTAGGGTTCGCAAATCAAATGCAAAACATGAAAACCCAAAATTGATAATGAAGTGCAAAGGAATAAAATGAAAACAAATGAAACAATCTCACCAAAATATTTTCATCCTCCATGGCTGACCTCCATTATACCTTCTCAACTTTCTGAAAATGTGATGTTGCCCTCAGATTTATGATGAGCAATCTAATGATAATGACAAACCCTAAGCAAATGTTGAAGGATTTAAATATAGGATTGCAAGAATGCAAGATGATGAAGAAGAAAAAGTTGATAAAATTAAGAGACTAAGAGATATATCAAGATGAAGACAAAATTGACATTTTATAGAAAATACAATTTTGTATGGACAGATGAGATTAAAGATTGATAAGTGCCCTAGAATCTGTCGTCAAGATTCAAAATAACAACCCACAATTAGGGTTAGGGCAACACTAGGTCAAATTTGAAATGAATGGACATGATTGATTTTTAGAAAATCAAATCAAGGGTTGATAATACATGTGACAAGAAGCTATTGGGCACATAAAACGAAGTTGTTGGAGAATCAATTAAGAATTTAAAATTATTTGATTCAAGAAGTGATGTTGACCTTTTGAATTAAAAAATAATTTAATTCAAAAGTGGTGGGTCATGTGACAGTAAATAATTTTAAATAAATAATTTTATTTAAAACAAGCATAGACAAAGAGGTGGCTGGAAAATCAAATAATCTTGATTTTTGGAAGAAAAAGACTATTTTGAATTAAAAAATATTTTTAATTCAAAAGGCCGGGTCACATGACAGTAAATAATTAATTTGAATTATTTACTAAAAAGAGGGAAATTAGAAAGTGGGACTATTTTAAATAAATAATTTTATTTAAAATGAGGGAAATGTGAAGGTGGCAATAATTAAATAAATTAAAGGATTTATTTAATTATAAGAGGACATTTTAAGAATTAGTGACATATTAAATAAATAAATAAAATTTATTTATTTAATAATCAGGAAGACATAATGGACAAAAATAATTAAATAAATTAAGAAATTTATTTAATTATAGGAAGACATTAGACAATTAGTGACGCATTAAATAAATAAATAAGATATATTTATTTAATAATCATGAAAAATAAAAAAGATATGAATTATTTAATTAATAGTCGAAAGTGAGTTAGAAACATAATTAAAATGTCATAATTATGCTTGGACGAAAAGTGGTAAAATAGTGTTTGTAGGCCTAGGTCATTTTTATGTGTCTACAATCACTAGATATATACTTGTGAGACTTTCATATTATTACAAAGTACTTGAAATGTACTTAGTGATGCACTTATTGTACTACTCAAGTGGGAGTTATAAATGTTGTTTAGGTTCAAGTATTGGATATCACCTACATTACTTACATATCATTGTGATATTATATCATGGAAGCTAAGGGAAATTGTTAGAACCTTATCTTGTACCATTTTGTTGGCATTGAGAAGTTTATTTTGATTTGTTTAAGGAATTTCAAGATTTCATTTTTGAGGTTGTTACATAATTTGTTACACATTAGATAATTACAATCTCATTATCATGAATAAATTGGACACTTTTGTGTATGATAGAAGGGATGATATGGGTTTTTTTTGATTGAAGGCTAGCCATGAAGAATATAAAGTAGTTATGTGACATAATTTGAGTAGCTCATTTTGATCCACTTTAATTGTAAGAATAATGAAACCCAAGGTGTATATAAAATTTCTATTATAAAATTTAAGTGAAACACTCTATGATACTCAAATCTTGTAGAAAGTGGTGTTTAAAGAGGGATTCAAGTTACTACAAATGTTTATTTTATTTATTTATTTATTAATTTTTAGATAAAAGGCATGAAGCCTGAAATATAATATATTATATAATTTTTTTACATATAGTAGAGCTGAGGGGCCTGAGATAAACAAGTCATCCCGAATGTAGAATAGCAGAAAAACAACAAAATCAAAATACCATCTAGGTGAAACAACTAAGCCGAGCAGAGAACATCTATATTACAAATGTTGAATTGACTATTTTATTCAATAAAATTCATCAAATGGTTCTAATGACAACTTATTCTTCAATATAATTAATCCCATGATATCTAGATTATTTGACATCTAAAAAAAGAAAGTGATGATGTGATTTGAAGGAAAGGAATATTTGACCTCAATGGTTCCAATAATTCTAGAGGAGGGAGAATGAGTAGAATTATTAGGTGTGGATCCTTCATTAACATGATTAACACAATTGGGTTTTGGGTGTCGAGGAAAGAGATTAGTATAAACATATAGTTCTAGTTAGGAGATTTTTTTTATTTCTTTTGTTGTTAAATGTTCAATATGTATCATGTTTTAATCTATCAAGTTTTAGATCTTGTAGTGAAAGCCTATAATTTTTTTTTGGTGTTATGACCACTAAAATGGTTATATATTCAAAATGCATCACTGTAATAGCAATGAGGAAGTATAAAAATGTAAATAGGATTTATATAGGGTGAATAAATTGGGATTGAGAAATGAAATTGGTTTGTATATGATTATAGTTAGAAAAAAATGAAATTGGCAAGAGTAGAAATAATCAACATGATTGGAATTTAGTTTGTTGTTTGATTTAAAGAAGGTTAGGGATCCATTATCCTTCTTCAAGAGAGTTAACATTTTTAGAGGAATGATAAGTGGAAGAAGAAAATGGTTGAGAAGAGGAAGAAAAGGGACTACTGCTCAAAATATTTTCATCTAGGAGTACTAGCAAACAATTATATAATTTTTTATAATAAGTAAATAATTTTTTTCTTTTGATTTGTAGTATTAGATTATTAATGAAGAGACAATGCACATTCTATTTATTTGTAGTAGTAGGTTGTTAATGGGGAGACAATGGATCTCATTTTTAGGAATATGGTAGTGCATATTTACTTACAAGGATTGGAAACATAAGACAAAGTTATTGATGTTCTTAGTGGGTCTTTCTTTACATGATACTAGGTTTGATAAAGTAAGATTTAAACCAATATTGACTTAAAATTGTTAGATAAAGGAATTAGCTAGCCTAAGATAGGAATAAATGAAAGTATATATCTAAGAGAGAAAAACCATTTGAGTGTGGAGTCCTTTAATATCTAGGGAATTCGTATTAAATGATTAAATGTGGGATGTAAGGCCCCCTTTACCATTATATATTTTAAATCAGGTGGGCCACAAAACCAAGAGAGAATGCATAAGAAATAGTTTCATGTGAGAGCCTATTATGGTGAAGGTCAATTGTAATGTCTTTGTGGGAAGATGTGGGAAGGATGTCTATTTCAATTTTGTTAGGATTATATGATATTTAATTGTAATTTTATGAACATGATTATCAATCCTGAAAGGCCCTATGGACCCCTTAAAACCTTGATTAGAACTAAAGGTTATTCTAGGAGTGTTTGGGGTTGCTAAGAAAGAGTCATTTTAATTTCTTTTTGGCACTTTTTGTATTATTTTATTGGTACACTATTTTTGGTTCCCATTGTATTGTAAAACCACCTTTAATATGTTCTTATTAATAGATGAACTTGCATGAAGGGTTAGAGTAGTAAGGTTTATACATATTTCATAGGTATATATGGGTAGCTAGAAAGTTTGAAGCAAGAAATTTTGTTGCATATGCACTTTTGATTTGAATATAAATACATATGTCTATGTTTGATGGTGGAATTTTTTCTTGTAATATTTTCTCCTTGTACATATGGTATTATGTGTTTATTTATCATGATTTATTGATTTGTATATTCTATCATATAAATCTCTTTATGTGAAATCTAATGTTTCATTAATAAAAATAAGATTTGCATAATTTTTAAGGGCTAACATTTGTAGTCTTTAATCTCATTTTGTCAAAAAAGTTCAAGGATCATTAGTGAAGGATGTGTTTTAGGATGATATTAGTAATAGTTATGTGGTGGGTAGAGGTATGCAGGATGAAAGTGGAAAAATGTTAAAGTGAGTTGGTTAGAAATGCGGTGGTAAGTGGGGAATGATGTAGAAGGAAGATGGTCTAAAGAGTGAAAGGATTGATTGCATGGGTTAGGATATAGGAAGATAGGGGGAAAAAAGAGCGGGAGATGATAGAAATGACATTGGATAAATAATATAATAGGGATTAGGGAAGTGGTGAGGAAAAATATAAGAGGAGAGAGAAGTTTGTTTGTAAATCAAGGTGCTAGAGAACTGGGTAGAGGAAGATAAATTTGTTGAGAAGTGTGGTGTGGAGGGGTGGCATAGGAAGTAGGTTGAATTTGGAGGGGTGGTGGAAGAAATGAATAAAATAAAGAAGGTGGAGAAAGATTCTTGGGAATGGGGAAGAGTGCACCTTATTCATTATTTTCCATATATCGTTGAGGATGTCCATACCATAAGTGGAAGAGAATTTAAGAAGGTGCATGGCATTGGAAAGGGATGAGAGGGTTGTCCCATCCTTAGTTTTCATTGATCATCACAAAGCTAGAGCTTATGGGAAACACTTTTATGCTTTCATTATTAATTTGTTCATAACGGGCATCATGATCAAATTTATCACCACCATTAAGGAAGTGGAATGTGGTCACATATTCTATATGTGATTTTTCATTGTAATCCATGAAAGAAGAGTGGTTGGACCTAGGGATACACTATAAAGAGATGAAATGGAGATAATATGGAGTACACCCTAAAATACATAAATAGTATGTAAGAATGAATGGTGGGGATAGGGATTTATTTTGGTTGAGTTAGTGTTTGGAAGTGTGAAAGAAAATGCTTTATTTTTTGGGGAAAGTGTAATAAACAAGATTGGATATTTTAAATATGTTGGTAAAGGTGTGTTGCACACCTAGAATAATAATCATTATGTTAGTAATATAAAATACATATTAAATAATTATTGTGAATCTAGAGATGTGGATATTACATGGAATAGGTATTATTGGGGACAGTTGTATTTTGTATAGTAAATTGGTTAAATAGTTAATATGGGAGTCACATAAGACAAATATTTATCTTGAGGGTCACTTAGGAATTTTCTTTTCCAAGGTCATGGTTTAGTAAGCTTATATTTTAGCACATAGTTTATGTAATATCGCTTTGCTTTTTTGTGCAAGCTTTTATTATAAAAGAAAGCACTTGATTATTTGTTGGGGTTGGTTGGATTGAGAATCTCTTGCAAGTTGTATATTTAGTTATAGGAAGTGTGTGGCTACATGGTTTTGATTTGTTTGTTCACATGAAGGAGTATAAATGAGTTTATTGATGCTTTAGAGGCCTTATATGGATACTCTACAAGAGAATTGTAATCTTCTTCTTGAGGTAATATATTGAGTTATGTGATTGCTTATTGAGGTTAGGTTTTTATTGAAAGCATTTTCCTAGGGTAAATCTAGTGTGTCATGTCCCTTTTTTTGGAAAGATAGTTATAGAGTGGAATCCAGGAATCCTACCGTATTTCTTCATAGAAGACCCTTCTGGTTGGTAATTTGGAACATAGAATCTGTAATAATGACCTCACATCATGTCCAAATCTCAAGGAAAAAGGATCATATACCATAAAAATATCGCCATTAGAAGATCACTAGTTCAAACTCACTATACCAGAGCAAGATTGGTTTCAGGAATCCCTCTGTATCCCTCTGTAGGAGAACATGTCAGCTTGCAGTTTGGAACATAACACCTATGATGAAACTTGCACATCATATACTAATCTTAAGAGGAATGGATTAGGTACTGGAAAGATATTTTTGTCAAAAGATGACTATGTTGGGCAATCGGTACCCACTTTAGCAGGCTTAAAGAATAAGACACCTTTGGATAAAACTCCCATTTTGGTGTGCCCACCTCCATGGACAACCAATAGACAATGATATTGTAGAAAATCAATAAACAAGTAGATAGAGAAGAAACAATAAATTAGAGAAAAATGATAACCTGGATGCTACTCTACAAGAATGATAGTGCAAGCTAAGCAAACAAGTAAATAGACACAACATCGCCTTCCCTTCTACAAGTGCTCAAGGATGATAGAGGAAGGAGAGAAATATCACCATGCCAAGGAGGTATAGCTTTGTGAACCTGCAATGAAAATGGCATTGGAGCAAGAAGAATCTGTAGAAAACCAAGTAAAAAGTTGGTAACAAGAGCTAGTGAGAATGAAGCAAGAAAAAGCTTGAGAATGAGATTGAATTGGGAGAGTGAAGGAATTCGCTTAAGAATGAAATAATGAAGTTTATAGAAGTTCAAAATGGGAAAAATGGAGGCAAATAGTCATTTCCCATCGATCAAGATTCGATAGGGAATGTTACATTTGCAGGTGGCTAGGAATTGTAATTTTTCTACTACTTCTTGATGCAAGAATCTTGTCAGGACAACAATACAACACATGAACATTCATGCGACGCACGTGTGTCCATGATAAAAATTCCCTCACCAACACAAAACAACAAGGAAACATCGACAACGTGGCATAAAAGTGGTGGGTATTTACATTATCAGACTTGTAAGGCTAAAATGAGGGTAAATTAATGGGAAATTTACTTAGGTGCAAATTTATGCCATTACATTTTTCCCCCACTTTAGCGAGCATATGTGTCAATGTGTATGTGAGCTAGAGTAGAAAGAGATTGAAAATAATATACTGATAACATTGAGGAAGAATATCTTTGATCTAGTGTACCTTGAATTGAAAGAGAGAGCTCCACCAAGATGCGAAGATGACATGGGTCTTCGATCTTGTAAAGCTAGTTGTGATATCACCACAAACATGTTAGGAAAAAAATCTAATCATAAAAGACATAATTTCATAAGACACAAGCTTGAATAATAAGACACAGTCTGATTAGAAAAGACACAAGACACAATTTGATTAGATAGATAAGCCTGTGGTTGCTACATATTGTGTTGCAAGACAACCATAGAAAAGGAAGGTCTAGTCAAGCTACCCCAAAGCTAGATGCCAAGATATAATATGTCTGAAACCAAGACATGTGACATCAATTATCAGATAAAAGCCACAAAAGAATCCTCCTCAAGACATCAAGACACCAAGCAATCCTTTTTAGAAAGGAATTTTTGGAAAGGGATTCTTTCAATTTAGGGAACCCTTCAAGACATCAAGACACTAAGGGACCCTTTTGAAAAGCACACCATTTTTTGCAAGTGATTCTGTCATCAAAGAATCATTTTGAAAGATCTTTCATCAAGGAATCCAATGGAAAGAATGCTCCTTTTTCAAAAGGAAAAATTTCAGACTCTTTCACTACAAAATCCTTTTCGAAATAAAATTTCATCAAGGAGTCCCTTTTTGAGAGAATGCAACATTTTGGAAAATGAGAGAATTTTCAAAAAGGGATTATTTTGTCAAGGAATTCATTGTAAATAAAATTTGACACAAAGGAATCCTTTTGAAAGATTTTACTTTATTGAAAATGAAAAAAATATGGTAGCCCCCCTTAGGATGGTGTGTGCTACGTAGAGGAGCATATGATAGCCCGAGGAGAGAAAAGTGAGGCATAAATGTTGTGGCATGCAACATATGATGAGATGTATCCATGGTATGTTTTCGCCCATGCGAGGGACAACACATGAAAACCAAAACATCATGAGGCAGACAAGTAGAGACAAAGGGATCAAGAGACAGGGGATCTAAGAATTTGAGGTCAGAACTATCCATAGATATAAATAGATAGATATAATATGGTATACATATGAATGGTCATTAACCCACAAAGTTCTGAGAACATGAAGAAGAGCACGTGGAGGCAAAGTAAAAATAAAAATTGGGTCAACATGGAAGAAGGCCTAAATACCCCAAACACTTTGCATCATCCCCAATATCAAAAAAGAAATATTACAACACATATAAGAATGATTCAATACAAGTAGAAGAAGTTCACAACAATTTTTTGTGCTTGTATCCAAGTACCTACAAGGGTCCTCTAGTTAGGGTCACAAACATAAAAGACAATCATGGGGGAACACAAATACACAAACAAATATAATCTACAGATGTAGAAGAGGTACCACCCTAGTCCTCATCGACCAATAGGTCATCCTAATCATATTATAGATTATTATAAGGGGAGGGAGGATGAGTCTACAAGGGTGGGATAGCAAGGGTAGTACTCTTCAACTCACCTGAAACAATATCCAAGGAAGAAGGCCCCTCAAGGTCTTCTTTGTCGAGTTCCTATAAAGAAAAGTTCATCAATTTTGAAAAAAATGAGGATAGAGTTGGGATATCATCAACTGATTTGAACACACACTTCTTAAGAGTGCCTTGAGTCAAATTAACAGGAGAACGATAAGGCACCCAAGAGTCACTGCTGGCTTCAACAAAAGGGGCAGTGACAAATTTAAGGGAAGCATGGGCTACCTCCATCACAAGGATGGTGCAAGCTAAGACATAACCAAACTTTGAAGGAGGGGAACCCCTCTTAAGATTATCACATGTGGTGAGGTCATCCTCCAACTTACGCTTCAGTGGAGGATACAAGATCTCCACTGAGGAAGAAAAAGTGGAGGAGAAACTAGAGGTAACCGTAGAAGACACCACCTTTGTATGAGGCATGTCAATAGGTTGCAAGAAAGGAGGGATGCTTGGGAGGGACATCAAAAGAGGAGACTCCATGAAGGGAGCGATGAAGAATTATACCCTTTTGGGGTTAGTGTCATCAAGACTCGCCAGAGGAGATGGAAGTAAGACAAAATGATGGGAACTGAAGTAGGAATAACAAAAGAAAGCGGAGAAATAGAAGGAGATGCAGAAATAGGTGCAATTGGCTCCCCCTCTTCCTTGTGTGAGGCAACATACTTTATGGCTAGATCCTTTTTATTATGCTTTCACTCATGCACAATCCAATGAAAACGACTATGAGCACTAGAGGACGTGGATTGAGAAGAGGCTAAAGGATGGTTCTCAACTACAGGAGCATCCTTCACAACCATTTCGAGTGGAAGGGTGGTCTCTAAAGTAGGAGCAAGAGGAGGAGGCATAGAAGTAGAAGGGATTTGAAGAGGAGAAGCAAACATAAGAGCCTCGATGGTGGGCATCTTCCTATTCACTTCCCTAGGTATAGGTGGAAGAATAGTAGAGTCTACAGAGGCCAAGAAGTGGGAACAACCCCATGGGAAGGCCTTCCCTTTCCATAGACAGTGGGTCGGTGAACCATGTGTAGAATAGGTAATTGAAAATCCTTCCGTTTTTCCTTCTGCCACATGGGTACCATCACACTTCCCATGTGAGGCATATGAGTGGGAACTAAAGATACCACCGTGGGATGAGAAGAAAAAGAAAGTGGAGTAGAAGATGCAAAAGGAGAAGTCTCTAGAGTGAGAAATCTTCCCCTTCCCTTTTGACGGGGCCGAAGAAACAACTTGCTATTGCGCTATCATAAAGGCCTTTATAGAAACAACATAGGGAGAGATAGGATAACTAACCTTTGATGCTGAGCTCCTTGTCTTATATTTAATATAAGCCTTATATAAAAAATCTACCCTTGGAGGGAGAGGTTCGAACGGGGAGGGCCAAAAGTGATCCAAAGAGAAGCCCCCACATGACACTAGTGATTTATAGCCGGTATCATGCACCACATGCACAGTTCCTTAATGGGGGAAATTTAAGAATTTATGGATTACAGAGGCAACACTATTCATAGAGGCTAGCCATGGAATGCCTAGCTTGAATTTGAATAGATTAGACTCTGGGATCACAACAAATGACACATCAATAGCCTTGGGTCCTATTAAGATTGATAAAGAAATGATTCCCATAAGGGAAATAGAGATTCCATCATGGGTACAAAGAGTGGTCTACAATTATTCATATCTCTCCTTATGTAAACTATTTATGAATAGAGTTTCTTTCATTATCACATTTACCTGATTTGTTAGATCAACTAAGATGCCAGTTATGATGTTGCCATTAATTCATGTAGGAATGTATAATGGGGAAGTCTCCTTATTTAGTGACTCATCATGTGAGGTGAAAATTATATCAAGCATTACACTTGCATTCTCAAAAGGATGGATAGGCGTGAATGAGACCATATTCACATACTCAGATGGGACGAGCTTAGAAGATGTGGAAGATTATGTGACTAAATTTGCAGAGTGAGAAGGGAATGGATTGGTATAAATTTGCAACTCACGGTTATCCTTGGCTATAAATTTATTAGAACATGGTTATCCTTGGCTATAGATTTATTAGAATTCTATTTCTTCTCATCGAGACAGATAGTCTCATCATCGATGCGGTCTCGAATCTCGTGATGTAAGTGCATGCATCACTCAGTGTCATGTTCGTGCAATCACTAGATTTGACAAAATTGTTGCGTGTCGTACCACTCAGGATATGGCTCAGACAAAGGTTAGGATTCTAGAAATGTCAAAACTTTGTCTTTTAACAACTTTTCCAGAGCAAGAGTAATAGGATTCAGATAGTTTTATAAAATGCCTATTGCACCCTAGGCCTTTGTCTTTAGATGTAGAGACCACTTTTGCAATAGCCTTACTCTTGCCATAAACTGACACTATTGATTGGTTATCGAGACAGTAATGCGAGGATTAATCCTCAAACTGAGCGACCATCTACTAATATTTGTGTAGTGCTACACATAGGTGTGAAAAGGAAGGATACCTCATCAGGGAAAACTTCTCTTACCACTGTTTTTGTAAAGTTCTTGATGAAGACCTTCTGAACATCAAAGTTTAATAAATGATAAGAGATTTTTGAAATCAATGCTTGATAGTGAGCAATGAAGTAAGTTACCTTTTATTGGTCCCCTTTCTTGCATCATACAAGATAAGAGAAAACCATCTTTGATCTAATGTTAGCTTAGAATTTCCTTAGAAATTGATTCACCAACTGATCAAACGAAAATAAAATAATATATGGTAAATTGCAATACCAATAAAGGGTGGCATCCTTAAGGGATTGTGAAAAAATCTTCACCATCAAAGCATCATGGTGGAAGAAGTCAGTGCACATAGCATTATATTTCAAAACATCTATCTGAGGGTCTCCACGACCACCATACTTTTCAAAAATTGGAATATCCATCCTTTGAGGGATAGGAGTGTTCAAAATAGTGATGGACAAAGGATTTCAAAGAAAGAATGGTTGAAACATAGGTTCGAGAAGAAAAGGTGGAAAGATTCACCAATTGGTTTTTCATCTGTCCCATATTATGTAATAAAGCATTTAAGACAGGGTCAGAGGATGAAACACGACCAATGGAACCACCAAAGCCACTAGCACCCATACTAGCAGAGTCCCCACTACTAGGACTAGTATGGGATCTTGGATTACCACCAAGAGCATTAGGAGTGGTAGAACTAAAACCCAAGGGTACATTGCTTACTTTAATGGTGGGGGTTGGTTAAGGTCCAAAGGTGGTGTTAACAGAAGGATCAATCTTGGTCATACATACCGACACCCTAGGCATCAAGACTTTTAGTTGTCTCTTAGTGGGCTCAGAGCCAAGGTATTGGGTGATGCTCAGGTTAGGATTGTAGGTTGGGATGTGAGTATCCACAATGTTTTCAAGGCCCTGGATAAATTCTAGACCTCTCCAATCTTTTTCCAACATAGCTCTCAATCTGTTAACAACCATAACAACTTTAGCAAGAGTTTTGTCTTTCTCCAAATGCTTCTCGAACTCCCAAAGTTTTCTGTCCAGGGAAAGAAGTTTCTCTGCAGGGACCTCAAGAGTATCATCTTCCTCCACAAATGAAGTGGAAGGAGAAGCAAGAGGGATAGGAACATGTGTATCAACTTCTCAAAAGGGGTTGAAGAATATAGTAGACATACCTAAAATTACTTCCTCAATAATAGGACCAATGACCTTCTTGGATTCCATCCATATATGTTGCAAACTCCTTCTAACCATGTTCCTAGATGTTTTAGAACGAGTTATAAAGCTCATAAAGCTTCACAACACATGAATCTATAATGCACCGAAGACACGAGAGAAAGATTTTCGATACGATGAAATGAAAACAAGAACTTCACATCAGGTTCACCAAAAATGTAGAGAAGGGGGATTTGTGACCTCCAAGGCTCTCAGGTCATGGAAGAGCCTAAGGGAACAAATTTCCCTAAACTACCTCAGGCTACCTAATAAGTTAAAGAAGAAAGGATAGGCTGAAAAGGAAGGGAAAACAAGACTTTATTTCCCTTTTTCTTATAACATGTGTTTTTTGGAGTCGGGTGAGCAAACTGCACATGTCTCAGATTGTGAATTAGACAACTCTCTATCAAGGGACGACAGTATTGGAGTCAGAATTCAACACACCGCATTGGAGTCTCAAAGATGCACTGGCATCCTGTACAGACAAAGGATCAAGTAACAACCAAAAACTCATAAAGTCTACTAACAACCTGAATGTTACAGTTTTGCAATTTGACAAAAAATTAAAGGAATGCAAAGTACAACAAGAAGAATACTATGAAAACTACTCTAATAGTGAAATGATAGAAAGAAGAAGAATGCCAAATTACTCAAGGTCCAGTTCTCTAGCTAGCTCCAAGCAAACGAACAACTCCTACACACATTGTAACAAGAAAAATGTTGGGGTTGTGTTTTGAGATTTGCCTCAGTCAAACCCTTGTTTTGGTGTTCCCACCTCCACAAACAACCAATAGACAACGATATTGTAGAAAAGTGATAAAGAAGTAGATAGGGAAGAAAAAATAAAGTAGAGAGAAATGAAAACCTAGATGCTACTCTACAAGAATGATAATGCAAGATAAGAAAACAAGTAAATAGACACAATATCATCTTCCCTTCTACAAGCGCTCAAGGCCAATAGAGGAAGAAGGAGAGCAATATCACCACACCAAGGAGGTAGAGCTTTGTGAACCTGCAATGAAAATGGAATTGGAGCAAGAAGAATTTGTATAAAACCAAGTAGAAAGTTGGTAGTAGAAAGAGATAGTGAGAATGAAGCAAGAAGAAGCTTGAGAATGAGATCGAATTGAGAGAGTGAAGGAATTCTCTTGAGAATGAAATAATGAAGTTCATAGAAGTTCAAAATGGGAAAATTGGAGGCAAATAGTCGTTTCCTATTGGCCAAGATTCAACAAGGAACATTACATTCGTAGGTGGCCAAGAATCATAATATTTCTACTGCTTCTTGACATAGGAATCTTGTTAGGATGGCAGTGCGGTGTGTGGACGTCCACACGACGTGCACATCCTTGACAAAAATTCCCTCACCAACACAAAATGACAAGGACACGCCAGTAAAGCAGGATAAAAGTGGTAGTTATTTATATTATCAAAATTGTAAGGCTAAAGTGAGGGTAAATTAATGGGAAATTTGCCTAGGTACAAATTTATGCCATTTAGGAAGCAATCCTATTGGCCCAAACAATGACAACAACACCAAAACTGCCAATTGTTCAACTTTGCACCAATAGGGAGAGACCAAAAGCTTTATGCAAACCAAGATGAGAACAATGTAGACTATGCACAATATATCTTCAAACTTCTCTTGAATAAATTGCGCATCATATGCTGGCACAAGAAGAGAAACATATTGAACTAATGAAAACAAAGCATTTTGGACATACTGTAACACTTCAAAACATAGGATGTTGCATTGTTATACACTAAAACATATGAGAAGTGCAAGGATGAACCCATGCACCTTTATGAGCATACTCCTAAGCCCACACAACCACATCTATCTCACCAAAGGAATGTGGAGAATTGCAATAGGCCTTCATCAACACTTTTCTCTAGAACATCAAAACTCTATCACTTATAACTTTTACTATACAAGGTGCAATGACATGAATTCTTGGATATAACACCTTCACATCTAGAACATCTTATATTTTGAACTACAATACAAAATATTGCTCTACGGAAGGATGTAAACCAAAATACCATGACTTTGTCATAGAGTATGCACTATGAATGCCTTATCAAATCTTCTGCAACTTATCTCAATATGCAGTTAACTAAATAGGAATGATATCAATGTAGGCATGTAGGAAACATATTAGAACAAGTGTACCTACCACTTCATCACACATAGACATTAGACAAATCACTATTCATCCATATACTATATTGTTGACTGTATCAATAGATATCTCTACACATCATTTGACTTTGAAACACATCCATTTGACATTAATGCCAACACATATTGAGTTGACATTAATGCCAAAAAATATTGAGTTGACATCAATGACAACACACTTTTCCAACAATTAGTAATATTATTGTTGCAACATTGTATATCATTCCAGATTAGTCTTAATAATTTATAATTGATATATCATATATGTATGAGATTTTGAAGTTTATCATTATACCAAAGAGATCTATGTGTTCATATGTTTTTGTTCATTGAATTCAATCTACAAATCACTCTTTAAGTTGGAAATTATATGTTAGGGACATTACATAGTATTATATTGTGCGCATGCTTTGTTATTCTTTTACAATTTTTATTTTGAATTCTTGTTTTATATATTTTTTTTATCATGAGGGTTATGTGGAATTGATATATTTTGGTTTCAAATTTCTTTCATTTGGTATCTAATTCTATTTTGCAAGTTGAAGAGGATACATCTTGGTATTGTTAACCCTTTGTCTGAGTTAAATTTATGTATAGTTAAATCAATGGTCATGTAGGAAAATATTGAAGATATTTCAAGGTTTCAAATGTATTTGAATATTTAGGTGTTTTAGGTCCAAGGTATCTATTGATTTAGCAAATGGGTTTTTGTGAGTTTACATTTTGTGAGGGTTTTAGAGGAAAATTTTTGTATATGACCTCAAGGGAAAAAATAAACCTCACCATTGCATTTGGTAGGCCCTAAAACCTATAGATCGATATAAAAATCAATAGGATTTGCATTTGGAGAAAAAATGGGTATTTTTGAGGGCTTGACCAAGATTTGGGTTACACGAGTCCATATAGGCATATTGTAAGATCCAAAATTTTTATGTCTAGAATTACTCTTCTAATAGAATTCATGTTGTTAGATGGTGTGATCAAAATGAGTCTGGGATACATTAATTAGTTAATTTTGTGTGATGATGAGAATACTACTGAGATTTGGTTATGTTATTTTTCCTAACACTTATATCATGAGTAAGTATTTTAGTTGTAACAATTATGCGTGTATTCAAACTAAGATTGAAAGACTCAATGTTTTTAATGATTTTGAAAATGAATATCAAGGGTATTTTGTATTTTAAAATTAGGTAATGAGTGTATGTTTTAAGTTATTTCTTTTATCATAGAGACTACTTATTATCATTCACTCATTCTTTTATCTAGGGTATTTTGTATTTGAAAATGGGGGAATTAGGTTATTTCTTTTATCATAGAGATATGAATGAAAATGCCTACTCTAGATGGATTAGAATGATGGTTTTGTTCTCATAGTTATAGTTGATATTCTTATTTTATATGAATTATATTAGTTATTATTTGATATAATCAGATGATTTACTTTATGTGAATATACAAACATGTTTTATCAAGATAAGATTTAATGGATTAAAAGTTCATTTATGGAGGTTTATAAATTATTCAAATTCTATGTGATTTGGCGATTATCTATTGAAAACATGGGTTTTGGAAAGAGAGAATTGATTCAAAACATTATTGTTATAATATGTTTAAAATTTGATTACTAATGCCTCAACTATTATCATTTCTTATGATATACTAATATTTATGTTTCAAGTAAAAAATAAAAAGTTCTTGTAATTTTTAATACCGCTCAACATTTCTTCAATGATGCCTGCCTCTTCGGATGCTAGGGCTTCCCGCAGATGGCTTATTGCAAAAGTTTGATGGTGGGCGAACGAAAGATTTCAAGCCTGATTGCCCTCATTGTGAGCCGTGGAGAAGGAAGAAAGACATGGGCACGGGTGGTCCTGCACAAGCGATGACTGAAGGTCAACATCTTTGGGGAAGGGGTTGGTTGGCAGATTTTAGGGATTTTGGCCATGCCTTGTGGAGCTACATGATTGATGCAGAAACCTAGAAACCTATTTTGGAAGGGGATGTAGAGGTTTACCCCAATGCAAGGGGGTTTTTTGTGGTGGTATTTGATAATGTGGAGGATCCAAATACAATTCTTTGTGAATATTAATGGAGCTGGAAGGTGCAACATTTATTGATGTTGAAACCCTAGCACCCCTCCTTCAATCCTCTTACATAATCCTTTGACATGGTTCTAGTCTAGGTAAGGTTGTCAAATCTCCCTCTTCAGTTTTTGTGTGAATCCTCCTTTGAGGTCATTGGCAGTTCACTAGGGAAGTTTTTGGGGATGGATAGGGCTCCTTAAATTTTTTGCACACTACTTATGCTCACATTTTAGTGGAGATAAACATCACCAAGGATCTCCCTGTGAATGTCCTCTTGAAAATCATGGATATGGACTCGAGTCAACTACTCGATTATGAAGGCTTACCTTTTTGATGTCATCGTTGTTTCAACACTGGTCATATGGCTACACAGTGTTCAAAACATTGATATGCAAACCATGCTACTTGGTGGAAAAATGTTGCGCCCCATCATTACTCGGTGGAAAAGGACAACCAAGATGGTGAGGCACGAGATGGGCCACCAAAAGTTGATGATTTTGTCATGTGCATGTCTCCACCAAACGAATCTCATCACTCCAAAGGCGGTGGTTTCATCCTCTGCAGTGATGAACAACATTAATGCTGGAGATGCACCTTCAGTTGGTAAAACCCCATCGCTGCCCCAAAGAAGAGAAACTGGGGCCAAAAAGGAAAACTTGTAGATCTTGAGGCCTCAATAGATTCTTACCATGTGGATTGTGACAACGTTAAAAAGGTTAATTTATAAATAATGTCTTTAGGGGAGGTCAAATAAACCAAGGAGAAGAAGAGGAACTAGGTGGTGGCTTGTCAAAGAAAATTTGGATGAAGGTGTAGAGGAATATGAAGAAGAATGAGGTGAAATTTAACATGCATGTCCACTCCCACTCTAAATGTGGAGAAATGGTGTAAAAATTTGTAATGTTCCTTTTTTGATGATCAATAAATGAGATGTTTCCCCTTAGCAACTATTTAACTATATAAAAAAAATGTTTCAAGTGAGCAGGTGAAATTATGAATGAAATTCAGGGGTCACATAGCAAGTTCTATATGTGTGTATTTTTGTGACTACTAATCTTAATTCATTTGGAGGAATTGAGATCATGCGTTATATGACTACATAGTGGTGTGAATATGTTGTTTTTGTGGTATAATGTGTTTTGTGATGCCATTTGTTTGTGAGAAAATTTATTTCTTGTATCCTTGTGAGTTATTTTATAGTATATAACTTTTAGGAGATTTATGTGGCTTTTATGCAAGTTAATCAAGTTTTTATAATCTAAATATGACCCTTGATGGTAGGTATATGAGAGAGGGGTCTATTAAACCTTTAAAATACCTTTTAATATTTTTTTAAACACCTTAACATTCTCATTTCAAAAGGGTGGAAAAATGGGGAGTTAGTTGGTGTTGGGGTAGTTGGGAAAGAAAGTTTCTCCTCCTTTTTCTATTTATGTCTCCTTGAGTGGAGAGCCTGAGATTTTTCCTTTCTATAAGAGCTGAATTTTTTTTGGAAATTATTTTAGAAGGGAATTTTTTTAGGTGAGAGAGAAAAGAGAGAAGGGTAGAGAGAAGGGGAGAGAGGAAAGATTGAAAGAAGGAGGTTTGAATGATCTACATCAATTCTACCAATTTGGATATCATATCAAGGTAGGATCCAACCCTCTTGTTTGGAATTTGAAATATTTTTGCAAATGTTGAGATTGAGTGTTTTCATTTCATATGATTGTTGTGGTAAATGGTGAATCTTTAAGTGAAATTATGCTATGATATGTGGGGTTTTTTTGGGTATGAGTACCCATATTTCTTGTTTTGGATATGCACATCCTTCCTTGTGTTTAATAAGGAGGAATAAGAGAAGTGTGAATGGTATAATGTGCATAAAATAATGCCAAGGAAATCAGAATATGTGTGTGTTAAATATTATATGTAATGAAGAAATCTTATCTCTTAGTGGTAGAGTTCCCATTTTCCTTATGTGGGATTTCAAGTAGGAATAATTTGTGTGTGGTTTGAAATGGGATGTTGTATTGTGTAAGAAATTGTATTGTGATGTATTATTGAACTAAAAAAAATTGTGTTAAGCATTGTATGAAACTGAAATGTGTGTACACCCTTGAATGCTATATGAGCCCTAACTCAACGGTAAGTTGTATTCAACGCAACAATAAGGTGGAGAGCCCATTGGCCTATGTTGTTTTTTCTTGTTAATTCTACTTTTTAGGTCCATGTATTAAGGGGGAAGAATATCTTAAAATCACCAAATCTATGGTCCACAAAATAAGGTTACATGTTGATTATAGTTAATTTTGGAAGATTCAAGGACTCATTGGATAAAATGTGTGATAGGGTATTGAACAATTAATTAGAAAATACTTTAGTTTTTCAATTGTGGAATAACATAAAGAAACAAATATTTTGTTCATTTATTATTTTCTTTTATGGACATAGGAAATAAATAGATAAAATTATTTTTCCAAAGTAGATAAAGTTTAAATTAGTAGTTATTATATAAAATGGGATAAAAATATAATGCATATTTTGGAAATAAATTTAAGAAGATTTAGGTTAATGTGGGTGAATCTTCTTTCACTTTAGCAATAGGATCTATAAATAGAATTATGAACAATGTACAATAAAATTTTAATCATTCTTGTTTTAGATTTCGTTTTGAAATTTGTATTGGAATACAATTTTAAAAATTGCCTTTATTTTTTTAAAATCCATTTCACTACTATACTTTCATATTATACATTAATAATAGAAATTTATTTATTTACCATTAATCATTGTAAAAATAATAAGCAATATGTATGCATGTATGTATATACATGTATATATATATATATATGTATGTATGTATGTATGTATGTATGTATGTATGTATGTAGAACTCTTGATGAAGTTTATTCTTATTTATAATTTTTTCAATTTTTTAAAAGTTGTTTTGATTTTTTTTTTATCAATTGAAGATATTTTGAAATGCTAAAAAATTTCAAGAAAAAATGATGTTTACTTGATGTCAAGAAACAAATAGAAAAAAACTTCATTTTCCTCTATTTTTTTTTTCTCCAAATAGGTATCTTTAATATCTAGTGCATGATTTAAAAAAATAAAATTTGATGTATATTTTTCTCGTAATAACGTTTCAAAGTCAAAATTACCAGAATTTGATAGTTTTCATTTGACACCAACTATTGTCTACATTTTTTTTTATCATTTTCAAAAAACAAATATACCCTTTTGAAGAGGATTCTCTCCTCTACTGTGCCATACATTTTTCAAAATTTTTAGTATGTTTTACTATTTTTTTTTAAATTTCTAATCAGTCTCTTTTTAGTTGAAGTTGAAAGTTTCAGAAAATTTTGAAAAGGTCGAGTTGGATGCTAACTAGGATGCCATATAGATAGTTTTGGCAGAAAGGGTTTCGGTCATAAAATGAGTCACATTTCAAAGCGACAAAGGTATGTGCCATGTATAAGCCACATGGTTTCGAGCGAAATTGTTTTGATCAAAACTGTTTAGGTCAAAAATGTTTTACTCGAAATTATTTAGTTAGGAAAAAGTGTGACACAGGTTTGTACTTTTACTCAAAAAGGAAGAATTACTTAAAGAAAAAAATATTTAGTTATGAGTTAGTTCCATAGTTTCCAAGAAAAAATAGAATCAAGAATTAATTAAACTAAAATATGAAGAGTTATCTCTTTATTTGAGTGGTGTGAATTATAAAATTTAGGGTAAAGAATATTAGATGTAATGGGTTTTAAATTTGAATAATCTAAAAAAGTAGAAGTCACAACTTAAATGTGACATAAGTAAATTACATTAATTTAATAATATGACTTAAGGAAAATAAATTATATTAAAATAATAAATGTACAAATTTATTATAGAGAAGTGATGAATGAAAGTTAGAAATAATAATTACTTTTAGTTAAAAATGTTGATGATAATGCAGCCGCATGAGTCTACTTCTAGGCACATGATTTCCAAGAAGATAATAAAAATTGAATGTAGCCTCATGGCTATTCAATTTTATATATGCTTGAGAGGAGGCCGACTTTATGCATTTAATTTATGTTCATTTATCATTAACTTTAGGCCGACCTACTTTGCTATTTTGTAATTCTTTATTTATTAAAGGTGGTTGACCTACTTGAAGAGTCACCTCATTTTGTATAAATACAAGGTCATGTTTGTTCATTTGTATATCAAGTTCATCAAGCATAATTTGCATACAAGCAAAAGTTTGCACTTGAGTAGTAGCTATTCATCTTGCAGCAGTAGGCTGATTTCAAGGAGAAACATATTCACATCTAGGAGAGGTGCTACTATTCATTGTATCAAATTTGGCCTTGTGCTGGGCCTGAGTTGTAAGTAGATTTCTGCTCTTGTTCCTTCATTATATAAGAGAAATATTTGTTGGGTTTTTCTCCCTCAAGAGGAGGGTTTTCCTAGGGTATCTTGCTATGTTTATTGTCTTATGTGTTGCAATTTTCTGAGTGCTTTTAGTTGTATTATCTGATCTTTAAAAAACTAACATGGTATTAGAGAGGGTTTGAAGAAGATCGTGACCAGATTTGTTTTGCAGCATTACTCCTTAATCTTTTTTTGTTTATCTCTATTTTAGTCAAGACGGTAAATGGTCTAAAAATTGAGGATAGAGTCAAAGGAGCTTCTAACTACATCATGGAGGTTTAGAATCATGCTCACCTTGTAAGAGAATGATTTGGCTGAGTTTGTGGAAACCAAAGTCCCCGAACCTAAGGAGGAAGAAGAGAAGTTGCAGTGGAGGACGAAAGACACCAAGGCAAAGAATATGTTGGTTGATTTCGTTAAAGATCATATTGTTTCGATTGTCTCCAAGCTGAAGACGAAAAGGGACATGTTCAAAACATTGGAAGAGATGTATGAAATCAACAACACTAGCCGAGCAGTTGCACTGAAGCAACAACTTCACCATGTGAAGATGGCGAAAGGAGAAACGATGATTGCTTATTTCATGAGGATTTCAGAATTGAGAGACCAACTCTCTACAATTGGTCACATAATTGATGACAAAGACTTGACCATGCTTGCTCTCAATGGTCTTTCGTTATCATGGGAGTCCTACATTCAGGGGATCAGTGCAAGATCTAAACTTCCCAAGTTCGATCAGTTGAGGGTCGAATGCATTCAAGAGGAGTCAAGGTTGGCGGCTAGAGGCGTTGGTCAAAGTTCAAATAATGAAGATATTCATGTTCTCACCTCTCACTCGACGAAGAAGAAAGGAAAAGATTGGAAGAAAGGAAAAGATTGGAAGAAAGGATTCTTCAAGAGGAATCGAGATAATGGAAATGATGGTGCTCCCGCTTTCAAGAAGAAGAGAGACTTATCCAAAGTACAATGTTTCCATAGTGACAAGTATGGTCACTTTGCAAAGGAATGTCCTTCTAGGCCTAAGCAGTAGGTTGTCATTGCAAATGTTGAAGAAATCTCTCTACAAAAGGACTCAAGTGAATATCTATTCTATTCAGCCTTGTCAAGCAATGTAACCACCGACACCAACACTTGGCTGATAGATAGTGGTGCCTCTCGCCACATCACTAGATTTAGGGAGTATCTATCTAATTTGATTAAGATAGATTCCAGTGAACAAGTCATTATTGGAGATGATGCTAGGTACTTTGTGAAAGGAGTTGGGAACTCCTCTATCCACTTGGATTCTAAAATTTCATTGGAGTTGAATGATGTGCTATTTGTTCTGGGCATAAAGAGAAATCTTGTTTCCATTTCAGCTTTGGAAGACAAGGGTTATCAAGTTGTCTTTTCAGAAGGAAAATTTCTTATATGGGCAAAGAACTCCAACATCAAGTCTACTCGGGTAATTGGAGTTAGACATGAGTGTCTCTACAGGCTATGCACTCGCCCCCTTTAGGCTCTAATGCATGAATCTTCTAGTGAGTGTGACCTTTGGCATCGAAGTTTGGCTCACATTCACTTTCGAGCGTTACCTATCATGGAGAAGATGGTCACCGACCTTTCAAAATTCAACCAAGAACATGAAGGTACATGCAAAGGTTGTGCCTTAGGTAAGAATATAAAAGGTACATTTCATAGTAGAGAAAGTAGATCTAAATGTATTCTTGATCTCATTCATTCTGATTTATGTGGTCCAATGTCTATTACATCTTCTAGTGGTTTCTTGTATTACATTATTTTTATTGATGACTACTCTAGAAAGACTTGGATTTATTTCTTGAGATCTAAAGAATTTGAGGAGGTACTAGAAAGATTCAGAGAATTCAAAGCACAGGTGGGAAATTTTTCTAGAAAACAGATCAAGGTTTAGAGATCCTCTA
This sequence comes from Sequoiadendron giganteum, assembly GCA_007115665.2. Taxonomy (NCBI): domain Eukaryota; kingdom Viridiplantae; phylum Streptophyta; class Pinopsida; order Cupressales; family Cupressaceae; genus Sequoiadendron; species Sequoiadendron giganteum. The sequence goes on along the minus strand of CM021107.1, from coordinate 81,729,307 downwards.
ATGAAGGAGAGTACACTTCTAGTATCTTTTGTGATTTCTGCATTGAAGTAGGGATTAAGAGGGAGTTCAGTGTTCCTTATAATCCTCAACAGAACGGTGTTGCTGAAAGAAAGAACATGTCTATTGTGGAAGCAGTCAAAGCAATGATACATGATCAAGACATACAAACCTCACTTTGGGCTCAGGCATCTAGGAAAGCCGTCTATGTGTAGAACAAAAGTCCCCATAGAATCTTGGAGAATATAACTTTGGAAGAAGCATTCTAAGGGGTGAAGCCTGAAGTCAGTTATTTGAGGATCTTTGGGTGTCCAGTGTATGTTCATATTCCAAAGGAAAAGAGAACAAAGTTGGAACGTTCTGGGAAGAAGGGAATTCTGGTGGGCTATAGTGAGACATCAAAAGCCTACAAAATCTACATCCCGGGTTAGAAGAGTATTGAGATTAGTAGAGATATCACATTTGAGGAAGAATTTGCATTGAAAAGATCCAAGGGAACTCATATGGAGATCGATGAAGAAGAGCCTCCTCAGGATATGGAAGTTGATCATGTTCTTGAGAATCAGAGGGAGGTTCTAGAACCTAAAGAAGATGATGATCCAGCTAAACCCTTGGAGCTAACTGATGGGCCTACATATATTATGATTGGAAGGAAGAGACCTCTTTGGGCGAGGAAAATAATGCATGATGCAAAAAATTTTGCAGCCCCAAGAGGAACTTTCAGAGAAATTAAGAGACCTAATAAGTTCTCTGGATATGTGGCATTGATGAGTCAGATTATTGAGTCAGAGCCTTCCAGTGTTGAGGAAGCTTCTAGGAAAAAGAAAGATGTTATGACTGAGGAGTATCGATCCATACTTAAGAATGATGTTTGGGATATCGTTCCTAGACCCAAAAGCAAATCCGTGGTGTCTTCTAAATGGCTCTTCAAGATCAAGCATGCAAAAAATGGGAGCATTGAGAAGTACAAGGCAAGATTTTTGGCAAGAGGGTTCTCACAAAAAGAGGGGGTTGACTATGAAGAAACCCTTGCTCTTGTGGCTCATTATACTTCTATCAGAACCATTATTGCTATTGCTGCATCTAGAGGATGGAAGATTCACCAAATGGATGTAAAGACAACCTTTCTAAATGGTGTAATAGAAGAAGAGGTCTACATTGAGCAACCCGATGGATTTGAGGTACATGGGAAGGAGTCTCATGTTTGCAAGCTGAAGAAGGCCTTGTATGGTCTTACGTAGGCTCCTCGTGCTTGGTATGAAAGGATTGATCATTACCTGTTGAGTCTAGGTTTCTCAAAGAATGATGTAGATTCTAACCTCCATTTCAAGGTAATTAATGGTGAAGCATTGATTTTGGTTTTGTATGTTGATGATCTGATTCTTACTGGAGAAGAAAACCTCATTCTCAAATGCAAGAAGGAGTTAGCTTCTGAATTTGAAATGAAGAATCTTGGTCTCATGCATTACTTTCTTGGTTTAGAAGTTTGGAAAAATGCAGACGAGATAATTCTAAGTCAAGGGAATTATACCATTGACATTCTAAAGAGGTTTGGAATGATTGATTGCAAACCTATGTCTACACCTATGGAGACTAGCTTACACAAGTTGAAGGAGGCTGTAGCTAGTTTAGAACTGGTGGATTCTACGATGTAAAGGCAGTTGATTGGTTCATCGATATATCTAGCTAACACTAGAACAATCATCTGTTATGCAGTGAGTGCACTTAGCCAGTTTATGTGTGAACCAAGGCAGATACATCTTGTTGCAGATAAACATATCCTGAGATACTTGCTTGACACAGTTGGATATGGGTTGAGATATTCTACAAGTGTGGATTTGGAGCTGCATGGTTTTACTGATACTGATTAGGCAGGGAGTGTTATTGATAGGAAGAGTACCTCTAGTTGTTGCTTCAGTTTGGGATCTACTAAGATATCTTGGTGCAACAAGAACCGGTCTTCAGTAGCATTGAGTGCAACCAAGGCAGAGTATATTACAACTTGTTTGGCAGCTCGTGAAGCAATGTGGCTTCATAAGCTCCTAGCAGGATTGTTTGGACAATCAATGGACCCTACTATCATTCATTGTGATAACCAGAGCTGTGTGAAGCTTTCTGTCAATCCCGTGTTTCATCACAAAACAAAACATGTTGAGATCAAGTACCATTATATCAGAGATATGGTATTGAGGAAAGCTATATAGTTGAGGTATATCAACACCGATGAGCATATGCCAGACATTCTCACCAAGCCCCTCTCCAGGATAAAGTTTGTGTATTTTCGAGAAAATCTTGGTATGGTGGAGAATACAACCTTGACTGAGAATGAGTCTCAGTATTAGTGAGCCTCTTTAATGAGTTCTTCTCTGTGAGGAAGTTCGAGGTGAAATCCCTTGGTAATAAGTTCTTCTTTGAGAGAAGTTCGAGGTGAAATCCCTTGGCTATGAGTTCTTCTCTTAGGAGAAGTTTGAGGTGAAATCCCTTGTTTCCACCCTCTGGGAGAGCCATGGTGGATGTCATGTGTGTGACTCCATGACAACATCACATGAGGGAGTTTGTGATGATTTTCTTGTACTTGTGTTTCACCCTCTGGGAGAGCCATGGTGAGGTGACAACATCACATTGAGTGATGAGCACTTGTACATACCATCTATGGAGGTATCCATGATGGTTTATATGATGATGAGGTGATATCCGATATCACGATGAGGTGATATCTTATATGCTTTATCGATGAAGGTGATAAGCTCCTTTACCACGATGAGGTGATGTCTTGTACAACTAGAAGTATTCCTCCCTAGCTGAGAGGGAGTGTTGATGATAATGCAACCCTAGGAGTATACTTCCAGGTGCACGATTTCCAAGAAGATAATAAAAATTGAATGTAGCCTCATGGCTATTTAATTTTATATATGCTTGAGAGGAGGCCGACTTTATGTATTTAATTTATGTTCATTTATCATTAAATTTGGGCCGACCTACCTTGCTATTTTGTAATTCTTTATTTATTAAAGGTGGTTGACCTACTTGAAGAGTCACCTCATTTTGTATAAATACAAGGTCGTGTTTGTTCATTTGTATATCAAGTTCATCAAGCATAATTCACATACAAGCAAAAGTTCGCACTTGAGCAACAACTATTCATCTTGCAGAAACATGCTGATTTCAAGGAGAAACATATTTGCATCTAAGAGAGGTGCTAGTATTCATTGTATCAAATTCGGCCTTGTGCTAGGCCTGAGTTGTAAGCAGATTTCTACTCTTGTTCCTTCATTATATAAGAGAAATATTTGCTGGGTTTTTCTCCCTCAAGAGGAGGGTTTTCCTAGGGTATCTTGTTATGTTTATTGTCTTATGTGTTGCAATTTTCTGATTTCTTTCAGTTGTGTTATTTGATCTTTAAAATACTAACAAAAAAATCCATAATGGTTAAATTTAAATGTGGTTAAAATAAATTACTTCATTTTTTATGAATGATTAATTATTGTTAGTGTCTTTACTCGTTAACTAGAATAATTTTATTCATGATAGTGATTAAATCGGTTTAAAATCTCAATTATGTATTTCCTTATAAAATTTAAAAATATTTCAATTATGGTTAATTTTAGTGATTTAATTATTTAATTTCTTACAAGTTTAAAACATCCAATTCATCAAAAATTAAATTAATAGGATATTTGCATATCTTCCATTAGAATGTTTGAATGCTCTTTATTTCATAGAGTTAACACTTGGGGAAAATTACACAACAAAATGTATCTCCCATCAAAATGTTTTATTATGCACCTAAACCCAATAGGTGACCACCATCATAAAGGTGTGGAGAAGGTCTATCTCACACTTGACATGTTTTTGATGAAGGAAGAAACCAACCCTCATTCACATACTCACAACAATCTAAAAATGTAACTTAGAAATTGTTTAAATCAACACCAAAAATCTGCAAGTATGGTATCATGTTTCTCATTCAAAACTCATTGATTGATACAACAACAAAGCATAACTGAAGTGCATTATTTTTCAGCTACATAGGCTAATGAAAAAACATTAAAAAATTGAAATAAATCTGTTGTATAACAAAAAAGATGTAATGTAGAATGCTCTCCTACAAGCTATCCTCTTTCACCCGATTCTAGTTTCTTCAACCTACAATCTTCATTAGAAATTAGTGTTGTATTCAAACCATGAAATCACCAGTATTCTTATTGTTCTATCACACCTTCAAACCTATAACAAAAATTTATTCTTGGTCTCTTTCAACACTTTTTCTACTAAAGCTCTCAATCTCCCTTCACATGGACCTCACTAGCTTACTATCTTCCAAAATGTGGAGCTCACTAGCTCCCAAAAATATGAGCTTCTATGCAAATAGAAATATACAACAATGGAGTCTTCAATTCCTCTCTTCAATCCAACACCATCTCCCCATCTCACTTTTCAAAACTCCCAAAATCATCTTCCCAAATGACAAGGCCTGAATATATAGATATGTGAATGCGAAAAACTACTATGGTTTTCCAAAACTACAAGAAAAACAACTCCTTGGAAAACCCATGCCCCATTTGGAGAAATAAACATAAAATAATAAAATTACTCAATGCTCACATGGTCTTCACATGGGCACCTAAGCCATGGCTAATCAAATTTGGTCAACTATGACACCTCCATTGATTCTCGACGGCTTTGACGGCTCCAAATACAAACACATAATAACATGAAAAGCAAGTGGCCCCAACATGCAAATGCATGCAAATAATGCAACTGAAAATGTAAGAACATGCATACCAAGTGGTCCCAACCTATAAATGGGATGCTCGAATAGAATATTCCCCCATTTATGTATTTGAAACATTTACTAGGGCATAATTCCTCCAAAATTACATTAACAATTTTGCCACAAGGAAAATTACAGAGTTTCAAATTAAAAATATTTATTTTCATAACCCCTAAGCCCTTATTGAAAATTAAAACAAAGGAAATTATTTTTAGGTGAAGCAAGATTTCTCTTACACCCTAGATTCTCTTGCATTAGTTTTATACCCTTCCTCATAGTTTTTCAGCATTCTTATGATAACAACATAAACATGTTGCCATCAGGTGCACAAAAGTGATCCATTAAATGTTGCCTAATTTTGTGTCGTTATATGACAGTTTTTTTTTATGGTTGTGTTATTATTTAGTCATGTAAAAAGTGGACATGACACATATGGATTGATATAGTTAGTTTTATATAATATATAGTTCATACGTTACATAAGTTAGTAGAAAATTCAAGGTACAATTGGCATAATGTTCTCTTGTGTCAATTTGCATCACCTAGTTATGCGGTATAATATGGTCAACACAAAATATTGATTGGTTTGTGGAGTACAATGAAGTATGGGGTATGTAATACTTGGTAGATTCATTGGTAGGTGTCTATGGAATCAAAACCTAGCAGGCTTGATAGAGGATTTTGATCAACATGGTCTATAGTGCTATCAAATAAGCAACCATAAGGTTTTTTTGGCAAGTGTGAAAAGTCAATGATATGTTCTAGTGGGCCCTTCAACCTTATCCTCTAGTTGGGATGACCAAACCTTTATCCTCCTATATGTTTTTGAGTTAGGAAAAAAATTGTGATGCTTGCACACCATTTGTGGGTCACCAATCTTTCATTAATGCACTCTTTAGCACCACTCTAGTGGTGCCAGTATATTTTCTACCCACATGCAACCATTACTAGAGAATCATCCCATCACCACATAAATAATGAGTTAATTTTGATTTCTAGGCCTAAGGTGTTTTTATTTCTAGGAAGCACAACTTTTACACATGGTATCGAGTTTTTGGCTTCTTAGAGTCAACGTAAAGTTATTTTTGAGTATTGATTAGTGATATTAGTAGGTTTTCTTAATTTTATTATTTATAATAAAAATATAGTTGTATGATTTTTTTATCTCATTTATTTGACATGTCATATCTTGTGCCTATGGTGTCTAAATTTGGACTTCATTTATGCAAAAACAAGCATTTTCTAGGTTATTCATAGTTGATTAGGTATTTAGTCACTTGGTGGAATTTAAGAATTTTTTTGGACATCTTTTCATTTTGAGGACATGAATGATATAAATGCATGAGATTATTTATCTTGATTTAGTGGGAGTTTGATATCGATACGTTTAGGGTGTTGATCATGGTGACATGAAGGTTCTTGTATTTATGGATTTTTGGCATGGCATGATCATTTATGTGAATACATGGATGATGGTGATGGATTGACTATTAGATTATAAGTGGTGGTTTATCTTCATTTTTTCTAGATCATGGTTCTACTTTATGCATTGTGAGATATTGGTGTTTTATTTTAGTATTTTTATTGTGTGAGGGTCATGCACTATTTTTAGTTAGGATATGGGTATCATGATTCTAAGTTTAGCTTGGTACTATAGATTAGTGGGATATTTGATAGTGGTTTTTGGTATCATGATGAGCTCTTGGATTCTATCTCTAGTATGTAGTGAAATTCCATTGAAATATTTATTTATATTGACAAGGGATGCTTATCTTCATGCTATTTGGAGATGTTGAAAACTTGTTACCATGGGGGACTCTTGGAGTCTTCAATTGAGGTGTTATTTATTATTTATCAATTAAATTATAGATGATATTTGGTTTATAGGATGGATATTATTCTACCATAGTATAATGTTGATTAGTTAGTTTTTATGTATGATACATGTCCTCTTGAGAAAAAAAAAAATTAATTCGAGTCATATGATAGTTACAAGAGATGTTGATCATGTCAAGACGATAAGTTATTGGTTTCTAAAATAATCACACAAAGGGAGATTTGGCAATTATTTGTGGTAATTTATTAGATGTATATTGTGATCATTTTTGCTTGTGAGATTTTGGTTGTCATTGTGGTGTAGTTGTATTTTGATTGGGACGAGATGATTAGTTGTAAACTTATAATTAATTTAGGTGAGGATGTATATCACTTATTTTTTGGATCCTAACTTTAGACAATTACTCTTTATGAGGTTTCAACAAGAATGTTGAGGATCCTACACCGAGAGCTAGATGTGATTTTAGCATGGAACTAATGAATAGAGTGTTCATGGAGAGAGCCATTGTGGCACAGTGTATCATAGGAGGAGAAATATTATTCTCAACTCTCACTCTAATCAATAGAGAATCATATAATAGGTTATTATGTTTTAAAGAGTACAAGAGATGGTTAGTGGATTTAGGTATATTCCCTTGTCTATGGAATAAATTTGGTGTTTTATATTCCTTTATCTTGAGAGGCTTACATCCTAGTTGGTTCATTGATATATATGGTATGCTTAACCTTGGGGTGGAATGTTTGGATGTTGAGGGGGACTTTATATTTGGGTTTTGGAATGGATATATTACTCATTATAGTTGTGGCACATTTGTCTTGGTAGGAAATAGTTTTGATTTGTAGGTTTTTTCTTGATGGTCTAGTGCTTCTTTCTAAAGGTTTTCTTCACATGACATTAGAGTTGAGGTTTGTATGGAGATATTATGATCACTACATTTGTGGTCATTTATTATTACTACATTAATTTTTAGTAAGAATATAGATGCTCTTTAATTTTCATCTTTTGTGATGTGGAGATCTTGAGAGATTTATGGAGATTAATGTTGAGACAATTATTTATAGCGGTTTAGTTTGTAGGTATGTGTATCAATGAATGTTCTTTTAAACTATGTGATAGATAATTTAGACACATCCTCTATGTGAGTGCTATTGCTGAAATTTGAGATGCTTTGATTTATTTTATATTTGGAAATACTCATACAGTAGCAGTTTTAGGGTGGATATATGTCCTTTATTGGATATTCTCATTATATTTTAGTCAAAAGGTCTTTGAGATTTTTGTGTCATGTCTATGTGCTTTTTACTTGGGGGGCTTCTTTGTGTAGGATAGTGTATATAAAAGAACTTATGATTATGGATTGGGTTGGATATGTTGATAGAAAAGGTATACCTATTACCTATGGTGATGAGTGTATCCTATTTTTAAGGTATAGTTAGTTAGATGCATTAGCAACTAGTTATGGTTACTATTCTAGCTATTGGTGATTTTTTGGTAGCTACTCAATTTGTTGTTATTTTTATAATATAAATTTGGGTTAAGATCCATTGATGTTTCTATGAGACACTTAGTGTGCCATCACCTTAGATAGGTTAACATCTTTCATTCATTAACATGATGGAGGTTGAGAGGGTTATTAATTGAGATAGTAGTTACCTTGGTTGTTGTTGCAAGTATCTTGATAGAGCACATGAATTTTTAGATGGTACATGCTGACTATAAGGATTGTTCAATTGATAATTGAGTTTACTTTTGATCCTTTATGCGATATATACATGTGGGAGAATATTGGGAAAGGTGTGTTGTACATCTTATAAAATAATAATAATTTTATTAATATAGAATAAATATTTAATTATGGTGAATATAGATATTTGGATCCAATTTGGGTTAGGTTTTATTAGGGGCACTTATATAATGTATTGGATATTGGGTAAATATTTATTGTGTCATATAAGACAAATATTTATCTTGAGATTCAAGAAAAAATATTTTTGAGGTTATCATTTAGTGAGCTCATGGTTTTGAGGCACATTATGTAATACCACTTAGTGAATTTGTGCAATATTGTCTTATAAAAGTAAGCACGTGAGTAGTTGTTAGGGTTGGATAGATTGATCATTTATTGAAAGTTGTATATGTGACTATAGGAAGCATGGATTGGGATGTGTGACTACATGGTTCTCATTTACTTTTTCACATGGAGAAGTGCAACTAACTTTCCTGATGCTTTAAGGGCCTTGTATAAAGACTATACAAGTGTATTGTAATCTTATTATTGAGATAATATATTGAGTTATATGGGTATTTTTAGAGGTTAGACTTTTCCCAAAATCATATTCTCAAGGTGCTTTTGATTTTATCTTATAGTTTTATTCTATATAATTAAAACTTAAAGCATGTTAAAACATTTAATACATATTTCAAATTTCTAAAATTAAATGGACTATAAGTTGAGGTTGAAATTAAACATAGAAAATAAATGTGTAAATTAAGAGAAGGTTGAAGAGAGTATGTCTATTTCTGATAGTTGATGAATATATTGGTAGTTATAGAAGGTTAGGAAGAAAGATACCACTATTGGAATCAAATTATATTATATGTTCTTTTGTCACTAGGGATGAGGTTGTAGGTAGTATTGTCATATCAGACATGGTCCTATTTTTTTGGCCACTACTCTAACTAATTCACATGTTGATAGATTATACAACTATATTAGTGTCCAACTAGTTCATTTCAATCTTACATCGTCATGATATGATCCTTTCTAACCTATGATAAAAAAATGTAAACTTTAACTACACCTTATGCACTTGTACCTATACTAACAATACCTATTTTTGGGAAAAATGGTGCATGGGACACATTTAGATATTTGACCCATTCAAATCCCTATATTTACTTACTAGTGATGTTGAGAAAGATCTTACAATATGTGAGATAACACCAACTGCAAGAGGTTGTTTGTTTCTACAATAATTATGATCTAACATTAGAGGCCATGTTGTATGAGATTGTTTTTTCCTATTTAGGTAGGTCATTTCTTGGATGATGTAAGTTCTCAAGTGTGTTCCCTAGCCACTTTCTCATATTTTCTCTCTTTATGTTTAATTTTCAATTAATATTCTTTTTATAACGGCCTTGCCATTTTTAATTGTTGAAAGTGGATTCATGTTTTGAAATATTAAACTTTTAGAAGTTTGATTGTAGAAAAACTAAATTTGAATTTGGGGGAGATGTGTTGAATGCACAAGACAATTGAGAGGGGGGGGAATCAGTTGTACATTAAAATATCAAAACCCTCATTAACATTCAGATCCATATCAACTTTAATAACTTTTAAACTATTAGAACGATTTAGCAAGAAATTAATTAACATAAACTGAAACACATCAACACCATGCACAATAAAACAAAAAAATTATGTGGAAAACCTAAGAAGGAAAAACCATGATGAGGAGTAGCTCAAAATATAAAGTAACTGCAACACTAGATACAATAGGCTCACTACCAGAGGGCTCACTACCCAAAAGAAAGAAGGGCTCATTGCCAAATTACAAAAAATAAGAAATAAGTTCATGTTATAGTGAGAAATACATCTTAATGCAACAAAAAAGTCTACCACAACATCACCAACACATTCACAACCTTTTTGAAGATTATACACACCTTCTGGTCACTACTTCCAGTAGTCTAACACATTAAAGCTCACACTACACTTCACAAATTTGTATTTCACAACTTTGAAATCTGCATCACACCCTCTAAATTCTAATTCTCCATCAACACAACACTTATTTATACCTTGTTCAACCTTGAAAACATTCTCCAAGTTCAGCTATGCACCTCAACCATGCAAATTCAAATTAGGTTTGCACCAAAACCTTCCTGTGGTGGAAAGGAATGAAGGTGAACCACATCACACCTTAACTCATACCTAAATAAACTCATACATGCTACACCATGCTTCCATAATCACCACAAGAAATTTGTAATTAGTGTAAACACCTAAGGTTGACCAAACTTGTGTAAACACAATTAAAACTTCAGTACACGCTTCCTCAAATCCAAAGATGACTCACAAACCACACACAACAATTAAACACAATCTCAAATATTCCACAAACACCCTAAAATCCAACAAATTCCTTCACAACAACTTTCACTTGAAGAGCAAACTTATCCTATTCACCCAGATAAAATTCCACACACTGCAACTCAAGAAATCAACTTACAGAGCACCAAACTATGAAAGAATTCAACTATTCAAGGTAGATATGAACCTTATCAGCACACTCCCAAACTCACAAGACCATAAACCAAACTGTGGAGCAAAACCATTTCTCCCAGACAACACTGCAACACAATTCACACACTGGTGAACACAAATTCTTCTACACAATGATCTAGACCAATAAATTTTGGGTATAACATCTATGAACACCTTTGATGAACATATCCAAATCACACAAGAAGATCTTCAACATAGAGGAAATGTGGAGAAAAACCATAACACCACTTTGTATGCCAGAACACCTCTACAACACACTATTTCCTTGTTTATTCAAATTTTCTCAAAAGCACTTGAAAACCAAGAACTAGAAACACATTATCATCATCTTCACCACTCCCTCATCATAACAAAAAAACATCCACAAATAGAAGCTTATCAAAGCAACACTAGAGGTTGACACTAGTAACACTTACTAATGACAACATAATGAAACTAATCAAAGCATCACAAATTCTCAACCATTACCAATTGACATTAATGACAACACAAACATAAGCTTGTTGACATCAATGACAAAAAAAACCACTCATAATTGCAACAATCCCCCCTTTGTCTTTGATGGCAACACATGATGTGAAAAACCAACAACAAAAAAATACCAGTTTTGATCACTAACACATTGCTCCATATAAACTCTTTCTATTTCTCCCTTTTACATCATAATTTCCTTTACACTCTCTCCCTTTCTCAACTGACCCTTTTCACATTACTTTCTCTCTCCCCCTTTGACATCAAACATACATACTTTCTCTCTCCCCCAAAGGAAATACCTATAAGGGACAATGATTGTTCTACAACTACCTTTTATTTTTACTGCTATGCATACTCTCCCTTAGGAGCACACACCACACTGTACCAACCAACAACCAATGCATGTATAATTTGACACAACTGACAAAGAACAATACAAATCTACATAGGCACTAACTCCCCATGACTATAAAAACCAACAAAGCAAATACCTACTCCCCCTAAGAGGTATCCTCAAACATCAATCCAAAACAAAGAATGAATCTTGAAATCCACTAGATTGATGCATATCCTTATGCATCTTGTTCAAAGAAGGAGGGGTAATAAACCCTAACTTCTTTATGAGATACTCCAAAGTATTCTTAGGAGGAGCCTTAGTGAATATATCAACAAACTGATCTTTTATAGGCACATACTCAAGCTTCACTTCATTCTCTGCAACCTTCTCTCTCAAAAAGTGATATCAGATTGAGATATGTTTTGTTCTTGAGTGCATCATCAGATTCTTTGAAATGTTAATAGAACTTGTATTATCACAAAAGATATAAATTGGTTCATCATATACAAATTTGATATCCTTCAAGTTTTGTTTCATCCACAACACCTATGTGCAACAAGATGTTGTTTTAATATATTTTGCCTCTATAGTAGACACCAATCTACATCCAAAAATGAATGCACCACCACCTGTACTTTTCCTATCATTAACACACCCTACCCAATCTACATCTATATAAGCAATCAAAGAAAAATCAGTATCCTTTGGATACCATAAACCATGTTCCGGAGTGCCCTTCAAGTATCTAAATATCCTCTTTATTGGTGCAACATGTGACTCTTTGGGATCTTCTTGAAATCTAGCCACAAGACAAGTTGCATGCATGATATCTAGTTTAGTAGAAATTAGATATAGTAGTCCTCCAATCATTGATCTATATTTTCTCTAACCAACCTTAGGAGATTCATCATTCTTACTTAGCTTGCAACCAGTAACCATAGGCGTACATATCGGCTTAGAATATTCCATTCCAAATTTCTTCAATATTTCCTTGACATATTTTGATTGTGAAATGAATATTCCTTTCTTTGTCTGATTGATTTGCAGTCTAAGTAAGAAATTCATCTCCCCAAACATAGACATCTCAAACTCTTTCTGCATTTCTTCTACAAATTTCTTACACATAGCTTCATTTCCTCCAAAAATTATATCATCAACATACACAACCACAATCAAGATTTGATATTTTTAAAATTTTAAATAAATATTACTATCTATGGTACCTTTAAATTTAATCCTTGTTGTATCAAGTACCTATCTAGCCTTGCATACCAAGAATTGGGGGCTTGCTTCAATCCTTACAATACTTTCTTCAATTTGAAGACCATATCTAATTTATTTGATAACTAAAATCCTTCTGGTTGTTCAATGTATACTTCTTCCAACTCACCATTCAATAATGTGGACTTTACATCCATTTGATAAACCTTGAAATACTTATGTGTTGAAAAATCCAATTTTTTTATGATAGCTTCCATTCTTTCCACCAGAGAAAATGGATCCTCAAAATCTATTCCTTCTACTTGTGAGTAGCCCTTACACACAAGTCTTGCCTTGTTTCTCACCACTTCTCTGTTCTCATTCAATTTATTTTGGAATACCCACTTCGTTACAATTACATTCTTGTTTATTGGTCTTGGGACAAGTTCCCAAGTCTGATTCTTCTCAATCTACATTAGTTCCTCTTTCGTAGTCTTGATCAAGTATTCATCTTTGCATGCTTCAATCACTATTTTAGGTTTAACTTTAGAAAGTAAGCATAGATTTACTTGTTCTTCTTTCATTGCAAATTTTCTCCTTGTTAAAACACCTTTTCTTTTGTCACCAATGATTTTATTTTTATAATGATTCTTTTGCACATACTTAGAAGTCTTAGGGATCCTTTCTAGGCTTCTTCCTCTTGAATATGTACTTCTTTCTCCTTACCTTCATCTTTGTCATTTTATTTTCAAGAGGACTCATCTAATTCATATCCATCTATCACCAGAGAATTCTTTTGTAAGTCTTCATCCACTTTCTACATGTATCTTGTAATATTTTCATCCTCTGACATCCACATATTTTCAAACATGATATTTAGACTCTACATCTTAGCTTGCTTGACCTTATCATCTCTTTCATAAATGCTTTCCAACATTTTCCAGATCTCATTACAGTATTAGAAAGGTCACTCAAAATAGCATACCTTGCTTTCCCATTAATCTCATAGGCCTTGATCTCATCATCAGTGCTCAGACTATTTGTAGGCACAGTGTATCTAGTCACAATAGGCTTCTAAAATCCATATCCAAGAGATACTAGAAAACCTTCCATCCTTGTCTTCCAAAATGCATAATCTAATCCATCAAATAGAGGAGCATCTCTCTTGTGCACCATCCTACATCTACCTCAAGTGATTAAGATTTCTTCTAAGAAACCTTTCTTTGATACAAATTGTTGAATATACAAGACAACTAATAGGGGGTGAATTAGTTGTACATTATTTAAATATCAAAAACCTCATTAACATGCAGATCCACATCAAATTTAATAAACTTTAAGCTATTAGAATTATTTAGCAAGAAAGAAAATAACATAAATTGAAACACATCAACACCATGCACAATAGAACACCAAATTTATGTGAAAAACCTAAGAAGGGAAAAACCATGGTGAGAATTAGCTCACAATATAAAGTAATTGCAACACTAGATATAATAGGCTCACTGTCAGAGGGCTCACTGTTACTGGCTCATTGCCAGATTATAGAAAAGAAGGAAGAGTGTTACAATGAGAAATCCATCTCAATGCAACAGAAAAGTCCACCACATCATCACCAACACATTCACAGACTTTTTGAATATTGTAGAAACCTTCTACTCACTACTTCCAGCAGTATAATACATTAAAGCTCACACTTCACTTCATAAATTCACACTCTATAACTTTGCAATTCACATCATATCCTCTACATTCCAATTATCTATCAAAACAACACTTATTTATACCTTCTTCAACCTTGAAAACATTCTCCAAGGTTGACTATGCACCTCAATCGTGCAAATTCAAATTAGGTCAGAACCAAAAAATTATCGTAATGGAAAGGAATAAAGGTGGAGAACATCACATCTTAACTCAGACCTAAATCCACTTATACATGCTATGCCATGCTTCCACAATCACCACAACAAATCCACAACTAGTGTAAACAAAAAAGGTCAGTTGAACTTGTGTAAACACCATTAAAATTTAAGTACATAATTCCTCAAATACAAAGATGAATTGTGGACCACACACAACAATTAAACACAATTAGGACTATTCCAAAAGAAACTTAAAATCCAACAAATTCCTTCACAACGACTCTCACTTGAAGAACAAACTTATCCTGTTCACCCAGATAAACTTCCACACATTGCAACTCAAGAAATCAACTTGTGGAGCACCAAACCAAGAAAAAATTTGACTGAAGGTAGATATGAACCTTATTAGCACACTTCTAGAACCACAAGACCATAAACCAAACTGTAGAGAAATGTGGAGAAAAACCATTTCTCCCAGACAACACTGCAACACAGTTCACACAATGGTGATCACAACTTCTTCTGCATAATGATCCAAACCAAGAAATTCTGGATATAACATCTATGAACACCTCTAATCAACATATCCATACCGCACAAACAAATCTTCAACACATAAGAAATGTGGAGCAAAACCAGAACACCACTTTGTATGCCAAAACACCTCTTCAACACACTATTTCATCTTTTATTCAAATTCTCTCAAAAGCACTTGGAAACCAAGCAAAAAAAACACATTCTCATCATCTTCACCACTTCCTCATCATCACCAAACAACATCCACACACAAAAACTTATCAAAGCAACACTAGAGGTTGACACTAGTAACACTTACGAATGACAACATAATGAAACTAATTGGAGTAGGTCAAGAAAGGTGGGCCCTATCAGGCTAACTGATCTTGCAACAATTACTCAAACAAGAGAAAATTACAACCACAAGTACCACTAAACAAAATTATGATAGCATCAAGGTTTTTGATTACACTATATTCAACACATTACAATTACATGTCAATATGCCCCCTTACAAGAATCTACTACACAATCTATACATTCCAAACTCAATTTAAGCAATTTCTTTCCCTGACCTCTATTCTGCACAAACCCTCTATTCTTTGTGTTTTCGTTCTACGTTCAACCTTTGACCCTCTAAATTTTAATTTTTTTTCTACAGTTTGTGTGAAGTTTAAATTCACTCGACCATTGCCCTTATGGTATCTAGTTCAAATCTACACCCTTGATCTGAATGATGATCTATAGTTTCCAAGCATCCCGTAGACTCGCCATACCCTTTCCATAATGGTTGCGAGGTAGTGGTTTCAATTGACACCATCTCACAATACCACAATGACCTACACAAATGACTACGAGGGCTGCGGTTTAGTGAGTTCCCCACATCACCACACACTATCAATGACTTCCAAATACTCTACTGCGGGGTTGCAGTTCAATCCCTACATCATCACACACTGTCAACGACTTCCAAATATTCTACCGTGAGGTAGCAATAATGACTATCGGCCTCTCACCAATCACCACAATATCACCGACTCAAGACTTAACCATTGTAGGTCAATGGTAACCTTTAAGTTATCTCGCGATACCACATCCAAAGAATAACTATTGCAAGAGTGCGATTAAGAGAAAAAATGAAAAAAATAAACCCACCAAATGCATGAAGTCGATGCTACAATCCATTTGCACATCAAAAATCCAAAATTTTCAAGATAACATATTTACAAAAAGAAATTATAAATCTTTTTGGGTGATGAGGATTGCTCATATGCCTGGGATGCTCCTACATTAGACACCCTAGGTAAATGAAATGTTCCATGAGTGAGCAACTCAAGAAAATTTTGGTGTATCTAGGATAGTAATCCCAAGCTTCGCCATGTCTACTGCACTGATCCATGAAGCCTCATCAGCCACATGGTGCTTCCATCTAACCAAATAAATTCCCAATACTCCTTCCCCCTGGTCTTCTATGCAATGCGTGAATCAACTATTTGATCCACCTCTTCCATTTTCTTCTCAAGCAACTGAAGTGACCAATTTGTTGCATCCTATGAATGTGAGGAACCAACACCTTCCTCTTTATGATACTCATTTAGATCTGTAACATTGAATATTGGGAAAATATCAACTCCATCTAGAAGTTCAATATCATATGCATTTGATAAAAACTTCCTTAATATCCTATAGGGACCTATCTTCTTCCACTTCAATTTATTATATTTTCCTTGTGGGAACCTTTCCTTCCTCAAATGTGACATTACCAGATCATCAACCTGGAACTCCTATACTCTTCGATGTACATTAGCATTCTCTTTATACTTCTTAGCACTTTTCTCCAAAATTTCTCTCACCTCCTTATGCAACTCCTGAATATATGCAAAAAAATCTTCTGCAACAATCCTTCTCTTCAAGTATGTACTATATCTCAATTCATCTATCTCCCTTGGGATATATCCATACACAATCTAAAATGGACTCTTTCTTGCAATTCTATGAACAATTTTTTTGTAGGCAAACTCTGCCTGTGGCAACACCAAATCCCATTGACTAGGCTTATCACCTACTAGACATCTCAACAAATGTACCTAAACTCCTATTCACCACTTCAGTCTGACCATCAGTTTGCGGATGGTAGGTTGAATTGAACCCCAAATGTGTTCCCATTTTCTTCCACAAAGTACGCCAAAAATGAACAACAAACTTAGTGTCCCTATCCGAGACAATGCTCTTTGGAAAACCATGCAACCGAACTACCTCTTTGAAAAAAAATTAGCTATATGTGAAGCATCACTAGATAGTTGACAAGGAATAAAATGAACCATTTTTGAAAACCTATCCACCACAACATAAATAGAATCATTACCTCTTTGTGTATGTGGCAATCCCAAAACAAAATCCATGCTAATGCATTCCCATGGCCTTTCTAGTATAGGTAGTGGTTGATACAATCTTGTATTCCACCTCACTTTGTTGGCATGTTGACAAATTCTACACCCTTGCACCATCCTCTTAACATTTGCACTCATTCCTGGCCAATAATAGTTTTTTGTCAGTTGTGCCAACGTCTTATCCACTCCAAAATGTCCACTCAAACCTCCATTATGCTTTTCTCTCAACAAATTCTCCCTCATGGAACTTCGAGGTATACACAACCTCTTCTCCTTGAACAACAAGTTCTCTTGAATAAAAAACTCCAACCATAGAGTTCTGTCTACCCCCATTAGGTTCTTACAAGCTTCCCAAGATTCTCTAAAATCAACATCCTTTTCATACAATTCTCCCATAGAATCAAACCCAACAACACTCACTCTCATTTCATTCAACATCAAACATCTCCTACTCAAGGCATCAACAACCCTATTTGATTTCCCACTTTTATGCTTCAGAACAAATTAATAACTTTGAAGAAACTCAACCCATTTCACATGTCTTTGATTCAACTTACCTTGGTTATGGATGAATTGTAAAGCTTGATGATCAGTGTACAAGACAAACTCCTTGGAGAGAAAATAATGCCTCCATCTCTTAAGCGCCTGTACAATTGCATAAAATTCTTGATCATACACAAAATATTTCCTTTTAGCCTCATTGAATTTCTCATTGAAATATGCTATGGGTCTACCCTCTTGACTCAAAACTCCTATTTCTGTCCCACTTGCATCACAATAAACCTGAAACACCTTCCCAAAATCTAGAAGTGCTAATATAGGGTGCTCTGTCACCTTTTCCTTTAAAATATTAAAACTCCTTTCTATTGTTGTTGTCCACACAAACTCCATTCTAGTACCCTTCATTGTTTTTGTTATTGGGGGCACAAATACCACTAAAATTCCTTATGAGCTTCCTATAGAAGCTCGCCAAGCCATGGAAACTCTTGGCTTCAAAGATACTCCTTGGTGAAGGCCAATCAATGATTGCTTTCACTTTCTCTGGGTCCATTTTTAGACCACTACTGAACACCACAAAACCCAAATACACTAGTTCTTCTTTCATAAAACTAGACTTTTTCAAATTAACCAACAAATTTTCTTCTCTTCATCTTTGCAAAACTAACTGAATATGTTACAGGTGCTCTTCTTTCAAGTCCTACTAAGAATCAAAATATCATCCAAATACACAATTACAAACTTACCAAGATATGGTTTCAAAACTTCATTCATCAACCTCATGTACGTACTTGGAGCATTTTTCAACCCAAAAGGCATCACCAACCATTCATACAATCCATCTTTTGTCTTGAAGGTTGTCTTCCACTCATCTCCTTCTCTTATCCTTATTTGATGATAACCACTATTCAAATCAATTTTTGTGATGCATTTAGCTCCACTCAAGCAATCCATTAGATCATCCATTCTGGAAATGGAAACATATATTTGATGGTTATCTTGTTTATAGCTCTGGAGTTCGTACACATGCACCATTCTCCACCTTTCTTTGCCGTCAACACTATTGGGACCGCATAGGGACTCAAACTTTCTCTAATCAATCCCTTATCCAATAACTCCTGCACTTGCCTATTGATCTCCTCATTCTCCATAGGTGTCATCCTATATGGTGATTTTTTAGGAAAACTTGTCCCTAGAATTAGATCCATACAATGACTAATATCCCTCACTGGCGGAAATCCATTGGGTAGCTCATCCAACAAAATATCTTCATACTTTCCTATTATTTCTTCAATTTCACCTAGCAACTCTTCTTTTATTTCTTTGTCCTTATTTTTCGTAGGTTTGGGCATGATGGCAAAACATGCCTTCTCCTTCCTAAAATATCTCAAAAATTGTTTCCCACTGACCAAGCATACCTTTGGTGTACTATCACTCTCCTCTTCCTTATCCCTTAAAGGATTCAAAATATAGTCTTTCCCATCTTTCTTGATGGTGTACTTATTCAATTTTCGATCATGGACAGCTTGTCTATCATACTACCACAATCTTCCCAAAAGAACATGATAGGCATCCATTTGCATCACATCACACATAATTTTATCTTTATAATTACCAATTTGAAAACTTACCAGATATTTTACATTCACCAATAGATGATGCTCCTTCTGCAACCATGAAACTCTATATGGGTTAGGATGTTTTATCCTCTTCATCTTAAATTTATCCACCATTTATTTAGAGACTATGTTATCTATGCTACCACTTTCTACTATCACCTTACAATATCTTCCATGCACATTACACCTTGTCCTAAACAAATTTCTCCTTTGCACTGGTTCTGGTTTCTCTTTCTTAAGACTCAATTTTTTTTTACGCAACATCAATGATTCCCCATCTTCGTGATCTTCTTCAAGCCTTGTTGTACTCATCACATCATCTTTTGCTCAAGTGCCACATGTACTCTTGCTTCTTTTCCTTTTCCTCCATCTCTCTGGACTTCTGGAAATTCAAAAACCTTGTGTCCCACTTCTCCACATTGGAAACATGTTTCACTGAAGCCTCTTCCTCAACCTCTTCCAAAGAATCCTCTCCCTCCAAAGGAGTCTCTTCCTCTATTACTTGATTCACTTGCTTGAGATGTGCTAGCCTCTTGTTGATGGTTCTAGCTGCCTCTACCACTACTGAATTGTCCTCTTCCATGAGAGAATTTTCCTCTACCCCTAGAGTTATTTTGTTTCCTCTTTGCAATCTTCTCTTTCACCTTTAAGGCATATTGATAGGCCTCTTCGACACTGGTGAATCTAACGAGACTCATCTCATTTTGAATGGAATTATGAATCGCATTCATATACCTAGACACCTTTTCCAAGTCATATTCCACATGTCCTCCTCTTATGCTCAACTTATAGAATTATTTTGTGTACTCTTGTACACTTTTCTCCCTTTGCTTCAAATTTTGCAACTTCTTAAATAGATTCATCTAATAATTTGTAGACAAATTTTTTTCCTTCAACTTGGCTAACATCCTTTCCCAAGTTCTAATTTTATCCTTGCCTCTCCTCTGTCTTTCAATCTACACATGATCCCACCATATGGAATCATGTCCTTTCAACTTTGTGCAAGAAAATTTTACCCTTTTTGGGTCTTCTATGGATTCCAAGTCAAAATATGTTTCCATCTCTGAGATCCAACCAATTAGATCTTCTGAATTGTAACACCCCTCTATTTTGCTATTATGTTAGATTATGATGCTTTGTTATTTTATCATTTCTTATTGAGCAATACAAATTATGTGTGTTATGAGATGTAATTTCCTTGATGTTATACTTAACATGCTTTGATTAAAATAATGTTGGTTTATTATGACATGATTATTGCTTATGAATTTATTAATGAAGGAAGTGTCAGTTTGGTGATACTGTATTGGTGAAGGGGACATGATTGCATCACTCGCTTGCGAGCGCCCTGCGATTAGGTGATTTCCTCTTCACGGTGTGTTTTATAATGATTTTATATGCATGTGCTATTGATGCCTTGGATACAGGTTTGCAGGTACATGACATCGGTTCCACTTGGCTTCACAGGTTTGAGTGTGTCGACCCAACGATATGATGATTGAGAGATAGTAACCAGGTTACCTGTGTCAGGTCTACACCCTAGCCATAGTGTGTCGTCAATTGAGTCTGTTGTGTCTTTGGTGCATGTTTTAATAATATTTAATTTTCAAGGGCTCTTGTTTATGGAAATAAATGCTTAGAATTATTGCTTTAAATAATGTTGATATTTATTTAAATTACAATTATTCATTGTGGATAGAAATTTTTATTTAAGTTGATTGATTAAATTTGATTTATTTAATTAATTAAATTTAATCCAATGGGTTGAATTTATTTATTAAATAATTAAAATTAATTAATTAATTATGTTGTTGATAAAATTAAAAGAAAAGGGAAATTAATTTAATTGTAAATTGTAAATTTTAATCAGTGTTAATTAATTTCAATTTGGATTTAGGAGTTACTAAATTTATGTTGAAATTAAATTGTATTTGGAATTAAATTTTAATTAGAAATTATTTCAACATGCAAATAGTTTTTAGGGAATATCTAGGGTTGTGGAGAAGATATTTTGAATGTGACATGTGTGTGAGTAAAAATAAATTATCTATTTTTGGTTGAGAAATTTATTCAAAAAGGAAGAGAGCAGTTTTCTTAGGGGGATTTTTGGGGAGAGGAAAAGGCATTATTGTGGAAAGAGGTTTTTGGTTGAAAGGGAGGAAGAGAGGAAGAGGGTTTTCAAGAATTTGTTTGGGATTTCTGTATTTGGTTTTTACATCTTCTTAGAAGTGGTGATCTTGGGAGAAGCTTTGGAAACGGATCTGTGAAGGGGAGGCTCTCTTTCAACGCTCATTCCTTCAGGCTATAGGAAAACAGGTTTCTTCAAGTTTTATTTTATTTATTTAATTGGTTGAGAAAGATTGTCTGTTCAAAAGTTAGTTTGTAGAAGTTTTGCTAAAAAGGGTTTTAATGGAGGTTGTAAGATTGTCTGTGCAAGAAGTTTTTGTGTTTTTGTTTATAGAAACCTTAAATTTGTAAGGCTTCGCTATTATTTAAAAACAATCTGTGATTTAAAAACTTATTTTGTTTTGGAAAGTTAATTTTAAAAAAAAAGATTTTTTTTTGTAATCTTCTGGATTTGTTTAAAATCTGCCTGTAGAAATTGCGTTAAATTGTTATTATGAGAAAATCTGTATATCGTTTCTTTTAATTGATTGAATATGAAACTCTGTTAAATTTGAAAGAAAATGTTATAATTATTGTGAAAGTTCTCTCAAAAAAAAAAAATTTGATTTGTCCAATTTGCTTTTAAATGGCCTTATTCAGAATTCTTTTCCCCAATTTGATTTAATTTTGAAACTCAATAAATATATATACAGTATATATATGTGAATATGTGAATATGTAATTATTTCCATATATATATATATTTATTTATATATGAAATAGTATTGTAAAATTAAATGTTTTCGCCGTCCGTACGGCGCCCGGAAATCGACGAAATTCATATCGCTGTTCATATTCTGTTTACGGTTTATGTTTAGTAGGGGAGGCTTGGGAGGCGCTGCCTCCACCGCCGCCCCCATGAGGGGACGACTGTGGAGGAAGGGCCTCCGCAGCCCCCTCCTCCCCTCTCTCCATATGGCCGCACCCCTCGGTTTGGGTTGCACAGCCGCCCCCAAACGTTGGGGAATTCCTTTGTTACAGGCGGCGGCGTATGAAACCAAGGCCGCCGACCCTGCGTTGCATTCTTCATAAAACCCGTGTCCGTTAGGGTATGGAGATTAATTTGATAGATTTTAAAATTCGTTTTTTTTCTTTTGTTTTATAAAATTCGTTTCATCAAATTCGTTCTTATAATTCTTTTTATTAAATTGTATTTTTTTATAATAAATTCGTTTATTTGGAATTTTGAATTAGATAGGTTATCAAATGTAAAGATATTGTGTATACATATATTTTGTGTATTTATATACTTGTTATATTTATATTATTGTTTAAGTATAAAATGTTGAGATGAATAATATTATGGAAAATTATGAATTATATGTATATGTATTTTCCAAATGCAATTTAAAATAAAAGATAATATATATAAATATTATATTTATATATATTCGGAAATTGTTTATTTAAAAGTTGTTTTTATTTTGATTAAAATATAATATAATTAGTTGGTGATATATAAGATATATGTGGTTTGTATATATTGCATGTGTGCATTTAAATGTATAATTTTATGTATTTAGTTGCATGCAATTTGCACAAGTAGAGATTTAGACAAGAATAATTAATATGCTTGATTAATTTTATTTGAGTAATGGGTATTTTTGGTTAATAGGATTAAAGTATGGAATTATTAAATAATGGTGGAAATAAAGTTTAGATAGATGGATTTTCTCTTTCGTCTTTATAAGGGTTCTTTTTAGATTAGAGAAAATTGAGTAACTAGTCTTTTTATTCCTTCTTATCATTGAATATGAATGGAGTTAGTAAATCCAAATCTTAGATTTAATTATCAGGTTGATTGCTCTTGTGGTTCTTCTAGTTGCAATTAGAGGAAATGAATATTTAATTAAGTGTGTTTGCGGGAATAGGCATTTAAAAGATATTTATAATATGTTAGTAGGAACAAAGATTTTATTATTTTAAGTTGAGAAAATAGGGGAAATGGTTAGTGTGATGTTTATCTTCGTTTAGAAGTACCTTTTAATTAATTAGTTAAATTGGGATAATTGAGTAGTGTGAATTGTTATAAGTCATTTCATTGATTGAATGCAAGGGTGTGATAAATTGGAATTTTGTAAACATTAAATTATTATGTATTCATGATGTGTCGTGGTATCGTCTGTGGTAATTAGGGGGTAATTGATAAGAGGTATTAGGTGAGTTGTTGTAAGTCTTCCTAGTTGGGAATATTAACTTTGAGAGTTGTTATTCCTTGGTCTTGTCTTTTGTAGTTCCCTATGGTAGTAGGGGTTGTTGTTTTCAGCGAGTCACCCGGTTTCCACGAACGGGGAATGGTTGTTTCTTCTTTGAATGGTTTTGTTGGATGTTTTGTACTTCCTTAGTTTGGAGTGGTGTTGTATCACATGTTAACCGTAGGAGGGTGAAGCTCAATGGGGGCCAAGATCTGAAAAGATCTGATGGATAACTCATGTACCTTGAGTGACATTTCTCCTAGGTTAGTTGTATGTATAGGTTACTAGAGTGTTATACTGTTAACCTCTGATTTCAATGTAATCTTGAGTTAGTGTTGTACTTGTGGTAGTTTTGTTTAGAGTTGAGTCACTTGTGTCTAGAGGTTGTAGGGTTTGTCCTTGTATCCGTGTTACTATCTCGTAGCACAGGGGGTGGGCCTTCGGGTACCACTTGGTTGGGAGGAATGTGTGACCTACACCGTTGGGTCCCCTTTTGATTTGCAAATTGCGTTGCGAGGTTTCCCAGAGGAGAGCTTGCAGTGGCTTCATTGTTTAGTTTAAGCTTTCTTTTTACTTCAGTTTAACTCTTGTTATTATTCATCTCCTTATTTGTATTCGAGGAGGAATCTTGTAATTGTAATAGTTAGGTTTGATCTACCTCATTCCGGGAATAAGTATTGTACTCTACTTTTAAGTTATTGTAATTTGGAACCTATTTTATGTTATTCTATGTATTTGTATCTTTAATGCTTGTTAGTTTGTGAAATTAAATGTATGGTTAATATTTTAATAAATGTTTTTTGTGCAAGTGGTGTGTATGTTTTTTTATCGTTGTGATCTTGTCACGTTACCTTAGGGGTTGTTGTGAAGGGTTGTGCATAATCTTTGTTATTAATACACTTTTAAGAAAAAAAATTGTACGCTTCTGCGTTGAGTTGCAACTTCTTTTAGGGTCTCATGGCGAGGCATTACATGAATTCAAACTCCCATTATAGGAAGGAGGGTCCATCCGGGGTTTGCTATTTACTTTGGCCATAGCCCTTAGAAATCTCACATTATCATCATTATCATCCAAAACATTTTGGCGGGGTGGCTTCCCCTTCTTCTACCTCATCTTCATTGAAATCTTCTACATGTGCTCCTCTTCTTTGTGCCAATTCCATATAATATATCCTTGTTGTAATTCCTCTCAACATTTTTATGACAATCGCCAGGTTATCAGTTTGTTGACCTCTCCAAACACGTACTCGTTGAACCATGTTCATACCCTCTACAATTGTAGGTCTTGTCTTCTCAATCTACCCACAACACCAACTCTAGGGTCTCCTCTCAACACGGTCAAACCTATGCTAGGTTTTCTCTCAACTCAACCAAAACCTACTTTGATACCAATTGGTGCAGGTCAAGAAAGGTGGGCCTTATCAGGCTAACCGATCTTGCAGCAATTACTCAAACAAGAGGAAATTACAACAACCACAAGTACCACAAAACAAAATTATGATAGCATCAAGGTTTTTGATTGCATTATATTCAACACATTAAAATTACATGTCAATATGCCACCTTACAAGAATCTACTACACAATCCGTACATTCCAAACTCAATTTTAGCAATTTCTTTCCCCAACCTCTGTTTTGCGCGAACCCTCTGTTCTGTGTGTTTTTGTTCTACGTTCCATCTTTGACCCTCTAACTTTCAACCTTTTTTCTTCCACAATTCGCACCAAGTTCAAATTCACTTGATCGTTGCCCTTCTGGTATCTAATTCAAATCTACACCCTCGATATGAATGATGATCTACAGTTGCCAAGCATCCCGCAGATCCGCCATACTCTTTCCATAACGGTTGTGAGATAGTGGTTTCAACTGACACCATCCCACAATACTGTGACGACCTACATAGAAGACTGCAGGGCTACAATTTCATGAGTTCCCGACATCACCACACACTATCAACAAATTCCAAATATTCTATTGCAAGGTAGCGGTAATGACTACCAGCCTCTCACAATCACCTCAATATCACTGACTCAAGACTTAACTGTTGCGGGTCAACGATAACCTTTGAGTTATCCTGCGATACCGCAAGTCCAGAGAATAACTGTTGTAGGAGTGCGGTTAAGAGCATAAATAAATAAAATTAACCCACCAAATGCATGAAGTCGATGCTACAATCCATCTGCACATTAGAAATCCAAAATTTGCAAGAAAACATATTTTAAAAGAAAAATTACAAATCTTTTTCGATGATGAGGATTGCCCATACGCTTGGGATGCCTTGCATCACTAATCAAAGCATCACAACTTCTCAACCATCACTAGTTGACATTAATGATAACACATACATAAGCCTATTAATATCAATTACAACACCAACTACCCATACTTGTAATCACATGAACATACAAAATCTTATCTATAAAAAATAATAAAATATGTTTACATCTAATTTTATATATATATATACTGAATTAAAAAAATCTTATAGTAATACATAAAATAAATTTGAATAAAATGAAATTAAAAACGAAGTATACTACATTTTTCATCTCTACACGAGTTAAAACCTAAATTGAACCAAAGTGTTAAACATACTCCAAAGCTTTCCTTAAAAGACACTAACCATGAATAAAGTTATTAATCTACTTATAGAAATCATAACAAGGACAGCCACATTGAAATGAATTACATAAATAGCTAAAGCCACGTTCCTCATTAAATAGGACATGGGCTACTTAAACTCATGTGATGTACATTTATGACTATATTACCATTTTTCTTGTGGGGGGGCACATATGAAGCTTTCATAAAGAGGAAAGCATAGAGATTTTGAAGTGCTTCACACCACACTAAAAGGAGTGGTTGGAGGAGGTGTGAAATGACCATATCTATGGTATAGAAGTACACCCAAAAAGGACAATTTATAGCATAATCAAATATAGACAAAGTGGTATTAGTTGGTCATGGCATAAACCCATTAAAGAGACAATTCTCATATGATGTGGATGTGCACATGACAAGCAATTATTGATGTGCCAAATGTAAGGGGACAATATGAGAATGACCTTAGGTCAAACAAGGCCTTTTCTTTATTTATTAGTCTTGTCACATGGCTAAGGGACAATAATGGGCATAACCTTGCTCTCGTTTAAAGTAAATTGAAAATAAAGGCAAAGGTATTTAGTATTAATGGTTAATCAAAGTTGTAAATTTCGTTGTAGGTATATATGTGTTGAGTTTGAGATTGGTATTTATAACATATAGGAAATCAAAAACAAATAAAGTTATTTGTTGGTTTAGTATTTTTTTAAGAGGATAATGATAAAAAATATTTTTTAATTAGATTGTTTTAGATTGTAGGAATTAGGTAGTTGTTTTAGGTGTGACATGTCTTTCGATATCACGAGGATGGAGGATAGACTAGATCTCATGACCTATTGCCGTCAACATGATGCTTTAGTCAATCGAGCTAGGTCCTCTGCCTCTATTTTTTAATTAGTTGTTATTATTGATATTTTTTTAATTAATTTTTTGACTTGATTATTATTTTTTAAAATCATATATGTAAATATTTTTAAAAAATGATTAAATTAGTATTTATATTAAAAATTATTGGATCGAAATGTTGAATTTTTATTATAATCTATATGTATATTAAGAAAATATTAATCATGATTTTTTAATAATACAATACAAAAATGATATAGTGGTTCAAGTATTTTAAACATTTATTATCAATATAATGGTGATGTGATTCATGAGAAGTCATATCATCATTTAAATATTATATTATTTGTTATGACTAACAAGTGCTTAAAGTATTTATTATTAAACCATTTTTTATTTTTCTAAATTGATATAAAGTTTTATATCATCTTAACATCTTTCATTAATTATTTATACTAAAAACATTATACGAATAACTACATTATCTAGTATTTATATATTATATAATACTTATTATATATTAACAATATTTTATTCATGGATCTATCTAATTTATATAGGTTATGTAATTAGATAATATTTGGTTGTTATTGTCCATAAATATAATATTCAATGTAGATTTAGGTAATTTGAAAAATTGTCAGAGTTAAAATCTTAAAAAATTAAATGAACAATCAAAATATATATTTGTACAATACAAAATTTTCTTCTTAGTTCATTTAATTCAAGCAAATAAATTAATTAACTTTTTGTTTAGAATAAAGTTATTATTCTCATCATAAGCATCATTTTTTGTTAATTTTAATTGATTATTAACAATTATAATTTTAACATGTTGCAATGGCAAAAATATTAGCTACATGACACTTGTTAATAATTGTTTATTTAAAGGTTATATTCTATTTAATTTTAATATCCAATTTAATTGAGAAACAAAGAAGCGTGAACTTTAAAATGGGTTATAAAAGATTATCTTTTTGTAGCCCAAATACTTGATAAATAGATCATTAGTCTCACTTCATACTTTTTCTTAGAATTTTTATTTTGAGAAGTATTTATAACTAAAAATAGTTAGGAGTAGTTAAATGGTCCTTAATCTATTGGTGAAATTGAAAGGTTCACAAAGAGTTCACCATAAATCCAATCTCATTGAATGCAAAAATAAAAAATAAAAGACAAGACTCGTATGGAGATATCATTCAATATATATCATAATTATAAGTAGACAAAGAAATGGGTAAGTTATGTAATAAATAATATTTATTATTTTAATAAAAGAAATAACTAGGAGTATAATATATCATAATGATATGAAGTTGAGGAAGATGTTTTCAATTTGTATAAGAAGTAGTGATCTTTTGTTGATAAAAAATTGTAAGTTATATAATAAAAGATATTTATTTTTTAAGTAAAATATTAAGACTATTGAGTAATAATATATTATAGTTATAAGAAGTGGAAGAAAATATATTTGTATTTTATATAATTAGTGAAAATTCAATTAATACTTGTTAATATGAAGATTCAACTTTTTGTATTTATGGAGTTAATTTTATATTATCATAATTATATATTACAATAAGATTATCAAAATATAGTATGTTAAATTTGAAGATATTTAAAGATGGAGACTACATGTTTAAATGGAAAGAGTAAAGTTTATTTTATAAATTTAAATTAAGTAAAAATAATTTATTTCTTAAGAATAATTTGTATAATTGATCTTTTATTCAATAGTGATAGAAAATTAATTTTATATTTTTATATTTTAATAAATAAAAATAGATTGATATTTTAGCCCTTAATAAAGAAAAAATATTAAAAAGAGATGAGGAGAGAAACAAAATAATAATGAAGAGGATGTGAATCATGTCTTAATATTTATCGATTTTATTTGAATTCAATATATATTAAAAAAAAATATGAAAAAAAAAATTATTTGAATTAGAATAATATCAAATTGTTAATATGAATAATAATTTATTTTTATTTCATATTATGAATTATTTATAAATTATTTTGATAAAAAATAAAATATCATTAATATAAAATTTGATTTTTTATGAACATTGTATTAATATGATTTATATTAGTAAGTGTGGAAAGTGTATCTTTTATAAATAAAAAATATTTTACACTATTTTGTGTGATGTTTTAAGTATATTGCTCTAACAATTAATTTTTGACACTTTTGTTGACCCAAACTTAATCCTACGTTGAGAAAAATCATCTCGCCTTTGCTAAAAACATTCCCAAATATCAAAATATTTATTTTATCAAATTCAAGACTATAGGCACATGTTTGACACACTTCATCAAATTTTAAAATTAATTAGGACCATATAATGACTAAGTCCCAAATAGTTATTTGTTGATTCTCATGCCAAATAGTTCAAATTATGTTTCTAAGACATGTACAAAAGGTCATCACCCTTAGGTTATTTTTATCCATCCATCATTAGGATAACCCCCTCCACATCTATTTTTCAAAAAATATCACTTAACAATTATACCTATGTCAACATTTAGTATTTTTACACCAATCATCTTAGTCACATCAACCCTTACATCATCAAATTATAAAAACCTAATTCTTGCACTAAGTAACCCTTGCACCCATTGTACTTTTCTCATTGTATCATTTTTTAGATAGTGGTAGTGATGGTGTTACTAGACCCTTGGCCCTGGTTTGGGTATTAACCAAGCCTAGTAATGATAATACCACAGAGGGGGCCCCATACTCAATAGAAACAAGATCTAGAATTATGAGGCCAATGATCCAAAAAGAGCACAAAGCTTATAAGTGTGAACCCAATAGAGATTTGAACATGATTGATTATTGAAACAACTCCACCACTTAACCAATGAACTATTCTTGTAATAGCCTTGCCCATTATATTTTATATTAAGCACAAATAATTAAACACTTACCAATTCATTGCATACATTGGTTGGCATGTCCTTAAGTTCTTACATAAAGTGAATCGATTAATAGGGTTTGTTAGCAAGAGAAACGGGAAAGTATAGTCTGGAGATCTATACCCCAGTACTTCTTATGTAATTTGTTTATATCCCAAAGGATACATTAAGAGAAACAAGCATCTGTAGTAAGATTCTAGAAGGAATACTCAACATACATCATATCAACATTAAAAGAAACATTCATACATTCATTGTACACACATATATAGATAACCCTTATAACTCCTTTATATTATATTAGAATCTCATACAATAGAAGGTCTTAGACTATGCTTCGTAGTATATCTCTATATCTATCATCCTATATGTTCTACATATGATTTATATTACATATGTACATGCATTCATTTGAAGGGACATGACCCCTAACTACAACTAATGCTTTAAATTCCCAGTATTACAAACCTTTTTCGATAGCTTGTGGTAGGTTTTCATCCTATATGTGACTTGCTAACATCACCCCCCTTTTAAAATGATGTCTTGTCCTCAAGACATAATTCTTAGTTGGGAAGGAGATGCGTGTATTGTGTCTTTAGTCGTGCCATGGTGGAATCCTAATGTGCTTGTGCTTGGAGTAATGCCCCCATCTATCCCTAGATTTGGGACAATGCCATCTCTACCTCCCAAAGGTCGACTAGAATTAAAATCTTTTGTGTTATCTGCTTAGCTTCCTTCAAAATGATTTGGAGAAGTCTCAATTCACTATTGACTACCTCCCACGACTGCTTTATCTATTCTCTTACTTGCTCTCATTGGGTATGGAGTTGTTGTAGTTGGTTATGAATATTCTCCACTTGATCCCTTATCGCTCTAGATGGGTCTTGTAGAGGGTCATAGGCCACTTGTGCTATCTGATCTTTAATTTGAAGCATTTGTGTGCAACGACTCTTTGTTCTATTGGGCAACTGTAGACAAAATTGGTATAGGAACCTGGTCTCTTCGATGTTGTCTCCCATTTTTTTTAATCTATTTCTCTAGCTAGGAGTGTGTGGTAGCACATCTCTTTGTATACTCTTCCATTTTCTTTTTTATTAGCTCTTCTTGGGCCCCTTTTTTGATGTTGGCCTTGGTGGAGGTGAAGTCTGCTTGTAGACTATCTACCAATTGCTTAATATGTTGTGGTAGCGGAAGTGAAGTGTCCTACAAAAGATGGGGAATAACATTTTGAAGTGTAAGTACCACATCTCTCATTTGTTTAACATGTTGTACATGCTTGTTCAACAACTCTTCTCTGGTGGTAGCATGAAAGATGTCCCCTAATTGTATCTTTTGTAGGAGTGAGATGCTAGATAAGTCAACCTGTGACCCCACCATTGGTACTTGTAACAACTATAGAGATGACACCATTTGTATTTTGTGTTGTTGTGCTAGGAAGTTCTTGATTACAGATATGGTATCCGAGGGAGTCGATGTATCTCTGGAATCCTCCCTATTCTTCCCTTTGGGACTTGTATTTTCTCCAAAATTGGTCCTTGTATCTCTGGGAGCGTTGTCCTTCGGTGTTGGTCCTTCTACTTTCTCTTCCTTATTATTTTTCAAGATCTCTTCATAGAGCTTATAAGTGACCTCTTCTATATTTTTTTTAATAGCCTTTGTGTTCTCTAGATTTCCCTCCATAAATCTCAACTATTTGTTTCGTTTAGAGCTCTTGGGCTTGTGCATGCTCCAGTGCTTGCTTTTTCTCCACCGTGATTTTTGGGCTAACTGTGGACATTCCTTGCTTCCTTATCTCCTTGTGTATGCTCAATGCATTTTCCCTTTTCTCCCTTATGGTAGCAATTATTTCTTCCAAAAATTATTTCATGGATTCTCTAGCCCTTTATTGGAGTGGTTGATGTACTAGAGGAGGCATTGTAGTATCCTCTCTTTGTTTTATATATTGGATTCCCCATAGGTCTCTAGTATTGTCAGTAGCATGTCGTGGCAGAGGATGGAATTTGTAGTGGTCAGTATGTCAATAAGCTCTTGTGGTTGCTCTAAAGATTCCTACAGTTGCTCTGGATTTACTAGCGGAGGAGGTACTAGAGCCTGTTGTCCTCTTTGTCTTCTCTTGAGAGGTTGTAGGACATGCTCTTCACCTTCTGGTATATCTTCTACCTCTCTGTCCTCCTCTATCTTTCACTTGGCCATCTATTTAGGTCGTGTTTGTCTTGATATTTTTGGTGGAGTGATTTATGGTGGCTTTCCTAGGGTTGATATAGTTTGTGTGGAGGAAGTGGGTCCCTTTGAATGAAATTTTCCTAATCTTCTGGTAGATGGATCTATTGTAGAGGGTGATGTGGCCTTCTGTGTGAATCTCCCTTTGGAATACCCCATTGTTTGTGGAGTTTTTCTTTATTCTTTTCTAATTTCTCTTTTTCTCCCTTCTTGTATATGCTATCCATTACCTCTCTATATGTTCCAAATATTTCTGCATTGGGGTCCTTTGGTTTAGGGAGTAGGGTAGCCACATATGCTTCTAATTCCTTTGTAGTGACCTCATATGGGAGTTACAGCCTCCATGTATGTTTAATGTGCATCCACTAAAATTTTTATTGTGTTGATGTATTGACTCGTAAGGGATCCAGTCTCGAGCCTGCATATGCTCTTGGAGACTTTTGAAAAATCCCCAGTATACCGTAGTGTATGATTGTTTGTCTAGGAATTGTTGTGTATTTTGCTTGATCTGTGTTGCAATGGGGAGGTGCATTTTCTAGACCTTGTCTTTGAAGTTGGGGAGCTCATTTATGAAATAGAAAAGTAGGCATATAAGTAATGTGCCAAAGCAAAAACGATACATGGATGTTTTGATCTTGTTAATATTCTCCATCAATTATTCTCCCATGACTTCATAGAGGTCGAATTCTTTCCCTTCAACGACCATTTGGTATGCGGTATGGATAGCTGTGGCTGTTGAAAAATCCTCACAGTTTGCATAATATATTTTATAGGCGATACCCATGGTGGCATACCAGACTACCCAAACTATCAAATTTGTGATTGCACGTATATTCATACTTCTTCCATCACAAGTTGCTCTGGTTAGTTTGGTAATGTCTTCATTTTTAATGACCTTTTTGGTTGGAATGGCCCCGTTCATGCTTAACCTAGTTATTGCAGGAATGGCTTCTTTGGTTATGCAGTATGGTTTGTCTAAGTAGATAAATTTGTCATGCACTTTGCTGAGTGCTAGATGTACCCATTCATGATTATCACAAAAATCTGGGTAGTCTTTCCAGACATCCAGAAAGACTACCCAAATTTTTGATCCCAATTTCCTTGTATTGCAGTAGGTATCCACTCTCATTTGGTGCTAGGAGGGTCCTGCAAAACTCCTCGAGCTTGATATGATCAATTTCCACAATTTTCTTATGAATGTATTTTCACACATCTTCTAAATACACAACATTGATGGGTATGTTGGAGAATGCCCCTTCTTTGTTGACTTCCATGGCTTTGTATGGGTGTTTCTTATACTTTGGTTAGGGTTTCTCTGAGATATCAATGAGATTAGTAATAGCCATTTTAGCACAAAGGGAATTTGGTGAATTACAGGGAAGTTGCAAAACGCTTAGAGAATACTTAGCATAGAATTAAGTCAAGAGCACAATTAGCTTATGTGAGGAATGAGGGTGGAAGTGGTATTATATATAGGTGGGTTAGTGGGGTGTGAGTTGTTATATGGATGGACGGTAGCTAGGCTTTTAAATTTTTTTCCCATTTCGTGGGTTTTCCTAGCCGTTTTATTGATTTGACAAGTTATGTTTGGTTTTTTTTTTTTCTTTTTCTTTTTCTAAGGTATTAAGCCATTATACATAATACATACATTAGGTTGTTTTTATTTGGTTTTTTCAATCTATCAATAAGTTTTAGTGTTTCAAACGTGCACCATTAACGTGCCCTGTTATGAGAGTGTCATCGATTTTTTTTAGTTTTACTGCTCCAGATTTAGTTATCTCATGAATGCAATATGATCCCATCCATTTGACCTCTAGATTTCCTTTCTTCTTAAAATTTCTATCATATAACAACACCAAATTCCCTATTTTGAATGTTTTCAACCACAATTTTTGTCATGCCATGCTTTTGTCTTTACCTTTCTAATTGGTGGTTTTATATTGTAATTTACCAAAATTTGATGAGAAATAAACAGTTTCAATACCGATTGTTGGGAAATTCAATATCTATCCAAATATGACTTCAATGGATGAGATACAAGGCTTGGACTATAGAAACATGAAAATTTGAAACTTATATACAAATCTAAAAATTAAGTTGCCTTAATATGGAGATACCATGATCAGATCCATCTTCTTTATGATGCCAAAAAATAGCCAACATATTATGCTTATAAACACTACCTTATGTGAACTTATAACAAAAATAAATTAAGAATAACATCAACATAAGATAGTAGGAATGAGGCACAAATAAGCACATAAGAGCATCACATAACACAAGATTTACGTGGAGAAACCCTTGCGGGAAAAAACTCCACCAAGAAGAGAGGCCAAGTATGCATTATTATCAAATAAATGATATTACAATATAACCACTTCCATTCTCATATTTGCCTCCAACATGGCAGCACCTGTGTACCTGTGAACAACCTCCTTATGCCTCCACCTGTCCTTGTTGTTACAGAGTAACACTACATTCAACTATTCCTCTCTATTTCTACATCGAAGAGGCTGATTTTATAGATCTGTGAAGGCATATAATGCACCAAACAAGGCGCCCAAAGATGACCCTTCATTCCAAATGACCCAACCCTTGGAAATCCTCCAAAAAATATGAAAGGATAGTTGTCTTAGCATCCAACACTTTACCTCCAACTTGGGTGCCCAAACATGAGAGATAAACATTACACTAAATGTAATAAATGATGGAAAACCAAGTGACACCTATTGCCTCTTTCTAAGCACCCACTTGGAGAATCCCAACAATCACTCATTTATCATTTCCTTTATCTTTTATTATCCCATTCTAGGTGTCCGCATGTGGGGAAAATAATATTAAATATTTATGTCCACAACTCACCTTTACCGCTACTAGTGGACCCATCACCTCTTATGTGTATATTATAAACAATGGTGAGAATTAATATTATAAAATATTTTTCCAATACACCCTAAGTTCCTAGAGGCACTTTCCAAGGATGCTGGAGCCATGATATATGACATAGGATTTACTAGGTGGATGACACCTAATCCTTACATAATTCACCCAATTTATCCAAATCTTTTATCCTTTGCATCAAGGATTGATAATCCTCCAACCACAAAGTCAATGTAGTACGTATATTTGGAATAATGAAGTTCATTGGTACTGTGGCATCAATACCATAAACTAACTGAAATCGGGTGAACTTACTAGTTCTTTTATAGGATATGCAATAGGCCCAAAGTACTGCAGGTAACTTTGCATCCCAATCTATTATGTTAACATCACACATCTTAGTTAATTTTTTTAAATTATCTTGTTTAGGGATTCATTGACCCCATTAGCTTGTAGATGATAGGGGGAACTTATATTATGTGTTATCATAAAATTTTGAAGGAGTTCCTTTATCATCTTATTCACAAAGTGTTTACCTTGATCACTTACTATGCTCAAAGGGCACATATACCATGTAATGATATTTTCATATAAGAATTTGTGATAGTCTTTGCGGTGCAATATCTTGTTGGTTCTACCTCTACCCACTTTGTAAGGTATTTCACTCCACTTATAATGAATCTATATTTTGAATTCTTTGTTGGAGAGTCAATTGGTCCTATGAAGTATATTTCCCACTTTTCAAGTGGATTTTGAGCTAAAACTGGTCTAAGTGGCATTTCATCCTATACAACAGGTTTCCCTACCCTTTGGAAAATATCACATCCTTTTGTGTATGTTGTGGCATCTTTGTGCAAGGTTGGTCACCATAAGCTAGCAAGTTTTACCGTTATGGATGTGGTTTCTATAGAATTATAGCCTTTAGTAACTCCTTCATATGCTTCTTATAAAATGGATTTCCTCTCATGTTTTTATACAAATCTCCTCAAAATATCATCTCTCCTAAGATGGTGTAGCTCTCCTTGTACTAGGGTGTATGACACAACCCTCCACACTAGTGATTGTTTGTCTTGTGGTGAGAGGTCCCTGGGAAATTCTCTTCTAGAAAGAAAAATAGCAATATATTCTAACTCTTCTGATACCACAGTAATGTGGAATAGGTGCGTGCCAAGTAGATCTTCTCCCTAGACATCCAAGTCTTCTTCAATTTTAATTTGTGACAAGTAATCTAGTCTTTGGTTATTCTTCCTGGGTTTTACCATGATTTTAAAATCAAAATCCTAAAATAACAATAACCATCTAGAGATGTGCCCATGGGTTACCGGTTTGTTAAGTAGGTACTTGAGGGGTTCACAATCCATGAAGAAAGTGAACGGTGTGGATAATAAGTAATGTATGCATTTTTGTAATGCATATACCATAGCTAGTGCTTCCCTTTTTGTAGTGGTATAATTCTTTTTTGTAGCAAACAACTTCCTACTAGAAAAAGCTATGGGATGGTCCTTAATTCATTTGGGTTGAGTGAGTACTGCCCCTATAGCTATATTGAAGGAATCTGCATGAACATGAAAAGGATTATTCCAATCCAGAAATATTAGAATTGGTGCTAATGAGAGGGGAAATCTCCTATTTTTACCATTCCTAAATTACCTTTTCCCTCCATTTTATTGCTCTCTTTTATCCTTCCTATCATTAATTGCCTTAGGAAAATAAAGATAATTAATAAATTGCAAAGGAATTAAAAAATACTAAATATGTTGAAAACCATAGAGATATTGATTTGTTTTGTTGGTTAACGTGGCAGGAGATAACTAAGATGGAGTTGCAACTATCCAAGCATGTGGAGAAGGAAGCTGATAGCTAGTTTTTGTTGAAATGTTTAAAAATACTCTTTAATGTTTAAGTGTTTTATGACCAACGACCTATAATTTTTAATTATCAGATTTTGGTTTTGTTTTGTTGGCCGTAGGCTGAAACAAACCATTCTCATATTGATTTTTAGAATGACTTAGTTATCAGACCAAATATATATGTGTGTGTGTGTATTTTTTACAAACAAATGATAATAGATAATACATGAACTTTGTTTTGCTTTTGAGACTATTCAAGTAGTATTACGTGTTTGCATGAGTATCATGGTGTAAAAAGGAAGATATTATTTCATCACCAAGTGATCAAGGAGGTAGGGCCCACTTCTTGAGTTACCCATCAATTTGTTCAATTGCTTTACTTTGGTAATGTGTGGTTTCATTCTTTTGTATTGTCATTTAATGTTGTTTGAATTAACCCTTGTTACATTGTGATTAAACTGGATTAAGTTCTATTATTTTTGAGTAAAATAGATAAACTATTTATTGAAATTTATAGTGTTAATCTATTTATTTGCAAGTTGAATGAAGATTTACATTCTAGATTTTTTTGCACTGTCATTTTGCATACAGTAACAACTCTTGTCACAATTTTTGTTATAGTTCCTGCCAAACTTCCTGGCACAATTCTTGTCACTTCCTATCACATAATAGAAGTAGGAGAGTTAAAAAAGATTTTCAGTTTATGTAATTCTTGTGTTCTTAGATGCATATCATTTTAACTTATCTTGTTGCTTTCAGCCCTTAGGCATACAACACCAACGCCTTTCGTGATTTCTATGTTCTCGGATTGACAAGGTACACAATTGAACTACAAGCCAATGTTTAGCCATAAACCTCAAGGTTATCCTACTTAGCTTTGTCCCAATATTTTGGCACCTTTGTTGGGGAAATGGTTTAAAGGTAGGAAAATCTAATAAGTTAAGTTAGGACTAGTGTGCCAAGGTGAAAGTCCACACAATTATCTGTAGAAGTTGATAATCCAACCTCATAGATCTCAGTGAACACTTGCAAGCAAATAAATTGTCACCAAAGGAGATCAAGAAACACAAGAATGGTGCTCTACAAACATGAAGCAAAAATGCATTAACTAGAATTAAATAATTACAAAGAGATCAATCCTTAAGAAAGGAGATCGAAAACCTAAAGTGAAAACCCTAGGATGAAGATTAAATTAGCATGTGACAAGTTTCAAGATCATAATGAACGAGATGAGATGACTAATTTAATAATGCAAAATAAATATTCCTAAGTTTAGCTTAAGTGAAATAAAGTAAAGGTGACTTAATTAATTAATCAACATGATTAAATTAATCAAGTAAACAACCTATTACTCTAATACCCCCCTTAAGATGAACTTAGGGAGAAGCTAAAAAACTAAGGAAAAAAATGCATGAAAGCAAAGATGGGTCTCGACAAAAAAGGCTTGATGAGGTACCCATCTACAAATGTAAAAGATCTCTCACAACAGGAGAAAAGGAGAAAACCTCATGGGAAAAAATCCTCTCCAAAAGAGAGAAATACTAGTGAAGGACTAAGAAGCCTCCAAACAAGAATGAAGGACGAAGAAGCCTCCAATCAAGAAGAAATTATCCCAAAAGATAGGAGCAAAGGATGAACATGGAAAACACCATTGAAGCATGAAGAAGTTGCAAACACTGTCGTAGAATGACTGCTGAAATGTTGAAAGAAAAAACCCTCTCTGAACAAATGATGATTAGGATCAAGAAGAAAATAATCTGCATGAGTGCTCTCAATGACACTACTCGAATCTGATGGAAAACCAAGGCAAAACATAAAGAACTCAAAGAGATAGATGGCACAAGTACCAATAGTCTGAAGAATTGATCAATTGAAAAATGGAAGGTCACCTCCAGAAATAGGAATGCAAGAGTGTCCATATGGTAAGTGCTCCATCTCACCAAAATGCATGGGCAACCATCCATTGCATCCGCCTATTACATAGGAACAAATACTATATACATAGCTCACTCCAATGCGAAACCAAGGAAGCATTAGCACCAAAAATAGAACCCCCCCCATAATGCTGACAAGGGAGAGGTATGATAGGTGCACTGAAACTGAATGCCTAAATGTAGTGCATGATAAAGAACCAAGAACATCTCTTTATTTTCAGAGCAATATCTTTGTGTTGTTTGAATCTCTTTTATGTGATAGGTTATTTTGCTTGTAGGTGATCATCGGGTTTTGTGAGGTTGGCTTTTACAACTTCAACATGGTATCAGAGCTTCAAATTTGCAGCTTCTTGTTCATTGCTTGAGGGATTCAAGCCTTGAAAGAGTATTTTTCTTACATCTTGAGTAAATTTGGACCTCACCATTGCACCCAAAAGGTTCAAAATAGTCAAGATTGACCTTTGTTTCATCAATTTTGGTTATATGGCACTCAATCTGTGAGGGTTTGAAGTTTATGAGGGTTTCTAGATCTAGAGCGTACCTACAATTTTGGAGCATTTTGAGCCCAAACAAACCTCACCATCGCATTCAGAGTGTCCAAAAACCCCAAAAATTGACTATCAAATCGTCAAAATTGGACACAGTGACTCTGGGAGGCAATTTTTTTCCATTTATGGGTCATACGACCTAGTATGACACGTAATCTGAGAAAAAACAAAAAAAAACACAGTGTTAAGGGCACCATCGTTAGTTAACAGCTATGGTTAATGCTAGCGGTTAGCCTAACCGCTAGGGTTTCCCCCAAACCCTTTTGGAGCAGTTTTGGTATTTTGGTCATAACTTTTGCATACAAAGTCGGTTTTTCAAAAACAAAATATTGTCAAAAAATTGGTTTTGGGCCCAATCTAGTGGTGTAGGTGATTTCTCTTGATTTTTCTATTTTTCTGCATTTATTTCCAATCAAAGTCAGAACTTGTTTTTGCACTCCTGGGGGCGTAACTTTTGCATACAAACTCCATTTTTTGAAAATGAAAAGGTGTTGGAAAGGTCTTCTAGTGGTCTTTCCAGATCTATAGATTTTCTTATCAAATAATTTACCAGGTACATTTTATTCAGGTTTTTGTGTTTTCACAGTCTAGTGAATTACTTGGACATCTCGACTCCTAGAAACTTCTCATTTTTGTGGGATGGCTTCTTTTTGGCTGTTCTACATGTATTTTCAATATTGTGTCTTTTGTTGACATTATGGGCTCATATTACATGTATTTATCATTTGTAAACACATTGAAATAAAGTGCCTCAACTTTGTATGTGTAGTATTGGGATTCTTGCACATCATATTGTGCCATTATTGTACTTGCACTATTCTGTAAAGTGCCATGAGGGTTGATGTTTGCCTTTTTTTTTTTTCCTTCATACCTTTCTTATGTGTGTGTGCCTTGGCTTGTGCACCCTTTATATCTGCTTTTACTTTCATGCCTATAAATTTAGATGTTCTTGGTTCTTTATCATGCACTACATTTAGGCATTCAGTTTCAATGTACCTATCATACCTCTCCCTTGTCAGCATTATGGGGGGTTTCTACTGTTGGTGCTAATGCTTCCTTGGTTTCGCGTTGGAGTGAGCTATGTATACAGTATTTGTTCCTATGTACTAGGCGGATGTAGTGGCTGGTTACCCATGCATTTCGTTTAGATGGAGCACTTACCATATGGACACTCTTGCATTCCTATTTCTGGAGGCAACCTTCCATTTTTCACTTGATCAGTTCTTCATACTATTGGTACTTGTGCCATCTATATCTTTGAGTTCTTGATTTTTTTCCTTGGTTTTCCATCAAATTCGAGTAGTGTCATTGAGGGAACTCATGCATGTCCTTGCCTTCTTGATCCTAATCATCATTTGTTTAGAGAGGATTTTTTCTTTTGACATTTCAGCAGTCATTCTACGACAGTGTTTGTAGCTTCTTCATGCTTCAGTGGTGTTTTCCATGTTCATCCTTTGTTCCTATCCTTTGTTCATGTTTAGGTGATTATCCTTGGTTTGCTTTGTCGTAAATCATATAGATGCATGAATTGTACTAGAGACAATAAAGGAAGGTTTGTTAAAAACTATATAGGAAGTAGCTCTCTAAAACAAGAAAACCCTGGAAAAGGATTAAAGCCACTAAAAGTGAATAAACCATCAAGAAAGGAAGTAATTGAACTTGATTTTGAAAAGTGTGTAATTGAGTCCACAACTATTGAGTTTTATTTGAGTCACCTTGTAGCACACAACAAAAATTACCTAAGACTTCAAAAGATTCATTTAAGATTATCACTCTTGAGCTTGCTAAACTATTTCAAGAATCTTACAGACTTCGAAGTGGCAAGCCTTTAAAAAATAAAGACCCTAAGTTGTTTTCATATTTTTACACACCTTGGGCATCTGAAAACATGGCTAGCAACAAGAAAAATAGTGAAAGAGCATTGGCCAATAATAATCCTATCACCTTTAAATTTTTGATTGCCCATCTAGCAAAAGATGCTCCCATGAAAAATATACCTCATTCTACTTTTCCTGTTATTTGAGGACTTTCTATGGAAGATCCTAACATGTTTCTATTTGAGTTTGATGCTTTGTTTCACAACTATGAATACCAAAATGATGCTCAAAAGATCAATATATTTCCAACTACGTTAAAAGATGCAACATTACGGTGGTTCATGGGCCTGGTGCCACAAACTATTTGAACACGGGAAGACATGAAGGATAAGTTCTTGACTAAGTATCAAGAATATTGCAAGATGAAAGAAGTTCAAGATGAAATCTTCTCAATGATGCAACGAGAGGAGGAAACTTTGGAGGATTATCTTGAGATATTTTCATTTAGTCTTAAAAGGACAAGACAAACAGGATTAAATAATAATATTATAAAAATGGTTTTTCTTAGGGGAACACATGATGAATATATGAATGGTCTAAATCTTATTGGGGTTGGTGATATTTCCAAATTATGATTTGATGATATTTGTGATGTGTGCAACAATTATTCAAGATCCACTCGACCTATAAGAGGATACCTTGGGAAGCATGTCTCTTCTAGGAGCACATCAGGTATCACAAAATGAGAGCTAAGTACGTTACTCAATGATATCAAAACTGATCTTTTAAGCCACATGGTTAAACAAATTGACACTTTGTAGACACATAAGAAACAAGAAGAACTTGAAAAATAATTTTCTATATTTTTCCCAAATTGTCGTAAGAAACATATTAATGATGAATGTCCTTATAGCCAAAAAAAAAAAATT
The DNA here is from genome assembly GCA_007115665.2 of Sequoiadendron giganteum. Taxonomy (NCBI): domain Eukaryota; kingdom Viridiplantae; phylum Streptophyta; class Pinopsida; order Cupressales; family Cupressaceae; genus Sequoiadendron; species Sequoiadendron giganteum. The sequence continues at coordinate 81,686,610 of CM021107.1, read as the reverse complement.
CTTTAGAGGATGCTAGTAAGGCTACTACATTATGACCTATTCCAAAAAATATGGCAAATGTGGAATTTAGTGAAGAACCTATTTAGTATATGGCTCCACGGAGGCCTTGGCCTCTGTGAACTATGACCCCAATGATGAATGACCTTTATACACCTCGTAATGTAGGGATTAATAGTCAGCCTAGCTCCTTTCCAACTCAACCATGATGGTATGGAGGGTGGTAAGAACCTCCACCTTATTCACAGTGGTAAAACCAATACCAATATGCTTCTCAACCTTAGCAACAAGCATGGAGGATGTCACCATCATAGTTTCCACAATATTTATCTTATCCTACACCTCTTATGGTTACTCCGTATAAACAACCACCACAATTACTACCACCAATACCACCTACGTTTAATAGTCCACCATCCAACCCATCACAACCACCAAAGGCAACACCAATTCCTGTAGAGCCATCTCCAAACCCAAATAACAAGGTGGCACAACTAGTACATAATAATGTGGTGGCAGGATATCCAACCTACCCTGTCAATAGATTGGACATTAATGGAGTTTAGTTACAATCAAGTAAATATATTCAAGGACCCACCATTACTAAAATAGATGATGCACTAGAAGAGCTTGAGGAAAATGAAGATATACAAAATGATCCATCTAAGTTACCTCCATATCCTGACCGATTTCGGTCTCACCCAAAACAAAAGGAAATGCTTGAGCCATAATTTGATCTTATAAGGACATGGATCCCTATATACACAAAGATAGTTCGAGACTTGTGTACCCAAAATAAAAAAAAGAAACATGACCCAAAGACGATGCAAGTTACTAGGAAACTTTATGATCTCATGCTGGGAAATATTTCAATTCCCAAGTATTCAGATCTAGGGAGTCATATGATTCAAGTATGAATCAGTCACATTATTATTCAAAATGCAATAATTGATTTAGGATCTTCCATAAACATTAATGAATTTATTGTAAAGAGAATTTTGACACCAAGGAATCCTTTTTGAGAGAATTCACCAAATTAAAAATCAGAACATCATGGTAGCCCCCCCTTAAGATGGTGTGTGCTACACAAAGGAGCACATGACATCCTAAGGAGAGAATAAAGAGGCAGATATATTATGACACACAACACATAACGAGATATATTTTGTGGTATGTTGTCACACATACACAAGGGACAACACCCACAACATCAAAATGTAGACAGAGATGAAGCAAGTAGGTGAGACAAGGGGATCTGAGAGTTCGGGGTCAGATATGTTCATAGATACAAATATATATAATACACTGTATGAACGAACAATCATCAATCCCTAAAGTACTCAGATTTTGAAGAAGAGCACATGAAGACAAAATAAAAATATAAATTGGGTCAACATGGAAGAGGGCTTAAATGCCCCCAACACTTTGCATCATCCCTAATATTGAAAGAAAATTCATAACATATAGAAGAATGATGATACACATAGAAGAAATTCAAAAAAAAAAAATTGTACATGTATCTAAGCACCTATGAGGGTAGCAAGGGTTCTCTAGGCAAGATCAAAAACACAAAAAGACAAGCATGGGGGAACACAAAAAATCTAATCTATAGATAAAGAAGAGGTACCACCCTACTCCTCATTGACCAACAAGTGATCCTACTCCCAATCTGGATCATTATAGGGAGATGGTGAACGGGCCTATAAGGGCAGGATAGCAAGGGCAATACCCTCTACCACACCCATGACAAGGGCCAAGGAAGAAGACCCCTCAAGGTCTTCTTCACCAAGCTCATGTGAGGCAAAGGTCATCAATCTTCCAAAGATCGAGGAAAAATATAGGATATCATCCACTTAATTAAACATGTACTTCACTGGAGTGCCATGTGTCAATTGGGTGGGAGAAGGAGGCACCCAAGATCCACTACCAACCTCATTGAGAGGGGTAGTGATAAACTTAAGGGATGCAGGGGTTTCCTTCATCATGAGGAAAAAAAAATCTAAGATAGAACCCACATCTGAAGAAGGTGACCCCTTATTCCAACATCCAATTGAAGCGAGGCCATCCTCCAACTTGCTCTTCAATGAAGGATGCAAAATCCCCACAAAAGAAGAGAAAGGTGAGGAGGAAGAGGAAAAAGCTACAACATAAACCACCATGGTGTTTGAAATGTCTATGGGTTGAGAAAAGGGAGGGATGTTTGGTAAGGACATCAAAAGAGGGGGCTCCACAGAGGGATCAATAAAAAATTGCACCCTTTTGGGGTGAGGATCATCGGAGCCTGCTAGGGGAGCCAGAAGAAGAACATAAGCAATTAGAACTGAGGTAGGCACAATAGAGGAAGAAAAAATGATGCAGGTCAAGAAAGGTGGGCCTTATCAGGTTAACTGATCTTGTAGCAATTACTCAAAACAAGAGGAAATTACAAACAACAACAAGAACCACAAAACATAATTATTATTGTATTCAAGGTTTCCGAATACAGTTTATCAACACATTACATTTATATGTCAATATGCCACCTTACAAGAACCTACTATGCAACTTGTACAATCCCCAATTCAATCTCAACAAATTTTCCCCGATCTCTGTTCAACACAAACTCCCCTTCTTTGCGTCCCTCGTCTCCCTATTCTCCTTTCCAAAATCAAATCTTACATGACCATTGAAATTATGTTATCTCCAATTCAAATATCCACCCTTGATCTTATTAAGATCTATAGTTAACACATCATCCCACGATGCCACGACTGCCTAGGTAGATGACAACGAGGTTGCAGTTTAATGAGTTCCCTGTAGTAGCGTATGCTTCCAAATTTTCTATTGTGGGGTAGCGGTAATGACCACCAATCTCTCTAGTCACTGCAATATTGCCAACTCAAGACTTAACCATTATGGGTCAGCAATAACTCTCTAGTTATCCCGCGATATTGTAAGGCCATAAAATGAATGCTACGAGAGTATGGTTAATAGCGCAATGAAGTATCCCATGATACCGCAAGTCCAAAAAATGACTTTTGTGGGAGTGCAGTCAAGAGCACAATGAATAGACTAGACCCCACCAATAGCATCTACACACCAAAAATCCAAAATTTGAAAGAAACTATTTACAAAAGGAAATTACAAATATTTTTAGGTGATGAGGATTGCCCATATGCCCAAGATGCTCCTACATCAAACACCCTAGGTAAAAGAAATGTTCCATAAGTGAACAACTTAGGAAAATTTTAGTGTATTCGGGATATAAATCCCAAACTTCACTAGGTTGACTACACTGATACATGAAGCTTCATCAGATGCATGACCCTTCCATCTAACCAAATATTCCCAATACTCCTCCCCCTAGTCTTCTTTGCAATGTGTGAATCAACTATCTGATCCAACCTTTCCATTTTCTTCTTAGGCGACTAAAGTGACCAATTTGGTGCATCTTATGAATGTGAGAAACCAGTGCCTTCCTCTTCATGATACTCATACAGATTTGCAACATTAAATATTGGGGTGATATCCACTCCGTTTGGAAGTTCAATCTCATATGCATTTGATGAAAAATTCCTTAAGATCCGATAGGGACCGATCTTCTTCCACTTCAATTTATTATATGTTCCCTATGGGAACCTTTCCTTTCTCAAATGTGTCATTACCAAATCACCAACCTGGAATTCTTGTACTCTTCGATGTACATTAGCATTCTACTTATACTTATTGGCACTTTTCTCCAAATTCTCTCTCACCTCCTTATGCAACTGCTGAATATATGTAGAAAAATATTCTGCAACAACACTCCTCCCCAAGTTTGTACTATCTCTCAACTCATCCACTCCCCTTGGATTGTATCCATACATAATTTGAAATGGAATCTTTCCTGAAATTCTATTAATGGAATTGTTGTACAAAAATTGTTCCTATGGCAACACCAAATCTCATTGACTAGGCTTATCACCTACCAGACATCTGAACAGATTACCTAAACTCCTATTCACCACTTCTGTCTAACCATTAGTCTACGAATGGTAGGCTGAACTGAACCCCAACCATGTTCCCATTTTCTTCCACAAAGTACGCCAGAAATGACCAAAAAACTTAGTGTCCCTATCTGAGACAATACTCTTTGTAAAACCATGCAATTGAACTACCTCTTTGAATTTTTTTTTTAGCTATATGTGAAGCATCACTAGACTTTGGACAAGGAATGAAATGAACCATTTTTTAAAACCTATCCACCACAATATAAATAGAATCATTACCTCTCTATGTACATGGAAATCCCAAAACAAAATCCATGCTAGTGCATTCCCATGGCCTTTCTAGTATAGGTAGTGGTTTATACAATCATGTATTCTACCTCACTCCTTTGGCATGTTGAAAAATTCTACAACCCTGCACTATCCTCTTCACATATGCACTCATTCCTGGCCAATAATAGCTCTCTTTTAGCTATGCCAACATCTTATCCACTCCAAAATTTCCACTCAAACCTCCACTATGATTTTCTCTCAATAAATTCTCCCCATGGAACCTCGAGATATACACAATCTCTTCCCTTTGAAAAACAAGTTCTCTTGAATAAAATACTCCAACCATAGAGTTTTGGCTACCCCCATCAAATTATTACAAGCTTCCCAAGATTCATTGAAATCAACATCATTTTCATACAATTCTCCCATAGAATCAAAACCAACAACACTCACTCTCATTTCATTCAACATCAAACATCTCCTACTCAAGGCATCAACAACCCTATTTGATTTCCTACTTCTATGCTTCAAAATAAATGAATGACTTTGAAGAAACTCAACCCATTTCACATGTCTTTGATTCAACTTACCTTGGCTATGGGTGAAATACAAAGCCTAATGATCAATGTACAAGAAAAAATCCTTGGGTAATAAATAATGCCTTCATCTCTTAAGCGCCTGTACAATTGCATAAAATTCCTGATCATACACAAAATATTTCCTTTTAGCCTCATTGAGATTCTCACTAAAATATGCTATGGGTCTTCCCTCTTGACTCAAAACACCTCCTATTGTTTTCCCACTTGCATCATAATCAACCTGAAACATCTTTGCAAAATATTAACACTCCTTTCTATGGTTGTTGTCCACACAAACTCTCTTCTAGTACCCTTCTTTGTTTCTATTATTGGGGCACAAATACCACATAAATTCCTTACAAACTTCCTATAGAAGCTCACCAAGCCATGGAAACTCCTAGCTTCAAACATACTCCTTGGTGAAGTCCAATCAGCGATTGCTTTCACTTTCTCACAGTCCATTTTCAAACCACTACTAGACACCACAAAACCCAAATACACTAGTTCTTCTTTCATTAAACTACACTTTTTTAGATTAACCAACAACTTTTCTTCTCTTAATCTTTTCAAAACTAACTAAATATGTTGTAGGTGCTCTTCTTTTGTCTTATAAAAATCAAAATATCATCCAAATACACAATTACAAACTTACTAAGATATGGTTTCAAAAATTCATTCATTAGCCTCATGAAAGTACTTGGTGCATTTGTCAACCCAAAAGGCATCACCAAACATTCATACAATCCATCTTTTGTCTTGAAGGTTGTCTTCCACTCATCTCCTTCCCTTATTCTTATCTTATGATAGCCACTCTTCAGATCAATTTTTATGAAGTATTTAGCTCCACTCAAGCAATCCATCAGATCATCCATTCTTGACAATGAAAACCTATATTTAATTGTTATCTTCTTTATAGCTCTGGAGTCTATACACATGCACCATTCTCCACCTTTCTCTGGGGTCAACACTATTGGAACTACATAGGGACTCAAACTTTCTCTAATCATTCCCTTACCCAATAAATCCTATACTTGCCTATTGATATCCTCATTCTCCATAGGTGTCATCCTATAAGGTGCTTTGTTAGGCAAACTGGCTCCTGGAATCAAATCCATACAATGACTAATATCCCTCATCGGTGAAAATCCATTGGGCAACTCATCCAATGAAATATCTTCATACTTTCCTATTATTTTCTGAATTTCACCTAGAAGCTCTTCCTTTGTTTCTTTGTGCTTATTTCCTGTAGGTTTGGGCATAATGGAAAAACATGCCTTATCCTTTCTAAGATCCCTCAAAAATTGTTTCCCACTGACCAAGCATACCCTTGGTGTATTGTCACTCTCCTCTTCCTTATCCTTCAAACGATTCAGAATATACTATTTCCCATACTTCTTGATGGTGTACTTATTCAATTTCCCATCATGGACCGCTTGTCTATCATACTACCACAATCTTCCCAAAAGAATATGACATGCATCCATTGAAATCACATCACACATAGTTTCATCTTTATAGTTACAAATTTGAAAACTTACCCAACATTTTTCTTTCACCAATAGATGATGCTCCTTCTGCAACCATGAAGCTCTATATGGATTAGGATGTTTTATCCTCTTCATCTTCAACTTATCCACCATTTCTTCAGAGACCATGTTATCTATACTACCACTGTCCACAATCACCTTACAACATTTTCCATCCAGCTTACACCTTGTCCTAAATAGATTCCTCCTTTGCACCAATTTTGGTTTCTCTTTCTTAGGACTCAACAAAATTCTACGCAACATCAATGACTCCCCATCCTCAGGATCTTCTCCATGACTTGTTGTACTCATCACATCATATTTTTATTTTGCCACATGTAGTTTGGCTTCTTTTCCTTTTACTCCATCTTTGGATTTGTGGACATTCAAAGACCTTGTGTCCCACTTCTCCACACTAGAAACATGTTCCACTGAAGCCTCTTCCTCGACCTCTTCCAAAAAAAACCTATCCCACGAGAATTTTCTCCTCTCCCTCTAAAGGAGTCTCTTCCTCTATTACTTTATGCACTTGCTTGAGATGTGCTAGCCTTCTCTTAATGGCTCTGGCCACCTCTAACACTACTGAATTTTCCTCTTCCATGAGAAAATCTACCTCTACCCTGAGAGTTATTTTATTGCCTCTTTACAATATTTTCTTCCACCTTTAGGGCATATTGATATGCCTCTTCAATATTGGTTACTTTGACTAGACTCGTCTTGTCTTGAATAGAATTATGCAGCCCATTCATATACCCAGATAACTTTTCTAGGTCATCTTCCACGTGTCGTATTATTATGCTCAACTTATAGAATTATTCTATGTAATCTTGTACACTTTTATCCATTTACTTCAAATTCTGCAACTTCTTGAATAGATTCATCTGATAATCTATGGGAAAAAAATTACCTTCAACTTGGGTAACATCCTCTCCCAGGTTCAAATTTTATCCTTTCCTCTTCTCTGTCTTTCCATCTACACATGATCCCACCATATGGAAGCATGTCCTCTCAGCTTTGTGCAATCAAATTTGACCCTTTGTGGGTCTTCCACAAATTCCAAGTCAAAATACTTTTTCATCTCTGAGATCCAGTCATTTAGATCTTTTGAATTCAAACTCCCATTATAGGAAGGAGGGTCCATCCAGGGTTCGCTATTTATTTTAGCCATAGCCCTTCAAAATATCACATTCTCATCATCATCATCCATTACATTTTGGGGGGTTGCTTCTCCTTCTTCTATCTCATCTTCATTGACATCTTCTACATGCGCTCCTCTTCTTTGTGCCAGCTCCATGGCATCCATCCTTCCTATAATTCTTCTCAATATATTCATGATAACCACCAAGTTATCATTTTGTTGACCTCTCCATCCACATCCTTTTTGAGCCACGTTCATACCCTCTATAGTTGCAGGTCTTCTCTCTTCACAATCTACCCACAACACCAACTCTAGGGTCTCCTCTCAACATGGAAAAAACCTACTCTAGGTTTTCTCTCAACCCGACCAAAACCCCATCTGATACCAATTGATGCAAGTCAAGAAAGGTGGGCCTTATCAGGCTAACCAATCTTGCAACAATTACTCAAAACAAGAGGAAATTAAAAAAGACAACAAAAACCACAAAACAAAATTAATATTGCATTCAAGGTTTCTGATTATAATTCATCAACACATTACATTTATATGTCAATATGCCCCCTTACAAGAATCTGCTACACAACTCGTACAATCCCCAACTCAATCTCAAAAAATTTTCCCTGACCTCCATTCAAAACAAACTCCCCTTCTTCACATCCCTCGTCTCCCTATTGTCCCTGCCAAAATCAAATCTTACATGACCGTTGGAATTCCATTATCTCCAATTCAAATATTCTCCCTTGATCTTACAAAGATCTATGGTTAACACATCATCCCACAATATCGTGATGGCATAGGTAGATGAATACATGGTTGTGGTATAATGAGTTCCCCACAGTACTGCATGCTTCCAAATGTTCTACCACTGGGTAGGGGTAATGGCCACCAATCTCTCTCTAGTCACCGCAATACTGCCAGATCGAGACTTAACCATTGCGGGTCAGTGGTAAATCTTGAGTTATCCCATGATAATGCAAGGCCAGAAAATGACCATTGTGAGAGTGTGGTTAAGAGCACAATGAATTATATTGCGATACCACAACTCTAGAAAATGACTGCTACAGGAGTATGGTCAAGGGCACAATGAATAGACTAGACCCTGCCAAAAATATCTGCACACCAAAAATCTAAAATTTGAAAGAAAATATTTACAAAAGGAAATTACAAATCTTTTTGGGTGACGAGGATTTCCCATACACTTGAGATTCTCCTGCATCAAAAAACACTAGAAGAAGATAGAGGAACAAGGGCGACTAGCTCCCCCTCCATCTTCTGCAAGGTCGCGTGTTCAATGGCGAGAGACATTTTTCTATGGTTGTGCTAATGTGCAAGCTAGTTATGTCAGTTACAGGCACTGGAAGATGCAGCCTAAGAAGGGATTAGAGGTCACTGCTCAACCGCAAGAATATCCTTCACAAATGTGGCTAGTGGAAGGGTAGGCTCCCGGGTATGAGTAGGAGGAGGAAGCACATGGGCAACAACAACTATGGGAAGAGACATAGAAACCAATGCCTCAAAGAGGAGCCTCTTCCCATTCCCTACCTTAGGGGTAGGTAAAGAAGCAGTAGGAGGTTGTGGAGGATGAGACCTAGGTGTAATCCGACAAGGACCCTTCCCCTTTCCACAGACAATAGGCCTAGGAACCATGGGAAAAAAAGAAGCTCAAATACCTTCCTCTTCACTTTTCTCCATGTGGGAACCATTGCACTTCCCATGCGAGGCATGGGAGGAGGAGCCAAGGGTGTTGTAGCAGGGTGAAAGAAGAAGCAAAAGAAGATGATTCAAAAAGAGAAGGCCCTTGAGTGTGAGCAAGCTTCTCCTTCCCCTTTTGCTAGGCGAAAGAAGCAGCTTGTTACTGCATAATCATGGAAACCTTCAAAGAGACTGCATAGGGGGACACCAGATAACTAGCCTTCAGGGGCGAGTCCCTGATTTTATATTTAATAAATCCTTATACAAAAAATCTCCCTTAGGGGGAGAGGTTCAACCAAGGTAGGCCATAAATGATCCAATACGAAACCCCCATGCGACACCAACGGTTTATAACCGATGTTGTGCACTATGTGCATAAAACCTTCATGAGAGAATTTTAAACATTTATGAACCAAACAGGTGATGTCATTCATAGATGGAAGCTAGGGGATACCCAACCTAACACAGAATAGGTTAAAATCTGGAATGATAATGAAATAAGCATCAACAACCAACCAAGACTAAAAGATAAATAGAGCCCAAAGGGACAATAAGAAATCTATCATTCGCAAATGAAGGGTGGTCTTCGACTCTTCCTTCTACTCCCTATGCCAATTGTTTATGAACAAATTCTCTTGTATTATCACATTGACCTGACTCATCAGATCAACTAAGATTCTAATTACAACATTTCCATTGATCTGAGCGGGGATGCATAAAGGGGGGAGATCTTTATTGAGAGGCTCATCATGTGAGGTAAATGTTATGTCAGGTGTAGCACTTGCATTTTCAAGGGGAGGGATATGTGTGAATGAAACCGTGTTCACATACTCAAATTTGGAACTAATTATGATGATGTAGAAGATTGTGTTACTAAAGTTGCAAAATGAGAGGGAAATGAATCAATATAAATTTTTTATTCACTACTAGCCTTGGCCACATATTTATTAGGATTTTTTTCCTTCCCACTGAGATGGATAGTCTCGTCATTGATACAATCTTGAATCTCATGATGCGGGTGCACGCATCGCTCGATACCATGCTCATGTACTCAATGGAATTGACAAAATTGATGCATGTCATACCAATCAAGATATGGCTTAGTCAGAGATCAAGGTTCTGGAAATGTTAGAACTTTATCTTTTAATAAATTCTTTAAAACAACAATATAGGACTCAGATAGTTTTGTGAAATATCTATTGCACCCTAGGACCTTATCCTTAGATGTAAAGATCACATTCACAATAGCTTTTTTTTCCCAGAAACTGACACTACAAACCGATTGTTAGAGTAGGAGTACAGAGACATACTCCCAAACTATGCCACCATGTATCGGTACTTATGCAACACAACACATAGGTGTGTGAAAGAAGGATATTTTATTAACGAAAACTTCTCTTTCCATGACTTTCGTAAGTTTCCAATGAAAACCTTCTACACATCTGAGTCTAACAATGGATAAGAAATTTGTGAGAATAGAACTTGATATCAAGCGAGAAAATGTCACCTTCTCTTGGCCCCCTTGCTTAAATCGGGCCGAGATCCAAAAAGGTCATCTTCGACTTGATGTTAGCCTAGAACTCCCGGAGGAACTGATTTACCAACTAATGAAATGAGAAGATAAAGTTATTTGATAAGGAGCAATACCACTCAAGGGGAGTGCCCTTAAGGGATTTAGGAAAGAGCTTAGCCATTAGAGCATCGTGGTGTAAGAGATCACTGCACATAGCATTAAATTTTGAAATGTGTATTTGAGGATCTCCATGACCACCATACTTTTCAAATTTCACAATCTCCATCCCTTAACGGATAAGAGTGTTTAAAATAGCAATAGATAAAGGAATATGTCAGAAGAAAGGTTGAAAGATAGGTTGAGAAGTAGCATTGGATAAGTTTGCTAGTTGGTTTTGTATCTAACCTATGTTCTAGAACAAGGCCTTTAAGACAAGATCAAAAGATGAAGTAGGACCGATGAAACCTCCACTAGAACCACTAGAGCCACTAACCCCCATACCAACATAGACCTTACCACCAGGACCAACATGGGATCTAGGATTACCACTAGGAACATTAGAATTAGAGGAACCAAAACCCAAAGATACCTTGTTTACTTTAATGATGGGGGACAACTGAGGACCAAAAGTAGTGTTAACAGAAGGGCTAGTCTTGACCATGCATACAAATACCCTAAGAATCAATAATTTTATCTGTCTTTCAATGGTATTGGACCCAAGGTCTAGAGAAATGCCAGACCTAGGATTATATGATAGGACACGGGTGTCCACTATATCTGCAAGGCCCCAGATAAATTCTAGACGTACTTGATCCTTGTCCAACATAGTTTTTAAGTCATTAATAACCTTAACAACCTTAGTAATAACTCTTTCTTTTTCCAGATACTTACTAAACTGCAAAATCCTTTTGTCTAGGGAAATAAGTTGCTATGTGGGAAACTCGAGAGCATCATCTTCCTCCACAAACAAAGTGGAAGGATAAGAAGGAGGTGTAGGAATACGAGGAGTTTCCCAAAAAGGACTAGAGAAGCTCATATTTTTTCTTGAAATCATTTCATCAAAGGTAGGACCAATAGTGACCTTAGGATCCATCTCTATATATTGTAAGCTCCTTCTAACAACGTGCCCCGAGGTTGTAGACTGAGTCATAAAGCTCATAACGCTTCACAACATGCAAGAGTCCATAACACACCAGGACATGAGAGAAATGTGTGACACTAAGAAATGAAAACAAGATTTTCATGTTGGGTTCACCAAAAATGTAGAGAAGGGGGATTCATCACCCCCAAGGCTCTAAGTCATGGGAGATCCCAAGGGAACAAGTTTCCCTAAACTACATCAAGTTGTTTGGTGGGTTGAGAGAGGCTGAAAAGGAAGGGAAAATAACACATTATTTCCTTTATGCTAAAATCGGTGTATACAAAACCGGGTGAGTTGGCCTCAAAGGCTTCAAACTGTAGACCAGGCATCTTACTATTTAAGGACAACAACACGGGAACCAAAATCTAGCATGACCGGTTGGTGTCTTAGGGATGCATTAGCATCCTCTATGGAAAAAGGTCTAGTAAATAGACATAAAGCACAAATGGCCTATTAACGACCTGACTAACACAATTTTATGGTTTGACAAAAGAAATGCAAGAAACATAAAGTGCAACAAGAAGAATACTGAAAACTACTCCAATGTGGAAATGACAAAGAAAGAATAGGATAATATAACTTTCCACCCACACTTTGTTTCTTCAACTTCAACTCCAAATGGATGAACTAGCACCTACACACACAGAAAAGGGAAAAATGTTGGGTTGCATTATGAGGTCTGCCTTAGTTAGACCTCTATTTTGGTGTTCCCACCTCCATAGACAACTAGATATGCAACAAGATAGAAAAATTGATAAAGAAGAGAAATAGAAAGTACACTATCAAATAGAGTGCATAGACAACCCAAATGCTACTTTATAAGACACAATGATGCAAAAAAATAGCAAGAGCAATATCACCTTTCCTATTACTAGCACTCAAGGCCGAGAGAAAGAGATAACACCACACCAAGAGAAGAAGATTTTTCAAACTATAAAGATGGTGCAGTTGTAACAAGAACATTGTAGAAGCCAAGTAGAGAGAAAGATCGAGCTTGAGAAAATGAGAGAATGAGAGAATGAGAGAATTTTAAGAATGAATGAGAAAATTGCATGCAAGAGTGAAGAAGTGAGTTTGAATTTCCAAAAATGGAGGTAAGAGGTCAATTTTCATCGGTCAAGGAAGGATAGAAGACGTTAGTTTCGCAACAAAACATAAATGTAACACTTCTACAAATTCTAGGGGCAAGAATCTTGTCAGGACGCTAGCACGACATATGGAAATCCGCATGGCGCACGCTCATCCTCGACATAAATTCCTCCACCAACACAAAAATACAAGGCCATATGAAAGGAATAAGCTGCTGGTGGTGGGATTGCATCATCTGACTTATAGTTTCTAAAGTAAAGGTAAAATAAATGGGGAATTTTCCTAGGGTGTGAATTCGTGCTATTACAATTTCATGGTTAAGCCAATAAGAGAAAAAGATGTATACAAGCTTAAAAAATAACCATCAATAAGAGATCTAAATATAAATGATAACCAAGCCAAAACCCAAATAGCCAACCTCAACCACTAAACATTTGCTTGATTTTATAGATTCAAGCTTACAAAAAACAACCAAATTGTGATAAGAACCACGTGTCTCAAAACAATGAGTGTTCAAAGCCATTGACCTCAATGTTTACCATTTAGTAATATTTTTTTTAATATTAAATATATTTCCCATCTACAAAGCACACACAAAATATTTAACCCATGTTACATATAACTTTACAAGTGGACCCAAATAAACATTTAATGTGGCTAAACACATCTCTAAAGATGCACACAAGAATTTTATTTTATTTTTTGGAAAAAGGCTAATAACTTTACAAGTAGACCCAAATAAATATTTAATGTGGCTAAATAAATCTCTAAAGATGCACACAAGCAAATATTTATTCATATGATTAAATAATTGTCTTGTGCAAGGTGTACAAAACTATTTTCCTAACAATAATGTAGTTATTGAGGAGCTTGATGGTCTTAATATTCTCATGGCTTTAGGGGTTGTTGATCATGCATCTCAGTTATATATTTTTTATGGTTTTTAAATTCCATCAAGATCATATCTTATGACACGAGAAAATTCCTTGAGAAAGCTTTAGCATAAATTCCTTGGTCATGTTAATCATAGGTATCTACAAAAAATGAGCAAATAGAATTGGTGACAAGTCTACCTAAGATTTCGTGTACTATGGGAGTTTTTCAAGGTTGTGTATTTGAAAAACATCACTAAGATTATTTTCCCAAAGATCAAACCACATGAATAAGGGCAACTTTAGAGTTGGTACATAGTGATCTATTGTCTTTTTTGACTCCTTCATTTTTAGTATCCAAGTATGTGCTCACATTTATTGATGACTTCTTTAGATGTACATGGGTGTACTTTCTTAAGTATAAGAGTGAGGTATTTAATACTTTTAGGACCTATAAGGAATTTGTGGAGAAGTAGTCTTATATTTCTACTAGGAGCATACACTCAGATAATGGGGGGAATATTTCAATTAGGATTTTAAATTATTTTGTAGTGATAAATATATTTAGCATTAGCTTACAATTCCCTAGACCCCCCACTAAAATGCTGTAATTGAGAGAAATAATAAAACTTTATAGGAGATGGAAAATTATATGATTCAACCGTAGAATATGGATTCAACCTTTTAGATTTAAGAAGTTGATTGTGTCAATTATATTTTGAATTGTATCACATAAGAGTGCAAATATATGACTCCCATGCCAAGCCATGTTTATCTTCATTTTGAGTATTTTGTAGTAAGGTTTGGGAATTTATTCTAGATGGTCAAAAAATTCCATGGAGAGGAAAATCTAACCACTGATATTTGGTGGCTACAATGAGGATGTTGATCTCACATGTTATTTAATATTATTTCCATATATATCTTGTTCGATAAAGATGTCCAATTTTATGAGATTTCTTATGATGGATTCTCCATTCTTAGCTTCTCCCTCATTATATATTCGTCCTTCATCTCTTGATGATTCCTTATTTCTTAAGGATGAGGATTTTGTTCAAGATCCACCACCACAAGTTACATATATGTTTCCTTGATAGGCCCATATGACTCTTGATGCTTCTAAATCTTTAGTTGGTAATACTTCAAATTTTATTGTACTCGCCCATAGACATCAAATGTTTGTCTTTTGAGTCATATTCATGGGGATATTTATATGGAGAAACCTCCAAGTTTTTAGTAGGATTCATTATTTGTTTTAGGCTTCATCATTAAGCTTGAGGAGCTTGGTCTCAGACAAGCTCCTCAAGCTTGGTATGAGAAGATGGACCATTTCTTGCTTGCTTCTAGTTTCTCATGATGCCATTTCAATCCCACAATTTACACTCAAAGACCAAGGGATGATATTTTGATTCTTGTGCTATATATAGACGACTTAATTTTATAATAAGGTCATCTTACATGATCCAACATGTTTAGTGATAATTGATGGAGTAGTTTGATATGGAAAATCTTAATTTTGCATTACTTTCCTAGTTTACAAGTTATGTAGTTTTTAGATAGGATTGTAATTCTTAAAAAAATATGCTTTTGATTTGCTTCAAATATTTGGCATGCTTGATTATAGTCTTATCTCCACTCTATTCCAATCAAGTGTTGTACTATCTACTAGTTGTACCACTCCTTCAATTGATGCTAAGAAGTTGATTGGTAGTCTTTTGTACCTAACACATTCAATTCTTGATATTTATTTTATGGTTGGTCTAGTCTCTAATTTCTCACACAATCCACATGAAAGTCATTGGAAGGATACCAAATATTTTTAAAGATATATTCAAGGCACCTCACATTTTTATTTTCACTATACATTGGGAGACTCTTAGATTGTTAGCTTTATCAACTCATATTGGCTTGGTGATGTTGATGGTAGGAATTCCACTTATGGTTTTGTCTTTTACCTTGGTTCTTGCCCCATCACCTAGTATTGCAAGAAGCAATATATTATTGTATTATCATTTATAAAGGTTGAGCATTGAACAATAGTTATTCTAGCCAATAGGCTCTTTGGCTCACATTTGTTGACTTTTTAGATTTCCTCTAGATATTCTCACCATTCTTTACTGTGAAAATTAGAGTTCCATACATATTTCATGCAACCCAATGAAACATTAATAGAATAAGCATATTGAGATCCACACATAGTTAATAATGTATCTCATCTAGGATGTTTTAATTAGATTGGGATATTTTCCTATGGAGGAGTAGGTTGTGGACATCTTCATTAAGCCTTTAACATTGCCTCATTATCTTCAACTATAAGTCATGCTTGGGGTGAAGAATTTTCCCCTTTGTGGATCTTCTTAAGTCCTCCTTGCATTTTCATGTTGTATTTCTCTATTGGGGATAATTTTTTCCATGTGGTTTTCTCTTATTCTCCATTTGTCAGAGATATGATTTATACATGGGTGCCTCATTAGGCCTAGTAATCGAGATCCATATTTAATTTTTATACATGATTTTGTGCCCCATAAGTTTCACATAAGTGAGGGTGTTGGTGTGAAAAATATACTATATCAAACTAGTTATACTCGAGGACCCCCTCACACCTTCTCACTTAAAGCTAACATAGGTTTTTTTTTCTTTTTTGTCTCATTTCAAAGGATTTAGACACATGCTGTGATTCTATTATGTCTTAGGGTTTTATGCTTTCCCTTATATGTGCCCATACTCATTTTATTTAATTATATTATACTATAATTCATTTTTTATGACAATATAAAAAATATTTATTGTAGCTCTTCATTATAGAAGGTTTTTTGGCTTCGTTGATTACCTATAGGTTTCTCCATTATTCTAACATAAATAGTTAGGCCATCAATAAGGAAATGATAGAATGATTCCAATGAATATTATAGGGCTAATCATCTTCTACTTTAGAATTTTCAAAACCTAGGAGGGAGATCCCTTGATGTCTTTCACGAAAGAAAATTGTAACAAAAAATATTGTTTCCATATAACCCTCATGGAAGAAATAACTGTAAAATAAGTATTCCAAATTTACAATGCAAAATCATACTCATGAGATGACACTATATGAACCTTAGGAAAACCCTCATAATGAAAAAAAATATCCTCCGAAATCACCTACAAAAATCAATGTATTATCTCAAGAACAAGACTGAAATACACTTGAAAACTCTCCATGTAAGGCCTTATAGTGTCCAACAACTTAGTTGCATCCTCTATGTGAAAAATAAAATTAGAAGCAGGTAGTGATAACTCACAATCCATGCTTCCACGTATGCAACCTACAAGAGATGCTCAATGCAACCTCTAACCTACAATCCAAATTTTACATAATCCTACCTAAAAAAATACTCAAGTGTTTACTTATATAGAACAAGCTTGCACAAAACCACTAAGTTGTATTACATAAATCATATTCCTTAAAACCATGAGCTCACTAAACCATGAACCCAAATTAAATATTTAGTACTAAGCGATTCATTATTTGTTATCGATATATCTCAGCGTCTCATAGAACATTCTAGTGTGCCCAAGAATGCCTAACCCATGTAGTATCTACATATTGAAGATGCACCATAATTAAATATTTATTTTTCCATTATCAACTGATGCAGGAGCATCCAGGTGTTTAGCTATCCAGCACACCAAGAATAATTGTTTATTTATTTTATTTTGTGTTTTTTCGTGGGCTTGAATCATTTCTCAATATTTTTCATCCTCCAACACCTTCAAAATGCAATCATATTGTAAAATTTTAATTTGGGTTGAATTTGGGATTTTGTTGTTGACATTTACTAATGTTGCAAAAATAATTGTTGGCACTAATTTCCACACCCAAGTTGGGGAAAAAGCTAATTATGGCATTTTGTAACTCCCGAATATGAATGATTTACAATATGATAGTGTTGGAAGTGGAGGTTGAGGACATGAGCTGAAATTATCTATTTGAAGCAAAAAGTTAAAAATTCTTACCTAACACATGTGAGTGGAGTGAGTGAGAACATTCCCACACCTAAATTGGAGAAAAATATTATTGAGTGTGAGGGGTAAGATGAGAGAAAAAATCCCACTCCATGCTTCCAGGAGAGCTTCTACAACAAAATAAATGAAGATTTGTGGAGAGGAAAGAAGCCATGATTAAGGCCGAAACAACACATGGGTCTCCAGAAAGAGAAAATGTAGAAAAGGATGAAGATATTGTAGGTGTTTGGAGCTGATCCAAGGCTGTTTTGATCAAAATTTTCAAAGGGTATTTGGTTACATGCTTGATTTTGTCAGTTGAGTGTTGAGTGTTGATTGCAGTTTGTTGTTGTAGAGGAACTTTAGTTTGAATGCAAATGAAGACTTTGTCAACATTTTAATTTCCTAATAAATTGCTGTGAGTTTGGGTTATTGTTCTCTTGCTGCAATGTGGCCTTTTAAAAGGCATTGAGTTGTTGTGCATGTTGTGGTATTGTTGCAGCTATTTTGATGTTCCCTATAGCTTATTGTAGAAATGAATTTTTTGAGCTTTCATCTTGAAATTTGGAATAGTATTGCTAGTAGGAAAATTAGGGTGAATATGTATGCCTATATATGAATGTGGAAGCTTCCATTGTATAAGTTTTTAGAAGAAAAAAATCACATTTGCACGACTAAATTAATTTCCAAAAAGTGGTTTGTCACCATTTTTCGTGCACATTTCAAAAGTTTGATGAAACTAATTTAAAACCAAAGTGGGTTCATTGCGTTGTCTTCAAGTTTTCATTTTTTTGTGAAAGGGATGATGATTTTTTTATTTGGGCTACTTGGATGGGTTGTTTGATAAAACCTCCCATCCTTGACTACATCAAATAGTATTAGAGCAGGATGATCACTTGATTGAGATGGAAAGTTATAAAGAATTGTGAAGAGGAAATCTTGGTGTGAGATATTATAGATGAATTTGTGAAAGAGGTTAATGAGAGGAAGCTTAAATTTGTCTCAAAAAAACCCTAGAGAGTGTTTGTTGTAGAAGAGGATTTTATAATTGCAAAGGATTTGAGTTCTATAAGAGTTTGTTGTGGGTGAGAGGAGGCTTGTAACTGCAGAGGGCTTGAGTCCTAGAGAGATTTTTTATAGGGAGGACCTGTGACTCTAGAGGGTAGAGGAGGGACACAAGCTTTGAATGAAGTGTGAGTTTGTTGGAAGGAGTACTTGTAATTATAGAGGGGATTGCAAGTCCTTGAAGATTCCTTTGAAGAAGAGGACAAGATGGGTCTTGTAAAGACTTGTAAGAATTTTATTTTGGGAAGAGTATTGGGAAGAAGTGAGAGATAAGAAGTTCATTGTAGAATTGAAGGAATTAGAAGCAGCATTGGATGCCCTTGAGGAAAGTTTAGGAATGAAGAAGAAAGCTATAGTTGGTGAAGATTAGAAAATAGATGAATTTGAGTTCCACTTTTCTTTTCATAACAAGTTTGCAAGTAATGATTTGTGTGCAAGAGATGAAGAAGGAAAGGAAGTTGTAATAGAGGACTGGGAAGGTAAAAAATGATGAAGATGAAGAAGATAGTGAGATTTCAATAGTAGAAGCATGTATTTTGGAAGACATAGAGGAGAAAAAGAATGAGATGACGGTAGATGTTGAAGAGCACAATAAGGCTACAATAGACAATGATAATGAATAAGGAGATTTGCATGCTAAGGGACCAAAATTTGATGAAGAATTTGGCAAAACTAAAAAGAATCTCCTATTGAAAAAGGAGATGGAAAGGATAGATAGGTGGTTAAGAGGAGATTTAAACCTTGAGGAGATGAAGATGAATGCAAAGGATAAAGAAAATAAATAAATTAAAATAGGGGAAGAAGACATTACTACAATAGAGAAAGGGGTGAAAATAGAGGTAATTTTTTTTTTTTTTGAATTTTGTGATAATGAAGTATGTGTTGATTCAAACACAGATGAAATGGTGATAGTAGAAAAAGGTGAGGATATTAAAAAGTGTGAATAAGATGGAGAAGTGAATACAATATGTGTAGATTTTAATACTCATGTAGCAAAAGATGGTGAAGAAGATGTTGCAAATTCTACAAAGGTAAACATTAAATTTTCTAATTTTCTTGAAGGTGAGTATGATGATAAGTTGTATTCAGATCTTGAGGATGAAGATATGGGAAGGGAAGATAAAATTTGGTGGAGATTGGATTATAGTGGATTGAATACCAAGAGAGGGAGAAAAAGAGGAAAACTGAAGGAGGGAAGAGACAAAAAGATGAATTGTAAAAGTAAAAAAGAAAGAAAAAGAGGATAAAGAGAAAAGGTGGATCCAAAACAAGCACTGGATCTTTAAATTTTCGTGAGTTTTGAGTCATGGAACATTTATTCTACCCATGTTGTTTGATGCAAGATCATCCAAGTGTATGGCTATTTTGCAAATGTTTTATTTATTTTCTTTTGTGTTTTCTTGTTTTGCTTTGTGGGCTTGAAGAATTTCTCAATATTTTTCATCCTCCAACACCTTCAAAATGAAATCATATTGTAAAACTTTAATTTGGGTTGAATTTGAGATTTTGTTGTTGACATTTATCATTGTTGTTAAAATCATTGTTGACACTAATTTCCATGCCCAAGTCGAGGAAAAATTAATTCTGACATTTTGTAACTCCTGAATATGAATGATTTGCAAAATGACAAAGTGTTGAAAGTGGAGGTTGAGGACATGAGCTGAAATTGTCTATTTGAAGCAAAAAGTTAAAAATTCTTACCTAACACATGTGAGTGGAGAGAGTGAGAATGTTCTCACACCCAAATTGGAGAAAAAGATTATTGACAGTGAGAGGTATGCTGAGAAAAAAAATCCCACGTCATGCTTCCAAGAGAGCATCTATAGAAAAAGAAATGAAGATTTGTGGAGAGGAAAGAAGCCATGATTAAGGTTGAAACAACACACGAGTCTTTGTAAAGAGAAAATGCAAAAAAGGATGAAGATACTGCAGGTGTTTGGAGCTGGTCCAAGGCTATTTTGATTAGATTTTTTACAGGGTATTTGTTTGCAAGCTTGAATTTAAAAATTTGAGTGTTGATTGTAATTTGTTGATGCAGAGGAACTATAGGTTGAATTCAAATGAAGACTTTGTCTACATTTTAATTTTATATTATAGTATTGTGAGTTTGGGTTATTGTTCTCTCGTTGTAATATGGCCTTTTAAAAGGCATCGAGCTATTGTGCATGTTGTGGTATTGTTGCAACTATTTTGATGTTTCTTGTAGCTTGTTGTAAAAATGAGTTTTCTGAGTTTTCGTCTCGAAATCTGGAATAGTATTGCTAGTAGGAAAATTAGGGTGAATATGTATGCCTGTAGATGAATGTGGAAGCTTTCATTTATAAGTTTTTAGAAGATAAGATTCACATTTGCACGACTAAATTTATTTCTAAAAAGTGGTGTCACAATTTTTTTGTGCATATTTCAGAAGTTTGATGAAACTGATTTAACACCAAAGTGGGTTCATTTCATTATCTTCAAATTTTCATTATTTTTTATGAAAGGAGTGAGGAATTTTTTTTTCTTTGGACTGCTTGAATGGATTGTTTGACAAAACCCCCCATCCTTGACTGCATCATTAACATTGTATTATTATAGAAAGGTGTACAACATAACTTTCCCAATATTTTAATAGGAAAATTAAATTGAAATTAAAATTTTTTTAGGCCTTGTCTAACCATGCCCTAGTGGTAGCAAAAAATAGACCTTAAAGACCTCACAACATGAAGATTTAGATGATAATACATAAGTACCAAATATATAAAACAAAGTTAAACTATTTAAGATGAATCACAACATCCTTACATACACTCATGCATCTTGGAGCACCTTCCAAAATGTCTCAATAATTTTTTCATTAGTTATTAGCTCATAAAACATTGAAAATAGATTAATCTATAAAATTGTGAGAATAGGTAAGATAGGAACTAACACTATAAAAAATGATTTTTTATTTGAATGCTAAGATAATAGTAGGTCAGAAAAGTAGACCACTATACACTAATGACTTGAACTAAAGGGCAACTAGTTACATAGATGAAAACTAAACATGCAAATGGAAACCATAGCCCAAGATCTACAAATAAAAATGGTAAATATATAATTGGAAGCTTTAGTGCATAAGTAATTATTTGATAATCCATACCCAAACAAGATAAATCCATAAGAAAAATTAGGAATAAAAACCCTAATTATACTTGAAGTTGTTTTACAAGCCTTTGCATAGATTAAATAAAAAATCACTCACTAATTTTTGCAAATGTGAACTCAAATATGAGCATATCATGTCACCTCTTGGAAGTATCTAATCAACCATATATACATTCATGAAATCAACATAAATTTTCATTGTATCCCTTTTCTAAAGAACTTCCAACTAGTGGGGTCATGAAAGCCAAAATTGAAACATACTAAGATTTATATCAGAGAATAAACTAAGCAATATATAGGAAATACAATAGGTACAAGCCCAATAGTTGACAAACTAACCATCAACATGATTACATTTTATTTCCCTTCTCGTAAAGCATTTATAATGCAATATTAGGCATATAGGATATGTAGAAATTCATGTACCATTAAAATTCAATCATTACCACAACCAATGTACATTTGTAGGTATGATAAATCCATTTATACAAGTGGAAAACACTTTTTGGGTCATGATTTGGGTACTTCATGTCAAGGGAAAATATCTCCACATGCACTTAAATGAACTCTCATTGTAGGCCTATAATATTGTGGTACAACCTCACTATAACTATCTTATATTTAAGTGTAGAAATGTAAACATTACCTATAATAGATGATGATCTCAAATAGAAATGAATAGATAATATGGACAACCCAACAAGAGGTCAAATCAAGAAATGAGTGTAGGAATGGGAGAATGATAGGTCCATAATCATGGTTCATTAGTTCCATGACTTTATGAATAATTATTTCATGATTCAACACAAAAAATGGGCTTAACCCAAAATTCATTACATACAATCAAAAAATAAATGGAATATCCACACACTCATCTGCAACATCTCATATTGTCACTTATGTTACCGCCAAGTTACATCATGTATCCTAGTACAAGAGTAAGGCACCATAGGTATTTAATTTTCTATTGCTAACAGAAAGAGGGAGAAAATCCCACATTTGGGGTATATATGGCATGAATAGGGCATTATTAAAATGGCCATTACAAAGAGCAACCACCACCAACAAAGTCATCAAAATTTTGAGGAAGCCCTAGAGAATATAGTTGTGTAAGAAATATGCTCATCTATCTACATAGATATTCCTAGGAGCTATCATTCATCATATATAGGTGATAAAATTGCTAAATATTACATGCATAGATATTATGAATAGCTCATTGACATTATTATTATACTATTTGAACTTTGATATTCATGTATTGTGCCCCTTGCATTTTTTGGCTAGCACATGGTGCATAAAAAAAGCTACACACTTTTAGGTTGAGCCATTGGAGTCATTTCATGCACTACCAATGAGAGAACACTATGAATCTTCTAACTATTGGAACGCATTCCTTTCTTGAAACTATTTTGGGCCAAGAACAAATGAAGAGGACCCACTAAATCTCCACATATATTTCACATGGAGTGCATTTATATGCCATCAAGGACTAGCTATTTGTTGAAGTAATAAGATCAAGCTTGTCATTGTTGAAGGTGGCACATGGAAAACCATCAAAAGGAATCAAGCACTAGATGAAAAATTACAAGGGACCCACCATCACACATTGTTGAAAATGAAGGTAAAATTGTAGCTTAAAACTTGTAAAACTATGTGACTGTAGATCTAATTAAGTATTCTTTGTCACTATTATTTGTGCATGATTAATCTGTTTAGATCAATTCTTTGTATATGATTATTCTGTTTAGATGAATTTTACCAATTGTAGAAAGAGATAGAAGATATAAGTGACACAACTTATACGTGGAGAAACCCTTTCGGGAAAAAATTCCACCAGAATCGATATTGCTTGTATTATTTAACCTTAGGATAAGATTACAATAACACTATATCAATCCTTGATTGATATGCTTCCTTTCTCTTCAAGAATGTTTCTTCACAACCTGCAATAAACTCATATGAAACTCTCTTCAACTTGCTGCAATAAATAGACAATTATGATATTTGTAAACTCCTAAGAGTTGACAATTACAAAGCATTAAAGCTTCTCTCAAAAACCTATGCCTAGAATTGGAAAGTAGAGTTCCACCTCCTAAACAAAAGTCAAACCAAAGTCTTCCTCAAATTTGGCACCCCAAACTGAACACTTAACTAAACTTTGGTCTCGAAGATATCTTGGAAGCTTCACCTCAAAGTTGGCACCCAAGAATGGGCCCACTTAACTGAACCTTGTAAATATATTCTCATGCAAAAGGTGTTAACTGAAAGATGCCAACTTGGGCACCCAAGGTGGGTCCAAGTCAATCTGAGTTAATTGAAACATACCTCTCCATCAACTTATGCAAACAATATGCATGCTTTATCATCCCCACTTAACTGAAAGTATCAACCTATTATATGTCATGCAACTGAAGTCATTAGTCAAGTCAACTAGTATACAACTCATAATAACTACACGCAACTCAAGATAACTACATGCAACTACCATGCAACTCAAGTCAACTACATGCAACTGAAGATAACTGAAACATAACATAAATGAACTGAACTGAACTGATGGTGTCACTCAACTCTTGTAAATATCAATCCCTATTGTGTAGGAACTTAGACATGCATTACTGAAGTGTTATCAATCCTACAAATAGTTAACTAAAACAAGGTGGGTTCCACCTTCCATGTGGGCACCCCATGTGCTCCTATTATTTAGGAACTCATATTGCATGCCCTCACATGTTCTTATTATTTAGGAATAATTACAAATTTCAATTTACATGTTCATTTCATTCAAATTTAATCTCTTTCTAATCCTAGTGTTGGGGAACACTTTCCAAGGACTTAGGAGATACATGAAATATGTTTAGGATTGCAATTAAATGGCATCTTATTCCCAACACACATCACCATCCAAAAATAATAATGGCATGATTAGTACACATCCATTACCATGTAGAGTTGAACCATTAGTAACATATGCATATACTAATAGGATGTAGGAATAGATAAAATAAATTCCACCTATATAATGATTAAAATCAACTGCTAGTGAAAAGGTAAGGAGTTGGCATGGTCAAAGAAATTTAGCAATGCATGCACAAGGATGGGGACATCAAATGATCAACACACACTGAGTTAAGGAAAGTTGCATAGATACAATTGAACTATTGTGCACTACCAATGAGGTAGCAACACATAGTGGTTGGAGAAAAAGGCTTTGTGGTAGCAATAGGCAAGGCATGATCAAGGGCTAAAAAATATGGGTTGGTAGGTGTGATATAATGTAAGAAATAAGGAAGACTAGCCTAGATGGTAGTGGTAGTGCAATTGAACTCACACAAATTATTTAAGTTAGTGATCCATGGGAAATAAGTTCTAAATGACATATTGTATCATAATTTTTTTTAGGGTGTTCATGGTGCTACAATATGAATATTGGCACCTATAATATGAATTTTTACAATCAAGGGCACATGCCAAGCCATGTGTTTAAGGTTTATGAATTCATTTTCAAGCTACCAATTAAGGACCTTGAAGCACAAACTAGAAACACCATTAAACCACCAAAAATATTGCAAGAGGAATTATACCACACAAAGGATCCCAATAAAGCATGTAATATTGACCTAAAAGTGATTTTGATTAAGCTAATGAACCTATTGGATTTACCATCATTTAATCACATGGGACAAATTAGTTTTGAGACACACATATAAAGGAGAACTTGGCAAGTAATGTTTAATTCTTTGAATAATTGCCACGTTCTTATACAACAAGTGCCTCTATCTTTTTACTTTTCCTATTACTTGTAAAGTTTTAAGTATTAGTAGAAATTATTCTCTTACCTTGTAATTGGATAAAAAGTGTCACTTTTCACAAGTCGTGCATCAAAGAAATAACCAAACATATAGTGACACATATGGGGTTGACTTGATGCTCATGTTTCAATAAAACCTTATTTTTGGTTTTTCTAGACAATCAAGCAAAAAAATAGCTAATGATCTAAACCCCAAACAATAGCTTTAAGTGTTTAACTTACTAATAAAGGTGTGACATTTTTTTGCATAATTTTGACTTGCAACTTAAGAGCTTGAAAGGTGTGACATTAGCCTATGCAATGATTGAATTTTCCCCAATAGAACTTTAACTTTAAAATTTGAGTGGAGATATTTTAAAACTTCTTATATGTTGTCAATAAGTAAAAACATTTCTTAAGACATAATTATGGTTTAAAAATAAGAACATTAATTTTTTTACATCTACTATTAGATTTTACCTACAATTTTCTTCAACAATTATGTCACTAAGAGTGGGATGATAACTTCAAAGACAACTTCAACGATGTATTGATCAAGATAACATAGTCATGTTATTTGCCATTTATTTTTATCCCCACCTTGATGGGAATGTATTCATGCAATAACATATTGACAAGTGGCATACTCTTATGCTGAATTTGGCTCATAGCCAATTCCTATACATCATTATTCTACTTCCATTTACACTTGTTTCTAGACATTGGTTGCCTACCTTGATATGACCATCTTATCTCAAAAAGTTACTTGTGTGTGGCTTGAGGTTGATCCCAATCTATCCAAAGGAATGCAAGAATGATTCCTAAATTCCAAAGCATTGAATTTGAATTGAAACTTTCCTATCCTTTCTAATAGCCATTATGAGTTGACTCAATGGACACTTCATGTGACATGTTATGTTATTCTATTCAAAGACATTCATTGTGCACTTAATTTCATAAGGGGAGAATACAAAAGAGTAACTAGGGAATATTTCAATTTTAAAAGGCAATAAAAGAATCAAAACTTCTTCATCATCATATAGACCATCTACATGCTTGTGAATACTATCTTCAATCTTTCTCATCGCCGTTAATTTGATCTACCAAGGTTTTTGACCAAGGAGAACATGTTCACTTATCAAGCTGGCAATTTCTTTAGTAATTCTCTAGGCACCAACTTGACATATTTAAATACCAAAGGAGGTGAAGGCAATCAACATTTTGGAATCACATTTCGTTAGATCATTCCCACACATCTCAAACTAATCTTACACTATATATTAGGTTTATATGATAACTAGGATTGACCCAATAAAGTGAAAGATTGATTCAAAAAGTTTTTGTAATAATTCAAATGCTAAGGCATTCATCAAATCAAGAAAATTAATTTATTTGTAGTGAAAAATTAATTTAGAACGACACTACCAATAATTATCCATCATCAATCCAAGAGATTGAGTATACCTTATTTTAAATTAATTATGAAATATCAATTCTATTATCTAAAATAATTATTTGTTGATTGATTAGATTTATTTAATTAATATAGATGAATTTTAAAAAAACGTTTATTTATTTTTACAAATGAAAACAAAATATTTAAATAATTTATTTTCAAAAGCTTTGTAATTGAAATTATAAATTAAAAAAAATTAAAAACACCCTTTGAATAATACATAATCTTTAAAATAATTTTATTTTTATTTATATAAATTTATTTATTTTAAATAAAATAACTAAATTCATATTTATAGATATATTATTTTAGTGAACATCTTACTATCTAAAATTATGAACACACTTTTTACACAAATGATTATTAATTATTATTATTATTATTATTAAATTCTAATCCACAATAGACATTATGGGTGCACTTTTTAAACAAATGATTATTACAATCTAATATACAATAGACTTTAATTTTAATTAATAATTATTTTCATAAATAAAATATTCAAAAAGTTAGATGTTACCCTTTTTGTGCGGCGGGGTCCACATTTCCATTGCTTTGTAGCAGATGAACAAAAAGCATCTCCTTTTCCTGTTTTTCACTCTCTGTTCGATCTCTACATGAGATTCGATCTCGCGTTGGCAAAAGATATTCCTCTAACAAAAGATTGGCAGGAACGAATGAAGGACTAAAACATTTATATAACAGAAAAATATAAGGTTTTATTTGTTTCCCCTCTTTCATCGGCCACAGAGGGCATGGGGTGCAAGAACACCATGGAAGTCATGGAGGCTATGCCTTGGATGAGGGCAAGTCAACATTAATTAAAATGAAAAAGATGGCATTACATAGGTGAAAATAACAATTTTGGCATAATCGAGTTCATAAATTATTTTACAATATATCAATATGGATTGTGGAAATTTGATATTATTAATCAATATACTTTCAAAATTTCCAACACGATAGGATACCTCGTCTTCCACCTAGATTTGACTGTGCCACCACCTGATTTTCAGCTAGTTACTACTGAATGAATGAATGAATGAATGAATGAGGGATTTTAATGTCGTCTATGAGACTAAAAGTCTAAGGGACCGAGAACCACAAAACTACAAAATCTCCAAATGATTTTCAATGCTGGATCTTCTACTATGAATTTTGCTCAAAAAACTAGCAGTCTTTATGATTTTTTCTTCATCAAATAGCTCATGCAAGTTGTTGATCTTCAAATTTCCTTCGTATTGACAATGAATATCCTCATATGCCGTGCACTCCATGATAAAATGCCATTCTGTCTCTACCACCCCTTTGCTACAAAATATGCAAATTCTATCCTCCCACACTTCCTTAGGTATAGTCTACCTTCCGGTTTCGCACCTAAGATGATGCGACCCGGTCCTCGACTGAGCTATTTGCAATCTTGCTTTACGCTTAATAGCAACACCTAAATAAGTTTTATCGCCGTGCTCCCAAGTCGGGTTGAACTCTTTGACATAGTGAGCTTTCTTTCGTCCAATCTGCTTTGTCCACATGGCAGCCAAGAACTTTTTTGTGACATAATTTTTTATTTCCTCATTGGTGTTAGGACAATCATGCAAGTTGATGTCCCATTTGCTCAACCATTTGTTATTTTGTTTCATCCATGTTTTCTTTCTACAGCCTAAAACCTCCTTCACAACCACTTTGGGCCAATGGTGGTTATCCATGTTCTCAACCTTCTTTAGATAGTTTAGGAATCTTAGAGAGTGTAGGTCCTACCAGGAATCAGTGGGGTTTAGGACGAGTTGTCTTCGCAAGGTTTATACTCATATTTAGGTTGGGGTCTTGTGGGGTTTAGGATCTATTTTCAAGGATGCTATATGATCAATTGGAATCTTTTTTTATAATAGTAGTCCCTATTTTTCAGGATTGTAGATTTGAATGGGTAATGAGCTAAAAAAAATTCCATTGACCTAAACAAATATTACTATTTTTTAAAATTATATTATATTTATAGGTATTAAAACTAAAATACATGAGACCACAACTTCCCTAAATTTAGGAGTTTAAATTTTTACTTCAACTTCACTATTAAATTCATGGGACTACCAGCTTTAAAATATCCCTAAAAAATCTCAACAACATCTATGAAGTTTTTTAGGAAGTTCTCATTTATGAGGGCCTAGTCTTAATCATATAAGTTGGAAACAAGAAGTTTTAAGGGAGAGGATTTAGTAATTGAGTTTGAACATCTTAATTTTGCAACAAATTTAAACCACTCTCAAATTTTTAGTAATTGATTTGGTTAGATTTCAGGTTCACATCATCAAATATGATGAGGTGTTGCCATGTTTTTATGTTGAGATGTTTAAAAATATCATAAAAGAGTAGACTAGTAATTATACATTAAGTTATAATAGTTGTGCGTTGTCATGTTTTATTGGTGGATCAATGTGACATCACATGATTTATTGCTTTTTACATCTAAGGAAAAATATATTTCATTTCATTATAATACTCATGATCAATACTAACAACTTTAAAATCACAACTATTAATGCTATACTATTAAAAATATTAAACATTCAATTAACAAATAATATTATAATTATTAAAATATTCTTAATTATTAAATTTTATAAAATTTCAATAAATTGCAAATTATTCAATTAATTAAAAAATCTTTTTATTAATTTAAAATATTTTGTATTTAAAAAATAAATAAATAGAATACTCTATATATTAAAAGAAAAGGGCCACATAACATTTAATAGCTATATGCATCATTGTGGCAATGTTTATGCTCATTAAAGGTGATGGTAACCCAAAACTATTATATAATTAAAGTTCAAAATTCATATAATTGCAAAATAATTTAACTTAGTTTGTGTGGGGACATAAGCAAAGGGATGCCCATCATTACCTTCATTTTAAATAGAACCAATAGTTTCTAACGTGGGATTAAAATTTTAGATTTTAATTAAAGTTAAAGTATTATTCAAGTAAAAAAGTAGTTCTTCGGTATGAGGAAGAAACAATTCATCATATAATTGAAGACACCAAAATAGCCTAGATTCTAACCTCTTTAGGGATTTTTTTTTAGGGCGTGGACAATGAGGAGGTTATTAATGTTCTTTTTTATATCAAGCAAAGGTGAATAGAAGAAGCCATGCATGAATAAAGTGTAAAAAGAAAAAGGTTAATTACACAAATTAATTTAGATTAATCAATAATTAGTTGAAAATTATAATTAAATAGTTAAATGTTATTTCAAAAGATAAATGTTGAAGGGGTTAATATATTTAGCTTTCAAAATGATGAGGTATGAATAAGTTTGATGTTGTATTGAAATCTTTTATGTCTGGAGATTGAAAAAGAATATTCTTTATTTGTACTTTATCTTAGAATTGGAATAGTTGGTTAACTTTATAATGTATTGATCATGTGGCTAAGGGTCATTTCTACACGTTTGAACCTATCCTAGGACCTATGAATTTGATCTAAGAAATTGCACACTTATGCTTTCTAGTTCATTAAATTTCCTACTCTCCAGGTCAACTATCCAAGACTAGTGGTATTTTAAAATACCTTGAGTAGATTATCAAATCATAAAGTTCACGTGTTCTCCTAGGCCAACCCCCTTATGACAATACTCTTTGTAGTCATACAAATTTTGTAGAACGATGATGTAGGATTAGGTTCTTATAATGTTACTATAATGGAGGGGATCCACTATTCTCGAGTCTCTAGGATACAAAAGAGTTTGTAGGGAGTGGATGGACATAGATTACCTCAATGATAAAAGCTTAAATGATGGGGTGACAATTTAAGGAGAGACTAAACTATGTTTTTGAATTTTTTGGATGTTGATGACAAAGGACTTCAGAAGTCAAGTGAACAAACCTCAAAGGTCTCAGGAGATAGATTGGCAAGCTCTCGACTAGAGGATGAAAGCATGGACCAAGGATGACAGTGTGGCACGGTTGTGTCTCTTATAGACTAGAAGTAGAGTTTTCTACCAAAGACACTTAGGACCAGAAGCAGAGTTTGCTACCAGAGACACCTAGGAGCTACTAACGACCCAAATGCTAAAGTCTGATAGTTTTACCAATCTAAACAAAATGCAAGAAATATTAAGAAGTATAACAAGAAGAATACTTAAATGGCAAGTAAACTAACTAGTAAGCAAAATGAAAAGTAGTGGAGGAAAAGGGATTAAATTACGATAAGTCCAACCTCTCGCAAGCTCCTCACAAACAAGACCTAAACACACAAAAATGGGAAAAGTGTTGGGCTACTTTTCGGGGCTTGCCTTAGTCAAACCCTTGCTTTAGTGTTTCCACCTCCACAGACAACCATATAGACAACTATATAGAAATGTAGATAAAAAAATGACAAGATAAGATGCATAATATGCAAGACAACAATACGATAAATAATAAAAATGATAATGCTATGAAAATGAAAGGTTACCCTCCCTCCAATGAGCTTGGTGAAGTCGAGAGGAAGAGTAGTGATTTGAAGACATGAGATGATTGTGCAAGGGTATGATGTATCTAGAGCTTGAACCTACAAGAAACGATGGTGAAGAGATACAAGAAGAGAACTAGATCGAAGAGAATATGAGAGTGGAGTTAGAATTAGAGAGTGATAAAGTGAATTTGTAAGAATGAGATAGAATGAGAAGAAGAGAGAAGAAAATGGTCAAATTGGATGCCAAAGAGCCATTTTTTAGCACACTTACGACTACAAAGGCGTTACACTTTGTAGGCAAGTGACAATGTAACATCCCAACAACTATAGTAGCAGGAATCTTGTCAAGACATTCACGCAACATGCAAATGTCTACACTATGCATAAGCATCCTAGAAAAAAATTCCCCCATCGATAGAAAACGATAAGGCAGGGACAAAAATGAAGGCTAGGAAGGCAATTTTTTGCATTATTGTCTTATTAAGCCAAAGTGAAGGTTGATGTTATGTGAAATTGCATACGGGTGCAATTTTATGCCATAACATTTTACCCCCACTTTAGCGAGCATATGTATTTAAACATGTACGAGCTAAAATAGAAAGAGATTGAAGAGAATATACCTAGGACGAAGAGGAAGCAGACTTTCGATCTGGTATACCCAACGTGAAAGGGGATACATCAAAATGTGAAGAGGACACAAATCTTTGATCCTGCAAATTTGGTTGCACTCTCACCACAAACATGTTAGCTGTAGACAAACATGATAGGCAAAAAATTGAAAATTAATAGACATGATAAAAAAATTCATAGATGAGACAAGACAATCTAATCATATAAAAGATAATATTGATAGGTATGTCTAGCATGTCTAGAGTCCATACGACAAGCATATAGGCATGTGTTTCTGCAAACTGCGTTGCAAGATAGTCATAGAAAAGACACGACAAGTCTAGTCAAGATGCCCCCAGCTAGACAACGAGACATAAGACATCAAGGAATCCTTTTGAAACTTTTGAAACTTTTTTAAAATTAAGCATGTATGATAGCCCCTTAGAATGATGTGTGTTATGCAGAGGAGCACATGTCATTCTAAGGAGAAGCAAAAGATAAGAGATGATGTGGCACGAGATACACAACGTGATGTATTCATGGAATGTTGTCATGCAAGGGACAACACATAGAAACCACAACATCACGAAGCAAAAAATATGAGATGAAGAAATCAAGAGCATAAGGGTATCTATTTATTTGGGGATAGAGCAATTCATAGATATAGATAGATAAGTATAATATATATATAAATATATATACATATATATATATAAATATATATACATATATATATATATAAATATATATACATATATATATATATAAATATATATACATATATATATATAAATATATATAAATATATATAATATATATATATAAATATATATACATATATATACATATATATATTATATATATATATATATATACATATATATATATATATATACATATATATACATATATATATATATATATATACATATATATACATATAAATATATATACATATATATATATGTATGGATATATATTGTATATATATATATATATACATACATATATACATACATATATATATATATATACATACATACATATATATATATATTTATATATATATATATATATGAACTATCATCACCCCCCAAATCTAATAGAATGAGAAGAAGAGCACATGAAGACAAAGAAGAAAAAATGGGTCAACATGGAAGAGGCCTAAATGCCCCCACTTTGTATTGTTCCCGACGTGAAAATCAAGATTTTACAACACAAAAGAATAATGATACAAATAGAAGAAGTATACAACAAATTTTATTTCCTATATCCAAGCACCTACAAGGGTAGCAAGGGTCCTCTAAGTGAGAGCACAAACATATATAGAAAATCATGGTGGAACACAAACAATCACACAAAACTAATCTAAATATGTAGAAGAGGGTGCCACTCTAATATGAATCCACCAACTGGTTGTCCTGATCCCAATCTAGATTAGTATATGGGAAGGGAGGATGAGCCTATAGGAGAGGGATAGCTAGGGAGGTACCTACCAATTCACCTACAACAAGGGCTAAGGAAGAAGGCCCCTCAAGGTCTTTCTCATATAACTCTTGTGAGACTAAATTCATTGAACTTGTAAAGATCAAGGATAGAGTTGGGATGTCCTCCAATGAATTGAACATGAAATTTTTAGGAGTAGCATGTGGAAATTGAAAAGGAGGATGAAAAGAAACCTGAGAGTTAGTTCTATCCTCCAGAAGAGGGGCAATGAAAAACTCCAAGGATGCGGGTGTTGCCTTCGTCATAAGGATGGCGCAAGAAAAAGTAGAAGACTCAAGAGGTGAAGATAAAAAAATTTGACCATTGTTTGAAGTGAGGTTGCTCTCTGAATTACGCTTCAATGAATGAGATGGGATCCTCGTATTTGAAGTAGATGAGGG
Source organism: Sequoiadendron giganteum (assembly GCA_007115665.2). Lineage (NCBI taxonomy): Eukaryota > Viridiplantae > Streptophyta > Pinopsida > Cupressales > Cupressaceae > Sequoiadendron > Sequoiadendron giganteum. Next base: position 81,652,452 of record CM021107.1, on the reverse strand, counting down.
AGAAAGAGATGAAGCCACAAAGGACACCACCTTTGTGAAAGGCATGTCTACAGGCTACCAAAAAGGAGGAATATTAGGAAGAAAGGTAAGAAGGGGTGGCTCTATAAAGGAAGTAATGAACACCTGCACCATTTTAGGGGGAGGTTCATTGGCGTATGTCAATGAAGCCAAAAGAAGGACTGAGTCGATGGGAACTAAGGCAGGAAAAGAGACAGAAGCAAGAGCAACTAAAAGAAAAGAAACAAAAGAAAAGACACCAAGCTCCTCTATATACTTCAACAAGGTAGTGTGATCCTTAGCTAGAGCCTTTCATTGGTGATTACACTCGCATGCAAGCTGGTTACGCCAACTATAGGCACTAGAAGACATGGCCTAAGAAGAGGTTGAGAGGTCTTGCTCTACTAGAGGAGCAACCTCACAAAGCATCACCGACAAAAAGGTGGACTCCTAAGGAGGAGCAAGAGGAGGCACACAGATAGAGATAGAGATGGGCATCTCAGCAACGAGCCTCTTTCCTTTCTCTACCTTAGCCATAGGTGAAGGAATAGGCAGAGGCCATAGAGGTCGAGACATAATAACAAACCTAGGGGAACTCTTCCACTTTCTATAAAGGGTGGGTCAAGGCACCATGGGTAAGATCGAAAGTTGAAAAACTTGAGGCTTCATGTTCCACAACATGGGTTATTTTCCTTTTCTTGTGACAAGCACAGTAGGAGGAACAAAAGGTGCCACCAAAGGCTGGGAGGAGGAAGTAGAAGGTGTAGAAGAAGACAAGATAGAATAAGAAGAGGAGCAAGGCCCTAAGGTAATATCAAGCTTGTCCTTCCCCTTTGGAGTGTTAGAAGATGAAGTGTATTATTGTGCATGCAAGGAGTCCTTCAGAGAGATAGCCTAACTAGATGGAGTAAAACCACCTTCCGGCATTGAGCCCCCAATCCTATACCTAAAATAATCTCTATACAAAAGATCCCCTTTAGGAGGTAGGGTTCCTACTAGGGTGGGCCAAAATTGGTTGAGGGAGAAGCCCCCTCATGCTACTAGTGGTTTATATCCAATATCATGGACAATATGCACAATACCCTCATGGGAAAACTTTAGAAATTTATGGACTACCAAGGTGACTGCATTCGTGGAGACCAACCATGAAATTCCTAGCCTCGCTTTGAACAAGTCAGACTCAAGAATCACAACAAATGGGACTTCCAAGCTCTTAGGTCCTACTAGGATCGACAAAGAAATTGAACCAATAGGCATAGTAAAAACCCATCGTGCATGTGAAGGGTAGCCTAGCACTCATCGTACTTCTTATGTAAATTATTTATAAAAAGGGTCTCCTCTATAATGATGTTCACCTGACTTGAAGGATCAACCATGACGTCTGTTACAATGTTATTGTTGATTCAAGTGGGAATACATAACGAGGAGAGTTCCTTGTTCAAAGGAAAATCAAGTGAAGTGAATGTAATATCAGGAATAGCAATCACATGATATGAAGGAGGAATATGAGTGAATGAGACTACATTCACATAGTCGAATGGGGTGAAATCAGAAGACGAAGAGGTAGAGTGACCAAATTAGTAGAGTGTGATAGGAATGGATATGTATAGATCTATAGTTGGCTATTCAACTTTGCTACAAATTTGTTCAAATTGTGTTTCCCACCATCGAATCGAATTATCCCTTTATTGATGTGGTCCTGAATCACATGACGTAGATGAACACATCTCTCGATATCATGTCTGGAGATCCGATGGTGTTGATAGAACTTTTGTACATCGTACCACTAAGGATACAACTCAAATAGTGGTCTAATCTCTAGAAAAGTTATTATTCCATTTTATTTTTTTTCAATACTATTATAAGATTCTGACAATTTAGTAAATATTTTATTTTGTCATGTAGCATTTTTATCTGTGGGAACAGATACCATGTTCACCACAACCTTGTACTTTTTAGACTCACCAGAGACTAACACAATTGATCGACCATCCTAACAAGAGTGTGAGGATGAATCCCCATACTAAGAAACCGTTTGTTGTGTAAGGCCTAACTAATGTCTAGTCAACTTGGTGTTAGAAACACAATTTAGAGGAAGGGTTCTTGTTGAACAGTCCACTAAACCCTTGCTAAGGATTCATTTAATTATCAACCATCCTACTTTGTAATCTTTTGATGATTTTGGCATTGTATGTGCTTTCATAGACTCTACACGACTTATATCATCAAGTATAGGTGGCTTACACATATGAAAAAAAATAGTAAAGATTGTAAAAGGGAAATAAATCATAAAATAAAAAATAGGGGAAATAACTTAATCTGTTACTGATGTTGTGGGTACTTTAAGCTTAAAACTATAACTAATAACTGCTAACCAGAACTCTACAACTTCATTAACACTAATAACTCTTACTCCTAACTAATTGACTTACTCCAGAGGACGACTCATAATTTTTTGCAACTGTCGTGTGCCTAGTCATTCTAGGATCTCCCCTTCTTATCAGCTTGAAATCCTCTGGTTGTGGGTTGAGTTCTCCAGTTTTTTTGGGTTGCTATTATGGCTGCAAACATACTATTAAAAATATGAAATAAACACATATTTAAACTTAAATTCATACACATTCATACATTCATCATGCAAATATCAAAATATCATAATCATATTCCCACTCATCAAAGTTTGGTTTGTATGGCATAAAAGATATAAAAAGGTATATAAGTTTAGGAATGTATATGGAATAAACAACTTAAAATGTTTAAAAGATATGGAATAAACAAGAGAAAACTGGCTATTGACCAGGCTCATCATTCCCCCCCAACTGAGCAATTGCTTTTCCTCAAGCAACATTTGGGTCATGGAGGTTGTATTGCAAAGTGATCTCTTTGAAGTCTGCAACAACATCAATTCCTTAACCTGTTTCAAATAGTACCCCTTTCGACATGAATTCTTTGCCAGCCTTAGGTTCTCTATTGCTTGTACTTCATCTTGATCCTTCCTTGTCCAATGTGGCACTAGGTAGAGAAGGAGAGGTGGATGCATTTTTAGTGGAAACCATTTTAGTCCATATTCCCTGGAAATGTCTATATACTTGTGAGACCTTCTGATAATGGCTATAAAATTGTATAGGGAGTGAGGTTCCTTCTTTTTCAATTCAAGGGTTAATTCCTTCCATCTCTTCTTTACAAACTAGAAAGTGCAATCAATAGGCCCTATAACTAGTTGCTTCATCCTGGTGTATTCATGTTCCCTAACATACATTATTTTACTTCCTACACCTTTATAATTTAGGAGCTCTAACCACTCATCAATAACTACATTGGGATATGTGGATTCTTTTCTTAGTTATAGAACAACAAATTTCTCCTTTTTTGTATATTCTTGCAAGATCTCACCCCTTTCTTGTTCATTCCTGATATAAGAGGCCAATGCTTTAATCTGTAAGTCCCCCAAAAATATTAGAAGATTCCATTCTATTTGATCTAAGAGCACCAAATTATGCACTTGTAAAACTCACATAATTGATCTTGCATATCTGATATAGAGATAGAGAAAGTTTCTAAGACCAAAAATTTCTTATTCATTGATATTGGAAAATCACTAATTAGCTAGCTAAACCAAAAACACAAGTATCTTTCTTGTGGAAATAGTGCATAAGCTCTTGTAGGAGGTTTTCACTTTAGAATCTGTGCAGCCTTTTTTTCTACTTCTTCAATCTTCACTTTCAACCTTTTTATTTTTGCATCCTTCTACTCAAGTGTCTTGGTGTGGGTTGACATCAACTCAACTTTTTATTTTTCCCATTCCTTTCATCCCCCTCACTTTCTCCTTGTTGGTGTGTTTTCAATAAACCTTATAATTGATTAATTCTTTCCATAGCTTCTTGTAATTATGTACCAATATCTTTTTGTTCAACAAAAACTTCTTCATCTCTTTCCACTGACTGATTATTCATCCATAGATTTCAATGAAAACCCAATATGTTGTAGCTCGCAGTGTGTAGATTTCCCTTGTTTGATCAATTTGGATGTGTGCTCAATGAAAATCCAATATCATAACACTACTAAATTTATCAAATTTGTAAGATCCTAAAAAATGGCTAAGTTTTTGGCATATGAAGTGAGGAATGATGGATGGAGGGCTAGGATTAATTAGAAAGAGATCAAGGGCTAGGTATGGTTGAGACATCTCAATTAATAAGATGTTGCCAAGTGGCATCATGAGGAGAGGTGTGAGAGAGACAATCTCTCAAACCCCAATATTGCGACAAGTGTCATAATGTGAGGGCTTGAGAGGGAGATGGTACCTCAAAAGGTACTATGGGGATATGGGGAGAATCAAGGTCATAAAGGCATTTATTAGCCTACATTTCCAATGTATGACAAGGAGGGGAATAAAGGAATTTATAATTTATTTGGGTACTTTTGGAAGAAAGACCCATGTGCCTAAAGGACATGGGGTCTTTCCCGAAAGGGAAAAATTAATGAGGAAGGTGACTAGGTGGATAGGCAATAAATGGAAAAGGATTATCCCTTTCCTAATCCTAGGATTAAGAATGTGCAAATGATTAGGGGACGGGTTAGGTGAAGATTAGGATTAAGGCTAGGTGATTAGTGGACAAGTGGGAAAATATGGAGGATGGGACATTTGGAGAGAGAAAAGGGGGAATTAAATATTTTTTATTTAATTCATGCGAGGAAATGCGATGAGCTATTTATTTAATTTAGAGAAGGAAAGGGATAAAGGTAAGATGAGTAATTGAATTAATTAATTACTTTAAGACTTTAGAGGAATTAGGGGATAAACTAGAAATCCTAATTAAATAATAAAATAATATTTAATTAATGTGAATGAAGGGGAATTAGATGAGATATAGGATAAAATTGACCAAATGCAAGTGGTCAATTTTGGGTGTACAATGCCTACCTCTAGCATCTCCTAAAGCATATTCTTAAACTTATTTTTTTGTATAAATGGGTACCTATAAGGCCTAATTTTAGGTGGTTGGATCCCTAGTGCTAGCTAAATTATATGATATTGATCTTATTTAGAAGGTGATCTCTTAAGAATATATCCAAAAATAATTGAGTGAAAATGTATAATCACTTCAAGATGTAGCAAGGTAGGAGCATTTGGTTGATAGGATACTAATGAAAATAATTGGGCCACAAATGCATCAACCCCTTTGTTAAGAATATTCTGCATTTGATGAGAGTTGTGGGGACTTTGCATGTAACCCACTTATTTCAATTATCCTTCCCTCTTCATGAAATATTAGATTATGAATAGTAATTGGAAGTTCATCTTAATTTTCCGTAAAGTAGTGAGAAAATTTACTCCCAAAATGATATTTATTGTGTGCATGGGAATAAAAAACATTGGATGGTTAGGTTGATATTCTCACATGGTCAATTTAATGCTATATAATTTTCTTAAACAACTAATAGTACCCCATTTAAAATTAGACCTAAAATTCTAGAGCTAGATATATAAAATAGTTCAAATGAGTGGCTAACTTCTTGTTGATTAATTTGTGAGTTCTTCTTGAGTCTATTAGCATTGTTACTATATTTTCTTCAAGAACCCCACTAACTTGTGATTTTGTGGTGTACTAATTCTAAAATTTTTATGATAAGAAATGATTAGTTAGATATATCCTAACTTATTATTTGGCTCATTTCCCAACCTTAATAGTTCTTTTTATCTTCTTCCTCACTTTTCCCTTTAATTTAGAACAATTTTTTTCTTTCACACTTATGTCCTCTACTATACTTGTTTATATATTTATAACATAGCCCCTTTTCCTTATTTTCTTTAATTTAGTGGGGAGTCAATCTAGTGGGTTGAGGGAAAAATTATGCTGAAAATATCTTCTCTCATATTCCATTGAGTCATTGCTTCCTAGGAATTGAAAAATTCTCTTCTACCTTATGTGCTAGGATAATAGACTTAGATGTAGAAATAATGCTAAACATGCATACCTCACATTGTATGTGATATAAATAAGTTGTTCAAATTTATCTTATAGAATTGTATCTACTCTTAAGGAAAGGTTTTGGAATATAATCTTTGACTGATCTTGTTTAATGCAATTTAGCTAACTAATTGAAGTAGTTATTTACCACACTATTACCATATTAGGATTGTGAATTCTCTATAAAAAGACTATGTGACTATGCGATCATTTTTCTTCTACTATTTTTGTAAAAAAATGTCACCAAATGAATTTATTTTGTTTTAGATATAAGGACGCTATTATTAATTTTTTTCCCATTTGAAATTCATTTAATTTATCTAAGTTAGTGGATAATTTCCATCAAATTTATACATGTCTACCTTCAATAACAAGTTCTAATATATTAAATGAGTGTTAGCAATTGGATCTAGATTATCCACCTTGGTTGCTTGAAACATCGAATTCTGAGTCTAATTGATTTTTAATATAAGCATTAATATTTACTAATGTGTTATTTATGATATCTATGTCTCCTTGTATATTGCACATATATCCTTCCAACATGCTAACCTTGTCATCCAATAAATAGGTATTTACAACTGAGGCCCTACCTAATCCAAGATCCAATTTTGTATTCTCATTTGTCAAGGCTCTTTCCTAATGTCTAAGAATTATTTCCTCTACCTCTAGTTTGTGGGCCTACCATGATGATGCTTAACTAAGAAAAATTAAAATTAACTTTAAGTTCCTCTAAATTATGATTATATTTAGCTCAAAGAACTCTTTTTGAACCCTCCATAAATTAGGAAAATATACTTAATTGTATCCTTGGGGATGAAATAAGTGGAAACACTAATTTTACATTAACTCCTTTAATTATAATCTAATTAACCTCAAATTAGAAATAAAGAAGATATAATATATCTATTGACTTATTTTAATTTAGCAATCAAACAATCATGTGTTATTTAGGTGTTAAATTCGGGTGGCCCTATGCTAAAATTTCATCATAGTTGGATAGAGTGTCCAAAAATAGGCATTGGTCCTTTTGAAATTTTCCCCAAATTTGTTAAGGAAAAAGAGAAAATTTCTTGCAGGTTTTACCCCTCCAACTAGTCCAAAGGCTAAGTATCATAGTCCTTTCTACACATCTAGTTCAATTACAAAGTCCCACAAAAATTATTTACAAAAATTTGGTATTCAAGTGAACTACACCTTTTGAAATTTTCAAAATTGGTTCATTTCATTCTTCACGCATTGTTGGTAAACAAATTTGTCATTGTAGATTTCAATGCAACTTGCCCAAAAGGAAGTGACAAATGTTCCAACAATTGGATAAGTTGTTATTGAACCAACAACTTTCCTTTACATTTGAGAGGGGAAACTCCCTCGTATGATCAAGGCTTTTTATGGTTTTTGTGTACTTTTGACCTAGTACATTAAAAAAACGTAAAAATTAAAGAAATTTGAATAATAGAAACCTTAGTGATAGACACAAGAATACCAACTGGGATTTTACAAAATATAAAAAATTACAAGTGGGTTTCACCACAAAGCATGTTTAAATGTGCAATGATAATGAAAGAAGTGTGACAAATCTCAACATACGAAGAGGCAAGTTTCTTCAACACATTCAAATCAAGATATCAAGATATGGGTGTGTTAATTAAATCAATTGCACAACTTACCAATGGGTTGCACAAGTACATAGAGAGATTACCAATTTAACATACAAGAAATTGATAATAATAACACAAGAACACATGTATAACATATGAACCAAAATGCATTCTTCATTATCTTTAAATTCCAAAAACCCTTAGGTATGAAGAGTCAAACTAAAATTCTTCATACAATTTCTCTAATAATTTCTTCTCAAAATTTTCCCCTCTATAAGAGTCTCTTTTACAATACAAATAGCCTTGTATTTATAGGCTTTCTTTGATAACTACCTAGCAACCACTTTATAAATACCTCCTAACTACCTTTTTGAAATACAATAATTTAAAAATAAGCTTTATTTTGGTTAGATTTTAATCATCTTTTCTATAAAGAAATTTTCTAGAAAGAAAGCTTATTTTCTAACTTTTAGTTACAATGAGTGACATAAGTCACTTTTACAAAAAGGTAACTTGAATCCTATAAATTTTGAGTTGTGAGTTTTGTTGAGGTACTTGTCCATCTCTATCTACTTCACTTGTTCTTGCAACCACTTGATTATGAAAATAGTTAAGAACACAACAATTATATCCATTTGTTTCAAACAAATAGATAATTTGGAGGCTCTCCATGATGACATAAAATCTCAAGTTCTATGACATGCTCATTGTATACGACGACCTCCTACTGGTTCCTCATCCTCATCACAAGCCTCTTTCTATTGTCGTTGTTGTTTCTTCCTTCTCATTTCTTCCTCATTAATGATATCATGTAAATTCATCTCCTCACATTCATCTAGTTCCATCTTCATCATAATGCAAGACGACTTCGATTGTAGAACAATTTCTAATGCCTTGCATTGCCTTGGTAATAGTGATCCTGAATTTGGGAAGTCTACATTAAAATGAATGTAGAAGCAACCTCTCATAAATGGCCTCTGATATATCAACATTCCTTTATCCTTTATGGATTTTTATTGATCATATTTTAGGGTAAACTAGAACAAAGAGCCTTTATCGAGATTAAAGTAACTGTTTATAGATATCGTCACCCTTCTCTTCAACTTGGGATGTTCTTTTAGTTGCAATACAAAAACAATCTATCCATTTATGGTAAAAGAATTCAAATCGATGTCCTAACCAATAAATATCACAACTCAAGGTTTGTTCAGTATTTCTATCTACTACCTTTACCTCAAATAGTAATATTTTTTTAAGTCCCATATCACGACCTTTACAAAATTTCATGTATTCATATAAATTATATTTTCTTGTCAAAAGATAGAATTGGATCTTACAAACGTTTTCGCTTAAATTGATAAATTTGAAGCTCTTATTATCCCACCTCTTTTCAAGTGAAACAATCCATCAAATACATTAGGTTGACCATGGTGAAAGTAAACCCATTTTATATATATTCTCCAATTATAGTATTCCATTTAACCATATTTCTTTCAGGAATTCTTGTAAAAAAAAATCACATGCCTCCACTATGCTTCTATATTTTGCTGATATGTTTAAAGAATTGACAAAACCCCCCCTTATCATAAATCTTCGATGCAAATTCTCAACCCATTTGGAAATTTCCATCTTTGCATACGTAGATATAATGCTAGGAAAAGTTGGTGATTTTAGTTATACAACAACCAATTACATTTGTTTAAAAGTTTCTAAGGTCTTTTTCAACAAATTATTTTTGTGCACATCTACAATCATCACAACTTCAATAAATTCCTTTGATATGTTTCATAGGTGGTTCATAGGCCTTGGAAAACACTATCACATTCTGCAAACATATCTATTTTTTGGGTAGTTATAATAACTACCTTTCCCTTAGGCATCGACTCTTTGAGATAATTTAACAACTTCATTAGCAGTTGAGGATAATTTCACAAATTCCATCAAAATTTTAGTAGAAGTTGTGAACTCTGATAAAATCACATATAAGTTTGGATAGTGCCAGCAAAGGTTGGGGAATTGGCATTGTGCCTGTCAGCTATATTTTCCTGAAAGTTTCTAAAGATTTTTTAGACTTGTTATTAATGCATCCCATGTAATCTTGGCACCCATAAAATGACGTATCTTTGAGGCACTCTATCCACATATTGCATATATGTCTACCAAAGTATTTCCAACCATATTATCTGATAAAAAAAGTCATATTTCATTATTATTTGATTATGTCCATACCTACATTTGCTTGAAAGTTTCTAGAACCTTTCCAATGAATCCATTTTGCGCATATCCTGCAGTCATCACTTACCATGGAGGACTATTGGTAGGAATGGGATAGAGAATTGGATGCTTGAGATTTTTCATAAGTACACATGGCAAGAGGAGAATGCCATATTTTCTGATTTAAATGTATTAAATCTCTTTATGGTAGTTCAAGGTTAAGAACAATTAATATCATGTTTGCATATAAATATAATATTTCTATATTTTAGTAGTCTAATTCTTGTATTTTATCAATTGGTATCATAATTTGATGTTAAACAATTGGATTGCATACTAATATTTCTAATATTTAATATAAAATTACATATGACAAGTGACATACTCTTGTGATAATATTAGCTCTTTATTTGACAAATTTCCCTATATATTTCATCCTTATTTGTAACTATCCCCATATATTCAACCTTATATCATCTCTATTTTTACATAACCTAATACATTCTCCATTTTTATCCATCCATGTCATCACTTATCTTCATACATTCACTTTGACTTGAACTTATTATTTTAGAACTCAAGTTTAGTTTTGCACCACTCAAGATTGATCTAGTTCAATTTCAAGGCATGTAGGTGAAGAGGTTTGGAAAATATTGAAGGCCAATAAAGGAAGATACAAGCAATACAAAACACAATACTTTCACCTACAATCTTTGCTTCTCTCCTTGATGAGCAGAAATGGAGTGCACCCTTATTCCCTTTGATTTGTTCTTTGGTGTTGATATGTGGATTGTTAAATTATCTAGCATAACCTTGATATTATTTGATAATGATAATATTGATAGGCTTGATGAGTGATCAAAATAATAGAATGTAGGTATGATAGCTCAATGAGACTTAAAAAATGAAGGATGCGAGCCTCTAGATATAGAGTCTCAAAGAGGCAAAACCAATGGCTATAAATGATTGATGATGGATGGTTGATTGAAGATTAGGGTTTAGATCAAGGATAAAATCATATTACAAGTGTAAAATGATGAATAGGATCTAGACTTAGGATTAAGGACAAAATCCTTATGGAAATGGCTAAGATTAAGAGGTTAAATAAGATGAAAAAATAGTTTGACTTTTGAATAAGTGTCTAGGTTCAATGAATCTAGGCAAGGAATTAGTTAGACATGTGAAGGAGACATTTGTCACATGAGGAAAAATTTAGATTATGATCCATGTGATTAAGATGAAGGGCTAGGATTAGATGGACAAGGATAGAGGATAAAAAAATAATTATTTAATTAATGGGATCATGATGAAGAGATAATAATTAAATAAATGATAAATATGTATTTAATTAAAGACTTGGGATAAGGATAGGAAAGGATGGGAATAACTAAATTAATAATAGTTAAATTTATTCAATTAATGACTAAAGATAGGCTAAAATGAGGTGTGGTTGGGTAAGGTCATATTTTAGGTGTGTACATTTTGCCCCTCTTTGACATGTCATGAAGTGGCATTGTACCAAAAAAAATTAAAACATAGTGGATGAGAGAGGATACATATCAAAGATGATGCCTCTATCAATGGGAGGATGGAAATAGATGAAGAAGGAAAGATTGATAATTAGGTGGTAGGATGCCCCCTTGAGAGAACATGTAGGTTAGGAGACCACAAGTGTGCTCTCAAAATGGAATAGATTGATGAGGGATTGGAAGATGAAAGGGGATGAAAGAGATGAAAAGGAAGGAGAATTTGATGGATGAGGATGAAAAGGAATGAAAATTTTATGATAATAGATAGGTTATGCCAATATGTATTGAGAAATCCTAAGATTTGATATAGCAAAGGAAATTATGTCCCGGGGTATGAAGAACCAGGGTGACAAGGTAACTTATGCATGGACTTGACAATCAAGAAATGACAAGCACAAAAAATAAGATGATTCCCACTTATACACCAATTGTGACACACCAAGATATAGATAGATCAAGGTGATCATAACTAGGCGTAGTCATGGATAAAAAGATAATGATCAAAAGATAAATCAAAACAAAACTCATTGCAAACATGTCATGCAACCAACATATCTCTTTCCAAGATAAAATGATGATGATGATTGGTTTTCTTGTGATTACAATTGGATAATCACCTAAGCAAGGATTTGATAAGGATGATGTGCTAGTGATTAGGCTTGGAAAATTTCCTAATCAATGCTTTGATTTTCTTACTCAATCTTGGGTAATCACTTAAGAAAGGCTTTGATAAAGATGGCGATTAATTGATTGATCGATTGGAAAAAGGATAACATGATTTATTAGTGTTTGATAGCTAGGATTATGATACTATTTTGATTAAGGATTGATGTTTTGGTGACAATGTTTGGATTGATTAAGTTTCAAGTCTGAGCAGATCAACATTTTGATTTTTTATTTATTTTTTGATGTTTTAGATGGGATGAAAGGATGATGATTTCTTTATTATTTTTGAGATGGGATGGATGTGAGAGGAGATAGGATGGGTTGATGTTTGATTTATTATGGATGAATATGGGATTAAAAATGCATGGCACTTTGAAGGATAATGTGAGATGAAACTAATGATATACAAGATCAAATCCTTGTCGTAACATAGATGTAACTTCCACATCTAATGCATGGGAAAAAATGGGGAAGGGTGGGTGATAATGGATGAATAAGGGATGAAACATAATTAAGGATAAAATACAAGCCATGATAGGTTTATTATGAATGGATGGATGGAGATGGTAGTTTATTATGATATGGATAGGAATGATAGCAGATGGAATGGAATCCTAGGAGATGGTGGATAAGAAACTTCTACACATGGCATATCTTTCCATTTTTTCACCATAATACTTATCCAAGGTACCACCAAAGTGGTTTTCACCTTTGGATAAATTATTCTCTTACTAGTTTTTTTTTACTTTTTCATTTTTATTTTTTTTGAAATTTTCAACTTTCTTTTTTTGATTTTTTCAAGAATTGAGGCTTGATGATGTTTTGATCATGGTGGATTCTCTTTAATAAATGGATGAAAAATTTAGATGGATGGAGATGGATTGCGGAGGATGTTTTATGTGGTAGATGGAGGGAGCTAAGGTATGATCCCTAATGTGTGCACTACAAGGGTTTTCATGCTTGAAACTGAAATGAGTTTGGGAAAACTTTGGATTAAAGCACCTGAAGGGGTCACCATCAAAGGTCTATTGAGATACATTATCAAGGGGGCAAGAAGGATGAGATATATGTATGGATATGGGTGGATTAGGTAAAGTGTATGGGTTGTGTGAAGATGATAAGGATGAAGACTTAGGATCAACAAGCTCATTTCTTGGTAGTTTTCTTTGATAGATGCCCCAAATTATTCGAGAGGAAGGGGCATGATAGGAGATCAAAATTTTCTTCTTTTATTTTTTCCTCTAACTTTTTATTTTTCCAGTAAATTTTTTATTTTTCCAATATATTTTTATTTTTATTTTGACTAAAGGAATTTTCTTGGATTTTTCTTTTTGGATCTCCATTTGATAAAAGGATTTTTAAAAATTTTGACTATTGATTGATAGCCTTGTTCTTTTGGGAAGGCACTTGTTGATCCAAGTCTAGGATATGGATGAAAGTGTAGGAGTTGGATGAATTGGATGAGATGGTAAGGATATGGGATTCATGGAAGAGATTGGTGATGCACTCAATAGATTCTTTGTGACTATCCTTTTTAGTACTGTTAATGTCAAAGGAAGCTTGCATGTCCTTAGTGAGTTGGAAAGAAGGATTAGTAGAGGTAGAATCATGGGATACATACCCTAACCTAGATGTTCAATATGGAATGATGGTATGTTAGGTTTTCAAAGGCAGATATCTAATAGCTAAACACAGCTTTTATCAAATAAACCAGAAATAAAAACACACATAAAATTAACACAGAGAATTTAATGTGGTTCACCCAATGTGGGCTACATCCACCAAACCACAACCATCCAATGATATTATTAACCAGTGCAAAACCCTATTACAATATCGTGAATAATCGCCTATTTCTTATCATACTGTAACTCTATCCCAAACCCTTTATAAATTAGGGTTATACAAAATCGGGGTTTTTCCCTTTTTGAGATTTTTCCCTTTTTCAGTAATTTCGCAAAAAAGTAGGACAAAAATTTTTCTTGGGGGCTACCGCCCCCGAACCCCCACCTGGGGCCCAGCCCAGCCCTAGACCCCGACAAGGATACATGAAGAGTGTACAGTATAAAATGATCAGTCGCCACATACCAACATGGTATCTCATGAGGTGGATTGGAAGGTATATGATCTTAGATATCCTCAATATAATCATGATCAAAGAGTGGATAATCATAAATATTATGATCAAACATAAGATTATCATGGAAATCAAAAGATTGGTATGATGTGGAAGGATTTTAGCTCATATTCTCCAATACCTAGGTCTTTGATCTTATCCTTGATCTCCATATGAGTGCAAGAAGTGGGTAGAAATTAATGATCAATGTATGAAGATGAATATAGTGATACGATGTTGGTAGGGATATTCTATGAAAGGCCATGCCTACTTTGTAAGAACTTGAAATATTGGAATGGATTTGGACCATCATGGACAATCACTTCAGTTCCATTGTGAGAGAACTTTATGCATTGATGGGATGTGGATGGAATGGCTTGCATGGAATAGATTCATGGGTGGCCAAGGAGGATATTATAGGGGATATCGGGGTCTAAGATTTGAAAAGTGGCCTCAACTATTGCAGGTCCAACCTAGATGGGTAGCTTGATAGATCCTTTAGATTCATGCTTAGGTTCATCATATGCTTTTATGGTAATTTTTCTTGGGGATCAACAATATCATCAAAATATCCCAGTTGCTTTATTAGACTTAGATTGTAAAGATTCTTGATCCACCATCTACTAGGACATGTTTGATTATGGTTTTATGAATGTGGGATTAAAGGTATACACGATGATTATGAAATGGATTAATGGAGGGATGCATCTAGTGGAGAAGGTGAGGGATTGTGGAGATGATAAGTGTCTTATAATGGATTGAAATTGAACAAGATCAATGCCATTAGGGACTCAAGATTCATGGAGGGATTGCTCAAAGAGGTCTTTGTGGATGGGAGATGTTTTAAGTAGCTCAAGGATGGATTTTTTTGCTAGTGTTTTGTTCAATTGGTCAAGGATTCTATATTGATGTGTATATTCGGAGGAGAGGGGAGCTCCTTGAATAGCAATTTGACCATGTTGGGTAGAATAGCAATTCGACCATGTTGGGTAGTGACAACACAATTAGGTGCTTTGATAGTTATGGTAGCTACTTGGGAAGGACTTTGTTCGATGTGGCCAATGATAGAGTCAAATGAGGTATTGTTGGTGTATGTATAAGGAATTACGTTGTATGATGTGAATATTTTACCATAATTATGTTGAGGAAAAGGTTGCTTGTATATACCCAATTTTTTATTATGGGATGTATGGCCTTCAATAAAGTTATCTCCTTGATCAATAAGATCTTGGATAGAGTTCCTAAGTTTCATGCATAAGGATATTTCATGTCTATGGAACCTATGGTACTCAAAAAATTCATGTTCTTTGTACCAAGAGGGTTTAGGAACATAAGGACCAAGGGGTTTGATGGCTGGTAATTGGATCATGTTGGCTTTAATGATCTTTTGGAGGATGATTTTGATTGGTTCACCCAAGAGGGTATATTCACGTCTGGTGTGTCATTTAGGTTGACCTTTAGGGATAAACACATGTTGTTGGGTAGATAGATTATTATGATATGATGATGGTGATGGTATTTGGATATTTTGAACATGTTTTGAGTAACACACCATCATTGACCATATTTTTGTTTTTATTCCAAAAATGGGATTTGTCACTAGATTGGGGATTGTTGTCTTTACCTTCTTTGTATATTTTGACTAGGCTTTTGCTGGAAGGGATTTTTCAATAGCTAATCCTTTTTCTATGATTTCATCAAAGGAGTAAGCATATTGTATGTGAAGATGGAAGCCCAATTCAGTGTTAAGGTTCTCAATAAAGATTGTGACAAGTTTTTTTAGGTATGGGTCTTGCAAAGTGATTAGAAAGGTGTCTCCATATTTGTAAGAATGAGGAAAGGGATTCACCATTTTTTTGTTTAGTGTTTTAAAGGTCTATCATTGTGATATGATGTTTTGTGTCACAAGAAAAGTGAGTGACAAATTATTGGTGAACTCAGAAAAGGTTTTGATTGTCCCATGGTGGAGGTTTTGGAAGTTTGCATTATTATTGATGTCAATGGATCTTTGTTGTTGCATTGATGTCAATAGGTCTATGAGGAGATTGTTCATGATGATGCTTTGATTGGTTACATTATGTTCTCATTAGTAGTATCACTAATGTTAACCTAGATAGTGTTGCTTTGATAAGCTTGTGTTGGTGATGTTCAACCTCTTGTGTGGTTGAGATACTAAGAAGGTATTCTAGATGATGAGAATGTGTTTGTGGAGCTTGGTTTCCAAGTACTTCTGAGAAAATTTGAAGGAAAGAGAAAATAATATCATTGAGAGGTGTTCAGTGTTTTCCTCCGCATTTCTTCATGGTTGAAGATTTGCCTATTCAGTTTGGATTTATTGATCAAAGGTGTTTAGAGGCATTATATCCAGAATTTCAGGTGTTGGATCATTATGTAGAGAAAGTTTTGTTCATCGGTATGTGAATTGTGAAAGTTGTGTTGTCTGGGAGAGATGGTTTTTCTCTGCATTTCTCCACAATTTAGTTTTTGGTCTTATGGATCTAAGGTTGTTCTTATATTGCTCATATCTATCTTCCATTTGAGTTGTTTGTGTTTTGGTGCTCCACAAGGTTGGGTTTAGGTGTTGCAGCATGTGGAAGGATAGTTGGTTGTACACAATGAATATGTTCTTCTGGTGTATGATGTTGTGAAGGATTTATTGGATTTTAGGGTATTGATGGAATATTCTAGATTGTGTTAAATTGTTATAAGTGGTCCATGAGTCGTATTTGGATCAAAGGAAGTGTGTACTTAATTTTTTAATGATGAAAGCAGGTTCAACTGACCTTGGGTGTTTACACTAATTACAGATATTGTAAGGAAGCTAAGGTAGTAGAAAATATTGCTACACTAATCTTGAGAGGAGAATAATGAAATTTTTTTATAGATATTTAACAGTTATAGAAAATTAAATAGAAATAGACACAAATATCATGCATACCACAACATAATGACTTATGTGGGGAAAACCCTTTCGAGAGAAAAACCCCACACTCCAAAAGCTGCCCAATATATTATTCAAAAATAGCAAATATTACAATGTACTTGTAGAGCAAGCTTCTCATAGGAGTATCACCAACCAGAGATCTAGAGGTAACACAACCACTATCAAACTCTTAGAATACATCACAATACACAACTATAATATAATGCCCTCATAAAAAGGGTTGCCTTCTAGGGGAAGTTAGGCCAACAAAAATATCGACCATCAGATATGAGACATAATGATGAATGGTAAAGATTTACAATAATAAAGTGTCCATAAATTAGCTTTCGGGGGCGATGCCCCTGGGCCCCTTCGACCCCCACTCAGGGTGATGACCCCCCCCCAGACCCCTCACGGGGGAGACCCCCCATGCCTCCCCTCCATCATTGTCATTTGAACATTACCTTATGTATCAACAATAACTTATGTAATTGCAAGGTTGTGACACATTTTCCCAAAAAATCTCCTACTTGTCGAACACTTTGCAAAAGCAACAAGAGGGTGTAAACCTCATCTCTTAATTGCTAGGGGCCGAAAGGCCCATAGTCTTTGAAAACCATTTGAACTTGTTTTTTCTTACAGGTTTAGTTAAAGAATCAACAACATTCATCAAATTATCTACCTTAACCAACTTTACCTTATTATTTTTGACCATATCTCTAAGAAAATGATATTGTACATCAATGTGCTTGGTCTTGGCATGAAATGTCGGGTTCTTGGATATAAATATCTCACTTTGAATGTCGCAATAAATTGTCACTGCACCTTTATTTATTTCAATATATAACCATAGTATCTTAAGCCAAATGGCTTCTTTACAAGCATGAGTAGTTGCCATATACTCTACTTCAGTAGTGGAGAAATCAACAACAACCTATCGCTTACTCATTCAACTAATTGCACCACCAAATAAAGAAAACACATAAGAACTGGGGAATCTTCTACTATCAACATCACCTACCGAGTATGAATCCACATAACCATGAATATCAAGGGAAATATCATCTTCAATCATATTATTATGATAACATAAGGAATAATCTAAGGTATCGCGCAAATATCTAAAGAATCTTTTAACTACACCCCAATGAACTCTACCAGGATTAGACATATATTTTGAAAGAACTTCCACTACTTGGGAAATTTATGGTCTAATACAAACCATAAAATACATCAAACTTCCAACTGCATTCTGGTAAGGCACTTTGTTCATGTCCTCCATCTCTGATGGGGATGTTGGACAATATGAAATAGATATCTTTGTTCTAGCTGAAACATGAACACACAATGGTCTAAAATCCTGCATATCAAACCTTTGTAAATTGAATTGACATACTTACTTTGTCCAAGCCATAGATTTTTGTTCACTTTATCTCTTTTAATTTCTTTCCCAAGAATGTGTTTAGTTGCACCAAGATCTTTCATTTCAAATTTAGCAGCAAGTTGAGATTTTAGTTTTGAAATCATACATTTCCTTCTACCAATAAATAACATATCATCAACATATAATGCAGTACACAAGAAACGATCACCATCAATTTTATAATAAACACAATGATCTAATTTAGAACACTCAAATCCCAAACTCAGCACATATGTATCAATTTTTTGGTACTACCTCCTCCTCCAAGTCACCATGAAGGAAAGCAGTTTTCACATCCATTTTCTCAACCTCTAAATCATAAGCAACAACAATAGAAAGCAAAAATCTAATGGATATCATTTTTGCAGTAGGAGAAAATATCTCACCATAATCAACACCCTCAACTTAAGAGTATCCTTTTGCAACCAACCTTGCTTTGTATTTCTCAATACTTCCATCTAAACCAATATTTTTCTTGAACACCCATTTGCAACCAATAGGTTTTCTTCCTTCGGGAAATGGTACAATATCCCATATATCATTCTTTTTCAAAGTTGTCATTTCTTCATCCATAACAATCTTCTAAAAAAAATCATAATTCATACTTAATGCCTCTTCTATTGATCTAGGTTGATCCATGTTAGTATTCAAAGAAAATATACATCACTAATCATCAGGTGAATATCTTTCAAGTCGTTCTCTATGCCTTGTAGACCTACGAACAAGCTGAGTTGGAGGTTCTTCCTCATCTTCTAAAGATTCTGAGCTAGATAATCTCTCCTCAACCTCTTGTCTATCCATGGGCCCCGATTCAACTTTCTCAGGTGTAGAAGGAAATTGAATCACATCTTCTTGTTTAATTTGTTCAGACTGCAATGTAATAAAATGATTCTGAGGCTCTCTAAAAAACACTTCTACTATGCATTATGTTATGTGCATCAGGATCCCAAAGATTATATCCTTTCACACCATAATTGTATTCGATGAAGATACATTTTATAGCCTTGTTCTCTAGCTTTCTTTGCTTCTCCTTTGGCACATGTGCATATGCCTCACAACCAAAAACTCTAAGATGCCTTAATAAAGGCTTGTGGCCTGACCATGCCTCTATAGGTTTCTTATCAACAAGCGCTGATGTACGAGACTTGTTAATCAAGTAACAAGCAGTGGCAACATCTTCAACCCAAAAACTTTGTTCTAGACCAATACCACTCAATTGTAGAAATTATGGATGCTCAATATCCCTATGAAGCTAAGGACTTTAGAGGACCTTAACCAAGAAGAATATCACCCACACAAGAAAGTTTTGCAACTTAGGAATGCAAATTGAGATTTTATTATGAGATATGAAATATTGTACAAATGCCTTGTATAAATAGGCAAGAATGAAATGCAGTATGCATTATGATGTTGACATGTGTCTTGATCTAACAAGATGTGACAAATAACTAAATACCTTGGAAATGATGAAATGATAAGATAAGTTCTAGATGATATTTCTAGAAGAATCTTAATTCCTAAATACATGTGAAGAGGGATGAACCCATTATAACTAATTGTCTAGTAAATGCAACCTAGGAATTAATTAAATAATATTCATAAGTGAACTTATTCAAGTGAAATTAAATATTAATTGCACCAACATCAACATAATCCTAGCCATCTCCATCAATGCCATGTTCATTCTTTTTGTAACTCCATTCTACTATGGAGAATATGGAGTTTTCTTTTTTCTATGAATATGAAAATCTTTACATAATCTATCAAAATCATTATAGAAAAAATCACCGCAATTATCATTCCTCAAACATTTTATTTTCTTTCTATTTTGCAACTCAACCATTGCTTTAAATTCTTTAAATCGACTGAAAACTTCATATTTACTCTTCAGAAATTATACCCATGTCCTTCTACTGTAATCATCAATAAATGAAACATAATATGTGGATTTACCAATTGGAAGAACATCTATAGGACCAAACACATCAAAATGAATAAGATCCAACACACCACAAGATTTATGAGAACTTGAGTAAAACTGAACACAATTTTATTTTCCATAAATGCAATGCTCACAAAAATTAGATTCAAGATTGCAATTAAATAAACCTTCAACAAGGTTTTTATTTTTCAAGGTATTTAGACACTTTTCTCCAATGTAGCCAAGTCTCTAGTGCCATAACATAGTTTTCTCTATAGGTAACTTTGATTTAGAAGAAATAGAACCATTTGTTGAAGGTGAAACCCTCACTTCTTACATAGACTTGCTTTTCAGATAAGTAATATTACACTCAACAGTGCATGTATCAAGCTTATAAAATGTGCCATACCTAACACCTCTAGAAATCACCATAGCACCTCTGACCATCTTGTATCTTGCATCAGAAAATATTACCTACACACCTGCATCTATTAGCTTTCTCACATATAACAAATTTTGTGCTAATCTAGGGATGTGCAACACACCATTAATCCTCTTTATTCTACTATCAGGAAACTTGATTTTAACTTTACCACAACCAACAATATTTAAATAAGAATCATCACCTAATTATACCTTACTCCATCAAATTCTTCATATTCAGAAAACCAATCTCTATTGAAGGTCAAATGGAAATATGCACCTGAGTCAATTAATCATGCATCATTACTTGCACAAGTTGTAAAAGCTATAATGAATGCATCACCATCTTCCTTCTCAAAATAAAAATTAGAATAAAAAATCTTCTTTGCAGTCCTTACGAATATGTCCAAGCTTACCGCAGTTCCATCAAAAAACTTTGGACTTTCCAGGAGATTTGGATCTCCCGTTGGACTTGGATTTATCACGCTTCTCATTCTACTTGCCTTCTTCCTTAGGTCTTCTACAAAAATTTAGGGCCTCCCTGATCTTGATGGATACCTTCCTCCTCATCTCTTCAGAAAGAAAAGAACCCACAACATCTTCAGTCTTCAATATTACAAAAGTAATCACAATATCCATAACAAGAGAATCCAATGAATCAAGGAAAGAACAAAGCAGGATTTGACATTTCTCTTCCCCATCCATTTTGACACCAACTAATGCCAACTGATCCACCGACAAATTAAATGATTCCAGGTGGTCTATAATTTGTCCACCCTTTTCCATTCTCAAGGAATACACTTTCTTCCACAAGAAAATCTTGTTCACTAAAGATTTGTATTGATACATCTCACCAAGATTCTTCCATAGTTTCTATGCAGAGGTCTCTTCATGGACATTGATTAAAATAGAGTCTGCCAAGAAAAATATGATTATACCCTTGGCTTTATAGTTCATAACATCATATTGAGCAGCTTGAGTAGGATTTGCAAGCCTTGAAACATTTTCATCAAAAACATCTCATAGATCCTCCATCTTTAGCTTCCATATTTCAAAATTATTTCTAAAAAATTTATCCACCTCTATTCTCCCCGATGAACTTGCCATCTAAAAATTCTTGCAACAAGATCAAAAAGTGTCTTTTGTACAAGCTCCCACTAAAATATGGATTAGTTCAAAAAATCCAACCCATAATTGAAACCAAAGGTGATCAGGCTCCGATACCACTTGTAAGGAAGCTAAGGTGGAAGAACAACTTCCTACACTAATCTTGAGAGGAGAATAATGTGAATTTTTTATAGATCTTTAATAGTTACATAAACTTAAACATAAATGGACATAAATATCCTACATACCAAAACAAAAATATTTATGTGGGAAAAACCCTTTTGGGAGAAAAACCCCACACTCCGAAAGCCACCCAATATATTATTCAGAAATCACAAATATTATAATATACTTGCAGAGCAAGCTTCTCACAGAAGTATCACCAACCAAAGATCTAGAGGTAACACACCTGCTATCAAACTCTTAGAATACATCACAATACATAGTTGTAATACAATTCCCTCATAAAATATGGTTGTCTTATAGGGAAATTCATGTCATCGAAAATATTGGCCATCAAATATGAGACATAATGATGAATGGTCCAAATTTACAATAATAAAGTGTACATAAAATTTAGATTTCAGGGGCGCTTCCCCCGGGCACCCACCAAGGCATGCTACCCCTTGGACTCCCAACCAAGGTGATGATCCCCCCAAACCCCTCGCAGGGGGAGGGCACACCCTCCATCATCACTGTATGAATAGTACCTTATGTATCAACAATAACTTATGTAATTGCAAGGTTGAGACACATTTTACCAACCTAAATGCTTTGATGTTTGTGGAAGCATGGTGTGGCATGTATGAGTGGATTTGAGTCTGAGTTAAGGCATGTTGTGGTCTTCTCTCATTCCTTTTCCATCGTAGGAACATTTTGGTGCCGACCTAATTTGAATTTGTAAGGTTGAGGTGCATAAGTGACCTTGTGAATTGTTTTCAAGGTTGAAGATGGTATATATGAGTGTTGAGTTGATGAAGGATGAAGATGTGATTTGTTTTGAGTTGTGAAGCACAAAAGTGTGAAATGCAATGTGAGCTTTAAAGCCTTAGACTACTGGAATTAGTGAGAAGAAGGTGTCTACATATATAGAGGG
This sequence comes from Sequoiadendron giganteum, assembly GCA_007115665.2. NCBI lineage: Eukaryota > Viridiplantae > Streptophyta > Pinopsida > Cupressales > Cupressaceae > Sequoiadendron > Sequoiadendron giganteum. Next base: position 81,629,464 of record CM021107.1, on the reverse strand, counting down.
CGAATGTTCTAATAAAGCAGTTGTGGAACTTTTCTATTGCTCTAAGATGGATTTCTCATTGTAACAATCTTCTATATTCTTCTTCCTAATTTGGAAGTGAGCCCTTCTTTTCTTTTAAGTAGTGAGCCCTCTAATGATGAGCCTATTTTATTTAGTGTTGCAATTACTTTATATTGTGAGCTAATCCTCATTTTGATTTTTCCCTTCTTGGGTTTTCCACATAAATATGGTGTTCTCATGTCTACATTTTTCTAATGCATTATAAGGGTTTAATGGTTGTTAAGGGTTTAAGGAGTAATGCAAATATGAATGTTAATGAGGGTTTTGATATTTTAATATACAAATGATTCACCCCCCTCCTCATTTGTCTTGTGCATTCAATAATTGGTATCAGAGCAAGTTTACTTAGAAGAAATATTAACCACTTGAGGTAGATCTGGGATGGCACACAAGAAGGAGGCTCCTTTGTTTGGTGGATTTGATTATGCATTTTGGAAAATCATGATGGAAGGTTTTCTTATTTCTCTAGGATTTGGAGTTTGGAAGTCTATTGAAATTGAATATACAATGCTTGCAAATGGTTTGAGTACTGGTGATGAGATCAAGACATATGAGAAAAATGGAAAAGAAAGGTACGCTCTTGTGAGTGGTCTTTCTAATTAAGAACTTGTGAAAGTAATGAGTCTTAAAAATACTGGTGAAATTTGGAAAAACTTGGAAAGTATCAATGAAGGAGATGATAAAATCAAGTAAGCAAAGATGCAAAATATGAAGACTAAATTTGAGACCTTAAGGATGACAAAAGATGAAGATATTAAATGCTACATGCATAGAGTGGATGAAGTTTTCAATTCAATCAGAGGCCTTGTCGAAAAAATTGAAGAAGAAGAGGTGGTAAATAAGGTATTAAGAACTCTCACCAAAGCTTATAGTCATAAGGTTTCTACTATTTCAGAATTTCAGAATTTAGATTAGTATTCCAGAGATCAGTTGTTTGGTACTTTAACTATTTTTGAATTAAGAGAGTTTGGTCCAAGCGATGTAAAAAGGGAGACTTATTTTAAAGCTGGCAAAGTAGAGAAGAATGAGGAGTCTGACCCAGATGAATTAGATGAGTTGGAAGAAAAATTTATGAGGAAGTTGAAAAAGGGCACTGGAAAACACAAAGGTAAGTTACCTTTCAAATTCTTTAACTATGTAAAGATTGGTCATTATGCTTCAAGATGTCTTGTCAAATCTTCAAGAGATAGACTTAAGGAAAATAAAGGCAAATCAATTAAGAAAAGTTATTATATTGGAGAAGATGCTAGTATATTTGATGATGAATCTGATTACCTTGATGATGAAGATGATGAATACTTGCTCATGGTTCTAAATGTTGGAACTGATTTTTCTAACTCTGAGAGATGTATGAAGGAAAGTGCACCGGTAGCAGGTCATAACATTGAAGGAGCAATGGTGACTACTTTTCATGCTAGAGAAGAGAAGAACAACTAGATCATTGATAGTGGATGCTCAAACCACATGACAAGTGATAAGATTAAGTTTTTTAATCTTGAGAATTTTAAAGGTGGTTTAGTTAAGTTTGGTGATGATACATCTTCTAAGATATGTGGAAAAGGTTCAATCGGTTTTGATGGAAAGCACAATACATATGATGTTATTTATGTTAAGGGTCTATGGCATGACCTTTTGAGTGTAGGAAAAATGTGTAGCCAAGGATATAATCTTGTGTTTTAGGACAATGGTTGTGAGATCAGAAAAGGCTATGGGATTGTGGTTGTAGCAGGAAGAAGGACAAATGGAAATGTTTATCAAGCTATGAGAGATCTTCCAAAGATCACAAAGCCTATCAATATTTTTTGCAAGGAATGTTAGATTGGGAAGCAAGCTAGAAAGAGTTTCAGAGTCAAAGAACAATCTACTACCAATCCTTTGGATTTGGTGCATACAGATATTTTTGGACCTACAAGAATCATAAGCTTTCAAGATGACTGGTATTTCATGCTATTAATTGATGATTATTCTATAATGACATGGGTTACTTTTCTTAAAGAAAAATCAAAAGATTTAGATAAGTTTAAGGCATTCAAATCTATAGTTGAGAATGAAATGGATATGAAGATCAAATGTTTGAGATCTAATAGAGGTGGAGAATTGACCTCCAATAAGTTTAACATTTTTTTTGAAGATCATGGAATAAAGAGGAATTTTTCAGCCCCTAGGACTCTTCAACAGAGTGGAGTTGTGGAAAGAAAGAATATGACTGTTCAAGAAGTGGCAAGTACAATGATGAACGAAGCAAATATACCGAATGTCTATTGGAGAGAAGTAATTAATATTGTAGTCTACATAATTAACAAAGCACATGCAAGAATAAATATATCAAATATTCCCTATGAGTTGTGGTATGGAAGAACCCCTACTGTGAAATATTTTAGAGTTTTTGGGAAGAAAATTCTATATCAAAATAGATGAAGACAACTTAGGAAAGTTTGATGCAAGATCTAATGAAAGAATCTTCTTTGGATACTCTACAAGAAGCAAGGCTTATCAGTGCTACAACAAGAGGTTGAAAAGGACCATTGAAAGTGCAATTGTAAAAGTGGATGAAGACTTACACAAGAGTTTAGTGATGATAGATGGATGTGAATTAGATGAGTCCTCTTGCAGAGAAGAAGAGAAATATGCAGGTAGAGAAAAATAAGTGCAGGTTGAAGAGGAAGAAGCTTCGAAAAAGATCCCTAAAACCCCTAAGTATGCACATAAGAAACATTCAGAAGAAAAAATTATTGGTGACAAAAGAAAAGGTGTGTTGACAAGAAGAAAGACTACTATGATAGAAGAACAAGTAAACTTATGTTTAATTTCCAAAGTTGAACCTAAATGAAGAATTCAAATATGAATATTGGATCAAGGCTATGGAGGAAGAGTTGATGCAGATTAAGAAGAATCGGACTTGGGAACTTATCCCAAGACCAAAAAACAAGAAAGTGATTGGAACTAAGTGGGTATTCTAAAACAAGTTGAATGAGAGTGGAGAAGTGGTAAGAAACAAAGCAAGACTTGTGTGTAAAGGCTACTCATAAGTGGAAGGAATAGATTTTGAAGAGACCTTTGCTCTGGTGGCAAGAATGGAAGCTATTAGGATGTTTTTGGCTTATGCAACACATAAGGATTTAAAATTATATCAAATGGATGTGAAGTCTACATTCTTAAATGGTGATTTGGAAGAAGGGATTTATATTGAACAACCGAAAGGCTTTCAATTATCAGATAATCCTAATTTTGTTTATAGGTTGAAGAAGGCATTATATGGACTCAAGCAAGATCTTAGAGCTTGGTATGCAAGGCTGGATAGGTACTTGTTGCTATAAGGATTCACTAAAGGTGATGCAAATAGTAATCTGTACTTTAAGGTTGAAAAAGATCAAATCTTGATTATCATTGTGTATATTGATGACATAATCTTTGGAGGTAATGAAGTAATGTGCAAGATACTTGTAGAAGAGATGTAGAATGAGTTTGAGATGTCTATATTTAGGGAGATGAATTTCTTACTTAGGCTTTAAATCAATCATAAAAAGAAAGGTATATTCATTTCATAATCTAAGTATGTCAAGGAGAAGTTGAAGAAATTTGGGATGGAAGACTCTAAACCGGTATGTACTCTTATGGTTATGTGTTTCAAGCTAAGAAAGAATGATGAATCTCCTAAGGCTGGTCAAATAAAGTATAGATCAATGATTGGAGAATATCTATATCTAACTGCTACTAGACCAAATATCATGCATGTTGTTTGTCTTGTGGCTAGATTTCATGAAGATCCTAAAGAGTCACATGTGGTAGTAGTGAAGAGGATATTTAGATATTTCAAAGGCACTCTAGAACATGGTTTGTGGTATCCAAAGGATATTGATATCTCTCTAAGTTCTTATATAGATGCAAATGGGAAGGTTGTGTGGATGACATAAAGAGTACAAGTGGTGGCAAATTCTTTCTTGTAAGTAGGTTGGTGTCTTGACTAAGCAAGAAGTGGGATTTGATGTCATTATTTATTGTAGAGGTAGAATACATTGGTGCAACATCATGCTACACATAGGTTTTATGGATGAAACAAACTTTAAAGGATATCGAAGTGGTATATGATGAACCTATTTCTATCTTATGTGATAATACAATTGCTATCAATATTTCAAAGAAACTAGTAATGCATTCAAGGACAAAGAATATCTCAATCCGATATCATTTTTTGAGAGAGAAGGTTGTAGAGAATGAGGTGAAGTTGGAATATATGCCTACTAAGGATCAAGTTGTAGATATCTTCATAAAGTCTCTTCCTAAGGATAATTTTGAGTATCTCCAAGAGAATTTGGGGGTTATTTCCCCTCCTTTCAATTAGATGCATCAGTCCAATGGATCTCAATATTCATTCCTTGTTCTGGATAGATGTTGGTGGGTACCTCTCAAGGGGAGTAGGTAGTAACATTATTGGTTGTTGAAGTCAGGGGGAGTAAGTGTTTTCATTGTTTGCATATGTGTAGTTGTTGCTAATTGGTAAAGTATGTTGTGTAGCATGTATAAAAAGTGTGAAGAAAACAAAGTGTAGTAAAACAAAAGGTAGTTGCAGAGCAGTTGTTGTCCCTTATAGGTTTTTCCTTTGAGGGAGAGAAATTATGTTTATTCGATGTCAATGGGGGAGAGATACAAGTGTGTTTCCCTTTTCAATTGGTGTCAAAGGGGAAGAGATACAAGTGTGTTTCCCTTTGACATTGATGTCAAAGGGGGAGAGAGAGCTAACTAAAAAATCTTATGAAGTAAGGAAGAGAGAAGTCATGAGAAAGAGAAAGTGTTGGAAAGAGTTTATGCTTGTGTAAGGGGGAGCAATGTACACTGATGTGCATTATATATAGTCAAAATTGTTATTTTCTATGTTGGTGGGTTTTCACATAATGTGTTACCATAAATGAAAAAGGGGGAGATTGTTGGAAGTTTGTGTTGTCATTAATGTCAACAAATATTTGTTGTTGCATTTATTTCAATAGGTCTATGAGGAGATTGTTGGTGATGATTCTTTGATTGGTTGCATTATGTTGTCATTAGTAGTATCATTGATGTCAACCTCAAGTGTTGCTTTGATAAGCTTGTGTTGGTGATGTTCAACCTCTTCTATGGTTGAGATGCTAAGAAGGTGTTATAGATGATGAGAATTTGTTTATGGTGCTTGGTTTCCAATTGATTTTGATAAAATTTGAAGAAAAGAGAGAATAGTATGGTTGAGAGGTGTTCAGTATAGTAGAGTGGTGTTCAGTTTTTTTCTCTACATTTATTCATAGCTGAATATCTTCTTGTGTGGTTGATATTTTTTGATCAGAGGTGTTCAAAGGAATTATATCTAGAATTTTAGGTGTTGGATCATTGTGCGAATAAATTTGTATTCACCAGTGTGTGAACTATGAAAGTTGTGTTGTTCTGGAGAGATGGTTTTTCTACACATTTCTCCATAGTTTGGTTTTTGGTCTTATAGATTTGAGGGTGTGCTTATATTTCTCATATCTATCTTCTATTTGAGTTGTTTGTGTTTTGGTGCTAAGAAAGGTTGGATTAAGATGTTGTAGTATGTGGAAAGTTAGTTGGTTGTGCAAAATGAATATGTTTTTTTGGTGTATGATGTTAAGAAAGGATTTGTTGGATTTCAGGGTGTTGATGGAATATTCCAGATTGTGTTAAAGTATTGTGAGTGGTTTGTAACTCATATTTGGATCAAAGGAAACACAAAAGTGGAAGATGAGTGTTGAGTTGATGAAGGATGAGGATGTGATGTGTGTTGAGTTGTGAAGTGCAAAAGTGTGAAATGCAATATGAACTTTAATGCCTAAGACTATTGGAAGGAGCGAGCGAAAGGTGTCTACATTCTACAGAGAGAGTGTAAATGTTCTAGTGAAGCAGTGGTGGAAATTTTCTATTGCTCTAAGATGTATTTATCATTGTAACAATATTCTTTCTTCTTCTTGATTTGGAAGTGAGCCATTAGCAGTGAGCCCTTTTTTTTTGGGCTATGAGACTTCTAGAAGTGAGCCTATTGTATTTGATTTTGTAATTAATTTATATTGTGAGCTAATCCTCACCATGGTATTTCTCTTCTTGGGTTTTCCACATAAATCTAGTGTTCTCATGTGTTTGGATGTGTTTGCATTATTGTTTCTAATTTTTACATTCTTCTAATACATGATAAGGGTTTAAGGACTAATGCAAATCTGAATGTTAATGAGGGTTTTGATATTTTAATGTACAACTGATTCACTCCCCCTCTCATTTGTCTTGTGTATTCAACAAGAGGTGAGTGAACCAATGAATGGCTTGTCCACCCAATCTTCTAGGGAAGAGCCTCAAGGGGTAGGCGTCAAGCTATGACACCTCTTGGAATGCAATGCAAAATTATTTTAAGTGTTCCCTAGCATCTTTATATCCTTTATACTTGTCAATTTTAGGCATTTAAAAATTTTGGTGAAAGGGGATAATGTTTATGGACTTATCGAAAGGATAGGGACATAGTTCTTGGAAGGTATAACATTTTTTGTGATGTCCTATTTGAAATCCCTTAAGGGTATCCTTTATTTTTTGTACATCTTGGGAAAGATTACTTATGAAATTGAAGGGTGATGATTGATAGGATATGGGAGGTTGAGAGGATGAAATGGGATTGGAAGATTGGAGATGTTGATGGGTATATGAAATGGGGTTGGAAGATTGGATATATTGATAAGAGGATGAGATGGGGTTGGAAGATTGGAGATATTGATAAGAGGATGCGATTGGGTTAGAGGTTTGAAAGTGATGTGATGTGTTAGGAGGGATGGATGTTGAGACATGAGGAGAAGAGATGAAATGTTGAGGTTGTGGGATATGTGATGAATTTTTTTGGGTGTGAGGGGATTTTGATATTTAAGTGGGATGTGGGATTGATGGTTTGATATGAAATGGGGAGATTAGGAGAAGATGGAAGATGTGATAGGTTATGAAGATTAGAAGAAGATGGGAGGCATGTAGGATTATGATGAATAAAAGGTGGGGGTGTAGAAGGAGGTTGTTGAATGATTTGAGATGTATCAAAATCATGGAGTAATTTGACACCTTTGTTTTCTAACATAATGATATACTGGTCGGGATGCTTCACAATATATCTATGCATCAAGTCCATGAGTTGGGAATCTTGGGAAAATTATTCTAATGAGGTCGGTGATTCTTATTCACTTGAAACATGATCATGTATGATGTAGGATGAAAATTCTCCATGGGGATTTGGTGAACTACCTCCTCAAGGAATGCATCATGTTATGATGAGGGAAACTCATGGGAGGCCATAAATTACTTTCTTTCTTGGCACCTTGTGATATGAATCCAAGAGGGAGAGACCTAAGAATGATGAGATGAAGTAGAGGTGTATATCTATGAAATAGAGGCACCTTTATATGGAATCGGGGAATATTTTCATAGAAAATTGTGTAGAGGTACCTTAGGATGGTGCATAGGTACCTCAAGATGATGCACATGCATTGGGAGATGATGTAAAGTGTAGTTTTATAGTCTGAGATAGGTTTTGATGATTTTTAGAAAGAGGCAAATAAAAAAGAAGACACAATGGTTGACTTGACTATCAAGGTAATAAGGATAATTAGATTCACTAGTTTTACACATGAAAACATGTAAAGCACGAAAAGACAACCCTATATTTAGTCAAGTAGGTGTGTTAACTTAATGTGGGCTCACTAGAAAAATGCTAATACCTTCAACTGAATGGGTAACTAGGGCATGCAAATTTCATGTACCACCTTCACACCCCTTACCTTAGAAGGATAAGGTCTTACCAAGAGATAGTTGTCACCTCAAAAAGAGAAAGTACACGATAAGTAACTTTGGGCATGATATTGTACCCTACACCACACTAAGTAATGCTTAGATGGTATTAAATGATTCTAAAAACAAGGTTGTTAGTGCATATGTGAATGATAAGCTCATCTGATAGTGCTCAAGATTAGGAGGGTATCTCCCCTCATCACTAAATAAGACTCAAAAGATTGAGGATATTGTAGCTTGGGTAAAATGACACTAGCTACACTTTGAGGTTTAACTTTCATTCTCCCCCTTTATATACCCCACAAAAAATGTGGTTGAATTCATCCTTGAGGTGATCGAATCCCCAAACATACCTCCTAATAGGAAAAAATATACTAGATTCTTTTTTTCACCCAAGATCTCACGAAATGCACCCAAGATCTCACGAAATGCAAGGGAAGAGCATACACACAAACTAGTAAGCCTTGGGATAACAGTTAAAACATAAAATACATAAAAAAAATGTGAGACTTTTGATCTCCAAGATCACACTAAGTGCAAGGATAGATCATACGTCTACCACACTTCCAAACATGATGAAAAATATTCATTAACCTACTAAGCTACTTTAGATGCATAGTTTAGTGGAAAATAAAGCCTTGGACCAAAAAAATGTTGAATGCACAAGAAAACTATGAGGGGGGTGAATTAGTTGTACCTTAAAATTTTAAAACCCTCATACACATTCAGATACACATTAATGCAATTAACCCTTAGTTTGTTATAATGATTTTGCATGATAGAAAAATAACAAAAAATGAAACAAATCAACACCATACATAAGAGAACACTAGATTTACGTGGAAAACCCAAGATGGGAAAAACCACGGTGAGGATTAGCTCACAATATAAGGTAATATTAACAAAAAATATAATAGGGATCACTACCAGAGGGCTCACTTCCAAAATAGAAAGAAGATAGAGAAGAATGTTATACAAAAAATCCATCTCAATGCAATAGAGAAATCCACCACAATATCACCAACACCTTCACAACATAATTGAAGAATTATAGACACCTTTTTCTCACTACATATGGAAATCTAACACGTGAAAGATTGCTCTACACTACAAATCATTCGCATCTTAATTTTCTATCTTCACATCCCTCAATGACTCTTATTTATATCATCTTCAACCTTGAAAACATTATCCAAGGTCGGCTATTCACATCAACCGTGCAAATTCAAATTAGGTCGACACCAAAACAATTTTGTGGTGGATGAAAGTGAAAGTAGACCACACCACTCCTTATATAGAGCCCAAAACTATAATGCCATGCTACCACACACCTCTATAAACAATAATCATCCACCGTAATTAGTGTAAACACCAAGGTCGATCACTACCCATGTAAACACTATTTAAATTTTAAGTACATGCTTCCTTTGATTCAAAAACACTTTGCAAATGAAAAAATGTCACCTAAACACAATATATAATACTTCATAAACACCATGAAATCCAACAAACTCCTTTACAAATTTCACTTGAGGAGATTACATTCAAACAATTATGCCATACACTGTAACTTAACAAATTGACTTTTGAAGCACCAAACCTCAAACAACCTCGATTGAAGAAAGATACCAAAAATATCAACACCCCTTCAGATCTGTAAGACCTAAAACCAAACCATGGAGAAATGTGGAGCAAAAACATTTCTCCCAAACACCTTTGCAATTAACTATTCACACACTAGTGAACACAACTTCTACACAATGATCCAACACACAAAATTTTAAATACAACACCTATAAACACCTTTTATCAACATATCTAAAATGTATAGGAAGATCTTCAACCTAGAAGAAATGTGGAGCAACACTAGAACACTACTCTATAACCCAGAACAACACTACAACACATTGTTTCCTCTTTTTATCAAAATTTCTCAAAAGAACTTGGAAACCAAGCACCAGAAACATATCCTCATCATCTTCAACACTTCCTTAACCATAAACAAAAGCTTATCAAAGAAGCACTAGAGGTTGACACCAATGGATTACTAATGAAAAAATAATGCAACTAATCAAAGCATGGATAACACCAACATACTCTTGCAACCATCTTCTTCTCATATAGTTGTCACTAATGACAACATAGGATTTTTGACATCAATGAAAATACCAACTAATCATATTTGAAATAATCTCCCCCTTTGTCATTGATGGAAACACATGATGTGAAAACCCATCAATAGCAAGCAACTCTACTTCATACCTATTTCCTTTTCTCTTTTCTCTTTACTCACTCTCCCCTATTCAACTATACTATTATCTCCCCCTTTCGACTGACAAATGAATATTTTCACATGGTTTATTCTCCCCATTTGACATTAATGGAAAAGGACTAAGAATTTGCATCATTTATTCTCCCTTTGATATTAATCATAGTGTTCACCATTGCTCTGCAACTTCCTTTCTTTTATTGCTTAGTATACTCCCCCTTAGGAGCACACACCATACTGCATGATGACAAAACATACTCCCCCTGACCACAACAACCAAAAATATCACTACCTACTCCCCCTAAGAGGTAGCCTCCAACATTAGTCCATACCAAAGAATGAATCTTGAAATCCACTCGACTGATGCATCTAGTTCAAAGAAGGAGGGAAAATGACCCCAAAATTCTCTCAAATATACTCAAATATACTCAAATATATCCTTAGGAAGAGCCTTAGTGAATATATCAATAACCCGATCCTTTCTAGGCACATATTCAAGCTTAAATTCATTCTCTAAAACCTTCTCTCTCAAAAAGTGATACTGGGTTGAGATATGTTTTGTCCTTGAATGCATTACCAAATTCTTTGAAATATTGATAGAACTTGTATTATTACATAATAAAGAAAATGGTTCATCATATACCCTAATAAATTTCAATGTTTTCCTCATCCACAACACGTGTGCAACAAGATGTTGCTACAATGTATTCTACCTCTGCAGTAGATAAAGATACTGAATCTTGTGTCTTACTTAGCCATGACACTAATCTGCATCCAAGAAAGAATGCACCACCACTTGTACTTTTCTTGCCATCCATACAACCAACCTAATTTGCATCTGTGTAAGCACTTATAGTAAAATTAGTATCCTTTGGATACCATAAGCATATTTTGGAGTGCCCTCCAAGTATTTGAATATCCTCTTTACTGCTGCAACATGTGATTCTCTAGGATCTTCTTGAAATCTAGCCAACTACATGCATGATATCTGGTCTAGTTTCAGTTAGATATAATAGTCCACTAATCATTGATCTATACTTGCTTTGATCAGCCTTAAGTGATTTTTCATTCTTACTCAACTTGCAACCACTAACCATAGGAGTACACACCGATTTAGAATCTTCAATTCCAAATTTCTTCAACATTTCTTTGACATACTTTAATTGTGAAATTAAAATACCTTTATTTGTCTAATTTTTTTTGCAATCCAAGGAAGAAATTGATCTCCATTAACATAAACATTTCAAAATCTTTATGCATCTCCTCTACAAAATTATTGCACATATCTTCATTGCCTCCAAATATTATTTCATCAACATACATGTTGATGTGAATGTTAGTCACACATAACACATAAAATTCACAAAGAACTTTAGATCTCTTGAAATAAAATCAAATTCTAAAATGGAATTAATAATCCCAAGGCTTCGTGATATCTTAATAGGGAAATTTAAAAAAATGGCACATAGGTGAAAAAATCTAGAGTAGCAGGTGTGGCAATAGGTGCAAAGGAAAGAATGAAACTAGGAGTCGGACCATGGGCACACACAACAACAAGGCATTGTAGAGCGAAAGGAAAAACCAACAAGGTAGGAAATGGATACTCAGAAATTTGAAGGCCAAGATAATTGTTGTCCTCAAAAAGCAAGGAAGAAGAAGCCTTTGTGGTTGCAGGAGAGGCAACCAGCAAAAAGGAATGGGTGGTTTGGGAAACATAGCCAGGGAAATATTCTGCCCAAGTCGAAGAACAAAAGAGTCTAGAACCCGAACAACAACCAAAGGTGTCTTGAGCCACGAGCCTTTTATGACCAAAACCAATCTGGTCAAAACCCCAGGGCATGGCTCCCCAAGGGAAATACGCAAAACGGTCTCCCCTAATCTCCCTCGAACAGAAGATCAAAGATCATCTTGATTGCATCAAGGTATATGTAGTTGTGATAGGATTATCTAAAAAATTGTGGTATGATTGTGAAATGGACGGGAGCGGATGCCACAATACAGGAAGTAATGGAGTGGATCGAGGGTCAATTTGAAGGATGGGTAAGAACGAAACCCCTAGCTGAAAATTTCATTCTGGTAGAATGTATAGATTTCAACTTAAGAGAGAAGATTCTATTTGGAGAACCTCTATTCTACAAAGGGTTTTGTTTCTACAAAATGGACTGGGAACCCAATTTTGACCCCAGAAAGCACAAACTTAAAAATCTCCCTTATTGGATCACCCTAAAAGATCTACCCTAAGAATTTTGGAGTGAAGAAATATTAGCCAAAATCGGTGATGCCCTAGGCTCTTTCTTGGGGATAGAAGAAGAGTTTTTTCTGGGAAAATCCGAGAATGCTAGAATTTTGGTGGAGTTGAACACAAAATTTAAATTTCTAAATAACCTAGAAATACTCACGGAAAAAGGAGGATGGACTCAGAAGATAGTGGTAGATAAGGAAGGGGGAAACTGTAGATTAAGTGCAAGATATGTGGCCAATTGCTCGAAAGGATCAGGGAAAGCGACAGATCGACCTATGGACAGTAGGCGGTTTGGGAAAAAATACTCGAGGCCAATCCAGGAGATTGAGCAATCAGACGATGAGCCAAAAGGGATACAAGAGGATTTGGGATCACAATCGTAAAACAATGTAGCACCATCCCTCTTTGAGGACAAAGAAATAGCCTAGCAAAGCTAAAAAGATTGATGGTGGACACAGAGAGGTTGGAAAAGGAAATCTTAGACAAAATCGTGGCCCTAGCAAGGTAGTACCATACTAAAAAAGAAGGAAAAGAAATAGAGGTCCAAACGCAATGGGGTGCATCTCAAGCTCTAGCAGAGGATGAAGCAACAAATTAGGCAACATCCTTCAATGGAAAGAAGGATATAAACAAAATTTTAATGAATTTGGCCATGGGGCTAATTGAAGGGGATCACGATCTGGATCTAGACTCAGAAATGATGTTTCTCAAATCACATCTACTAGTAGAACACCAATTGATGTTGGAAGCGACGAAAGCTTCAAATGAAGAGTTGGAGGAGATACCCCCAACAAAAAAACTCGGGATCCTTCAGTAGTCCTTTGTGAGAACCAAACCAGATTGTGGTAAAGAAAAAACCCGAGGAAGGAAATCAATGCAAGAGCTCAGATCATTGGACGGGGAAGTTGAAGGCCAACAAAAACTAACCACCATGCTGAAAATAGGGAAGGGGACCCCCTTCTCAAGGAGCCATGAAAATCCTATCTTGGAGAGTTAGGGGATTGAATGCCCCTAACAAGCAACACTTGGTCAAGAGAAGGATTCTTTTGACCAAGGCAGACCTAATATTGCTACAAGAAACAAAACTTTCAAATTTAGAACTGGAAGTGTTAAAGCAGAAAATCATGGGTTGGGAAGTGGCAGGAGTTCAAGCAAGTGGTGCATTTGGTGGGCTTTCCCTTTTTTGGAGACTCTCCTTGGGGAAAGTAGAAATTCAATAGGAAAGCTCGTGTTGGAAATAATATTCAGTTTAGAGTATCCATTCCAACCTAAAATTTGGACTCATCAATGTCTATGGGCCCAATTCATGTATAAGAAAGCGCAATCTGTGGTAGGAATTAGAGGAACTATTAAACACAAAACAGGGAGAAAAAATCATTTTAGCAGGAGATTTTAATGCTATTTTAGAAGGGAAAGACAAACTTGGAGGGGTTCGGAAGGAAAACCAATCACAAAAAGATTTCGAAGATTGGATCATAAGAAACAATCTGCTGAATATAGACTTCAAGAAAGGCACGTTCACATGGACGAATAAACGTGTAGGCCCTTGGATGATTGCAGAGAAACTTGACAGATTTCTCTTCTAGGAGGGTCTGGATAATTTCCCATACAACTTCCAAGCCTTAATTGCTCCAAACATGGGCACGGACCACCTCCCAATCGAATTGGAAATACAATAAGACAAAAATCCCTCTCGCTCTCCCTTCAAATTTGAAAATATGTGGTTTAAAGACCCATCCTTCTAGGGGCTCGTGGAAGAATGGTGGAAGAGCATTAAGGTTAATGGTTCAAAAAATTTCTACCTTTCAACAAAATTAAAATGTCTGAAACAAAAGATCAAAGAATGGAACACCCATACTTTCAAAAAAATCTTTGGAACAAAAGAAAATATTGAGGAAGAACTCCAGGTGGTGGTGGAGGACATTATGCAGAATGGGATGAACTCTCAAAGCTATGTTAAAGAAAAAGAGCTGCTAGGAAAATATGAAGAGGTGCTGGCCAAAGAAGAGATCTTTTGGAGGAAAAAATCTGATGAAGTTTGGCTAAAAGGAGAGTGACAAAAATATGAAATTCTTTCACAACAGCACAAGGCAATGTCGAAGTGTAAATAAAATCTCAAGCTTAAAGAAACAAGATGGATCCCTCACTGAAGACCCCTGTGAAATAGCTGAAGAAGTTGTCCTCTTTTTCAATGGTCTCTTGAATAATGCAGATGGGTCAGATCTCCTAAGTTAGTTGAAATTGCTGAAGAATATCTTGAAATTGGTAACAAAATCCCAAAATAGAATGCTAAGCAAGAAATTCTCAAAGGCAGAGATCAAGGAAGCACTTTTTCAATTACACCCTGACAAGGCCCCAAGTCTAGACAAACTGCCAACGAGTTTTTTCCAATGCTTTTGGGATCTCCTTGGAGTTGAAGTGTATGAAGCAATTAAAGCCTCATGGAACTCGAGAAACCTTTTGAGAGAAATCAACAATACCTTCATCGCCCTGGTGCCTAAAAAGGAATAAATAACCTCTTTGGATGACTTTAGACCAATATCTTTATGCAATACCCTATACAAATTTTTATCAAAGGCGATGGAAAATAGGCTGAAACAAATTTTGCCCCATGTTATTTTGGAAGAACAAACAGGCTTTGTCCCAAGGCAGGAAATCCTAGATGATGTCATCATAATGCAGGAAGTGATTCATTCCATTCAACAGAATAAAAAAGCTAGCATGATCATGAATTTGGATATAAGGAAGGAATATGACATGGTAGACTGGAGGTTTTTACTCAAAGTCCTGGAGGCATTTGGCTTCAATAAGAGATGGCTGAACTGGGTTTTCACTTGCATATCATCCCCGAGATTCTCAATTCTAGTTAATGGTGTGATCCCCTAAAATGTTATGTCCTATATAATGATGCAAAGCTAACTATTAATGCAATAAGAAGAAATAACACAAAGAGGACACCTCAACGATTAGCCTAAGTAAAGATAAGCATGAAAACAAGATGAAATAAATTAAAATTGATTATACCTTCATGCTGCTTCTTCCTTGGTTGACCCTTGATCTTTGGATGTCTTGTGTGCTCCTTGGATGGCTATGGAGTTGAATGGATGCAAGATGAAAAATGTGATATGGTGTTAATGGCAAAAATATTTGATGGATTGATGAAAAATGCTATGGAGAGGCTAAAATGCTGCAAATGAAAATTTGGCAAGAGTTTGGTGGCAAAAGACTTATTATCCAAATGAGAGAAAGGAGGGGGTATTTATATAACATTTTGAATTCTCTAGAGAATTCAACGGTTGAGATTGATCCAACAAAGCCAAGATGAAGGGCTATGGTGAGTTGAGGACTCACAAGCCCTCACACCTTGACATGTGGAATGTGAGATGGCTTAGGGTGAGATGATGTGGGAGTGAGGTGGAAGAGAGGCACATGAGGTGGAAGAAGGACAAGTATCTTGTAGGTACCTTGGGGGATGAGAAGATTTCCTCAAAAAGGAACTTCTTGTCCCCAAATGAGAGTGAAAAAGACACTTGAGAGATTTTAGAATTTCTCAAAAATCTCCATGGGAAAAGGGAAAATGGTTGAAGAAATAAATTTGAATTAAAAATTCACATGCTTGAGAGAGTCTAATGGATAAGAGAGGGTTTCCAAAAAGGTGGGGATTTTCCACATGTGAGAGATGTGACAAGTCCAAGGTTCTAGAAGCCTTGGGCACATGTAAAATGACAAGTCACATTTTCTAGAACCTTACATGGGGATAGGGTAAACCTTGGAAGAATAAATGTGAATTAAAAATTCACATGGGAAAGGGAATCAAGGCCAAAAAAGGCAAATGGAAAGGTTGACCAAAAAAGGTATGCCAAATGTGGCTAATGACTATGATTAAGGTTGTGCAAACCCTTGATTAGAATCATTAATGAAAGATTAGAAGAAAGTGGGAGATTATGGAGGATCTGAAACTAATCTTGATTAAGTGGTGCACATCCTAATCATGGATTAATTAATATAGTCCATATTAAAAGAGGATTATGGAGAATGTGACAAGGAGAGAGAAAATGAGGAATTAAAAATTAATTTTTAATCAAAAAGTTAAGTGACTAAATTAAATAAACTGTCCTATTTATTTAATTTAGAGGAGAAAAGGTGTAATGTAAAGTATCTAATTATTCAATTAAATACTTTAGGAACCTTAGGTAGAAAATGAAATAATGATTAAATTAATTATTTAATCATTATTAATGAAATAGATGAATAGAGTAGATGATTTTGACCATGTGGAAGTGGTCAAATTAGATGTCTACAAATGGATCCCTGGAAGGCTTCTTTGAAGTCTCTCGAGGTTCGTGTCAAGGTGATCCAATATCCCCATTCCTATACATTTTGATGATAGAAGCTCTAGGACAAGCTATCGCTATGGGCATCAGCTCTTCCTTAATCAATGGGGTGAAGATAACGAGTGAGCTGCAAGTGATTTACCATCAGCAGTTTGCGGATGATATCTCTCTTCTGGGATTAGCGAAAAAGAAAGAAGCATTACACCTGAACTCTATTTTGAAAACCTATGCCATGGCAGCTGGCCAAGAGGTGAACTCAAGAAAATATGAAATATTCTTTTTCAATACCTCGGTATGGAAAGAGAATGAAATTCTGAGGGTCCTAGGATTCAAGAAAGGAGAACTCCCCTACATCTTCTTGGGTATACCCATAGAAAAAGGGCTAAGGTCAATAGGCCTTTGGGATCCTCTAAGCTTGAAAACAAGTATAAAGGTGAACTTTTTGGAAGGCCAAATGGCTCTCTTGGGCAGGCAGGATCACTTTGATCAAATCGGTCATTTTAGCCCTTCCGATATACTTGATGTCCATCCTTAACCTCCCTAGTGGATGCACTTTTAGTTTGACAAAGATATACGGACAATTATTGTGGCAAGGAAGCGACGATAAGCGTAAGATAGCTCTCATCACCTGGGAGAAACTTTGCAGGTCTAAAGAAGATGGGGGTCTTGGCTTCAAGCACCTGGACCTATAAAATAAAGCTTTGGGAGCTAAACTAGTTTGGAGGATGCACAATGAGCCAGAAAATAAATGGGAAAAAATCCTATATCACAAATACCTCATAAATGACAATGAGGGAGGCATCCTCACAATTTCAAACCCCCCCTCAGGCTCGAGAATATGGAATTTTATTCAGAAAAGAAAATCGATAATATGCGATTTCATCTCCCGGGACATCAAATATGGCAACAAAGCTTTATTTTGGGAAGACTCCTGGGCAAGATTCCTGAGTCTGGACAACTCCATCGATGCAAGGGAAGTCAATAGAACACTCAAATCATTATGGGGTGAAAAGGTGAAGGACTATCTGATCCTAGATCCCAACAACACAGTTAATAAGTGGAGATGGAAAGACCTCTCAGGACTTGATCTACCCCCAGGGGAAGTTCTTGCTCTCTCTGAAGCCCTCAGAGAGAGGCTTATATCCTTGTGAGATGGTTTTGACACACTGATCTGGTCGGGATCCAAAACAAGCTCTTACAACGTGCGAGATGGCTACAAAAAACTTTACAAAGAGCAAGCAAAGGTAGTAGAGAGCCTCCCTCTTCGGTTGTGCTGGAGCATCATGTGCCTTCCCAAGGTAGACACCTTTATATGGGTTGCTCTCCAAAACAAAATTTTAACAGCGGACACGTTCTGAAGGATGGGATTCCATGGTCCATCTCGATGTGTCTTGTTTGAGAAAGAGGAGTAAATGGCTAATCATCTCCAAATGGGATGTGAGTATGCACAAGAGTGTTGGCACTGGCTATGCGCAAGATTGGGTTGGGCCCGTGCATTACCATAGGATCTACTTAGTTGGTTCACTGCTTGGCCAATGTTGAAGAGGAATTCGGTCTTTGGGGAGGTATGGACAGTCAACCCATTAATAATGGTGTGGGAATTATGGAAAGAAAGGAATAGGTGCCTCTTCTAGGACAAGAAGACGGGTACTGCAACCCTCCTCAACAAGATTGAGGCAACAATAATAGAAACATTGAATGCCAAACTAGAGAAAAGAGCACTAAAAGATAAGTACTTCTCTGAATGGGATGCAAGGTTGCATTTTTCTTGGCCCTCGTTATAGATTCCACTATGGCTAGGAAGCGGTGGAAGAAAAACAAAAAAGGAAAGGGACTCAGTAGTTTGGGTCCCCCCACCAGCAGGTTAGCTGAAGCTCAACTTTGATGGAGCCTCAAAAGGTAACCCCAACCCCTCTAGCACAAGTTGCATTATTAGAGATTGGCAAGGGAAAACAAATCTTGCTTTAGCAAAATTCTTGCCGAATGGAACAAATAATGAAGTAGAATTATTGGCAGTCCTCCATGGGATGAACTTATGCAAAAACCTTGGAGCCAAGAAGATTGCAATCGAAGGAGATTCTGCCTTGGTTGTAAAGGCTCTCAGAAAAGGAGATACCCCCAATTGGAAGCTCCAAGGGCTCCTTTCTAGAGCATCAGAAGTATTGAGACACTTTGATAGTTATACCATCAACCACATATACAGGGAAGGAAATCGAGAAGCAGACGCTCTAGAAAATCAAGGGGTGACAACCGAATGAGATTGGTGCCCATGTGTCAAATGTGGGAGTTGTTGTGCTAGCCTGGCCAGTTCGACACATGGGCGCTTATGGAATTAGCAGAGGACAAGGGACTGAGTCACAAAAATCAACACAGATTTCTAAATTGGGGAAATACGCCGCCAAACACAAGCATAATCCCTGAAAAAAGATTAAAATGGAAATTAATGCCACACACGGGAGTGGATACACAACAATCCAACAAGGCTCAAGAAATTGAGAGGCCAACTTAGAGAATGAGGAAATGATATGCTCAAGAGATTTTGATTGAGCAATAGTACACTGAACTAACACTTGGAGTGCCTAGTACTCTTCAGTGTTGGTGGAGGAAACGAGAATGGTAGACAGTACAGAAGAAATAAATCTTGCAAGCCGGCCTTCGGATTTGAAGAGAGAGAACTCCAGTTATTTGAGTAGCCTTTGGCTGCTCCTACACACAAAGATGGAAAATCCCATAAAATTAAAATGCTTGAGGATGGAAGCAGCCTTCACCGGGTTCATCCAGACCAAAGGTTGAAGAACATCTACCTGAACAAGGACATATTGTGCCTCAAAGCGATCTGAATGGTGTTGGGGTAGAAATTCTACTTTTCAAGCAACAAAATGAAGGCGAATTTAGACATTTCATTGCGCTTCCTAGCATCTCTACTAGACCTAAATATGCCAAAAGTGCGGTGTCTGCTCCTCCTGAGGATGGTGTTCGTGGATTTGGTGTTGGAAGAGGATCTAGATGTAGTGGTAGTGGCAAGGCTCGAAGTGGGGATACCATTCCCCGATGATATAAAAAATGTTTCAAGAGGGTGTCACAGTGGATTGGCAATTGTGCACCATGGACGTGGAGGGAGAGCAATTGGCTCGTCACTGATACTGGGCAGAGCTCAAAGCAGACATCCTCTGCAAATGACTGGGAGTGGTAGAAGTGTTAGGTTTGCAATAGTTAAGGGATTTCACAGACCTAGTTGAAACGATGAATATATATGACGAAAATAAATGATTAAGCATTGTGAAATCCGACCATTTTTTGGAATCAATAGGGGGGTGTAGGAGGC
Source organism: Sequoiadendron giganteum (assembly GCA_007115665.2). Classification (NCBI taxonomy): domain Eukaryota; kingdom Viridiplantae; phylum Streptophyta; class Pinopsida; order Cupressales; family Cupressaceae; genus Sequoiadendron; species Sequoiadendron giganteum. The sequence continues at coordinate 81,609,437 of CM021107.1, read as the reverse complement.
AAAAGGGTAGTTAGTAAACAAATTTTGTATCTGTAATGAACTAGTGACTGGCATGGCCCAAAATCATTATTTTCATATGTAACTTGATTGATTTTAATAAATGTTGCTTGACTGTGTTTTATCTATCAAAAAAAAATCCCAAGGCTTTGTTAGTCAGATCTTGACTGTGCAAATTTTACTCAGGGTTCATTGTGAAGTTGTTTTTACAAAGGGACTTACGCACTGGATTTGAAAGAATGGTTAGATTCTAAAGATAATTGTTAATTTCACAAAATCAACCTTTAATTTATGTTCAAAGATCTTTAATCTCAATATATTTATTTATTTCAAAACACTTTCATCATCAAATTTAATATAACTTCATGAAATCAAAAGACTTGCAACAATATTTCATGAAACTGAAATAACTTTCCTATCACTTAAGTAGATTTAGCTTTAAGCATTCAACAATTTTATGAAAACGAAAGATTTGCAATAAAATTTCCATTCATTCATCTCTTTTTTGAAACATTTTTTGAAATTTAAAAATCTATACTAAAATAAAGTATCAAAAATACTTGAAAAGTAAAATTTCTCTCGAGTATTATCTGTGCATGCCCCAAGAATTTAACCAAGTCAAAGCAAACCACTCTATACTTCACCAGATTGCTTCACAACTAGGCATAGAATGATGCGTGATTTTAAAGAAAAGGGAGGTTTATTTGGACACCAGGTAGGTTTTGTATGCACCCTTAAATGGCGCAACATACAGTCTTGTCGAGTTGAACGAACAACCAGCTACAAATGATTTCATACTAGGTAGTACCTTTCAAATTAGCTTTGATATTGATTAGCTTCTATGTGCATACCATTTTTTAATCGAAAATGATTCAGAAAATAAATAAAAAGAACAAAACTTAAAGAAGTTTTGACTCTTCCAACATCCACAAATTTTGAACTTAATGAAAATAAGACAACATTATGACTTTTATAGAACTTAAGGCTTCATTAAATCAATTACAAATGATGAGTTTTCAAGATTCATCCTCCAGAATCAACTGTAGCAGATTAATCTCTTCACATGGGTGATGTCAGCAAGTAGTCTCGTTAAAAGTCACTTGTATTCCATGCAAAATGAACAATTGAACTTTATCAAATATCAATTCATTTATAAAATTAATTGACATATACATTTAATTCATGAATTTAGAATTAAGTTTAAAAATGCATTAATGTTTCCCAAACATTAAATAAGATCAATTTTAACTCGCATTCCCGTGAAAATGCGTTTTATTCCTGTTTTGAACATTCATTTACAGTTTTTTCATTTTAGCAAATTATCTCAAATCATTGTTGGGTTTTGTTCATCATTCTTTCAACTTTCCAGAGCATTTTGAATTTTTAAATTTCGTTAAGAAACAAGGGAGATTTCGCTATTTTTCTAAAACATTTTTTTTCAAATATTATATTTTTTGAAAAAAAATTGGGAACCACGAATTGAGAATTTTAAAAAAACTCGAAACTTTCAAAAAATCGGGTGTTGATGGGTGCTTTTGCACCTTCTCAACACAGACATCACACAAGTATGCTACCTCTCTTGAAAGGTAATTTCAACAACTAAGTTCGAGAAATCACTCCATGGTCTCTTGGGTCTTAGGTCATGACAATGCTTGGAATAGTTCAATTGGTTGATGTGATTTGCTGGTAATCATAGGGTGGCCTTTATGGTTTACAAAGCATGGGAATTTGGGTCTGCAAATGGAGTTTCAAAGTGCTGGAAATGAATGAATAGTGGCTTCCCACTCAGAATAGCAAGCTGAAACTCACCATGTTCATGAAAGTTAGCAATGTTGTGATGTTGGGAATCCTACTCTAACAAAGGACTAAAAGAAAAAACAAAAGAGAAGGGGGAAGAGAAGTTGTTCTAAGTCTAAGCTATGAATGAAAAATAATAATGGAGGATGCTCTAGTAGATAGACTCCCACAAATTGGATTTTTCTTGACCAAGAGAAACCTACAGCTACACAAAATCAGTACAATCTTTTAACGCTTGCTGATTTTTGGATTGTGCATTCACCTCATGAACATACAATTGAACTAGGTTGCAGCAAGTAAGTTGGCTCAGACTAGCTTTACAAAGTGATTCATTGTCAACAAATCACAAAAAGCATGAGCTAGAAGTGCATCGAATACTATAACAACCGACACCATTAAAAACATTCAAGAAACTACAAGGTAAAACTAATGTGGAAGTTGAACCATGCATGCATAATGAACAAACTCAAAAGAAACACCCATAAAACAATGCAATGCTTCTCTTTATTGCTACACAATTCCCTTTACACCAGTTCTCCAACAACTACAAATGAGGAGAAAGCCTCTATTTATAGTTTTTCAAAGCCTAAATGAATGACCAGGATTAATTTACTTTGTGTGGCCCAAATTCATTACAAGTTAGGGTTTCACCTACCCCAAATATTCCACAATTTAAAATACATCTTTGTCTTTTCCATATTTTGTCTTGTAGCCTATTTTGTCATGTAGTGACCTTGGCAGTGTAGCACTTTGTCCTTTAGCTATTTTTTGGGCTGTGGTTGAAACTTGTGAAGTTTGCCTTCTGTCTGATGTATTTGTAGCATTCTTTCATTAATTTTGAATGAATCTTCCTACAGATTGGTGTTACTGAAAAGACGACATGTTGCTCCTAATTTGGGTGGATAGCTCTTGATGGACCATGATCATTTGGTGAAAGGTAAACAACCTCTCATGCTGCCTTGCTTGAAAGCACTTATCTTATTCTTTGGCATAGGCTTTCCAAGTTTACATCCTTATGTAGGATGGTCATTCTTGACAAGCTAGTCATTGTTTGGCAAACATCCCCTAACAAACCATTCCTTGTTTATGCAAACATTACTTTGGCAACCCCTAACATGCATCATCTTTTGAACCAAAGTCCTCTTCTCGACTAGGTTCCGGAGGTTATCTTTGATTATCATTTCCTTTGCAGACTTAGCAGGCAGCATGTGGATCCTTCATTTGGATTGTAACCTTTATGAATTCATCTCCCTCCCTTGAACATTCTTTAGCATGGACCTATAGACAAATCTCATGATGACACAATGTCATAGGTGGACGTCCATGAGTAATCCCCTTCGTAGCCAGCTCCATCTTATAATCATAGTCCTGCAGGGAATAGTAAATTAAATCAGGCCTATGTAAATAATCCAATACTTATAATGAAATTCTTTAAATTCCTTGTAATGATTATTTGATCCACCAAGAGAGGGACAATAATTTGCATGCCTATATAATTATCATCTAGGTAGTGATCATTCAACCTTTGAATTCTTCCACTGTTACATATTAAATGACTGTTCACACTAATTATCCTCCCTGCAGAAAAGAAACATGCGGAGGCACCGTCCACGAATGTCAAATCTAGGGCATAGGCAATCATACACAGGTGGGCATGGTGGAAATGTTGTCAACAAAAAAATGTCAGAGGTGGCGGCCTCCACATTGGTGGAGTCTGCATGGGAGAAATCCTACGGGAATATTGGAAATGTTGTCAACAAAAAAATGTCAGAGGTGGCGGCCTCCACATTGGTGGAGTTTGCATGGGAGAAATCCTACGGGAATATTCAGCGGGGCTGTTGTGTAGTAAATCCGTGAGAGATGACATCAGCCAAAGGGCAGCCTGCAAATAGACCTCCACAACAACCCCCTTTTTTCTTCTTACTGCTAGCCACTGGAAATTCCCCCCTTTTTTGATAGTAATTTCTCTAGAGCGAAAGAAGAATAACTCTATTTGAATGTCCTTGTGATATCATGTCAACCCTTAGTCGATTGGCCACATCGTTCTGGTAGAAGACTTGATACCCTTCCACCTTTGAATATTCTTTGCGTTCACATGTTTCTTTCGACCAATTCAAACGTTATCCCTGAGTAATTGCTACATGCTTACTAACTCGTCGTACCCTATTTGAGGGAGAAAGATGTGGGTAGGCCATGTTCCAACACCACAAGGAGAAAAGAGGTGGAGGTGTTGTGTAAGAGTTTATTTGGATGTGGTAAAGGTAGCCATGACCTCTACTTATGGAAATTCCGCAAGAGACAAAATACGGAAAAAATCATGGAGAGCCAAAGTAAAGACGTCGAGAGAAACGACCTCCAAGATCGAGGCACCCACAAAGTGAAATTCTGCCTCCTGTCGGTGTGAGTATTAATGGCACTGAGTATTAATAATATAGAATTATGCCCAGTCTTAAAACAATCATCAATAACCCCACAGGTGTGGCCCTTCCATCATTCGCTCGAATGTTGATTCAATCCTCGCTGGGCATCCATAAAGCCACTTTAACCCCCAACTCCAATGAACATCAATGGTAAGACTCTTATGCAACCGATTTCACTTCACGAGTCATCCTTGACAAGCCTCATATTGCCAAAAGTATTATATCTTAATAACACGTAGAGGATTTTTAATAGATATCATTCTGATTCATAAAGGATCCATCCATGGCCCCTTTGAGGAAATCATGCCCAACTAATCTACACCTGATCACACGATGCTAGGTCGAGAACGAGAGTGCTCGGGTGCTATTATGATAATTTCGTTATCAACGACCTCAATGAAATAAGGTGTTGAGGTGGGTGGAACCTGCATCATGAATATCCGTTGTAGCATCAGCGGGTAGATGAGTGCAGGAAGGAGCATGCGAGGGGATGCCATGGAAGGCCCATAGAGACAACGACGAGAGATAGGAAGAGGTCTGCGACGTCATACCTGCACCATTCATAATGAGAGATTTGAAACTTTTGTAATAGTCGAACATGCCTCACCTTTTCTTTATGAATTTCTTTCTGCAATCATAATCAGATGATAAAACCATCTTCTAGTTTGTAGCTCCACTTGGCCTATGAAGGCACGTCATGGAGCAATTTTCAAGAGGGATCAATGACAGTTTTAAGTTTAAGTAGCGACATCCCTGCCTGTGCTCATATTAACTTCGTAACGCCTGCTTCTAATGATGGTATCCACAACCCGAGTTCACTAATATGAATTTCGCTTGTCATATCATGAATGATCACCCGTTAATATATCACACACCCTCTGCTATAGGGTGAGCACCACTTGACATCCTCCTCTTTTCCATAGAGTGCTCTCATCTTTCCGATGTTAATCATAGACTGATTAGTACATTCTATCTCACTGCATACTATTTTCCTTAATCAGATACTCATCAACCATGATAGAGCCTTCAAGAGCTATACTCGATAGGTGGTTCACGTAATCAAACTAGTGATCCCACTCACCTGGTGGCCTCTATCAACGTTTTAAATATTTATGAAATCTTAACATAAGGTAGAAATGTTATCAAAACCTACATGTCTCATCAAGCTAGTATACCGCAAGTTACATAATTGGGTATTATATGCGCTATCCAATTATGCCAAAAAAGATTGAAGAATCTCCTTAACTCCTCGGGCCGACAATGTACTACGAACCATTCAAACATTAGTGGAAGTACGTGGTGATCATGGGGTGGTGTTACAGAATCCACAGAGAAGGCCTCCACCGAAGGAGATGTGGGGTTGAGTGTGTGGGAGGAAGCCATAAGCAAGCCTTAGTGATAACGACAAATAGTCTGGCAGCTAGCGAAGATGCAGAACCCACTCTAATGGATGACCATCCCAGGCACACTTGGCTAAAAATCCTCTTTGTGCAGAATAAGATGCCCCCCTCTCTATTTTTTTATCATATTGCATGGCACACAAGTAAGGTGATGGTTGTAATTTGGAGAGTTTAGGGATTTGATGCCCATACCTCCTTTATGTAAGTGGTTTTCATTTCGTCCTAGATTGACTTCGTGTCATTAATTGAATGCCACCCCATGAGAAGATGTAATTTGGTTCCATCCACATGAGTTCTCTATTTTTTGGTGTGAGTAGACCTATGTGAGAAGGAGCCCTCAAGAATATGTTCGATGAAAGTCATCAGGAGAACGAAAAAAGATAGGCGGAGGTCGGCATTGTGGATTCTGCGAAGATGGCCACCACCGATTCCAATTTTGAATGTCATCATCTGTAATGCGTAAAGGGAGGGCAACTAGAGTAGAAAACTTCAGTGTGCAGTGTTGCCCCCCTTCCCAATGAATTTAAGATTCCTCATTCACAAGCACTCACAATCACCTTGATACCATGCTTGAATGTTATGATGTGGGAGTTAGATTTTGTCACATCAGCTACGAAGAAACCGCTAAGGAGGATCTTCCATAAATAGTGAGGTAGCATGTGGCCTCCGCAACAAGGAAAATCTGTGACACCCAACACAGAGAACCATCTTGAAGATTCCACCAAGAATGTCATTCGAGAACGAGCGAGCGAGTGACGACCATCGTGTCATAATAGCCCACAATAAATAAGTGAATGCAGGTGAATTGTGTAGGTACGCCGTGTATGAATTTTTTTCTACAATAGTGAGATGATAGACGACTCTCGCCATGGGAAACCCCGCGGTAGGAAAATAGTGCTTTGACAACAATGCGAGTGGGTTGGGGATCCCTGAAGTGGGGAGGTAGTGAAGCTTTGCCATTATGAAATGGCGTCATGGTGGTGGCCTCTCACGAGTGGCAACCCGTGAGGGTGAACCTGTCGTCGGGCTCTAACTCAAGAGTTTACCCACAAACTTAAGATTTCATCCTGAAAAAATGACAAATTCGGGTTCGACACGGCGGGGTGACGTGAGAGCTCAGCTGTTAGACAACGATGGTCGGGTGAAGGCAAGCCACACGCAAAGACCCACAAACATTTTGGACTTAAGTGATTTTGAAGTATTTCGGGTCCAGTTTGGAAATGATTATGATGGGATGGAGGAGCTAGATGCGGAGCCCAAGAGGTGAGCATAATTCAAGGGTTGGTCGTTGCTTAGCAGCGAAACGAAAGCGAAAACCTGCATGAGGTGACCCGCGGCTGTAAGTCCACGAAGCTTGAAGGATGCGGTGACAAAGGTATATGCGGGATCCGCCTTATGGGTGGATGTTGGGGCTTGGTTGTAGAGGAGTAGCGAAATTCCATGCAAAACAATAAGAGGAGACCTGTAAAGGCGAATCCACAAGGCCTGACGAACGTCAGGCATGAAGTCAAGGGAAACTCGAAGGACCACTGCAAAAGGAAAATGACAGCAAAATTTCGGTAGGTGAATTTGGCCAGGGGGAATATGATCATTTTAAGGCACATGAATAACTTTGGTTCAAAAGTAGGGGTGCGCAAAGTGCAAGGGGAAAGAAAAATAGCCATCGGGAGCAACAACAACCCATTGGGAGAAAAAATGAGGGGGGTTCTCTACCTTCGACGAGGCGTGTGGTCAAAATATGCACAACAAATGGTGACTCATTGGGGAAATGCTCAAAAGCATTTCGATGAAAAAATAGAATCACAAACCGAGAATCTCTGGTTTCGATCCTCATGCTAGGACAAAAAAATCACGCTTGACCAAAGGATCAAAACCACTAGTTAACCCAACCTTCTATATATTGAAAATCCAAGTGTGTGCATATGCATTAATTCTCATCCTTAAGTCGCTGCAAGAACCTAAGCTCTATCAAGTTAAGCTATGTAATTTATTCTAACTCCAAAATCATATGGGACATTACCTCGCTGTCAGTCAGGCGTCCATAGCCCTGACGAGGTTACCATTGTGATTCTCCTGAATATTGTTGTACTACCAGCCAGACGTTTATAGCCTAGATAGAGTTGCTCAGATTCTTCTGAAAATTTGAATTTCTTTCTTTTTTTTCTTTTCTTTTCTTTTAATTTTTCTCTTTTCACTTCTTTTCATTTTAACGTGCGAACAATGAAGCTCACACTCAGGGTTGAGAATCATAGTGGCATTGAAGCAAAATTTTAGATTTTTCACTTAACCGAACTTCACAAAAGGACCTACAGGGACCTAAAGATTCTCAAGATGTGTGAAAGATATAAGTTTTCAGAATACATTGGGACCATATTAAACCAATAACTTATCCTTTTCAAATCAAATATCCAAGCCATTTGACACTAGCAGAAGACCTTCACCGTCCACTTTGAAAACATGATTAGAGTTTGTCAAAGAAATACATAGAATAGCCCCTAGGAAATAAAATGGTTGTGCATACAAATGTGCCCAACTAAAAGCAGAGGGACCCCGAGGAAAGAAGAAGCAAGCAAAAGGAAACATAAAGAAAACGACAAAGTAAATGAAAAGAAAATAGCAAGGACACCACTCTAAAGCAAATTGACTATGAAAAACTGACCTAACCTAACAAAAGTAGGAAAGAAAATCTATGTACGCAAAACCTACACTACCCAAAATGAACTATGTACAAAGATATTTACAAAGAACCACGCTTAACAACCCCCACGCCCATTAGATTTCGTAATGCAAACACAAGTGAAAGGGAAATCGTTATAGTTATAAGTCATCAAAACTCATCCTTATATTAAGAAAAATGGAGTTCAATGGTGCAACATCTAAATTCAATAACATCATCAAGAAAAATTAACAGTTGAGGCAGTTCATCAAGCCCATGATCGATCCATAAACAAGTTTGTCTCCCTTCATTCCCATAATCAAAATGATAAACGTAGTTGTAAGTATTCATAGGAGTAAGGAAGGATAGAACTTGGATGTCACCATGCAAAGGTGGCAATGTTCGACGGTCGACCACCACATAGTCAGTCGTTGTGTGGGAAGCCTTAGGTAGACACAATGGATGGTGCAACATCCCTGTTACACTACAAATCTATATATCACAATCAAATTGATCAGGTAGTATACATAGTGAAAAAAAAAATTCAAATGCAAGGAACCTTGTACCTGATCTTGGGTTTGCATAAGGTTGGGAGAACAGGACATCAAACACCTCTTCCAAGCTACTAGTGGGACCCACAACCTCTCTCGGTTGTTTTTCAATGAGATAGAAACTATCATCTCGATGATCAATTTTCTTGGTATCTACTTGATTGTTGTCTTCAAAAGGCAACATCCTATCCCATTTTAGTTCCCTCATTTTGATATGAATTTGTTTATAGTTCATGTCATAAAAGCATGACATGCACAAATCTGTCTTGCTAGAGCTCTCTAAATGCATAAGAGGGTCAAAAATAGACAAGGAGGAAAGACTTCCAATCACAACTCGTAGTTGGCAAGGTATTTCATCTTTGTGAGCAACTTCCAAGACATCATTGTCTAGGTCTTCTTTTTTAAGTTCATGTGGCTTATCATGATGTTCACTCGTTTCCTCTTCTTCCTCATCACTATATATGGAAAAGGAGTTCCTTTCCCAACCTAGAAGCTCCAATCCTTCCTCGTCTGGAGGTTCAGGCAGTGTATCCTCATTGCTACCTTCTTCTAAAATGTATTCTTCCTTAGTGTCACTATTCCTTTGTGGCACAATTCCAAGTGGGAAGAAATAAGTAAGTGATCCAAGCCCGTCAAGTGGATCAATGTACGATATATTATTTCCTTATGAAAGTCCTCCATAAATCCTATCATTTGTTACGTATGAATGCTCTACAAGAGGGAAAGACTCTTGATGTCCTAGGGGCAGCCTCCCCATCTGTTCTGCTTCATCGTTTGGAGGCTCAATTTTTAGTTGTTCTTCTTTCGTCGTTGTCCCAAGATCCTCTTGATGATGCCTTCAGCTAAGTTTTCACTTGTTTATGGCTCTTGGTCCTTTAGTTCAATCCTTGAAGCAACTACAGGAAGTGGTGCACTTGGCTACCCCATTTTTTTGTTAACTTGATTGATGGCTTCTTGGCATAGTTCACACGTGAACTACGAATGTGGAAAATCATGGAGCCTGCACCAACTAGGCAGAAATAGTACTTCCAATTCCACTTGGTGTCTTAGCTTTGACCAATCCCTTGTGAGTCTTGAGAAAATTTCACCATATATCTCCACCATCGGGTCCTCATTTGTACTTAGGAAGGAAGTCTGATGGTGAACAGTTGTGACCTATGGTTGTTCCCACTCCTCCAAATCTTCATTTTCAGATGCTTGATTGTTGTCACTTACAAAGGAAAGGTCCTCTAATCTTATTTCACGTATTCTTTCATCATCTTTTTCTGCTATCCCAAGTCTCTCAACCTCTTCTCCTTTCTGATTTTTAGCATCCACATTGGTTGTCCCAACATATAACTATTGCAAGTTCTTTTGATTCATCTTGTGTGTATAACCTTTCAACTATTAGTTGTTCTTCTTCCTAAGTGGGGGATTTCTCTTCTTCTATAGAGGAGGTTTTCAAATTCCTATCCAATTAAACCTTCATAAAGACCCTCTATTGTCCCAAGTAATTCATCTCCCCCCTTTTGATCCTCATCCTCAACGTATGTTGTCCCAACAATCGCTTGTGTGGAATTTCTTGGTTGAACTTTAGTACGTTGTCCTCCAAATGTTGACAACTCTCTTGCCTTAGTGGATGACTCCTTTTCATTGAGAGTTGGTTGTTCTAACTTTTTCAAATAACTCTTGACTTGAATGATGATGTCTGCACATGATGGGCAAGTGAATTCTAAGTATGGTGCATTAATAACCCTGCACCAACTAGACATCAATACCTCCTCTAGTCTTAGTCCATCCTTGCTAGCCAAGTGTTCTAGAATCAACTCTTTGAAGGCCTTGGCTTCCATGTCAATCAATTCTTCTTCTAGGTCTAGTGAAGCCAAGGGTTGGTATATTTCCCAAAAGGGAATTTCTCCTACAAGACCCTCTCAATTTTTCCCAAGAATGTTAGACATTCCAATTTATTGTGCCTATGAGTAACCATGGATTCTGAATTTGTCTGCTAATGCAAATTGTTGCAATGGTCCCCTCAATCTCCTATTTAAATCTTCTTACAAATGAGTAATGTTAATTTGCAAATGTTGCTCCATCTTGGCTCAGATGTTGCCTTGCTTTCAAATTTCTAGCAGGGTGCTAGCAAGAAGTTGAGTCCACTTTTTGGCCAAAAAGTGGAAGTGTTTTCTCTGATTTTCAGAGTTTGACACATTTGACCTTAAAATTTGAAGCACTTAGAGATGAAATATTCAAACAAGTCACTGATCATAAAATATATTACTCGGAGTCTTGTTTCCAAATATGTAACTTATTTCAATACCCACATTGTACAAATTGAGTTTCAATAGGCTTTTGTAAAAACCACTATTAAAAAGTCATTTTTTTTTCACCATACCATGCACGTGTACGACATCGATATTTTGACTTAAATTATCATATTTTTCTAAATCCTTTTGGGAAAAGACTTGTGACTCACTGAAGCGTGCCCCGAATATTTTTTTGTAATTTTTTATTGAATATTTTTTTTTGTTAATTTTTTATCAAGCATATTTGACGTTTAGAAAAATCGTCGTGTGCGACACGCATAAGATGACCTAAATTTATCATTTTTTGCATTTTTTTTTTAAATTGAAAAGAATTGTCTGAAGTTTTCCCTTGTGCAATTCGTTCGTCAAAATATTATGTTGATCAAAAGTTATTAAAATAGTAAAAAACATTGATATTTAAAGTTTATGGACCAATTTCATCAAAAAATTAATTGAAAAATAGAAAAAAAATCCAATTGTAAACATATTTGAAATCTGCATTGTCTCATCTAAAATGGGTTTTAATTTCGTTAAAAAATTTTGCAAAAAAAATCGTCAGCCATATGTCCAAACTCAATTTTTTTCCCTAACATTGTTAGAACCTTCAAGTTGCAGGTCAAACCAGCTTGAAGGCCTAGGTTCGGACTCCCAACGCTTTTCCTGAACCAAAATCCAAAGCAAAAACCCGATCACAAGGCCAAAAAAAATTCAAATTAAAAAAATGGGATCCCGATTTATAATCGGGATCTTGAAGATACGGATCTCATGAACTCGAGATCTGCTTACATTAGTCTCGGCGGATTCTGACATGATCGTGATCCCATTTATAATCTGCTTATAAATGGATCTTATTCGGCCAATCTACTACCGGATTCAATTTGAGAACTAGATCTCGAGTTTGAAAATCCAGATCCCACTTTCCTTGAACTCAGATCCCGCTTCAGTTTGCCAATTGTGTTTTAAATTATTGTCGATTCTTATTGTGGCTTCTCAACTTCCCACATGTACGATCATAATAGTAAAATAGCTCATATTTTTCTTTCATTATATTTTTGTGTATGACTTCCTTTTTTATAATTTTTTCAAAGGAGGCATGAAGAAATTAGTTTTAAAGTGAATAAAGGTTTTCTAGCCTAATTTTGAGGAACACAAGAGGAAGAATTTAGTCCTTATAGGTCTTTAACTTCCAATTTG